>LR738710.1:677999270-678220204 GCA_902687465.1 Secale cereale | reverse complement strand
TGCTGATGTCTACACACGCTTCTACTCTTGTAGACTATGTTGGGCCTCCAAGCGCAGAGGTTTGTAGGACAGCAGCAATTTCCCTCAAGTGGATGACCTAAGGTTTATCGAACTCAGGGAAGTAGAGGTTGAAGATGGTCTCTCTCAAGCAACCCTGCAACTAAAATACAAGAAGTCTCTTGTGTCCCCAACACACCTAATACACTTGTTAGATGTATAGGTGCACTAGTTCGGCGAAGAGATGTTAAATGGCAAGTGATATGGATGGCAAAACAAAGTAATATAAATCTGTAATAAAAAGTGCAGCAAGCAAACAAGTGGTAAACGTGAGCACAAATGGTATTGCAATGATGGAAACAAGGCCTAGGGATCATACTTTCACTAGAGGCAACTCCCAACAACATTAACATAACCGAATCACATGATATTTCCCATAAAACATGCAATGGAGACGCACCCGGAGGTCATTCCTTCGTGGTCAAGAGAGGACGAGAATTATGTAGGGCTACAAAAGCACACCTCAAAGTCCGTAGTTCTCAATCTAAGGATTTCCCAATGTCACCGCGGCCATCTAAAGAGAGTCCCACAATCACCACAACATATCTAAAGGATAGTCAAAGACAAGCACCAAGAGACTCTCAATCTTCAATCAACACACAAGAGAGGAAATCACTCATGAAAATATTTTTCTAATCCATGTCCAATAGACCGCTGTCACCTTGGTCTCGGGGATTATACTAGATAAAGACAAGTGAGTACATCAATCCAATACATAGAGGAAGGGGAAATATCATGGGATCACCCTAGATTAACATAGCCTATGATCACAACGAAGATCACATCATGGGAGAGAGAGATAACCACATAGCTACACGTACGAGCCCTCGGCCCCGGAGAAGACTACTCACACATGGACATGGTGAGGAGGATCTTGATGGTGGTGTTGATGGAGAGGTGCAGCCCCGCGAGGAGGCGGCGGCGGACGGCGGCCACGGAGGCGGCGACGGCGAGGAGGAGACGGCGGCGGCCCTTGGGGGCGGCG
Source organism: Secale cereale (assembly GCA_902687465.1). Classification (NCBI taxonomy): domain Eukaryota; kingdom Viridiplantae; phylum Streptophyta; class Magnoliopsida; order Poales; family Poaceae; genus Secale; species Secale cereale. The sequence goes on along the minus strand of LR738710.1, from coordinate 678,219,162 downwards.
GCGGCCCTAGGGGCAGCGGCTCCTTGGCCCCCCTTCTTCCTTGTGGATGGTGCTGCAATGGTGCTGGTCCTCCCCTTCAAGACGGCGGCTTGGGAGGAGGAAAATTCGTGGCCCTTGGTGACCTAGGTTTCCTCTCTTTATATAGACTCTCGGATTCCCGTCATCAGATTTTGGGCCTCAGTAAAACGGGCTTTACTCGGCCGTCCGGACTCCGATTTGGACGAATTTTATATCCAGAAGCATCGCCTCGAAATTCCCCACAACTTTCGCAACTAGACTTTTTCCGTTTGACTTCGTCTTCAGGCTGGAACGTGACCATCTTTAAAAAATGTTCTCAGACAGATTTCAGGAAAGTCAGAGTCCTACTTCAATACGACTCCTTTTGCGTTTTTGTCAATTTCCAAGTAATTCCTACACAATAAAGTGTAAAACAAGAACATTGTGCACTTTTGCAACCATTAGTAGGTTAGTCCAAATATGATCAAAAGTGTATGGAAGTGCATAAATATCATAGCAATATCACACAAAAAAGCATGGAGCAAGCAGAAATTATAGATACGTTTTGGACGTATCAACATCCCCAAGCTTAATTCCTGCTCGTCCTCGAGTAGGTAAATGATAACAAGAATAATTTCTGTGGTGACATGCTATTAACCATATAAGGACTTTTCATAGTCATATGACAAAAGCTTACTGAGATAATGAATTTGTAGTAATTAAGTTGCCTTATGAGAAAATCACAAAGAACTGAAAGTTTTACAATATGATACTGAAACATCAAATAGATTTGTAATGAGCATGGTGTGCAAATATGATAAAGTGGTATCTCGCTTGCCCCCTTTAGTGAAGCAAAACATAAATGCAGGGGCACTTCCAAGGTTTAAGTGACGACTAGATACAATGATTTCAGAATAAACGATATCATAATCATGCAAAAGACAATGCTACTTTGGGACAATGCACATTACACTCAGAATGACAATCATGCTCTTAATAGTTGGTGCTTTAAAAGAAGGTGTAGACTCTCGAACCGTGGCTTTTGTTGGCAAACTTGAAAACCCGTGGTCGGAAACAAAAACTAAACATGTACCAGAGCTCTTGGTTTTAAAAACAGAGGTAATAATTATTTTTTGGATATGCATGTTTCGTCAACGAATGGTAGCAGACAACTCAATCACTTCTTGAGATGGACAAGTTTCGAGGAACGGCTCCCGAATGAGGACGATCACATCCTCTTAATCTCCTTTGTTTACCACTGCCAAAGTTTTCTGATTTCTCATGAACAAAGCGTGAAGGAGGGTTTGTTTGTTATATTATTTTTGAGCCGGGCGCACTCTATGCCAGTTCCTTCTCATATTATGGGTTTGCACATTAGACATGCAATCCCGGGGTGAAGCTTGTCCAATTTAAAAAGATCATGAATTAACTACTACTTCCTCATGAGCTAAAACAGAGGCACAAAAGAGAAATGCTTTTTTGAATAATTTCGAGATGGTACATGAAAGTCTTCGTTAGGAATGGCAGGTAAATACCATGTATAGGAAGGTATGGTGGACTCATATGGCATAACTGGTTTAAAGGAATTTGGATGCACAAGCAGCCAGTCCGCTTAGTACAGGTGGAGGTTCGCAAAAGACTGGGAGCGACCAACTAAAAGAGCAATGACGGTCATAATCATGCAGAGCGACAAAGCAACATTGAATCAGGCATGGAAGTTATATCGCTACTCAGAAATAAAAGATCATCAAGGCTTGACAGACTTTCTTTACAGTCTTAAATATGCGTGAGCATACGCCAAGTCAATCAAAATAAATTCTTGAAGGAAGATTGTAATGCCCAGGATGGGACTATATCTCCTACGTGTCGAGGCACGACTTAAAGATATAAGCCCATTCTGGAATGATCGCAAGTTTGGTATCTTTGCACGACTCATGTAAAAAAGGGATTAAATTGCAAAAGGAGATAGTTGGCTTACACTCGCCACTTCACACAATACATTACATAAGCAAAACATCATTCGAAACATCACAACCCGACTACGGGTGAAGATCCAAAAGAAAGATACCAAAACAACATAAAGCCACAGGCCTGGATCGAATCCTAGTAGAAACCACCACTGATCGTCGAAGCGTCACAAACAAACGGACACACTCTTCATCGAACTCCCGGTGAAGAACTTGAACCAGCTCCTGCATCAAACTCGGCTGAACCTGCACCTGGTGTTGTAGTATCTGTGAGCCACGAGGACTCAGCAATCCCATAACCATGGGTAACAAGACTAGCAAAGCTTTATGGGTAGGAAGAGGTAAAGTGGTGAGGTTGCAGCAGTGGCTAAGCATAATATGGTGGCTAGCTTACGAGTACCAGAATAAGATGAGCATCTACGCAAACGGTCGCAAAAGTAGTGATCGCTAAAGATCTTGAACTACATACGAATCAAACATAACCCCACCGTGTTCTCTTCTCAAAGTGAAAAGAGACAGTCACGGTTACTCACACAGTTGTGTGTTTTACTTCAGATCCTCTGTCAAGTTTTCTACAACCGGGCATTAATAAATTCCAATCTGCCACATAACCGCGGGCACGGCTTTCGAAAGATCATAACCCTGCAGGGGTGTTCCAACTTAGCCCATCACAAGCTCTCACGATTAGCTGAAGCGATAAATATAATATCATCACTCCTTATCTTAGGGAAATCCGATCAGGCTCGGCATCCCGGTAGCACAAGACATTTCGACAATGGTAAAACAAGTCAAGCAAGACCTCCCGGTGTGTCGACACCCTGATAGTAGCCGCGCGTATCTCGTCTCAGGACACGACCGAATGGGCGATGCTACATGAGCCAATCCTCGAGTTTCCCCGTGGTGGCCCTGCAGGACCCCCGTTTGGGACCAACACCATCAGCACTGGCCCCCCTGCTATGTAGAAAGAATCCTCGGGTAGCGCTAACTCCCTATGCAATTTAATTAATTAATTAAGTTGTTATTATGAGCAAATTAAAACCAATGTTGGGCCTTGCTGGAGGAGTTTTATTCAAAGTCGAACTGTCAAGGGGTCCCCATCCACCCATCGTGTAAGGAACGCAAAATCAAGGAACATAATGCCGGTTTATCGGCGCCTAAGGTGGCATGAGTGGAACAAAACACCGAGCAAAAGGCCAAGCCTTCCACCCATGCCCAGTATATAGGTGTGTTAATAATAATTATAGATATTGTGATATTCCAACAACAAGTTCCCTCCTGGAACGAACTTCATCTTCACCTGCAACTAACAACGCTATAAGAGGGGCTGAGCAAGCGGGTAACATAGCCAAACAGTGGTTTTGCTAGGAAGGTGTCAAAGGTTAGAGGTTTCATGGCAACAAGGAGAGGCTGACATAAAAGATGGCTAGCGCGACATGTAACGATAGCATCGAGACAACTAAGCATGGCAATGGTAGTAAAGGTATCCAAGGGTATGATCATCTTGCCTGGGAATCCACAAGGGAGAAGAACGGATCCATGAAGTAGACGGAGCAACATAGTCGAGCGAATCCTCACAACTCCGGAACGAAACCGAAGCTAACAAGAGAAGCAACCGGAAAGAAGCAAACAACACGGTAAACATACAAGCATAAACATGGCATACGATGCACATCCAAGTGTGATGCATGTCCGGTTTAATTATGCATGGCAATGCAAAGTGCACAAACAACACTACAAGTTAAGTGGAGCTCAATATGCAACGAGTTGCATATTGACGAAACACCACATTTTAATTATTTAGTTGACTCTCGTTTATTACAAGACAAGATTAAATGTTTTTAACATAGCAAGAGGTGAAGCATAATAGAACTACACTATTTAGACATTTTAAATGAGGCCGGAAAATAACAACAACAAGTCCGGAAAATCCCCATATGCATGTTTAGTAATTATTAAAGCAACAACAATTAAACATACAAAGGTTGTTAACATGATGCGGATGACATGATCAAGTTTTATGCAAATTTATTAAAAGTTAACATGAAGATGATAAGGAGTATTTGTCACCGTGGTGGAAGGAAAAAGGGTGCCACGGCAACGATCCGAAAATGATGCGACGCAACAATTCGGTTTCGGTAACTCGTTGAGAGTCCGGTGCAAAAGATAATGGAGCGCGTGTCGAACAAGATGGAGGTGGGGTGATCCCGTTGCCGGGTTCCCACGAGTCGGCGACGAGGCAACCGAGGAACATGACAAAAGGACGAAACGGGCACGGAGCACACAAGGGAAGTATTTCATACAACACAACAAACATCTCACGGGTCATCGTCTCGGGGTTATACCTTCGAAGCGTTTGTTCTCGGAGAGGTTCGAGATCGTAGAGGAAGAAGGCGTTCACGTTCGGAGAGGAAATAGCCGTTCACGAGGTCGCCAACGAGTAGTCGTTCCGTAGAGGGAAGTAGTGGTACACGGGGCGACAGTAGATGTTCGGGCGTCGAGTTCGTAGATGTACTTGGCGCATCCATCGTTTCCGGGCGACGATAGTTGAAGTAGTGGTACATGTGTTGTCGGGGTACTTGTCGTTCATGTATAGGTACTTGGTGGTTCGTAGTGGTACTTGATGCTTCCGGCGACGGTAGTCGTACACGGGTCGTAGGCGTTCGGGTATCCGTAGATGTTCAAGTCATCAGTAGCGGTACTTGGCGCTTCAAACGTTCGAAGATGAACTTGACGAATCCGAGAGGTACTTGGTGCTTCGCCGTGTAGTCGTACACGGTTCTCTGTCAAGACAACATCATAGGGCAACAAAAAAAACAACCACAGGGCAAGCCACAGCGAGGAGACGAGGCAACCGAGGACACAGGCGAGGACGAAGAGGAGGCGCTGCGGGTCGGCCTTGGCGAGCGAGGCAGGGGCGGAGCCGGCTCTGGAAGGGCGCGTCCCAGGCGCTGCTGGAGGCTGGTGGCCACGACCTTGAGGGCGGGGCGGCGCGGTTCCTGGTGCTGGAGACGGAGGGCCCCCGGCCTTGAGCGACGGCGAGGCGGAAGGAAACTGGCGGAGAGGCGAGGAGGCCCAGGCGGGGCGGTCCTGGCCGGCCCTGGCGTCGCTGGCTTGGGGCGGCGGCCAGGCGCGGGTGCTGCTGTCGAAGGGAGGATGCGGCTTCGAGGAGAACGGAGGGAGGCCACGGCCTGGCCTGGCGACGAAGGTGCGGACGCGGGCCGACCTCCTGGCACGCGGGAGGTGGAGGGCCCGAGGCGCAGGGCTGGTCGGAGGGAGGCGATGGGGAACGGAGGAGATCGAGCGGAGCTTGGGGAGCGAGGGGGAGACGCTGCGAGGCCGCGACGTAGGAAGGAGGCAGGGCCTCGGCGATGCGGGCGATGGGCTCGAGGTAAGAGAGCGAGAGGGTCGGGATGTGAGGTCGGGGAGCGATGGGTGAGGAGCGTCGGGCTGGGGGCACTGAGGGTGGCGAGGAATCGGGACAGAGAGGCGACGGGGGAGATGGCTCGATCGGAGGAGCTGCTGGAGATCGAAGGGAAAAGGGGTGCGGCGGCTGAGGGAAGGAGCGATGGGGGGAGCGATTGAGGAGCTGAGCGCTAGGGTTAGGATAGAGGTGGGCTGAGATGGGCCTGGAGGCTGAGGTGGGCCGGCTGAGGCCTGGGCCAGGAGGTGGAGGTTGATAAGGCCTAGAGGCCGGCTGGGCTGCCCTCTTTCCTTTAACTGATTTTTAGCAGAAAAAACAATAGAGAGAAGAAAAGAATGAGGAGGGAGGTTAGGGAAAAAAATAGCACATGGGACTATTTTTCTCGGGCATCATAAAATGAGCATGGTCCGAGAAAATAGAAAAGGCATGAACGAAAAAATAATTCAAACATATTTGAATTTAATTCAAATGAATTGAACTATGACATGGTTTCGGAAGTGTCCAAAAATGATGAGGTTTTTGGAGGAACCTCGATGAAAGGAAAAAGAATTATAGACAAGGTAGGAGGGAAACTTGAAGAAGAAAAGGCATGGGGAAAAATATGCAAGTGTGTTGTGGTTGATTCCAAACAATGGAATATTTATTATAATAGCTCCCTAAAATATTGAGAGTATATGTTATAAAGAGAAGTCACCTTCCCTCGATTTAAATGGACCGAAGGTCCACACAATTTATTTAGGTTGAGATGCAAAAATAAATATGACATGATGGCATGATGACATGATGCAATGCAAAAATAAATAACACAAGCACAAAAGAAACACACGGGAGAACCCGGAACATCTGGAATCTTCTGGGATCTTCTGGGACGTCGGTCTTCGGGCGTCACAAAGATATCACTAAACCATACCACATCATAGGCAAACAAATCATGTTGGTACTCCAATAACACATTGGGAACCCCCCAGCTATTTGAGACTAACCATAAGAAAACATGAACTACTAAGCACCATTATGCACGTAGCATTTTTATCATAGACATATCGACCAATGCAACAGAAGCCAACTCTCTTAACAAGATAAGCATGATAAATAAAGAGAGTTCCAACGACCAACTAAACAAAAGCTCTTTAAAAAGATAAGCATGAAAACTAAAAGCTAAACATGATAGTAGCTATTGAAAGACAAAGAACACACACAGCAAGGATAGACATGAAAATTCTATGTTATGTTCTAGGTTGAAGTGGAGCGTGTTTCTCTCCCACAAAAGAAAGCTGAGTTCCGACTCGTTATGAAAAGCTAAAGAAAACTAAAAAGGAAACTAAAAACAAGACGCTCCAAGCATAGCACATAACACATGAAGTGATAAAAATATAGTGGAACGAAAGACGAACTGATAATGTTGATGGAGAAGGGGATGCACGGGGGCATCCCCAAGCTTAGACGCTTGAGTATTCTTGAATATTTCTTGGGGGTGCAGGGGGCATCCCCAAGCTTGAGCGTTTGACACTCCTGAATCTTTTTATCATCTTCCCTCGCACACTTGAAAACTCCCTTCATACATAACTCATCATAATCTGATTAGCGAGGTTAGTACCCATAATAAAATAATTTTTCCTTGCTGGAAATAAGGATATTCTTGAAGGTCTACTGTTTCTCAAGATTGCCAAAAGGTTTTTGCAAAGAAAAAGCAAGCTCAAGGTTTGCAAAATGAAGGAAAGGCAAAAACAGGACAGAATCTGTGAAAAACAGACCAGCAGGTAGTAAATGATTTTTTCGGGGCACTTCTGCAACTCAAATCAAAAAACTCAGAACAGACGCCCGAAAGCCAATTGTATAGAGCATGCTGTCGAAAAAATTCAGACAAAAAAGATGATCTGGTGATTTTATACGAATTTTTCTGTCCAAGGACAGAATCTGTTTCCTGGACAGCACGTCACAACTTTTGAACTTTCTTGCAATCAGAGGCTACACTTGGCACAAAGTTGAAAAGTAAAGATACAATGATGGTGCTATTGTAGTAATAACATCAATACACAACAAAAGCAAAATAAAATTTTATTCATTGTGGGCTGCCTCCCAAAAGCGCTTTCTTTTATGCCTTTAAGCTAGGCATAAGACTTTAATGATTCTCTTGTAGGAATAAGAGTTGAAGAACAAAAGAGAGCATCAAGAAGCAAATACCAAACACATTTAAGCCTAACATGCTTCCTATGCATAGGAATATTGCAATAGAATAATTCATTGAAGCACAAAGCAATAAGTATAGGAAGGCAAAACAAGCATAACTTCAAAATATTCACCATAAAAAGAGGAAACTTATTATTATTAAGATATTTAGAACCATGTCTCCCTCTCTCATTATAAATTTCAGTGGCATCATGGATGAACTCAACAATATAACTATCACATAAGGCATTATTTCCATGATCCAAAAGCATAAAAGTGTCATTACTCTTCATATAAGCAAAATCTTTCTTATTAGGAATAGTGAGAGTAAGACTATCATAACCATCATGGTAATCATCGTATTTAGGAGGCATATCATAATCATAATAAATTTTATCCTCAATAGTAGGTGGACTGAAAATATCATATTCATCATTGTAATCATCATATATAGGAGGCATAGTATCATCAAAGTAAATTTTCTCCTCAAAAGTTGGGGGACTAAAAATATCATGTTCATCAAACGTGTCATCCCCAAGCTTAGAGCTTTCCATGTCATTAGCAATATTGATATTAAATAAAAACATACTAATAACATCACCACCATCATGATTGTTATGCAAATAAAGTTCCAAAGGTTTTTTAATTTTCTCTTCGAACACATCATGTCCAAGTTCAAGGTAGAGCTTATAAAGCTCTCTCATATTTTTGTTGTTTTCCATTAAGCAAAACTAGTGAAAATAAAAAACAAGAAACAAAAAGATTTAATTGCAAGATCTAAAGATATACCTTCAAGCACTCACTTCCCCGGCAACGGCGTCAGAAATAGCTTGATGTCTACACACGCTTCTACTCTTGTAGACTATGTTGGGCCTCCAAGCGCAGAGGTTTGTAGGACAGCAACAATTTCCCTCAAGTGGATGACCTAAGGTTTATCGAACTCAGAGAAGTAGAGGTTGAAGATGGTCTCTCTCAAGCAACCCTGCAACTAAAATACAAGAAGTCTCTTGTGTCCCAACACACCTAATACACTTGTTAGATGTATAGGTGCACTAGTTCGGCGAAGAGATGTTAAATGGCAAGTGATATGGATGGCAAAACAAAGTAATATAAATCTGTAATAAAAAGTGCAGCAAGCAAACAAGTGGTAAACGTGAGCACAAATGGTATTGCAATGGTGGAAACAAGGCCTAGGGATCATACTTTCACTAGAGGCAACTCCCAACAACATTAACATAATCGAATCACATGATATTTCCCATAAAACATGCAATGGAGACGCACCCGGAGGTCATTCCTTCGTGGTCAAGAGAGGACGAGAATTATGTAGGGCTACAAAAGCACACCTCAAAGTTCGTAGTTCTCAATCTAAGGATTTCCCAATGTCACCGTGGCCATCTAAAGAGAGTCCCACAATCACCACAACATATCTAAAGGATAGTCAAAGACAAGCACCAAGAGACTCTCAATCTTCAATCAACACACAAGAGAGGAAATCACTCATGAAAATATTTTTCTAATCCATGTCCAATAGACCGCTGTCACCTTGGTCTCGGGGATTATACTAGATAAAGACAAGTGAGTACATCAATCCAATACATAGAGGAAGGGGAAATATCATGGGATCACCCTAGATTAACATAGCCTATGATCACAACGAAGATCACATCATGGGAGAGAGAGATAACCACATAGCTACACGTACGAGCCCTCGGCCCCGGAGAAGACTACTCACACATGGACATGGTGAGGAGGATCTTGATGGTGGTGTTGATGGAGAGATGCAGCCCCGCGAGGAGGCGGCGGCCGGCGGCGGCCACGGAGGCGGCGACGGCGAGGAGGAGACGGCGGCAGCCCTTGGGGACGGCGGCGGTCCTAGGGGCAGCGGCTCCTTGGCCCCCCTTCTTCCTTGTGGATGGTGCTGCAATGGTGCTGGTCCTCCCCTCCAAGACGGCGGCTTGGGAGGAGGAAAATTCGTGGCCCTTGGTGACCTAGGTTTCCTCTCTTTATATAGACTCTCAGATTCCCGTCATCAGATTTTGGGCCTCAGTAATACGGGCTTTACTCGGCCGTCCGGACTCCGATTTGGACGAATTTTATATCCAGAAGCATCGCCTCGAAATTCCCCACAACTTTCGCAACTAGACTTTTTTCGTTTGACGTCGTCTTCGGGCTGGAGCGTGACCATCTTTAAAAAACGTTCTTAGACAGATTTCAGGAAAGTCAGAGTCCTACTCCAATACGACTCCTTTTGCGTTTTTGTCAATTTCCAAGTAATTCCTACATAATAAAGTGTAAAACAAGAACATTGTGCACTTTTGCAACCATTAGTAGGTTAGTCCAAATATGATCAAAAGTGTATGGAAGTGCATAAATATCATAGCAAATCACACAAAAAAGGCATGGAGCAAGCAGAAATTATAGATACGTTTTGGACGTATCATGTGCGTGTGTGTCTCCCCCCGTATTTTTCGCAGATGAAACCCTAGCCCCGCTCCCCTCGCGCCGCCGGACATGTCCGTCCGTGCCGGACATGTCCAGCCTCCACGTCGCTCCAGCCAATCCACCGCCGCTAGGTCAGCGCCACCATCGCCCTCCTCCACTCAGGACGCGACAAGTGTCCCCGCCGGCCTCCTCTTTCCTCCCCGCTGCCGCGGCCCGCGCGAGCCCAAACCGCCGCTGCCGATCCCGGCTCGCCCCCGCCGCCAGCCGCGTACGCACTCGCTGCCTCCCCTGCCGGATCGCCGCCGCCACCGGCCATCGCCACCATCGCAGCACCCCACCGGCGACTTGCCTCGCCGTGGAAAGCCGCCACCACCGCGGGGGCCCTCGCCCATGCCCAGATCCGACCGGGATCCGGCCACCCAAGGTCCCGGCCCGGCCTCCTCTGCCCCCCTCCGCCCTCGCCGCCGCCTCGCCGGAGATCCTCCTCCAAGCCGCGCCGCCACCTTTCCCGTTGCTCGAGCAGGATTGCTCGGGAGGACGACGACCCCGCGTGGGCCGAAGCCCCCCAAGGCCCAGTCGCTGCGAGGCCTGTCTCCTCACCAGGCCCAGCTCGCGGCCTGCAGCTTCCCTCCACGACCCGGGCCAAGGCCCATGGCGAGCCACGCCTCCGCTGTCTAAACCCCGCCCATGCGCATTTTAGATATCCCCCGCTCACCTCTGTTTTTCTTTCAAAAAGTGACCAAGTCCCTGGTTTTGGTAAAAATATGTGCATGTTGTGATTGTGATATCTTTTTGTGTGATTATCCAAATTGAGTGAATAATATGTCCAAATGTTCGTCTCGTGATGCTCTTCATATTGTTGTACCGTGGCATGCTTGTTTAAGTTCATCTTGATGCCCTAATCATCGTTGCAAGAGTGCTAACTGCTTTAAACTGCTGAAAACTGTTATAATGTTAGCATGTTTGTGAGGTGATAACTTTGTGCATGTTGGTCCAAATGGAGTGTATGATATGTCAAAATGTTCATTATGAAGTGCTCTACATGATGGTTGCTGTAGCATTCATGTTAGGTTCCATATTGACATGTTAATCTCTGTTGCAAAAGTGCATGTGGCTGTTAAGTGCTGAAACTTGTTATGAGATACTGATTTGTCTTGTTCATAGCTATTGGTGTAATTGTCTTTTATGCCACATGTTAATATGCTTTAGAAGAACAATCATGCCATATTTGCTGTGGTGCAATCCACTTTTCATGATATGCCTTGTGGTGTTTGCAACAAGCTTGCAAAGTGGCCTACTCGCTATTGTTATTTTCCGAGACTTGTTGAAAACTGCTAAGTCTGAAACTGTTAACCTGATGCCATGTTTGCTTGATGCCCCACTCAAATCCATGCATGTTTTAGTACGTCCAATGATCATGTCTTGTTTTACATGTTATTCTCTATCCATCCATGTCCTTGTTTTGCATTATAGCCTGCTGTAGCTTGTTTATTTCTTGCTCTCAAGTTGCTATAAAATGTTTCTGTCAGCCTGTTATCATCAAGTTCAGTTTTGCTATGTGAATAGTTAGTGTTCTATGCATCCTATGACCATGTTCTTGCCATGAGTAGCTTCATAAACATGCCTTCTTACTGTTGGTTATCTTCTTATGCCATGTTATGCTTTGAGTTGAGTTACACAAGCTTGCAAACATGCCTACTCGTCGTTGTTGCTGTCATGCTCTGTATTTTCACTAAGTCTGAGAAATCAGTAAACTTCTTGTATCTTGCCATGCTAGTTTAATTATGTTCCAGCAAGTGTTTGGGTGTGCTCTGAGTTCATGCTTGTTGAGAATCATGTCTATTTCAAATTCATGCCTTTTGTTATCATGTTTGGGTGCTGTAGCATAAATATAGCTTGCTCCAAAGTTGCTATGTTGGTGTTAACTTGAGCTTTGCATTGTACCTTGTTTTGCTCATACCTTCTAGGCCGTTGCTCCGTTTTGAGCGTGTCCTATATGAAACTTGTGTGTTTTTGCATGTAGTTGCATAATATCATGTTATTTACATGCTTGGAGTGTGTTTTCTTGTTGTTTGGATGCATCTTCCATCGTTGCCATGCTTAACTTGTTTTGCTCATATCTGCTAGGCCGTAGCTCCGAATTAAATAAACTTTATATGTAACTTGACTAGAATTTCGAGTAGATCATCATGGTGCATGTTAACTTGCTGTTTAACAACTTGAACTTAAGGTTTGTTCAGATCTGGACCAATTTTGAAATGTGCATATGAGGACTTACCGGAATTGTTATATGTTGATTCCGGCCTCATTTAAACTTGTTGGTTTGTGTTGTTCTTGTGTGCTTCATCCCTTGCCATGAATTGCATCATATAGACTTGTCTTGCATCATACTTGGTTGAGCATCTTGTCATGTTCTTGAGTGGTGTGTTTACCATGTTGTGTGATTCTTCTCGCTAGTTCATTATCCGTTGCGATCGTGAGGATTCGTTCGACTACACTTGGTTCGTCTTCGTCGCTTCTTCTTCATCTTCTTCATGGACTCGTTATTCTTCCTTGCAGGATCTCAGGCAAGATGACTATCACCTTGGATACCTTTACTATCACTGCCATGCTAGTTGTCTCGATGCTAACGTTATATGTCACGCTACCCATATTTTATTGTCAGCCTCTCTCCTTGTTGCCATGAAACCTCTAACCTTTGACACCTTACCAACAAACCGTTGTTTGGCTATGTTACCTGCTTGCTCAGTCCCTCTTATAGCATTGTTAGTTGCAGGTGAAGATGAAAATTGCTCCATGTTGGAACTTGTTATTGGAATATCACAATATCCATAACTATATTTTAACACACCTATATACTTGGCAATGGGTGGAAGGCTTGGCCTTTTGCTCGGTGTTTTGTTCCACTCATGCCACCTTAGGAGCCTATAAACCGGCGTTATGTTCCTTGATTTTACGTTCCTAACGCGGTTGGGTATATGGGGACCCCTTGATAGTTCGTCTTTGCATAAAACTCCTCCAGCAAGGCCCAACATTGGTTTTAATTTGCAACATAATAAAAACTTAATTAATTAATTGCATAGGGAGTTAGCGCTACCCGAGGATTTCTTTTAGATACAGGGGGCCAGTGCTGATGGTGTTGGTCCCAAACGGGCACACTGCGGGGCCGCCACGGGGAAACTCGGGGTATCTGGCTCCCGTAGGCTTTCCCATCCGGTCGTGGCCTGAGACGAGATACACGCGACTACTATTACGGTGTCGGCACACCGGGAGGTCTTGCTGGACTTGTTTTACCATTGTCGAAATGTCTTGTGCACCGGGATTCCGAGCCTGATCGGATTGTCCCTAAGATAAGGGGTAATATTATTATTATCTCTGCTGATCGTGAGAGCTTGTGATGGGCTAAGTTGGGACACCCCTGCAGGGTTATGATCTTTTGAAAGCCGTGCCCGCGGTTATGTGGCAGATTGGAATTTGTTAATGTCCGGTTGTAGAAAACTTGACAGAGGATCCGAAGTAAAATACACGAACCGTGTGAGTAACCGTGAGTGTTTCTTTTCATTTTGAGAAGAGAACACGGCGGGGTTATGTTTGACTCGTAGGTAGTTTAGGATCTTTAGCGATCATTACTAGTTTGCGACCGTTTGCGTAGATGCTCATCTTATTCTTGTACTCGTAAGTTAGCCACCATACTTATGCTTAGCCGCTGCTACAACCTCACCACTATCCTTTTCCATACCCATTATGCTTTGCTAGTCTTGATACCCATGGTTATGGGATTGCTGAGTCCTCGTGGCTCACAGATACTACAACATCAGTTGCAGGTGCAGGTTTCCGATGACTTGACGTGAGAGCGATGTTACATTTTGTTGGAGTTCCTTCTTCTTCTTCTTCGTCAGTCTTGGGCTAGGTTCCGGGTCGGCAACCTGGGATAGCAGATGGATGTCGTTGTGCTTTTCATGTTTGCATCCGTAGTCGGATGCCTTGTATTAATGTTGTTGTATTCGTGTGACTTGTATGAATGTTGTATCCCCTATGTATGTATGTAATGGTACGATGTAATGCTATCCATCTTGCTAAGCACCCGAAATGCGGTTGTGCCCCAATCACGAGTTCGTCACGTGATCGGGATAGAATCGCATCTTGGGTCTGACAGCACGGCCCAGCCCTGGCCGGCCCCCTCTCTCTCCACTAAGGGCCCAAGTGGCCCATTAGTTCCCCCGAGGGGTACCGATACCCCTCTGGCACTCTGGTTTAATTCGAAACTCATTCGAAACACTTTCGGTGTCGGAATATAGTCGTCCAATATATCAATCTTTACGTATCGACCGTTTAGAGACTCCTCATCATGTCAGTGATCACATCCGGGACTCTGAACTACCTTCGGTGCATCAAAACACATAAACTCATAATACCGATCGTCATCGAACGTTAAGCGTACGGACCCTACGGGTTCGAGAACTATGTAGACATGACCGAGACTCATCTCTGGTCAATAACCAATAGCGGAACGTAGATGATCATATTGGTTCCTACAAATTCTACGAAGATGTTTTTTGGTCAAACCGCATAACAATATATGTTGTTCCCTTTGTCATTGGTATGTTACTTGCCCGAGATTCGATCGTCGGTATCACCATACCTAGTTCAATCTCGTTATCGGCAAGTCTCTTTACTTGTTCCATAATACATCATCTTGTGACTAACTCTTTAGTCATTTGCTTGCAAGGCTTATTATGATGTGTATTACCGAGAGGGCATAGAGATACCTCTCCGACACTCGGAGTGACAAATCCTATTCTCGATCTATGCCAACACCACAAACACGTTCGGAGACACCTGTAGAGCATCTTTATTATCACCCAGTTACGTTGTGACGTTTGATAGCACACAAGGTGTTCCTCCGGTATTCAGGAGTTGCATAATCTCATAGTCATAGGAACATGTATAAGTCATGAAGAAAGCAATAGCACAAAAACTAAATGATCAAGTTGCTAAGCTAACGGACGGGTCTTGTCCATCACATCATTCTCCTAATGATGTGATCTCGTTCATCAAATAACAAGACATGTCTATGGTTAGGAAACATAACCATCTTTGATCAACGAGCTAGTCAAGTAGAGGCATACTAGGGACACTCTGTTTTATCTATGTATTCACACATGTACTAAGTTTCCGGTTAATACAATTCTAGTATGAATAATAAACATTTATCATGATATAAGGAAATATAAATAACAACTTTATTATTGCCTCTAGGGCATATTTCCTTCATAGGTATCCCTGGATCTTCTAACTTCTTAGGTACTCCACCCTTGAAAGAATAATTTGCAAGTGATGGCTTCTCGCCCCTCATTGGTTACCCCAAGTGGAAGGTTTGAGATGCAGTGTAGCGGTAGTTTTCCCTTGGCAAAGATACCAAGGATCGAATCCCGTTAGACTCCGAGGGTCAACAAGAAGGTGTCAACTGCTAGCGGCGCAACTTAGCGATTGACAGGACCTGCACACAGATACAAATAACTTTGCTCCCAACGAGTAAAGAGAGGTTGTCAATCCCTCCGGCCTTGTCGTTTACAAAGGATCAAACGCAAGAGATAATAGTGATAGGTATGACTGCAACTAGTAAGTAAGAACATGAAATAAATAGCGGGTGTGATCAGTGATGGTAATATGGATCGGGGTCCCATGATGTTCACTAGTGATGTCTCTCTCCCAAAAGATGATAAAACAACTAAGCGAGGTAAACGAATTACAGCTAGGCAATTGACAGGATTATGTGCGCAAACCAATGCTAACTATGCTGCAAAGAAAGGTAGAGGCTCAAAAGCATGGGCGGTATGCCAAGGCAAGTAGACCGAAATCCATCTGCATCTACTACTAATCATCCACCTTGAGATATCTATCCAGAACATCTCGCTGGTATTAAGTTGCGAGTCCCACCCATAGTGTAAACTCAAAGCAACAGACAACTGCATTAAAAGAACTTTGCGTAAAGTAAACAATCCTTGCACCCGCAAGTACAAGCACCGTTGTTTTCCCCCTTGTGGCAACAGCACATCCCCTAGACTCATGTTTCTGTCACTCAAGCTAGTCATCGAGGGGCATGAACCCACAATCAAGCATAACGTTCCCTCTTGGAGTTACTATCTACTACTTGGCCAAAGCAATAAACAACAACGGAGAACATGCAAGAATTACTCAAGAACATAAATATAAAAGAGTTGAATCCAATATATTACTCACACACAATCTGAACATAATCTCATAATCCATCGGATCCCAGCAAACTCATCATAGCAACAGCATAAGGATTACATATGTGCCTTGATCATGTAGGGCAGCTTACGAGGTCTAATCGGTGAAGAACAAAGAGGGCAGGATAACATCACATAGCTACTGGTCATGGACCCATGGTCCAAGGGGGACTACTCACAACTCATCCGAGAGGCGTCCATGGTAGTGGAGAAGCTCCCGGTGGTGATCCTCCCCTCCGGCAGGGTGCCGGGAAGAGTTCTCCTGGTGCTCCCGATCTTGGAAGCGCGGCGGCGGCGGAACAAAGATGAGATCGCGAAAAAGGGTTCCGTCCTCGAGGGTTTCGGGACGCGGTGTAAATATATGCCAAAGGGAGGCGTCAGAAGAGGAAAGGGGGGCCTAGGCGCCCTGGCGGCTCGGCCAGGAGGGGGGCCGCCCCCTCTGGTCGCCTGGAGCCCTGGTGGCCCCCCTCTGGCCCTACTTTGGCCGCATGGAAGCTTCCGGAACGCTGATTTTTTATATATTTTCCCGGGATTTTTCTGGCAATTTACGTAATGGGAAAACCTGAAATACAAAAACAGCAGAAAACAGAAACTGGCACTGGGGTGCACTGAGTTAATAGGTTAGTCCAAATATGATCAAAAGTGTATGGAAGTGCATAAATATCATAGCAATATCACACAAAAGAGGCATGGTGCAAGCAGAAATTATAGATACGTTTTGGACGTATCAACATCCCCATGCTTAATTCCTGCTCGTCCTCGAGTAGGTAAATGATAACAAGCATAATTTCTGTGGTGACATGCTACCAACCATATAAGAACTTTTCACAGTCACATGACAAATGCTTACTGAGATAATGAATCTGTAGTAATTAAGTTGCCTCATGAGAATATCACAAAGAACTGAAAGTTTTACAATATGATACTGAAACACTCAATAGATTTGTAGTGAGCATGGTGTGCAAACATGACAAAGTGGTACCTCGCTTGCCCCCTTTAGTGAAGCAAAACATAAATGCAGGGGCACCTCCAAGGTTTAAGTGACGACTAGATACAATGATTTTAGAATAAACGATATCATAATCATGCAGAAGACAATGGTACTTTGGGACAATGCACATTACACTCAGAATGACAATCATGCTCTCAATAGTTGGTGCTTTAAAGAAAGAAGGTGGAGACTCTCGAACCGTGGCTTTTGATGGCAAGGTTGAAAACCCGTGGTCGGAAACAAAAACTAAACATGTACCAGAGCTCTTGGTTTTTAAAAACAAAGGTAAAAATTATTTTTTAGAGATGCATATTTCGTCAACGAATGCTATTAGATAACTCAATTACTTCTCGAGCTGGACAAGTTTCGTGGAACGGCTCCCGTACGAGGACGATCACATCCCCTTAATCTCCTTTGTTTATCACTACCAAAGTTTTCTGATTTCTCATGAACAAAGCGTGAAGGAGGGTTTGTTTGTTGTATATTTTTTAATGAGCCGGGCGCACTCTTTGCCAGTTCCTTCTCGTATTAGGGGTTTGCACATTAGACATGCAATCCCGGGGTGAAGCTTGTCCAACTTAAAAAGATCATGAATTAACTACTACTTCCTCATGAGCTAAAACAGAGGCACAAAAGAGAAATGCTTTTTTGATTAATTTCGAGATGGTACACGAAAGTCTTCGTTAGGAATGGCAAGTAAATACCATGTATAGGAAGGTATGGTGGACTCATATGGCATAACTGGTTTAAAGGATTTTGGATGCACAAGCAGTCAGTCCGCTTAGTACAGGCGAAGGTTAGCAAAAGACTGGGAGCGACCAACTAAGAGAGCAATGACGGTCATAATCATGCAGAGCGACAAAGCAACATTGAATCGGGCATGGAAGTTATATCGCTACTCAAAAATTAAAGATCATCAAGGCTTGATAGACTTTCTTTACAGTCTTAAATATGCGTGAGCATATGCCAAGTCAATCAAAATAAATTCTTGGAGGAAGATATCACTAAACCATACCACATCATAGGCAAACAAATCATGTTGGTACTTCAATAACACATTAAGAACCCCCCAGCTATTTGAGACTAACCATAAGAAAACATGAACTACTAAGCACCATTATGCACATAGCATTTTTATCATAGACATATCAACCAGTGCAACAGAAGCCAACTCTCTTAACAAGATAATCATGATAACTCAAGAGAGTTCCAGCGACCAACTAAACAAAAGCTCTTTAAAAAGTAAAGCATGAAAACTAAGAGCTGAACATGACAGTAGCTATTGAAAGACAAAGAACATACACAACAAAGATAAACATGAAAATCCCATGTTATGTTCTAGGTTGAAGTGGAGTGTGTTTCTCTCCCACACAAATAAAGATGGGTTCCAACTCGTTATGAACATCAAGCAAAGCTAAATAAAACTAAAAAGGAAACTAAAAGCAAGACGCTCCAATCATAGCACATAACACATGAAGTGAATAAAATATAGTGGAACGAAAGACGAACTGATAATTGTTGATGGAGAAGGGGATGCACGGGGGCATCCCCAAGCTTAGACGCTTGAGTCTTCTTGAATATTTCTTGGGGGTGCACGGTGGCATCCCCAAGCTTGAGCGTTTGACACTCCTGAATTTTTTTATCATCTTCCCTCGCACACTTGAAAACTCCCTTCATACATAACTCATCATAATCTGATTAGCGAGGTTAGTACCCATAATAAAATAATTTTTCCTTGCTGGAAATAAATATAATCTTGAAGGTCTACTGTTTCTCAAGATTGCCAAAAGGTTTTTGCAAAGAAAAAGCAAGCTCAAGGTTTGCAAAACGAAGGAAAGGCAAAACAGGACAGAATCTGTGAAAAAAAGACCAGCAGGTAGTAAATAATTTTTTCGGGGCACTTATGCAACTCAAATCAAAAAACTCAGAACAGACGCCCGAAAGCCAATTGTATAGAGCACGCTGTCGAAGAAATTCAGACCAAAAAGATGATCTGGTGATTTTATACGAATTTTTCTGTCCAAGGACAGAATCTGTTTCCTGGACAGCACGTCACAACTTTTGAACTTTCTTGCAATCAGAGGCTAAACTTGGCACAAAGCTGAAAAGTAAAGATACAATGATGATGCTATTGTAGTAACAAACATCAAGACACAACAAAAGGAAAATAAAATTTTATTCATTGTGGGCTGCCTCCCAAAAGCGCTTTCTTTTATGCCTTTAAGCTAGGCATAATGCAAAGAGATCAAGTTGTATCAATTGAACCGTCATCAAGATCATCAAAAAGCTCTTCAATAGTACAACTAGTCTTAAGAGGGCTTTCAAATAAAGGCCTAATAGAGATACTTCTAGGAAGAAGACCAAAAGGAAAAAAAAGTCAAGGGAAGATTCATTTATAAATTTATCAAAGAGAGGTGTTTCTTCCAAAGTCTTCAAAGTTTCAACCCCTTTGGCAATAGATAGATTACTTTTGGAGCGGGGAGCCTTTGGAACGTAAACGTACTTAGGCTCCTTCTTTGCCGGAGTTTCTACCTTTTTGGTTTTGATTGAGGAGAAAGTAGTTCCTAAAGTGTCAAAGATTTCCTCAATCTTGTCTATCCTAGAAGAGTCCAAGCCATGGGATTTGATGGTCTCCAATGTTTTGAGAATTTTATGCATGGAGCTATCAAGCCTATTCAAATTCCCTTGGATCTTACGGTCCAACTCATTTATCTTATTAATGTTTGGCATCTCTAGCTCTATCTTTTCAAGCTTTTTCATAATGTGAGCTAGGGTAATGTCCTCTTGAATGCTAACAAGAGGGGGATTTCCAACAAGATTTTCAATAATACTAAGAGATTCCCAAACTGGGGCTTCTAGGAAATTTCCATTGATAGCAGAATCTAGAATAAACCTATTCCAAGAAGTAATTCCAACATAAAAATTTCTAAGCAGGATAGTAGTAGATTGCTTCTTGGTGGCTCTTTTATGAGAATCATTAATTCTATACCAAGCATCTTTCAGACTTTCTCCACCTCTTTGTTTAAAGGTGAGAACTTCTGCCTCACCAAAGGCAAAAGGACCAGACATAATACCAACTAAAAAGCGAGATAACTATTTTTGTGATTTTTGATAGAAGACACTAAAGCAAAAACTGAAAGGTAAACTAACAAGACTAAAAAGCAAAGGTAAAAGATAGCGTGCAACTCCCCTATCTTGAAGAGTGGAGTCCCCGGCAACGGCGCCAGAAAACTTTGCTTGATGGCTTCTCGCCCCTCGTTGGTTACCCCAAGTGGAAGGTTTGAGATGCAGTGTAGCGGTAGTTTTCCCTTGGCAAAGATACCAAGGATCGAATCTCGTGAGACTCCGAGGGTCAACAAGAAGGTGTCAACTACTAGCGGCGCAACTTAGCGATTGACAGGACCTGCACACAGATACAAATAACTTTGCTCCCAACGAGTACAAAGAGGTTGTCAATCCCTCCGGCCTTGTCGTTTACAAAGGATCAAACGCAAGGGATAATAGTGATAGGTATGACTGCAACTAGTAAGTAAGAACAGGAAATAAATAGCGGGTGTGATCTGTGATGGTAATATGGACCGGGGTCCCATGATGTTCACTAGTGATGTCTCTCTCCCAAAAGACGATAAAACAGCTAAGCGAGGTAAACGAATTATAGCTGGGCAATTGACAGGATTATGTGCGCAAACCAATGCTAACTATGCTGCAAAGAAAGGTAGAGGCTCAAAAGCATGGGCGGTACGCCAAGGCAAGTAGACCTAAATCCATCTGCATCTACTACTAATCATCCACCTTGAGATATCTATCCAGAACATCTCGCTGGTATTAAGTTGCGAGTCCCACCCATAGTGTAAACTCAAAGCAACAGACAACTGCATTAAAAGAACTTTGCGTAAAGTAAACAATCCTTGCACCCGCAAGTACAAGCACCGTTGTTTTCCCCCTTGTGGCAACAACACATCCCCTAGACTCATGTTTCTGTCACTCAAGCTAGTCATCGAGGGGCATGAACCCGCAATCAAGCATAACGTTCCCTCTTGGAGTTACTATCTACTACTTGGCCAAAGCAATAAACAACAACGGAGAACATGCAAGAATTACTCAAGAACATAAATATAAAAGAGGTGAATCAAATATATTACTCACACACAATCTGAACATAATCTCATAATCCATCGGATCCCAGCAAACTCATCATAGCAACAACATAAGGATTACATATGTGCCTCGATCATGTAGGGCAGCTCACGAGGTCTAATCGGTGAAGAACAAAGAGGGGAGGAGAACATCACATAGCTACTGGTCATGGACCCATGGTCCAAGGGGGACTACTCACAACTCATTCGGGAGGCGTCCATGGTGGTGGAGAAGCTCCCGGTGGTGATCCTCCCCTCCGGCAGGGTACCGGGAAGAGTTCTCATGGTGCTCCCGATCTTGGAAGCGCGGCGGCGGCGGAACATAGATGAGATCGCGAAAAAGGGTTCCGTCCTCGAGGGTTTCAGGACGCGGTGTAAATATATGCCAAAGGGGGGCGTCAGAAGAGGCAAGGGGGGCCCAGGCGCCCTGGCGGCGCGGCCAGGAGGGGGGCCGCCCCCCTCTGGTCACCTGGAGCCCTGGTGGCCCCCCTCTGGCCCTACTTTGGCCGCATGGAAGCTTCCGGAACGCTGATTTTTTATATATTTTTCCCAGGATTTTTCTGGCAATTTACGTAATGGGAAAACCTGAAATACAAAAACAGCAGAAAACAGAAACTGGCACTGGGGTGCACTGAGTTAATAGGTTAGTCCAAATATGATCAAAAGTGTATGGAAGTATATAAATATCATAGCAATATCACACAAAAGAGGCATGGAGCAAGCAGAAATTATAAATACGTTTTGGATGTATCATCAAGCATGGTGTAAATTTGAGCTTCACGTATCTTTCTTTTATTAGTGACAATATCTTTCATATATTTAGCGTATGGAGGCATTTTCAGAATATCGGTCAAGTGAGTGCGCAAATAGACTAGTCTAATCATTTCAACAAAACGCTCAAAATCCTCTTCATATTTATTTTTAGGAGGCTTAGTAGGAAATTGTTGGGAAACGTAGCATGCAATTTAAAAAAAAAATCCTACGCTCACGCAAGATCTATCTAGGAGATGCATAGCAACGAGATGGGGAGAGTGTTTCCATGTACCCTCGTAGACCGAAAGCGGAAGCATTTGACAACACGGTTGATGTAGTCGAACTTCTTCTCGTTCCGACGGATCAAACACCGAACGCACGACACCTCCGAGTTCTGCACACGTTCAGCTTGATGATGTCCCTCGAACTCTTGATCCAGCAAAGTGTCGAGGTAGAGTTTCGTCAGCACGACGTCGTGTTGACGGTGATGGTGAAGTGGTCCGCGCAGGGCTTCGCCTAAGCACTACGTGAATATGACCGGAGGTGTAAACTATGGAGGGAGGCACCGCACACGGCTAACAGATGTTGTTGTGTGTTCTAGGTGCCTCCCCCTCATATATATATAGGTGTGAGGGAGAGGGAGCAGCCAAGGGGGCGCCCAAGTAGGAGGAATCGTACTTGGGGCCCTAGTCCAATTCACCCCCCTTACCATAACTCATGGAGGGGAAGGAAAGAGAGGGGGGAGAGAGAAGGAAAGGGGGAGGCCGAATCCTCCCCTTTCCTTCTCCCTTCCCCTCCTTCCTTCTTCTCCTATTTCGGCCTATTTGGGGGCGCACTAGCCCACCAGGGGCTGGTATGTGCCTCTCTTGGCCCATAAGGTCCATATCTTTGCTGTGGGTGCCCGGAACCCCTTTCCCGTGACCCGATATGTACCGGTACCCTCGGAACACTTCCGGTGTCCGAGTAACATCGTCCTATATATGAATTTTTACCTCTCAACCATTCGAGACTCCTCGTCATGTCCGTGATCTCATCCGGGACTCCGAACAACATTCGGTCACCAAATCAGATAACTCATATAATACAAAATCATCATAGAACGTTAAGCGTGCAGACCCTACTGGTTCGAGAACTATGTAGACATGACCAAGACACCTCTCCGGTCAATAACCAATAGCGGAACCTAGATGCTCATATTGGCTCCTACATATTCTATGAAGATCTTTATCGGTCGTACCGTAATGACAACATATGTTATTCCTTTTGTCATCGGTATGTTACTTGCGCGAGATTCGATCGTCGGTATCTTCATACCTAGTTCAATCTCGTTACTGGTAAGTCTCTTTACTTGTTCCGTAATGCATCACCCTGCAACTAATTCATTAGTCACATTGCTTGCAAGGCTTCTTATGATGTGCATTACCGAGTGGGCCCAGAGATACCTCTCTGATACTCGGAGTGACAAATCCTAATCTTGATCTATGCCAACCCAACAAACACCTTTGGAGATACCTGTAGAGCATCTTTATAATCACCCAGTTACATTGTGACATTTAATAGCACACAAAACATTCCTCTGGTATCCGGGAGTTGCATAATCTCATGGTCGGAGGAATATGTATTTGACATGAAGAAAGCAATAGCAGTAAAACTGAACAATCATTATGATAAGCTAACGAGTGGGTCTTGTACATCACATCATTCTCCTAATGATGTGATCCCGTTCATCAAATGACAACACATTGTTGGGGAACGTAGTATTTAAAAAAAAAATCCTACGATCACGCAAGATCTATCTAGGAGAAGCATAGCAACGAGCGGGGAGAGTGTGTCCACGTACCCTCATAGATCGAAAGCGGTAGAGTTTAGTAACGCGGTTTATGTAGTCGAACGTCTTCACGATCCAACCGATCCAAGTACTGAACGTATGGCACCTCCGTGTTCAGCACACGTTCAGCACGATGACATCTCTCGAGCTCTTGATCCAGTTGAGGACGAGAGAGAGTTCCGTCAGCACGACGACATGGCGATGGTGTTGATGATGTGATCCACGCAGGGCTTCGCCTAAGCACTACGACAATATGACCCGAGGTGGAATTTGTGGAGGAGGCACCGCACACGGCTAAAACAACTGTTAACTTGTGTGTTCTAGGGTGCCCCTGCCCCCGTATATAAAGGAGCAAGGGGGAGGCTGGTCGACCCCTATAGGGTGCGTCCAAGGGGGCAATCCTACTCCTACTAGGAGTAGGAATCCCCCTTCCCTAGTCCAACTAGGAGAAGAAGGAAGGGAGGGAGAGGAGAAGGAAGGAGGGGGCACCACCCCTCCCGCTATTCCAATTCGGACTAGGCCCATGGGGGCCGCGCGGTCAACCCTTGGCTGCCTTCCTCCCTCTCCCCTAAAGCCCAATAGGGCCCATTACTTCTCCGGTGGTTCCGATAACCCTTCCGGCACTCCGATATTTATCCGGTGACCCCCGGAACTCATCCGGTGTCCGAAAAATATTGTCCAATATATCATTCTTTATGTCTCAACCATTTCGAGACTCCTCGTCATGTTCGTGATCTCATCCGGGACTCCGAACAAACTTCGGTCATCAAAAACACATAACTCATAATACAAATCGCCATCGAACGTTAAGCGTGCGGACCATACAGGTTCTAGAACTATGTAGACATGACCGAGACATAGCTCCGGTCAATAACCAATAGAGGAGTTTGGATGCTCATATTATCTCCTACATATTCTACAAAGATCTTTATCGGTCAAACCGCCTAACAACATATGTTGTTCCCTTTGTCATTAGTATGTTACTTGCCCGAGATTCGATCGTCGGTATCATCATACCTAGTTCAATCTCATTACCGGCAAGTCTCTTTACTCGTTCCGTAATACATCATCTCATGACTGACTCATTAGTCATTTGCTTGCAAGGCTTATTATGATGTGTATTACCGAGAGGGCCCAGAGATACCTCTCCAACACTCGGAGTGACAAATCCTAATCTTGATCTATGCCAACACCACAGAACACTTTCAGAAACACCTGTAGGGCATCATTATAACCACCCAGTTACGTTGTGATGTTTGATAGCACACAAGGTGTTCCTCCGGTATTAGAGAGTTGCATAATCTAATAGTCAGAGGAACATGTATAAGTCATGAAGAAAGCAATAGCAATAAAACTAAATGATCATAGTGCTAAGCTAACGGATGGGTCTTGTCCATCACATCATTCTCCTAATGATGTGATCCCGTTGATCAAATGACAACACATGCCTATGGTTTGGAAACTCAACCATCTTTGATTAACGAGCTAGTCTAGTAGAGGCATACTAGGGACACTCTGTTTTGTCTATGTATTCACACATGTATAAAGTTTCCGGTTAATACAATTCTAGCATGAATAAAAGACATTTATCATGATATATAAGGAAATATAAATAATAAATTTATTATTGCCTCTAGGGCATATTTCCTTCAGTCTCCCACTTGCACTAGAGTCAATAATCTAGATTACATAGTAATGATTCTGACACCCATGGACTCTTGGTGCTGATCATGTTTTGCTCGTGGAAGAGGCTTAGTCAACGGGTGTGCGACATTCAGATCCGTATGTATTTTGCAAATCTCTATGTCTCCCTCCTCGAATTGATCGCGGATAGAGTTGACACGTCTCTTGATGTGCTTGGTTCTTTTGTGAAACCTGGATTCCTTCGCCAAGGCTATTGCTCCAGTGTTGTCACAAAAGATTTTCATTGGACCCGATGTACTAGGCATTACACCTAGATTGGACATGAACTCCTTCATCCAGACTCCTTCATTTGCTGCTTCCGAAGCAGCTATGTATTCCGCTTCACACGTAGATCCTGCCACGACGCTCTGCTTGGAACTGCACCAACTGACAGCAATACCGTTCAACAAAAATACGTATCCGGTTTGTGACTTACAGTCATTCGGATTAGTGTCAAAGCTTGCATCGACGTAACCATTTATGACGAGCTCTTTGTCACCTCCATAAACGAGAAACGTATCCTTCGTCCTATTCACGTACTCCAGGATGTTCTTGACCGCTGTCCAGTGATCCACTCCTGGATTACTTTGGTACCTCCCCGCTAGACTTATAGCAAGACACACATCAGGTCTGGTACACAACATTGCATACATGATAGAACCTATGGCTGAAGCATAGGGAATTACTTTCATTTTCTCTCTATCTTCTACAATGGTCGGGCATTAAGTCTTTCTCAACTTCACACCTTGTAACACAGGCAAGAACCCTTTCTTTGACTGGTCCATTTTGAACTTCTTTAAAACTTTATCAAGGTATGTGCTTTGTGAAAGTCCAATTAAGCGTCTTGATCTATCTCTATAGATCTTGATGCCCAATATATAAGCAGCTTCACCGAGGTCTTTCATTAAAAAAAATCTAATTCAAGTATCCTTTTATGCCATCCAGAAATTATATATCATTTCCAATCAACAATATGTCATTCACAAACAATATCAGAAATGCTACAGAGCTCCCAGTCACTTTCTTGTAAATACACGCTTCTCCAAAAGTCTGTATAAAACCGTATGCTTTGATCACCTCATCAAAGTGTGTATTCCAACTCCGAGGTGCTTGCACCAGTCCCTAGATGGATCGCTGGAGCTTGCATACTTTGTTAGCACCTTTAGGATCGACAAAACCTTCTGGTTGCATCATATACAACTCTTCCTTGAGATATCCACTTAAGGAATGCAGTTTTGACATCCATTTGCCAGATTTCATAATCATAAAATGCGGCAATTGATAACATGATTCGGACAGACTTAAGCATCTCTACGGGTGAGAAAGTCTCATCGTAGTCAACTCCTTGATCTTGTCGAAAACCTTTCGCAACAAATCGAGCTTTGTAGACAGTAACATTACCATCGGCATTAGTCTTCCTCTTAAAAATCCATTTATTTTCAATTGCTTGCCGATCATTGGGCAAGTAAACCAAAGTCCACACTTTGTTCTCTGATACGTCTTCGTCGTATCTATAATTTTTGATTGTTCCATGCCAATATTCTACAACTTTCATATACTTTTGGCAACTTTTTATACTATTTTTTGGGACTAACATATTGATCCAGTGCCCAGTGCCAGTTCCTGTTTGTTGCATGTTTTTTGTTTCGCAGAATATCCATATCAAACGGAATCCAAACGAAACAAAAACGGACGGAGATTATTTTTGGGAAGCAGAACCAACATCAGACGATGCCCGAGTGGGCCACGAGGCAGGGGAGCGCGCCCTGGGCCCTCGTGGCCACACCGTAAGGCAGTTGATGCCCTTCTTTCGACGAAAGAAAGCTAATATCCGGATAAAAAGTGTGTCAAAAAATCAGCCCAATCGGAGTTACGAATCTCCGGGAATATAAGAAACGGTGAAGGGCCAGAATCTGGGAACACAGAAACATAGAGAGACAGAGAGGCAGATCCAATCTCGGAGGGGCTCTCACCCCTCCCACGCCATAGAGACCATGGACCAGAGGGGAAACCCTCTCCCATCTAGGGAGAAGGTCAAGGAAGAAGAAGAAGAAGGATGGGGGCTCTCTCCCCCTCGCTTCCGGTGGCACCGGAGTGCCACCAGGGCCATCATCGTGTGACGACGATCTACACCAACACCTCCGTCATCTTCACTAACATCTCCATCACCTTCCCCCATCTATCTACAATGGTCCACTCTCCCGCAACCCGCTGTACCCTCTACTTGAACATGGTGCTTTATGCTTCATATTATTGTCCAATGATGTGTTGCCATCCTATGATGTCTGAGTAGATTATCGTTGTCCTATCGGTGATTGGTGAATTGCTATGATTGATTTAAATTGCTTGTGGTTATGTTGCTGTCCTTTGGTGCCCATTATATGAGCGCGCGCGTGGATCACACCATAGGGTTAGTTGTATGTTGATAGGACTACGTATTGGAGGGAATGAGTGACAGAAGCTTCAACCTAGCGTAGAAATTGATGCATACGGGATTGAAGGGGGACCAATATATCGCAATGCTATGGTTGGATTTTACCTTAATGAAGTAGTTGCAGATGCTTGCTAATAGTTCCAATCATAAGTGCATAGAATTCCAAGTAAGGGATGACATGCTAGCAGTGGCCTCTCCCACATAAAACTTGCTATCAGTCTAGTAACGTAGTCAATTGCTTAGGGGCAATTTCGCAACTCCTACCACCACTTTTCCACACTCGCTATCATTAACTGCATTGTTTCTTTATCTTAACAGCCCCTAGTTTTATTTACGTGCTCTTTATATTCTTGCAAACCTATCCAACAAAAACTACAAAGTACTTCTAGTTTCATACTTGTTCTAGGTAAAGTAAACGTCAAGCGTGCGTAGAGTTGTATCGGTGGTCGATAGAACTTGAGGGAATATTTATTCTGCCTTTAGCTCCTCATTGGGTTCGACACTCTTACTTATCGAAAGAGGCTACAACTGACCCCCTACACTTGTGGGTTATCAAGACCTTTTTCTGGCGCCGTTGCCAGGGAGCAATAGCGTGGGGTGAATATTCTCGTGTGTGCTTGTTTGCTTTATCACTAATTAGATTTTATTTGCTGTTCTAAGTTGTTCTCTATCTTTAGTTATGGATATGGAACACGTAATACCAAAAAAACTTAGGTGTACTTGCTACTCATGGAGATGGGGAACCTCCTAAAACCCTGGATGCTCATTATGTGAAAGATATTACGTACTACTTTGATAATCCTGAGAAAACCCCATTCAACTATGTAATGGGAGTAACGTTGGATCAACGTGAATACTTTAGGGATTATCGCTTGACACAAAAAGGGAAACTGTTATGGGATCAAATCCATATGTTGCATTGGTATGCTCGGCAACTATGCTTGAGATATGATTATACTTGTTGCTCTAGGATGAAGGCTCCACACCTTCCCTTTTCATGCAAATTTAATGATAATGAAACCTTAGCTTCTTATGCTAATGGTATATATGATTATTATGATGTGGAACAAATAGAAGAATTCGTTGCTTTTAAGGGTGCTTATGAAATTGAATCTCTGTTTAGAAAGAATGATGCTTTTGATGATGATGTTTCTAGGCCTGAAAATCTTGCTATTTGAATTATGAATATAACTCCGATATTGATGCGTTTATTGAGAAGGTCTCCGCTGTCCAAGAAGAGACTAATATTTTGCAGGAGTCTATGGAAGAAGAAATTAATGACATTGTGAGCTCATTGGATGAAAAAGATGAAGAGGAGCGCGAAGAACAAAAGGAGGAAGAGCAGATTAGCTACCCGTGCCCACCTTCTAATGAGAGTAACTCTTCAACTCATACATTGTTTAATTTCCCTTCGTGCTTACTGAAGGATGAATGCTATGATGATTGCTATGATCCCGTTGATTCTTTTGAAATATCCCTTTTTGATGATGATTTCTATGCTTGTGGCCAAGATGCCAATATTAAATATGCTTATTGAGATGAACTTGCTATAGTTCCTTATGTTAAACATGAGATAGTTGCTATTGCACCCACGCATGATAGTCCTATTATCTTTTTGAGCTCTCCAAACTACACTATATCGGAGAATTTTGCACTTATTAAGGATTATATTGATGGGTTGCCTTTTTCCGTTACACATGCTGATTTTGATGAATATAATATGCATGTGCTTGCTGCTCCTACTTGCAATTATTATGAGAGAGGAACTACATCTCCACCTCTCTATGTTTCCAACATGATTAAATTGCAAGAAACTGCTTATACTATGCATTGGCCTTTACTTGATGTGCATGAATTGTTCTTGTATGACATGCCTATGCATAGGAAGAGAGTTAGACTTCGTTGTTTCATGACACATATCACTTTGTGCTCACTACTAAATGCCAAATCATTGCTAATTAAAATTGGCTTTGATATACCTTGGGATCCGGGTGGATCCATCACTTGAGCACTATATGCCTAGCTTAATGGCTTTAAAGAAAGCGCTGCCAGGGAGACAACCCAGAAGTTTTAGAGAGTCATTTATTTCTGTTGTGTGCTTTTATAAAGTTTAAAAACAAAATAAAATAAATAGGGGAACCCAAAACTTTTCAAAAAGATAAGTGAAAGTGATATAGACGAGCATTGTGAAAGGGGGGGCGTCCTTGAACTTTGTTCATGCCGATGGAAACTTTGTGAATCTTAATTACAGAAACTTTTCAACAAAAATAATTATCCCCTTGTACAATTCCATTGTATTATAAAAATAATGTGCCAAGGTTTGCCTTTAGGATGTTTACAATGCTTGTTGGTTTGTGCGGTGCAGGACAGAAACTTTGGCTGTAGTGCGCGATTTTACATTTTTTGCTGGAACGTCAAATGGTTATGAAACTTTTTGCACTGTCTTTATATACAGATGTTTTATTTTTCCTAATTTGGAACAATTTTTTAAGTATCAGAAGTATGGTGAATGTTCAGATTATTACAGACTGTTCTATTTTAGACAGATTCTGTTTTTGATGCATAGTTTGCTTGTTTTGATGAAACTATCAATTTCTATCAGTGGATTAAGCCATGGAAAAGTTATATTATAGTATCTACAATGCAAAAACAAAATATGAATTGGTTTGCAATAGTACTTAGAGTAGTGATTTGCTTTATTATACTAACGGATCTTACCGAGCTTTCTGTTGAAGTTTTGTGTGGATGAAGTGTTTGAAAATCGAGGAGGTTTTGATGTGAGAAAAAGAAGGAGAGGTAAGAGCTCAAGCTTGGGGATTCCCAAGGTACCCCATGTAAATATTCAAGGAGACTCAAGCGTCTAAGCTTGGGGATGCCCCGGAAGGCATCCCCTCTTTCTTCAACAAGTATCAGTATGTTTTCGTATTCGTTTCATTCATGTGATATGTGCAGATCTTGGAGCGTCTTTTGCATTTAGTTTTCACCTTTTCTTTTATGCACCATTCTGGTATGAGATAGTCCTTGGTTGATTTATAGAATGCTCTTTGCACTTCACTTATATCTTTTGAGTACGGCTTTATAGAATGCTTCATGTGCTCCACTTATATCATTTGAAGTTTGGATTGCATGTTTCTCTTCACATAAGAAAACCGCCATTTGTAGAATGCTCTTTTGCTTCACTTATAATTGTTAGAGCGTGGGCATAACTTTTGTAGAAAGAATTAAAACTCTCTTGCTTCACTTATATCTATTTAGAGAGTTGACAGGAATTGGTCATTCACATGGTTAGTCATAAAATCCTACATAAACTTTTAGATCGCTGAATATGATATGTTTGATTCCTTGCAATAGTTTTGCGATATAGAGATGCTAATATGTGGGAGGTACGAGTGAATGATTGTGGTATAGAAAAAATATTGGTGTTAAGGTTTGTGATTCCCGAAGCATGCACGTATGGTCTCCTAACTATGTAACCAAATTGGCACGCATTGTATTTTGATTGTTAATCTTTGCGTGAAGGTCGGGGGCGCGCGATGGTTAACTCCTAACAACCTCCCCCCTAGGAGCATGCATCATAGTATGTTTGCTTCGAGGGCTAATAGATTTTTCGCAATAAGTATGTGAGTTCTTTATGACTAATGTTGAGTCCATGGATTATACGCACTCTCACCCTTCCACCATTGCCAGCCTCTCTTGTACGGCGCAACTTTTGCCGGTACCATACACCCACCATATACCTTTCTCAAAAACAGCCACCGTACCTACCTATCATGGCATTTCCATAGACATTCCGAGATATATTGCCATGTAACTCCACCGTTTCATTTATTATGACACTCACCATCATTGTCATATTGCCTTGCATGATCGTAAGATAGCTAGCATGATGTTTCCATGCCTTGTCTGTTTTTTATGTCATTGCTACGCTAGATCATTGCACATCCCGGTACACCGCCGGAGGCATTTATATAGAGTCATATTTTTATTCTAGTATCGAGTTGTAATATCGAGTTGTAAGTAAATAGAATTGTGATGATCATCATTATTAGAGCATTGTCCCTTGAAAAAAAGAAAAAAAAAAGAAAGGCCAAAAAAAAGAAAGGCCAAATAAAAAAAGGGAGGCCCAAAAAAAAAGAAAAAAAGAAAAAAAAAGAAAAAAAAGGGACAATGCTACTATCTTTTTTCCACACTTGTTCTTCAAAGTAGCACCATGTTCTTCATGATAGAGAGTCTCCTATGTTGTCACTTCCATATACTAGTGGGAATTTTCATTATAGAACTTGGTTTGTACTCCCTCCGTTCCTAAATATTTGTCTTTCTAGGGATTTCAACAAGTGACTACATACGAAGCAAAATGAGTGAATCTACACTTTAAAATATGTCTACATACATCCGTATGTTGCAGTCCATTTGAATGTCTAGAAAGACAAATATTTAGGAACGGGGGGAGTATATTCCAACGATGGGCTTCCTCAAATGCCCTAAGTCTTCATGAGCAAGCAAGTTGATGCACACCCACTAGTTTTCTTCTGAGCTTTCATACACTTATAGCTCTAGGGCATTCGTTACATGTCAATCCCTACTCACTCACATTGATATCGATCGATGGACATCTCCATAGTCCGTTGATTTGCCTAGTTGATGTGAGACTTTCTCCCTCCTTTTGTCTATCACCACCTTCTATTCCACCCGTAGTGCTATGTCCATGGCTCACGCTCATGTATTGCATGAAAGTTTAAAAAGTTTGAGAATACTAAAGTATGAAACAATTGCTTGGCTAAAACCGGAGTTGTGCATGATTTAAATACTTTGTGTGGTGAAGATGGAGCATAGCCAGATCATATGTTTTGTAGGGATAACTTTCTTTGGCCATGTTATTTTGAAAAGACATGATTGCTTTATTAGTATGCTTGAAGTATTATTGTATTAATGTCAAATGATAGACTATTGCTTTGAATCACTCGTGTCTTAATATTCATGCCATGATTAGATTACATGATCAAGATTATGCTAGGTAGCATTCCACATCCAAAATTATCTTTTTTATCATTTACTACTCGAGGACGAGCAAGAATTAAGCTTGGGGATATTGATATGTCTCCGCCGTATCTATAATTTTTGATTGTTCCATGCCAATATTCTACAACTTTCATATACTTCTGGCAACTTTTTATACTATTTTTTGGGACTAACATATTGATCCAGTGCCCAGTGCCAGTTCTTGTTTGTTGCATGTTTTTTGTTTCGCAGAATATCCATATCAAACGGAGTCCAAACGGAATAAAAACGGACGAAGATTTTTTTGGAATATATGTGAATTTTGGGAAGCGGGACCAACATCAGACGATGCCCGAGTGGGCCACGAGGCAGGGGGGCGCGCCCTGGGCCCTCGTGGCAACACCGTAAGGCAGTTGATTCCCTTCTTTCGCCGCAAGAAAGCTAATATCAGGATAAAAATTGTGTCAAAAAATCAGCCCAATCGGAGTTACGGATCTCCGGGAATATAAGAAACGGTGAAGGGCCAGAATCTGGGAACACAGAAACAGAGAGA
This sequence comes from Secale cereale, assembly GCA_902687465.1. Classification (NCBI taxonomy): domain Eukaryota; kingdom Viridiplantae; phylum Streptophyta; class Magnoliopsida; order Poales; family Poaceae; genus Secale; species Secale cereale. The sequence continues at coordinate 678,185,533 of LR738710.1, read as the reverse complement.
GACCGAGACACAGATCCAATCTCGGAGGGGCTCTCGCCCCTCCCACGCCATGGAGACCATGGACCAGAGGGGAAACCCTTCTCCCATCTTGGGAGAAGGTCAAGGAAGAAGAAGAAGGAGGGGGGCTCTCCCCCTCGCTTCCTGTGGCACTGGAGTGCCACCGGGGCCATCATCGTGTGACGGCGATCTACACCAACACCTCTGTCATCTTCACCAACATCTCCATCACCTTCCCCCATCTATCTACAGCGGTCCACTCTCCCGCAACCCGCTGTACCCTCTAATTGAACATGGTGCTTTATGCTTCATATTATTATCCAATGATGTGTTGCCATCCTATGATGTTTGAGTAGATTATCGTTGTCCTATCGGTGATTGGTGAATTGCTATGATTGATTTAAATTGCTTGTGGTTATGTTGCTGTCCTTTGGTGCCCATCATATGAGCGCGCGCGTGGATCACACCATTGGGTTAGTTGTATGTTGATAGGACTACGTATTGGAGGGCAAGAGTGACAGAAGCTTCAACCTAGCGTAGAGATTGATGCATACGGGATCGAAGGGGGACCAATATATCGTAATGCTATGGTTGGGTTTTACCTTAATGAACGTTAGTAGTTGCGGATGCTTGCTAATAGTTCCAATCACAAGTGTATAGAATTCCAAGTAAGGGATGACATGCTATCAGTGGCCTCTCCCACATAAAACTTGCTATCGGTCTAGTAACGTAGCCAATTGCTTAGGGGCAATTTTGCAACTCCTACCACCACTTTTCCACACTCGCTATCATTAACTGTATTGTTTCTTTATCTTAACAGCCCCTAGTTTTATTTACGTGCTCTTTATATTCTTGCAAACCTATCCAACAAAAACTACAAAGTAATTCTAGTTTCAAACTTGTTCTAGGTAAAGTAAACGTCAAGCGTGCGTAGAGTTGTATCGGTGGTCGATAGAACTTGAGGGAATATTTGTTCTGCCTTTAGCTCCTCGTTGCGTTCGACACTCTTACTTATCGAAAGAGGCTACAACCGATCCCCTACACTTGTGGGTTATCATTCTCATACATGGATCCCATCTCAGATTTCATGGCTTCAAGCCATTTTGTGGCATCTGGGCTCATGATCGCTTCCTCATAGTTCGTAGGTTCATCATGGTCTAGTAACATGACTTCCAGAACAGGGTTACCATACCACTCTGGCGTGGAACGTACTCTGGTTGACCTACAGGTTCAGTAGTAACTTGATCGGAAGTTTCATGATCATCATCATTAGCTTCCTCACTAATTGGTGTAGAAATCACTGGAACTAATTTCTGTGATGAACTACTTTCCAATTTGGGAGAAGGTACAACTACCTCATCAAGTTCTACTTTCTTCCCACTCACTTCTTTCGAGAGAAACTCCTTCTCTAGAAAGGATCCATTCTTAGCAACAAATATCTTGCCTTCGGATCTGTGATAGAAGGTGTACCCAACAGTTTCCTTTGGGTATCCTATGAAGACACATTTCTCCGACTTGGGTTCGAGCTTATCAGGTTGAAGCTTTTCCACATAAGCATCGTAGCCCCAAACTTTAAGAAACGACAACTTGGGTTTCTTTCCAAACCACAGTTCATAAGGCGTCGTCTCAATGGATTTAGATGGTGCCCTATTTAACGTGAATGCAGTTATCTCTAAAGCATAACCCCAAAACGATAGTGGTAAATCGGTAAGAGACATCATAGATCGCACCATATCCAATAAAATACGGTTCCGACATTCAGAAACACCATTACGCTGTGGTGTTCCAGGTGGCGTGAGTTGTGAAACTATTCCACATTGTTTCAAATGAAGACCAAACTGATAACTCAAATATTCGCCTCCACGATCAGATTGTAGAAACTTTATTTTCTTGTTATGATGATTCTCTACTTCACTCTGTAATTCTTTGAACTTTTTAAATGTTTCAGACTTGTGTTTCATCAAGTAGATATACCCATATCTGCTCAAACCATCTGTGAAGGTCAGAAAATAACGATACCTGCCGCGAGCCTCAACACTCATTGGACCGCATACATCAGTATGTATGATTTCCAATAAGTTAGTTGCTCGCTCCATTGTTCCAGAGAACGGAGTTTTAGTCATCTTGCCCATGAGGCATGGTTCGCAAGCACCAAGTGATTCATAATCAAGTGATTCCAAAAGTATATCAGCATGGAGTTTCTTCATGTGCTTTACACCAATATGACCTAAACGGCAGTGCCACAAATAAGTTGCACTATCATTATCAACTTTGCATCTTTTGGCTTCAATATTATGAATACGTGTATCGCTATGATCAAGATCCAACAAAAATAAACCATTCATCAAGGGTGCATGACCATAAAAGATATTATTCATATAAATAGAACAACCATTATTCTCTCATTTAAATGAATAACCGTCTTGCAACAAACAAGATCTAGATATAATGTTCATGCTCAACGCTGGCAGCAAATAATTATTATTTAGGTCTAAAACTAATCCCGATGGTAGATGTAGAGGTAGCGTGCCGATGGCAATCACATCGACTTTGGAACCATTTCCCACGCGCATCGTCACCTCGTCCTTAGCTAATCTTCGTTTAATCCATAGCCCCTATTTTGAGTTACAAAGATTAGCAACCGAACCAGTATCAAATACCTAGGTGCTACTACGAACATTAGTAAGGTACACATCAATAACATGTATATCAAATATACCTTTGTTCACTTTGCCATCCTTCTTATCCGCCAAATACTTGGGGCAGTTCCGCTTCCAGTGACCAGTCCCTTTGTAGTAGAAGCACTCAGTTTCAGGCTAGGCTCCAGACTTAGGTTTCTTCGCGGGAGTAGCAACTGGCTTGCTATTCTTCTTGAAGTTCCCCTTCTTTCCCTTGCCCTTTTTCTTGAAACTAGTGGTCTTGTTAACCATCAACACTTGATGCTCCTTTTTGATTTCTACCTCCGCAGCTTTGAGCACAGCGAAGAGCTCGTGAATTGTCTTCTGCATCCCTTGCCTATTATAGTTCATCATGAAGCCTTTATAGGTTGGTGGCAGTGATTGAAGAACTCTATCAATAACACTATCTTCATCAAATTTGCATCCAAGTTGAGTCATGTGATTGTAGTACCCAGACATTCTGAGTATGTGTTCACTGATAGAACTGTTCTCATCCATCTTGCAGCTATAGAACTTATTGGAGACTTCATATCTCTCAATTCGGGCATTTGCTAGAAATATTAACTTTAAATCTTGGAACATCTCATATGCTCCATGGCGTTCGAAACGTCTTTGAAGTCTCGATTCTAAGCCGTAAAGCATGGCACACTGAACTATCGAGTAGAAATCAGACCGCGTTTGCCAGACGTTCAAAGCGTCTACATTTGCGGGATGGGGCTTGTCACCTAGCGGTGCTTCAAGGACATAATTCTTCTGTGTAGCAATGAGGATAATCCTCAAGTTACGGACCTGCTACCTCTTGAGCTTGCGTTGTATTCCCTCGAAGAGGAAAGGGAGATGCAACACAGTAGCATAAGTATTTCCCTCAGTTTTTGAGAACCAAGGTATGAATCCAGTAGGAGACCACGCGCGAGTCCCTCGCACCTGCACAAACAAATAAGAACTTCGCAGCCAACGCGATAAGGGGTTGTCAATCCCTTTACGGTCACTTACGAAAGTGAGATCTGATAGAGATGATAGTTTATATTTTTGGTATTTTTAGTTTAATAAAACAGAAAATAAAAGCGATAAAAGTAAAGTAGATGTAGATTGATATGTTGAGAATAGACCCGGGGGCCATAGTTTTCTCTAGTGGCTTCTCTCATGATAGTGATATTCTACGGCGGGTAAACAAATTACTGTCGAGCAATTGATAGAAAAGCGAATAATTATGAGACTATCTAGGCATGATCATTGTATATAGGCATCACGTCCGAGACAAGTAGACCGACTCCTGCATGCATCTACTACTATTACTCCACACATCGACTGCTATCCAGCATGCACCTAGTGTATTGAGTTCATACGAACAGAGTAACGCCTTAAGCAAGATGACATGATGTAGAGGGATAAACTCAAGCAATATGATATAAACCCCATCTTTTTATCCTTGATGGCAACAATACAATACGTGCCTTGCTGCCCCTACTGTCACTTGGAAAGGACATCGCAAGATTGAACCCAAAGCCAAGCACTTCTCCCAATGCAAGAACTATTGATCTAGTAGGCTAAACTAAACCAATAATTCGAAGAGACTTGCAAGGATATTATGAGCACACATAAAAAGTTCAGAGAAGAACCAAATATCTTTCATAGATAACCTTGATCATAAACTCACAATTCATCGGATCTCGACAAACACACCGCAAAGAGAGATTACATCGAATAGATCTCCTCGAAGACCGAGGAGAACTTTGTATTGAGATCCGGAGAGAGAGAAGAAGCCATCTAGATACTAGCTATGGACCTGAAGGTCTGTGGTAAACTACTCACAACTCATGGTGAGGGCGATGATGATGATGAAGAAGACCTCCGTGATGGATCCCCCTCCGGTGGAGCTCCGGAACAGGCTCCAAGCTGGGATCTCCACGGGAACAGAAGGTACGGCGGTGGAATTAGGGTTTTCTCTCTGTTCACGGAGTTTCTGGGGTACGTGGACTTATATAGGAAGAAGGAGGGCACCAGGGGGCACTTGAGGAGGCCTCAAGGCAGGGGGCGCGCCCTGGGAAGGGGGGCGCGCCCCCCACCCTCGAGGGCGGCTCATCGATCCTCTGACGTGGTTCTCAAGCTTCCTGTGCGTGATTTTGTCCAAAAATATCTCTCGCGAAGGTTTCATTCCGTTTGGACTCCGTTTGATATTCTTTTTCAGCAAAACCCTGAAATAGGCAAAAAAACAACAATCTAGACTGGGCCTTTGGGTTACTAGGTTAGTCCCAAAAATGATATAAAAGTGAATGATAAAGCCCATTCAACATCCAAGACTTCATAAATAATAGCATGGAACAATAAAAAATTATAGATACGTTGGAGACGTATCAAGCATCCCCAAGCTTAATTCCTGCTCGTCCTCGAGTAGGTAAATGATAAAGAAAGAATTTTTGATGTGCAATGCTAACCAATATAGGTTTTCAATGTAATTCTCTTAATTGTGGCATGAATGTTCAGATCTGAAAGATTCAAGATAAAAGTCTATATTGTCATAAGAAATAATAATACTTCAAGCATACTAACAAAGCAATCATGTCTTCTCAAAATACTATGGCTAAAGAAAGTTATCCCTACAAAATCATATAGTGTTGGCTATGCTCCCTCGTTATCACACAAAAATATTCATATCATGCACAACCCCAGTTTCAGCCAAGCATTTGTTTTCACACTCTATCTTTTCAAACATTTCAACTTTCACGCAATACATGAGCGTGAGCCATGGATATAGCACTATGGGTGGAATAGAGGTGGTTGTGGAGAAGATAAAAAGGAGGGAGATAGTCTCACATCGATTAGGCGTATCAACGGGCTATGGAGATGCCCATCAATAGATATTAGTGTGAGTGAGTAGGGATTGCCATGCAACAGATGCACTAGAGCTAAATATGAATGAAAGCTCAACAAAAGAAACTAGCGAGTGTGCATCCAACTTGCTTGCTCACGAAGACCTAGGGCATTTGAGGAAGCCCATCGTTGGAATATACAAGCCAAGTTCTATAACGAAAATTCCCACTAGTATATGAAAGTGACTAAACATGAGACTCTCTACAATGAAGAACATGGTGCTACTTTGAAGCACAAGTGTGGAAAAAGTTAGTAGCAATTGTCCCTTTTTCTTTTTCTTTTTACTCTTTTTTGGGCCTTTTTTTCTTTGGCCTTTTTTTGCGGAGGGGCTTTATAGATTTAGCCTTTCCTCCCATGGGACAGTGCTCTAATAATGATGATCATCACACTTTCACTACAACACGATATTACAACTCGATACCACAACAACAAAGTATGACTCTATATGAATGCCTCCGGTGGTGTACCGATATGTGCAATGAAACAAGAGTGCCATGTATGAAAAGTTATGCATGGTGGCCTTGCCACAAATAGGATGTCAACTACATGATCATTCATGGCAATATGATAATATGATGCATGTCATATGAACAGAACGGTGGAAAGTTGCATGGAAATATATCTCGGAATGGCTATGGAAATGCCATGATAGGTAGGTATGGTGGCTGTTTTGAGGAATAATATGGTGGCTGTTTTGAGGAAGGATATATAGTGGGTTTATGGCACCGGTGTCGGGGAACTAATCCACGAGCACCTATGGGACCGGCGGACCGAGTCCCTTTCGGTTCGGCGGGGGCGTAGATCACACGAAGAGCAGATCGAGGCGAAACACACGAGCAGTTTACCCAGGTTCGGGCCGCACGGATGCGTAAAACCCTACTCCCGCTTTGTGGTTTGTATTGAGTTCTTACTCGGGAGCGCTGAATGCTACAGTACACACCAGCAGCTAACGAGACCGAGCGTGAGTGTTTTTCTTCCTCCGTCCCCCCTCTACGTTGCACATGGGCCTCCTTTTATATGCTCAAGGGGTCACCGACAGATGGCAACGTAGACAAGGGTAAAAATGGAAAGGTGTTGCGGTTGGTACAACTACCTGTTATAGTGTATCATACCTAACCCTGACGGCAGGGGACAAGGGCATTAAATGCCCGTCTGCATCGCCCAAATAGTGCAAAAGGGACCGTCAGGGACGCCACCGCTCGCCACGATGACAATCTTGTCAGCGCCGCTTGCCCCCGCGCACTGCTGGCTGCACAGCCTCCCGCCACGTACGCCTGGAAGGGTCCTAGAGCGACACGTTGGTGGATGTGCTGGAGCGCGGGTACAGAGTGGTAGCTTGCCGCGGCAAGCGCCTTGCCGCGGTCGCTGTCTTGTCGCGTCCGGGAGCTTGTCGCTCACCGGGCCTTGCCGGGACGCGTGGCGCGTTGCGGCAAGTTCCTTGAGATGCCTTGGTTGGCCTTCCCGGCAAGCTCCTCTTGCCGGGGTCTTGTCTCCTTGGCTTGAATACTTTGTTCTTGAATGGCTCCAAAGGAACCATGGAGGACCTTGGCGGTCACCCGGCAAGCCTTGCCGCGGGATGCTGCGACTGCCCGTGCACAAGTTCGGGATACTAGGGTACCCCTACTCTAGTACACCGACAGGAGCCCCCGGGCCTGGGCTATACACGGTGCCGAGTGCTGTTGGGCCAGGCCCAAAACAGGGCACGGGCACGCGCGACCTGGGTTACGCCGTATCTCTCTCCGTATCCACTGCGCCCTCCCCGAACGACGCGCGTTGAATGCGGCGTCGTGGGAGAGATCGTGGGTGGTTTCTTTATTCGGAAAGACGGAACGTCCGCTCCCTCTCCCCTTATAAGCAGGGGAAACAGGGGCAGTTCGCCCACTCGCCGGTTGCTATCCCCATCTCGGAAATCTCCGCCGCTCCCCCTTCTTCCCAAAGCTGAAAGAGAGCAGCGCTCTGCCCCCCATCGCCACCAACACCACCAACGCCGTCGACCTCCCCCACCACTTCCGCCATGGCTCTGAAAGCCGACAAGGGGAAGGTCGTGAAGTCGACCGAGGCATAGCGGCTCGTGGCGCTGCGAAAGGAGCGGGCTATCTCCCCCCCCAAGCTCGCCGCGAGGGAGCTGAGGGAGTATTACTACCTCTTCTGGTCGACGGAGACGCGGGCGCACCCGCACACGAAGGTACTTCCAGCCGTCGCTTCGGGAATGGCTCCAAATGGATATCCCTTCTTCGCCTTGTTCTTCTACTGCAGGCTCTGCCCGCCTTTCTCTGAGTTCTTCTGCTATCTTATGAACACCTACGGGTTCCGCCTCCTTGACTTCACCCCCAATGCTGTCTTGACCATGCCAGTTTTCGCACATCTCTGCGAAAACTTTGTCGGAGTCTACCCAAATGTATCCCTTTTCCGCCACTTCTTTATGCCCCGAGTTGAGAGAGGAAAGCCTTTATCCGGCGGAATCGCCTGGATCTCGAGAGCCAGCAAGAAAGAAGCTTATCTGGAGGGAGAGTTCCGCGGCAAGTGGGAGGAATGGAGAGAAGACTGGTGCTGGATTGTCGAGGAGGACCCGCAACCGTTTACCGCCCGGCGCTAAACCCCAATAGCGCGCGGCAACGATTGGAGCAACGTGGCCCCGGAAGACGATAGGCTGAAGATTGCCGTCACCCGGATCCGACGCCTTAGGCTTGCCGGGCTTACTGTAGGCGCGGTTGGCGCAGATTTTCTTCGCCGCCGCATCGCCCCCCTGCAGGAGAGGAGGAGACCCGCCTGGGACTTCAAGAATGCGGCGGACATCATGAGGCTGCGCCCGGGCCTCAACTTCAACTTCACTGTTCCGGAGCTTGACGCAATGCTCCGGAGCTGTTCAAGTACGACCCTCAACATCCCGAAGTGTTCAGGTTGCCGAAGGATGTCGTTCCGCTGTGCAACAACTCCTCGCTCGATCGCATCCGTGCAATGATGCCGCTGTGTGACTCGCATGGAATTGTCCCAACTTGGCAAGAGCCTGAAGACGTCGTCGTGCAGGAGTTCTTCGACGGCTTGGTAGAAGTGCCGGTCCGCTCCGACGAACAGTAGAGCCTCACTCGCGCCACCACCAATGCGGAGATGAAACGCATCGCCACTAGGCTGGAAGAGGTGGCGGCAGCCGCAGCCGCGGGCGAGTTTGGATTCACCGTGGAGGAGACAGAGGCAACAGAGGCGGCAAGCCGTGCCGAGCGAGAGGAGCTTGCCGGCGAAGAAGAGCTTGCCGGGCATGACGTCGAGTCGAGCGAGCCCGCCGAGGATACGAGCGGCTCGTTGGAGATCAACTCCTCTTCCTCCTCATTTTCAGACAGCTCGCCGCAAGCAGAGCCCCCAGCTCCACCAAGAAGGCGTCTCCGCAAGGCCGGGGACGTAGCGGAGTGGCGGGCGAGTCGACAGTCGCCGCACCGCGTGACACGCTCCACCGCGGCAAGCACTGTTGCCGCGGGAGCACCCCACGCTGCCGCGGCAACTGGAGCGGGGTCCTCCCGGACCACCGCTTCTGCTCCTGCCGCTTCTCACGCCGCGGCGGCAGCCGGAGCCGGGTCGTCTCGGACCACCACCACTGTTCCCGCCAAGTGGCCAAGGGAACCTACTCCTCCGCCTCCTCGCGCCGGAGGTGAGCCGGACTTCGACTTCTCCGCGTTCCGCTCCGACGAGGAAGAAGAAGAGTAAGATTTTTTGTTGTACTTGTAGTTCTTCAATTCTTGTTGTTTTGTCTTGTATCTCATTTGCTTTACTCCGAACTTATTCCTTTTTAGGACCCTGGCCCAGAGAGCGGCGAAGAGAGCCAAGGTCCCGGCGCGTCCAAAGGAGGTGATTATCGTCGAGGACGAACCCACCGAGGCTACCTTGCCGGACCCGGCAACTATTCTCCAGAGCAGCCCCCAGCGTAAGTATATGGTTCGCTTTCCGCTATTAGGCGCGCATGGATGCTCTTTCTTTGCTGACATATGATTGTTGGTTTGTGTAGGAGCAGAGCAGCCCCACCAGGAGCGCCCGGAGGCCGCCCCCGACATGCCATCTGCTTCGACTACGCCGCCAAGGGAGAGTTCTCCGGCAAGGGAGAGTTCTCCGGAAAGGGAGAGTTCTCCGGCAAGGGACAGCACCAGCGGCCCCCCGGCGGCGGAGACAACGACTGCAGAACTTGGTGCAGGTAATCCTCTCGCTTCAAAACTTCCCTTGGGTTCTTCTTCTTTTGATCTTCTTTTTGGATATTTGCTTGACTTTTCTCCCTTTTCCGGCCGTCAGACCCATCTGCTGCGGAGCCGATGGAGACCGAGGTTGCTGCCGACGATGCCACTGCCACCGAAGAAGCAGCCGGCGCTGATGATCCCGCCGGCGAAGAGGCCGCCAAGGCTGCCGCCGCAGAAGCTGGCGAGAGGTCTGGTGATCTTACTGACGGCCCTGAGGCCGCAGGAGCGCCAGGCGCTACGCCGACCGCCGATCCTCCCGCCGCTGCCGCAGCGTCAGGCTCCGAAGAGCCCCAGCCAGGCGTCTACTTGAAGGCCGGCGGAAAATGTCTTCATCAACCTCCCCTGGGCGTCAAGCTCCAGGGCGCCGGTCGAAGGAGAGAGATTTGATGGAGAGGTCCTCGCCTCCGCTGGGCTGACGCTGGTTGATGCGCCGAGCAGCAACAACGGTGAGCCTGAGGAGGAGCGGCTGCTGCGGAAGCTGGTGTCGCTCTACCGTGCTCGGCAGGCCAAGCTGGAATCCCGAGAGGCGCTTGTCGCGAAGGCGAGAGCGGACATCGAGAAGCGCGCGGAGGAGCTCCGGGGTCTCAACCAGGAAGCTCTCCAGTCCCTGGCAGAGGAGCGAGCGCAACTCGCTGAGGAGCAGAAGGCCTTCCTCCTCGAGAAGGCTGAAGTCGAAGAGCAACAGCGGCTTGCCGCTGAGAAGCTGTCTGCGCAGGAGGGCGAGCTGGCGCAGCGGAAGGTCAACCTTGACAGTCACGAGGAGGAGCTTACCGCGCGCGAGCAAACATTCGGCGGAGCCCTCAAGCAAGCAGAGGATGCTGCCACAGCTGCCGAGGCCGCCAAGAAGGAGCTGGAGACGAAGGTGGCGCGGCTGGAGGCCGATCTCAAGGCGAGCGGTGAAGAGCTTGCCGCGCTCAAGCGTGAGCGGGAGAAGGACGCCTACAGCTTTGGAGAGCTGCAGGTTCGCCTCGCCGAGAAGGGCAAGGAACTTGTCGCCGCCAAGGACTCCAACGCAGATCTTGAGTTGAAGCTGACTACTTTGACAAAGACGCTGGACGGCACCAGGGAGCAGGAGGTGGCCTTGAAGGAGGAGATCAAGGCCGATAAGGCGCTGCTGGCGAGTGCTGCTGCCGCCCAGAATGCTTTTAGGGAGAATGTGGAGCACTGGACGGAGGGTCTCGTGAATGCTGCCGCAGACATTGACACGGAGTTGGCGCAGCTGGGGATGGAGGATCTCGGGTATCCCTCCGATGAGAACCTCCAACCCAGCGCCAAGCTCACCTTGTTCTTCAAAGGCGTGGCGACGGCCCTCCAGCGACTCCGGGAGAAGATCCCAAAGCAGCTGGCCGACGAGTCGCGCAAGATCTGCGCGGGAGCTCTTCAAAAGGTGTTGGTGAAGGTGGCCTTCTGCAACCCGGGCCTCAACCTCACCAACGTCCTCAAGACCCTGCCGCCGGATGCTGATCTGGAAGTGCTCAAGACCCTTGTCGCACCCATTGTGGACAAGGTGAGCGGGATCAAGAGGATTGAGGGCGATCGCGTGGACTAGGCCGCCCGTTTTCTTCTTTTCTTGTCGCTGCTAGTCATGTTATGAGAACAATCTGTTAGAGCTGCGACAAGCTACCTTGTAATATAACTCTATTTTGGGTAATGATTGCAATGTTATTCCCTTTACTTGATTCCTTCATTTGTATGTTTTTGCCCTACGCTTTTAGGGAACTTGCCGGCACAGGCACCTTAGCCGCGAGCGCTGAGTGCGGGATGTCAGCAGCCTGCTGGCGGTGCCGTTACCGACAAGAAACCTTGTCGCAACTAGTCGCAGCACACTTAAGTTGTTGAGCGGACTCGAAACAAAGTAAGGGCGCAACTAGCTACGAGTTGGTTCCTCCGCGCACAGGTTTTCCATACAAAGCACGGTCGTTCAAGGAAGATAACTTAAAAATTTAAAAAATATGATTGCTCAAACTTTGGCAACTTAGCTTTTCTGTTGTTTGCTTCCCGGTAAGGCGAAACTTTCTTGAACGACGCCTGGTCCATACCATTATCTTCTCCTTTCCCCCTGACGCGCCAAAGATGTCGGGGAACTAATCCACGAGCACCTATGGGACCGGCGGACCGAGTCCCTTTCGGTTCGGCGGGGGCGAAGATCACACGAAGAGTAGATCGAGGCGAAACACATGAGCAGTTTACCCAGGTTCGGGCCGCACGGATGCGTAAAACCCTACTCCTGCTTTGTGGTTTGTATTGAGTTCTTGCTCGGGAGCGCTGAATGCTACAGTACACACCAGCAGCTAACGAGACCGAGCGTGAGTGTTTTTCTTCCTCCACCCCCCCTCTACGTTGCACATGGGCCTCCTTTTATATGCTCAAGGGGTCACCGACAGGTGGCAACGTAGACAAGGGTAAAAATGGAAAGGTGTTGCGGTTGGTACAACTACCTGTTACAGTGTATCATACCTAACACTGACGACAGGGGACAAGGGCATTAAATGCCCGTCTGCATCGCCCAAATAGTGCAAAAGGGACCGTCAGGGACGCCACCGCTCGCCACGATGGCAATCTTGTCAGCGCCGCTTGCCACCATGCACCGCTGGCTGCACAGCCTCCCGCCACGTACGCCTGGAAGGGTCCTAGAGTGACACGTTGGTGGATGTGCTGGAGCGCGGGTACAGAGTGGTAGCTTGCCGCGGCAAGCGCCTTGCCGCGGTCGTTGTCTTGTCGCGTTCGGGAGCTTGCCGCTCACCGGGCCTTGCCGGGACGCGTGGCGCGTTGCGGCAAGTTCCTTGAGATGCCTTGGTTGGCCTTCCCGGCAAGCTCCTCTTGCCGGGGTCTTGTCTCCTTCGCTTGAATACTTTGTTCTTGAATGGCTCCAAAGGAACCACGGAGGACCTTGGCGGTCACCCGGCAAGCCTTGCCGCGGGATGCTGCGACTGCCCGTGCACAAGTTCGGGATACTAGGGTACCCCTACTCTAGTACACCGACAACCGGCGAAAGTTGCGCGGTACAAGAGAGGCTAGCATTGGTGGAAGGATGAGAGTGCGTATAATCCATGGACTCAACATTAGTCATAAGAACTCATATACTTATTGCAAAAATCTACGAGTCATCAAAACAAAGCAATCAACACTTGCTCCTAGGGGGGAGGTTGGTAGGAGTTAACCATATCGCGCCCCCGACCTCCACACAAAGGTTGACACTCTACAAATACCTCATGCTCTAACTTAGTCACATAACGGTTCACCATACGTGCATGCTACGGGAATCACTAACCTTAACACAAGTATTTCTCAATTTCATAATAACTCCACTAGCGTGACTCTAATATCACTATCCTCATGTCTCAAAACAATAATCAAGCATCCAACATCTCATTCTATTCAATGCACTTAGTGTGATTTTTTTTACTACATTGACATTGGATGTGTATCATGTGAGGACTAGTTTCTTTAGCCTAAACACATTACCATGCTGTTTTAATAGACTCTCAAATAGATATAAGTGAAGCATGAGAGTTCAACAATTTCTACAAAATATTACCACCACCGTGCTCTAAAAGATATAAGTGAAGTACTAGAGCGAAAACTATTCAACTCAAAAGTTATAAGTGAAGCACATAGAGTGTTCTAACAATTTCTAGGACATATTTAACTCTCTCAAATAGGTGTGTCAAGCAAGGATGATTGTGGCAAACTAACAAGCAAAGACTCAAATTATACAAGACGCTCCAAGCAAAACACATAACATGTTACGAATAAAAATATAGCTCCAAGTATAGTTACCGATGGATGAAGACGAAAGAGGGTATGCCTTCCCGGGGCATCCCCAAGCTTAGGCTTTTGATTATCTTGAATTTACTTGGGGTTCCATGGGCATCCCCAAGCTTAGGACTTTGCTACTCCTTGTTCCATAGTCCATCAAAGCAATACTCAAAACTTGAAAACTTCACAACACAAAACTTAGACAAAAATTCTCGTGAGCTCCGTTAGTATAAGAAAGCAAACCACTACTCAAAGGTACAGAAATGAATTCATTCTTTGTTTATATTGGTGTTAAAACTACTGTACTCCAACTTCTCTATGGTTCGTATCCTCCAATACTACCCATAGATGCATCGGAATAAGCAAACAACACACGAAAAACAGAATCTGTCAAAGACAGAATAGTCTGTAGTAATCTGCAGGTTTCGCCTACTTCTGGAACTCCAAAAAATTGAAACTAAATTGGTAAATTTTTGGAATTTGTCTACCAATCATCTTCAAGAAGAATCAACTAAAAATCATGCTCCAGTAAAATCACACGACTACTTTAGCGAGCGCTCACGATTCTGTTTTTCACATCAAGATCACATAAACTTCACACAAGTCTTCCCAAAGGTTCTACTTGGCACAAACACTAAACAAAACATGAAACCACATATAATCATAGGCTAGATGCAATATTTATTCCCTAACAGCAACAAAAACAAAAAACATAAAATTGGGTTGCCTCCCAACAAGCGCTATCGTTTTACGCCCCTAGCTAGGCACGATACAAGATAGATCTAGGGGTAGCCATAGTGGTACGATATGTCGCGAAAGCTCATCTCATATTCCCTACGTTCAGTAGCAAGCTTCCTTTGTGGCAAGCAAAAGTAATCAAAAGGTCTAAATTTAATGGGACAAAAGTCCCCTACATCAATCTCGGGAGGAACAGGCTCCTCCTTTGGCCCTTTGTAGTGGATGACCAATTCATCATTATAGGCATTCTCTTGGCAGAAGGCCATAAGCTTTCGTTCAAGGGAGAAGCCTAACCCATTATTTTGAACAACAAAGTCATCGTTTATCTCAGAAATTCTATGGATCAAGATCTCAACAGGAACCTTTTTTCTAAGGTTTTCATTAAAAGCAACATGATCAGGAGATCACAACCGCATAAGGTCTTCTTGATTGAACAAGATAGCCTCTATAGGAGGTCGACCGGCATCTACTCTGTAATGAGCAAAGATTTCTCTGGCCTCTTTCATGATATATCTAAACTCATGAGCCAAAAAGATAGTAGCTGCACCCTTAACGGAAGAATGCTCAATATTGGAGAACTCCAAAAATATTCTCTGAATACAGGGATGCATATGGATAAATTGCCTTTCAATTTATACTATGAGCATAGATACAACATACGCAAGGCTACTAGTTCTGTGAAGAATAGAGCCACCCATAGTGGGCAAAGCACCGACACAAGTAAAGAAGTCTTGAAGAACCCCTTTTCCAATAATATTACCACTACCAACCCGGAACTTCTTAATATGTAAAGTGGTAGCTTCATCCGGGGGGTAAACATGAACGTGGCCCTCGGCATTACTACCCTTCTCGATAAAATCGTCCCCCATCTCAGACATGAGGGCAAGCAAGCAAGCAACATACACAATCAGACAAGGGGCAAGCGAACAATAAACACACGGTGGAAGACGGGCGAATAAAAAGACAAGGGTGAAGTGGGGGAGAGGAAAACAAGAGGCAAAAAATGTAATGCAAAGGATAAGGGTTTGTGATAGTTACTTGGTATATGACTTTTGCGTAAGCCTCCCCGGCAATGGTGCCAGAAATTCTTCTTGCTGCCTCTTGAGCTTGCGTTGCATTCCCTCGAAGAGGAAAGGGAGATGCAGCACAGTAGCATAAGTATTTCCCTCAGTTTTTGAGAACCAAGGTATCAATCCAGTAAGAGACCACACACGAGTCCCTCGCACCTGCACAAACAAATAAGAACTTCGCAGCCAACGCGATAAGGGGTTGTCAATCCCTTTACGGTCACTTACGAAAGTGAGATCTGATAGTGATGATAGTTTATATTTTTGGTATTTTTAGTTTAATAAAACAACGAATAAAAGCGGTAAAATTAAAGTAGATGTAGATTGATATGTTGAGAATAGACCCGGGGGCCATAGTTTTCTCTAGTGGCTTCTCTCATGATAGCGATATTCTACGGCGGGTAAACAAATTACTGTCGAGCAATTGATAGAAAAGCGAATAATTATGAGACTATCTAGGCATGATCATTGTATATAGGCATCACGTCCGAGACAAGTAGACCGACTCCTGCCTGCATCTACTACTATTACTCCACACATCGACCGCTATCCAGCATGCATCTAGTGTATTGAGTTCATACGAACAAAGTAACGCCTTAAGCAAGATGACATGATGTAGAAGGATAAACTCAAGCAATATGACATAAACCCCATATTTTTATCCTCGATGGCAACAATACAATACGTGCCTTGCTGCTCCTACTGTCACTGGGAAAGGACACCGCAAGATTGAACCCAAAGCCAAGCACTTCTCCCATTGCAAGAACTATAGATCTAGTAGGCCAAACCAAACCAATAATTCGAAGAGACTTGCAAAGATATTATGAGCACACATAAAAAGTTTAGAGAAGAACCAAATATCTTTCATAGATAACCTTGATCATAAACTCACAATTCATCGGATCTCGACAAACACACCGCAAAAAGAGATTACATCGAATAGATCTCCTCGAAGACCGAGGAGAACTTTGTATTGAGATCCGGAGAGAGAGAAGAAGCCATCTAGATACTAGCTATGGACCCGAAGGTCTGAGGTAAACTACTCACAACTCATGGTGAGGGCGATGATGATGATGATGATGAAGGCCTCCGTGATGGATCTCCCTCCGGTGGAGCTCCGTAACAGGCTCCAAGATGGGATCTCCACGGGAACAGAAGGTACGACGGCGGAATTAGGGTTTTCTCTCTATTCGTAGAGTTTCTGGGGTACGTGGACTTATATAGGAGGAATGAGGGCACCGGGGGCCACTTGAGGAGGCCTCGAGGCAGGGGGCGCGCCCTGGGAATGGGGCGCGCCCCCCACCCTCGAGGGCGGCTCCTCGATCCTCTGACGTGGTTCTCAAGCTTCCTGTGCGTGATTTTTTCCAAAAATATCTCTCGCAAAGGTTTCATTCTGTTTGGACTCCGTTTGATATTCTTTTTCTACAAAACCCTGACATAGGCAAAAAACAGCAATCTGGACTGGGCCTTTGGGTTAGTTGGTTAGTCCCAAAAATGATATAAAAGTGAATGATAAAGCCCATTAAACATCCAGGACTGCATAAATAATAGCATGTAATAATAAAAAATTATAGATATGTTGGAGACGTATCAGGACCCAGTCCATGTAGTTGCTACCATCATCTTTCAACTTAGCCTACTCTAGGAACGCATTAAAATTCAAGGGAACGGTAGCACGAGCCATTGATCTACAACAACATAGATATGCAAAAACTATCATGACTAAGTTCATGATAAATTAAAGTTCAATTAATCATATTACTAAAGAACTCCCACTTAGATAGACATCCCTCTAGTCATCTAAATGATCACGTGATTCAAATCAACTAAACCTTGTCCGATTATCATGTGAGATGGAGTATATTTCAATGGTGAACAACTTATGTTGATCATATCTATTATATGATTCACGCTCGACCTTTCGGTCTCAAGTGTTCCGAGGCCATGTCTGTACATGCTAGGCTCGTCAAGTTTAACCCGAGTATTCTGCATGTGCAAAATTGTCTTACACCCATTGTATTTGAATGTAGAGCTTATCACACCTGATCATCACGTGGTGTCTCGGCACGACGAACTGTCGCAATGGTGCATACTCAGGGAGAACACATGTACCTTCAAATTTTGTAAGGGATCATCTTATAATGCTACCACCGTACTAAGCAAAATAAGAAGCATAATAAGATAAACATCACATGCAATCAAAATATGTGACATGATATGGCCATCATCATCTTATGCTTTTGATCTCCATCTCCAAAGCATCATCATGATCTCCATCATCGCCGGCTTGACACCATGATCTTCATCGTAGCGTCATGGTCATCTCGCCAACTATTGCTACTACTACTATCGCTAACTCATAGTGATAAAGTAAAGCAATTACATGGATTTCACAATTCATACAATAAAGAGACAACCATAAGGCTCTTGCTGGTTGTCGATAATTTAAAAAACATGATCATCTCATACAATAACGTATAACTCATCACGTCTTGACCGCATCACATCAGAACATGCCCTGCAAAAACATGTTAGACGCCCTCTACTTTGTTGTTGCAAGTTTTATGTGGTTGCAACGGGATTAGCAAGAACCGTTCTTACCTACACATCAAAAACCACAACGATTTTTCGTCAAGTGTGTTGTTTTAACCTTCAACAAGGACCGGGCATAGTCACACTCGATTAAACTAAAGTTGGTGAAACTGACACCCGCTAGCCACTGAGACGTCTCCAACGTATCTATAATTTTTGATTGTTCCATGCTATTATATTATCTGTTTCGGATGTTTAATGGGCCTTAATATATACTTTTATATAATTTTTGGACTAACCTATTAACCCAGAGCACAGTGCCAATTTTTTGTTTTTTTCCTTGTTTTTGAGTATCGTAGAAAAGGAATACCAAACGGAGTCCAATTGACCTGAAATTTTACGGAGATTGTTTTTGGACCAAAAGAAGCCCATGGAGTATCGGAGATGGACTATAAGAGTCCCGAGGCCACCATGAGGGTGGGGGGGGGGGGCGCCCTACCCCCTGGGCGCACCCCCCTACCTCGTGGCCACCTCGGGGACCCCCCTGACTTGTCCCGACTCCAACACCTCTTATATATACCCAAGCTTCCAGAACATAACCTAGATCGGGAGTTCCGCCTCCGCAAGCCTCTGTAGCCACCAAAAACCAATCGGGACCCTATTCCAGCACCCTGCCGGAGGGGGGATCACTTGGCCATCTTCATCATCCCGGCGCTCTCCATGACGAGGAGGGAGTAGTTCACCCTCGGGGCTGAGGGTATGTACCAGCATCTATGTGTTTGATCTCTCTTTCGTGTTCTTGATTTGGCATGATCTTGATGTACCGTGAGCTTTGCTATTATAGTTGGATCTGATGATGTGTCTCCCCCCTCTACCTTCTTGTAATGGATTGAGTTTTCCCTTTGAAGTTATGTTATCGGATTGAGTCTTTAAGGACTTGAGAACACTTGATGTATGTCTTGCATGTGCTTATCTGTGGTGACAATGGGATATTCACTTGATCTACTTGCTGTATGTTTTGGTGATCAACTTGCGGGTTCGGTGACCTTGCGAACTTATGCATAGGGGTTGGCACACGTTTTCGTCTTGACTCTCCGGCAGAAACTTTGGGGTACTCTTTGAAGTTCTTTGTGTTGGTTGAATAGATGAATCTGAGATTATGTGATGCATATCGTATAATCATGCCCACGGATACTTGAGGTGACAATGAAGTATCTAGGTGACATTAGGGTTTTCGCTGATGTGTGTCTTAAGGTGTTATTCTAGTACGAACTCTAGGATAGATCGAACGAAAAGAATAGCTTCGTGCTATTTTACTACGTACTCTTGAATAGATCGATCAGAAAGAATAACTTTGAGGTGGTTTTGTACCCTACAATAATCTCTTCGTTTGTTCTCTGCTATTAGTGACTTTGGAGTGACTATTTGTTGCATGTTGAGGGATTGTTATATGATCTAATTATGTTATCCTTGTTGAGAGAACTTGCACTAGTGAAAGTATGAACCCTAGGCCTTGTTTCGAAGCATTGCAATATCGTTTGTGCTCACTTTTATCATTAGTTACCTTGCTATTTTTACATTTTCAAATTACAAAAACATATATCTACCAGCCATATTGCACTTCCATCACCATCTCTTCGCCGAACTAGTGCACCTATACATTTTACCATTGTATTGTGTGTGTTGGGGACACACGAGACTCTTTGTTATTTGGTTGCAGGGTTGTTTGAGAGAGACCATCTTCATCCTACGCCTCCCACGGATTGATAAACCTTAGGTCATCCACTTGAGGGAAATTTGCTACTGTCCTACAAACCTCTGCACTTGGAGGCCCAACAACGTCTACAAGAAGAAGGTTGCGCAGTAGACATGAAGCTCTTTTCTCGCGCCGTTGCCGGGGAGGTTTGTGCTTGAAGGTATATATTTAGATCTTGCAATTGGATCTTTTAGTTTCTTGTTTTATCACTAGTTTAGTTTATAAAATAAAACTATAAAAAATGGAATTGAGGGTGCCTCATATGCTTCATCTTTTTAATGTCTTTCGTGAAAATGATGGAAAGGAAAATTGTGCCAAAGTGTTAGAAGAATAATGCATTAGAATGTTTGGCACTAAATCTTTGAATGATGAGCATGATTGCAATGTTGTTAGTATGTACTCTTTGAATATCCATAGTACTAATGATGATTGCACTAGTCATGATGAAAATGTCTCTTATAAGCATGTCAACTTTTGTGGAGTGCATAGAGTTTGCAAGTACACACCAAATAGGGAAGATGGATTTTGCAAGAGGCATAAGTATTAAGAAACTAAATAGTTGCAAGAGAGGCTAGATGCTTGTGTTGAAAATTTAAAATTTCTTTGCCATCGTTGTGAACTTTGCAATGAACATGATCATTTAAATCTCCAATGCAAATTGTTTCATGATCGAATCGTGTCCAAAAATTATGATGACTTGATTTCCCTTGCACATCATAATGAACTTAGTTTGCTTGTGGGTTATGAAGAAATGAAACGTATAACTAAGGATCTTCCAGAATTTGTCCTTGATAAAGTTCTTGATTTTGATATAGAGGAAATTTATATGTATTGTGCGGTGAATTGCATTGAAAATCCTTATATTTCCAATTACAGAAAGACAAGAAAACAAATAGAAGATGAAGAGAATACTAATGAAAGGGAAGAGGTTTCCCCATATCCTCCTTGTCAGGGATATTACTAGCAGGTATAAACTGGCTAGGGAGATCCGGATTACATTTACATAGTTGTATTATCATAAGCCCAGTAGAATATGAGCCAGAGGTTACGGCCCATAGAGGCTTAGGACCCATGTGTAAAGCTTATGGTTTATAAACCGTCATATCATGTAACTTGAGGTGTGAGATAGAAAGAATAGAGACAGAGGCGGACACAATTATGAGCCGGCTTCGGGACTCTGCAAACCGGACCGGGCATCGCCTCCTATATAAAGGGACGACCCGGCGACGGTTCAAGGACAAGCAACAACCCATCGAGACACAGGCAAGCAATCCGCTTCCTATTCATCGACGCCCAAGCAATACCAAACCAAACTAGACGTAGGATTTTACCTTCATAGAAGGGGCCGAACTAGTATAAACCCTCTGTGTTCTTTGTGTGCTTTAACCTCTTCAAGCTAACACGCGCGATGGCTCCACACCTAAGTCCTCTAAACCGGACATCTGCCGTGCCAATTCCACGACAGTTGGTGCCCACCGTGGGGCTATCGCACGATGGTTTCAAGTTCTTGAAGGGGCCGAACTAGTATAAACCCTCTGTGTTCTTTGTGTGCTTTAACCTCTTCAAGCTAACCCGCGCGATGGCTCCACACCTAAGTCCTCTAAACCGGACATCTGCCGTGCCAATTCCACGACAGTTCTTGAAGGGCAGCTTTGAAGGACTCAAGGGTTACGCGGTTGGCCAGATGACCAAGAGTCGCCATGGCCGGATCTACATAGATGACGCAGGCTGGGGCCCCGAGGCCGATTCAATTGAATACGGGTACCGGGTCCCCTTCGGCAGCATCCATGTCTTCATCGGCAAGATTGGTGAACCGGGGCCTGAGCCGGACATCTTCCCCAACATCATCGAGCCGGCTCAGCGTGCAGGATCGGCCTGGATTCAGCCCGCCGTGAAGCGTGTCTTCGTTGGAGCAGTACTTGGAGCTCAAGCTGAGGACGAATCAGATTCTGGTGGCGGGACAGTTGTCTATTCCGACGATGAATCTTCATCCGGGGAGACCGAATCTCTGTATCTGTTGCAGGACGGCCGATCCGGGGGTGTGTCCGATGGTAACAGTATTCTGGACCCCTTCGATCCGCCAAACCGGGTAGCTGTCTTCATGGCCGGATCACAATCTATGCAGTAGCCCACGGTGACTGGGGCGTTCACAGCAGAGATAGCTAGGGCGGGGCGAGCAATCAAGTCCCTTCGCCCTCTGACGTTCTATCCACCTTGGTCGAGGAGTTGACAGCACGTGCAACCGCCGAAGTAGCTCCTGCCGACAAGGCGCAACATGATGCGGAGATCCTTCAGCTGAAGGGCCGGATTGAGCAAGCTAAAAGGGACCTGGACGCGGAGAAAGCCATGATGGCTACGAGGCAAGCAGAGCTAGACTCCCAAGCTTTCCGGCTCAGGGTGGATCAGACCTCCGCGCAGGAGGTAAGGAACAGAAGGCAACAAACTCGTTTACCGCCGGTCTATGAGGCGATGAATCTCTTTGGCACACCAGGAGCGGGAGCCAGCAATAACCTACAAGCAAACCGGGGAGGAGCCCCGGGAACAGGCGCGCTGGTTCAAACACCGACCGCAGAGCGAAATCGTCAAGTTGTGCCCACGCCGCACATCCCCACCCCTCCTGGCCATTATTCAAACCCGTTGGACAACATTGTCGCTGCCGCTTCACGATTGACCGCTTTACCTATTGAGGGAACATCCCCCGTGGCGATGGAAGCGCGCCGGGCTAAGGAATTGCTGGACACGGCGTTGACACAACAGCAGGCATACTATTACAGCAGGGAGAGGATTCATTCAACCCCCCGCCACAGCAGGAGTTACACTAGGCATTGGGATGAACAGGAAGTGTCTAGCAGCGAGCGGAGACGTCACCGTCACAGGCAGGATAATCCGGCAGGAGCAGAAGCGCACGCCCAGGAGGCGATGAACCGGGCCAGATCTACCGCCCGCGAGGATACCTGTCAAATGACGCCGGTTCACCCAACCACAGCAGAGACAGGAGTCACGGCGAGTTCCTTTGGAGTACAGTGTCTTGTTCCCGCTTTACGAAGCGTAAAGTTACCCAAAGACTTCAAAGGTCCGCGTAAGGTGCCCAACTACACGGTCGACCTGGCTCCGGAGGCGTGGGTTGAGAGCTATGAGATGGCTATGGAGATGCTAGATGTGGATGAAGCGGCATGCACCAAGTATTTTACCATGATGCTTGAGGGAACAACCCGGACATGGTTAAAGGGCTTACCACCCAACTCCATCGGATCATGGGGTGAGCTGCGTCACCAGTTTATCAAAAATTTCAAAGACACGTGCAAGCAGCCAATATCAGTAGTAGACTTAGCGGCATGTGTTCAAGGAGAGCAGGAGCCTACGAGCGCTTGGGTGCGGCGAGTATCAGAAATCCTGCACTCTTCCAATAGCATCAGTACTAGTACGGCGATAGTGACACTGGAAAACAATTGCCGGTTTGAGTCTCTGAAGCTGAAGTTGGGACGGCTCAAGCGGGATTGTAATGACATGGGGACACTCATGAGCGTTCTAGTGAAATATGGGGATTCTGATAACACTAAGTACCCAGAGGCAGATGGAGACAAGTCCGGGAAAACAAACAAGGTTGGTAAACTGGCGCAGACTAATTCGGCAGGAACAACTTTCAATGGTAAGCGAAAGGCAGAGGGCGGCTCTGATTTTGTGGCCAATACCAATGTTCATGGAAACTTTCAGCGCCGCAAGGGTAGGTCACCTCCATGGAGCGGAGGAGGATCCGTCAATCTGGATCAACAGTTGGATGAGCCTTCCCCGAAACATAGCACGCCGGAACACCCAGCTAAACATACATGGAGGGAATGCCGGATCATGGTAGAGGCCATGAGACAAGCCAAGTACAATAACGAAACACCGGGCGGCGGCTCGAGTTCCGGTTTTCAAGGTCCGGTCACCAGGGTAACGGGCCCGGACCAGGATATCATGGTGGCAACAATAACTACAACCAAGGCAACCAGCAGCACGGTCAGGGTGGTTACAACAATCAAGGCAACCACCAGCATGGTCAGGGTGGTTACAATAACCAAGGTAATCAGCAGCGTCAACAACAGCAGCAATCCGGATATCAGAGTAATCCGAAGGAGCTAAGTAGTGGACAGTACCATGTCTTTACTACGAGTTTGTGCAAACGAGATCAAAAAATCCTGAAGCGGGCGGTACACGCAGTTGAACCGGCAACACCACGTTTTATGCGTTGGTCGGAGCAACCTATTGTGTGGAGCAGAGAAGATCACCCGCCACGGATTGATAATCCGGGCTAGTTGGCCTTAGTGGTGGCACCACAGGTGGGTGGCTACAAGTTCACAAAGGTACTCATGGATGGCGGCAGCAGTATGAACATCTTATATTACGAGACTTTCCGTCGTATGGGGTTGACAGACAAGAAGTTGAGACAATCCAATACAGTGTTCCATGGAGTGGTGCCAGGTAAATCGGCTTACCCAGTTGGGAAAATTGATCTGGAGGTCACCTTTGGAGATGAGCAGGATTCCAGGTCAGAGACAGTGACCTTTGAGGTCGTAAAGATCCGGAGCCCATATCATGCTCTGTTTTGGGAGGTCGGTTTACGCCAAGTTCATGGCTAGACCGTGCTATGTTTATCTTCAGCTCAAGATGCCGGGTCACAAGGGAACCATCACGGTTCACGGAAGTCGCAAGATTGCATTGGAGTGCGAGGAAGGAGACGCAGCCTATGCAGAGGCAGTGTGTGCTACAGAGGAGTTGAAGTTCTACAAAGACAACGTTGATCCGGCAGATATGTCCCCGTTAAAAAAGCCAACTACAGAGCATGATCCGGGGTTGAAGTTTAAATCGGCAGAGGAAACCAAGCAGGTCGACTTTGTCCCAGGCGATTCATCCAAGCAGTTCACTATCAGCGCTAACCTAGACCCCAAATAGGAAAGTGCGCTCATCGAGTTCATCCGTGAGAACCGGGATATCTTTGCATGGAAACCTTCTGACATGCCAGGTATACCGAGGGAACTCGCTGAGCACAGTCTTAATATTGATGCGAAGTTCAAACCGATCAAGCAGTACCTGCGCCGCTTCAGTGAAGAGAGGCGCAAGGCTATAGGTGAGGAAGTGGCCAGGCTTTTGGCCACAGGGTTCATAGTTGAGGTGTTCCATCCGGAGTGGTTGGCTAATCCGGTTCTGGTGTTAAAGAAAAATGGAACGTGGAGGATGTGTGTAGATTACACAGACTTAAACAAAGCTTGTCCAACTGATCCTTTTGCTCTCCCCCGTATTGATCAGATCATTGATGCTACGGCAGGATGTGAGCGACTAAGTTTTTTGGATGCATATTCAGGGTATCATCAGATCAAGATGGCAGTTAAGGACCAGGAGAAGACAGCCTTCATAACTCCCTTTGGAGCCTTCTGTTATGTATCTATGCCCTTTGGGCTCAAGAGTGCCCAAGCAACTTATCAGCGTTGCGTACAGAACTGTCTTAAGGGGCAGATCGGAAAAAATGTCCATGCCTACGTAGATGACATCGTCGTAAAGTCAAGGAAGGAGGAGACGCTGATAGAAGACCTAAAGGAAACCTTTGATAACCTCCGGGTTTATAAGATGATGCTTTATCCGGAGAAGTGCGTTTTTGGTGTTCCGGCAGGCAAGCTCCTTGGTTTCTTAGTATCAAATAGAGGAATAGAGGCCAATCCGGAGAAGATCAAGGCGATCACATCCTTGACTAAACCGGCTTGTATCAATGATGTCCAGCGCATAGCTGGCCGGATTACAGCGTTAAGTCGATTCATCAGCCGTTTGGGAGAGAAGGCAATTCCGCTTTATCAGATGCTGAAAAAGACAGATCAGTTCATATGGAGCGATACTGCAAACGCTGCGTTCGAGGACTTGAAGCGGCAATTAGCAGAACCACCGGTTCTTGCTGCCCCTGTTGACAACGAGCCGCTGCTATTATACCTGGCGGCCAATGCCCGTGCAGTTAGCGTGGCAATTGTGGTGGAGCGCAAAGAAGCAGGCAAGGAATATCCGGTCCAGCACCCGGTTTATTACGTCAGTGAGGTTCTAATTGAATCAAAGCAAAGGTATCCACACTGGCAGAAGCTGGTATATGGCGTGTTCATGGCAAACCGGAAGCTGAAGCACTACTTCCAGGGCCACCCAATCACTATTGTTAGCTCAGCTCCATTTGGGGACATAATCTAGAACAGAGAAGCCACGGGCAGAGTAGCAAAGTGGGCCATTGAGCTTAGCCCACACGGGTTGAAGTATGTACCTCGTACTGCTATCAAATCCCAAGCATTGGTAGATTTCATCAATGATTGGACAGAATTGCAAGCACCACAGGAGAAGCCGGATCATACATACTGGACTATCCACTTTGACGATTCAAGGCAATTAGAAGGCTCGGGGGCTGGAGTCGTGCTAACTTCCCCACGAGGTGACAAGTTTTGTTATGTCCTCCGACTAATGTTCCCTTGCACTAACAATGCGGCTGAATATGAAGCACTGCTTCACGGCCTGCGGATGGCTAAGGAGATGAACTTGAGCCGGGTCAAATGCTTTGGTGATTCAGATCTAGTGGCGCAACAAGTGTCTGGCAAGTGGGACTCTAAAGACCCTCTCATGGCAGCTTACAGGCGAGAAGTTGAAGCAGTTGCAGGATGTTTCAAAGGATATCAGGTGGATCACATAGACCGGCGAAAAAATGAAGCAGCCGATGCTCTAAGCCGGTTGGGTTCTCAGCGTAAACCGGTACCACCAAACACTTTCTTGGATGAATTACACAATCCATCAGTTCAGGTACCATCAGAGGAAGATTTGGCTGTTCCTGATCCGGAGGCACAGCTCGTGGCAGCGCTTCATGTTATTCCGGATTGGACACTCCCTTTTTTAGCGTACCTGAGCCAAGGAGAGTTTCCAGATGATGAGGTTGAAGCTAGGCAGATAATCCGGCGATCCAAGTCTATGACCATCGTCAATGAAGAACTTCATCACCGCATCATTTCTGGGGCATTTCAGCGCTGTGTACCATCAGAAGAAGGCAGTGATATTATTCGAGAGATACACGAAGGGGATTGTGGTCATCACGCCGGTTCAAAATCGCTGGTAGCCAAGGCTTTTCGTCACAGGTTTTACTGGTTAACAGCCCACGCGGATGCAGAGGATCTAGTCCGGAGATGCGACGCTTGTCAGAAATTTTCACGGCGTGCTCTTGTTCCGGCGCAAGAGCTAAGGATGATCCCAATTACTTGGCCGTTTGCGACTTGGGGGCTTGATATGGTTGGGCCTTTTAAACGATCCCAAATCAAAAAACTCACCTGTTGGTGGCAGTGGACAAATTTACAAAGTGGATTGAGGCAGAGCCTGTCAGTAAGTGTGATGCGGCAACAACGGTTAAATTCATCAAAAAGGTAATTTTCCGGTTTGGCTTTCCACACAGCATTATTACTGATAATGGCACCAATCTATCTAAAGGAGAGATGGAAGAATTTTGCCAAAGGGAACATATTCGCCTGGATGTGTCTTCAGTAGCTCACCCTCAATCCAATGGTCAAGCTGAAAGGGCCAACCAAGAGATCTTGCGAGGCATCAAGCCCCGGCTTATGACACCCTTGCAGAGAACACCAGGGTGCTGGGTTGAGGAGTTACCGTCTGTCCTCTGGAGCATCAATACGACGCCTAACAGATCTACATGCTATACGCCCTTCTTCATGGTGTACGGCGCTGAAGCGGTTCTTCCTAGTGATATCCGGCACGACTCACCACGGGTGGCAGCTTATGTTGAAGCGGCTAATGAGCAAGCAAGACAAGATAGCTTAGACCGGCTGGATGAAGAGCGTGACATAGCAGCAGCATGATCTGCAATTTATCAGTAGGACCTGCGCAGATATCACAGTCGCCGGGTCAAGACCAGGACATTCCAGGAGGGGGACCTGGTGCTCCAGCTTATACAAGACCAGACAGATATGCACAAGCTATCCCCACCTTGGGAAGGACCCTTTGTGGTCAGCAAGAACCTACACAACGGTTCATACTACTTAGTGGACGTTCGAGAACATAAAGACTCACGGACAGCAGAGGAAGAGACGAAGAGGCCGTGGAACATTGCTCTTCTGTGGCCTTACTACACTTGAGCCATGAGCTCCGCTTCATGTATCCTGTATATATTATGATTAATAAATAAACCGGCACCCCTGGTAAACCGGGGGATCAGCCATTTTCTTCTAAATAAGTGTCTTATGGGAGTTCACTCAGGTGATATCCATCTAAAGTTTACTTCTCTTGATATATATCATGCTCATCAAGAAAACAAGATGCTTTGATCAGTCTATTTTGCTATGCAGGACAATTCTATAAGGGACCAACCAGGACTTGCCATTCAAGCACAACTCTCTCATAGGTACCCTACCTCCATGATCACTAGGGGGCTACAGATCGCATTCGAATCCTAGCTTAATCCCTTCTGGTCCGGTTTGTATGATCGTATTTGAATCATTGCTCCTTGGATCACATCCATTGATTGGCAAAATAAATCATTGCTCCTTGGATCACATCCATTGATTGGCAAAATAAATCATTGCTCCTTGGATCACATCCATTGATTGGCAAAATGAAAAATTGCTCCTTGGATCACATCCATTGATTGGCAAAATGAATCATTGCTCCTTGGATCACATCCATTGATTGGCAAAATAAATCATTGCTCCTTGGATCACATCCATTGATTGGCAAAATAAATCATTGCTCCTTGGATCACATCCATTGATTGGCAAAATGAATCATAGCTCCTTGGATCACATCCATTGATTGGCAAATATAGAGCCTGGCAGCTCACAAAAAGCCTCGACTACATGGTCTTATTTGCAACGATGTTTTGTGTTTTGTGATTTTTTCAAAGTTTTCTGTGGGTAACCAAGTTTTTGATCCGGAACTGGGTAACTTCAAAGTTGACCACATATCTACAAAGTCTGGGTCATAGAACACCAGCATGATTTAAACCGGCGTTTATCATAACCCGGAACAATCATTGGGCAAACGCCAAGAGGGCCAAGAGCCTAATCGGAATCTACACGTTCAATTATGCCTACCGGATTAAGGATGTCAAGCACACTTAATTAAAGGTATGAAGTATTTTTGGGTATAAAACAGATACTCTTTCAATATATATGTCTATGGGAGCAATGTAATAGGTCCGGTGGTAAACCGCAAGGACATCTTTTTAGCGTTGTCTATGCAGATACAGATAACATAAACAGATCAACCATAGCAGACAAGGGATTAAAATTGGCAGACGCCAAGTTAAGCTGTGACATCCGAATTGAGGCAGACAATGTTTCGAACTATCCTATTACAAGGCACTTGCACGCCTGAACGAATTAAGGTTTTTGGCAACATATTTCAGCAGCTAAGAGTTAAACTGAGTGGTTTATGCTTCTTCTTCCTGCTGCGAAGGCTGAGGATTGGCTTGTTCCGGAACTTCTTCGTCTTCTTGAAGCGGCTGGAAGTCAGGAACGCGCCAGTCGATCTTGGATAGTGCACGAAAGTACATTTCCTCAGTAATAAGATCGGACGGATCAATATCTGGAGCAAAAGTATGGGCACGCACTGGCGGGATCAGATTCTCGGTATCATAAACCGGCCGGTCCACCCGTTCATTTTCTAAGTCATATGCCGGATGATACCTGGTCAGGTCCGCTTCATCGGCAAGCTTGCTGGCAAGAGGGCGCATCTCCTTGGTTAAAGCACGGAGGTCCTCGCCAGAGAAGGCAAATCCATCTTCCTTATTACTGGGGTATCCGTTCATAGCTTCCTCCGGATCAAAATCCGGAACCCATGCCTTGGCGCTAGTCAGTGCTACAAGAGAGCCGGCCCGTGCAGCAGATTTCTTCACTTCTACCAAGCATACAGGCAGTATAGATAGCTTCTCCAAAGTACCTTGGATAGTAGTGGGGGCCGCTTTCTGATGGGACATTGCACTTATAATCCTTTGAGCGCCGGAATACAGCTGCTCCACCAGAGTATAAGAGGCCTTGAGTTTCTTCCGGATGTCATCCCCAAGATGAGTTATACGTCGCCCTGAATATGATCATTAAAGTTAAACCAGAGCAGAATAAAGATTGCAGAGGTAAAAATACATGCAAATTGGGTGCTCACCAAAGATAGCAGAGGTCATAAGTTCTATTTGCTGTCTTAAACTGGTTAGCTCTTGCGTCACCGGATTAAGGCAGCTTCATCATCCTTTGCTCTTTTCTCAAGTGCATTCCTCTGTACCTCCCAGACGGATCGCTCCGCTTCAAAGTCCTTTTTCCATTTTTCTGCGCTGGTTAAGTGCAGCGCAAGCTCTTCCTTGGCTTTGGCAGCAGCAGTTTCAGTAGCAGCCAGTCTATTCCGGAGCTCAGTTACCTCTGCAGCCCTCCGGGTCAAGTCAGCCTACAAGGAAATCAAATGGAGTAAAAGACAATTCAGACAAGTCTCAAGCATATAAACAAGTTTATCCACTTGACACTTGGGGGCTAATGTACAGTTGAAGTATTAAAAGAGAAATTCAGACAAGTCCCAGGCACATAAAACAAGTTATGCCCCTGGCACTTGGGGGCTAATGTAAGTTTAGTTGCAGAGACATTGGAAGTCCCGGTTCACCTACAAAAAGCTAAACCGGCACTTGGGGGCTACTATGGCCTGAAGACAGTATTACAAAGAATACAAAACAGAGTCAAGTGAAGGAAGTTACCTTGTACTTTTCCTTCATCATGGTAACCAAACCGGATTCATAATCGCGGCTGGTATAAAGCCGGTTCAAATACCCGGAATGAAGTTCCTGGGCACTCAATTGGGCATAGCTGGATAAGTCTGTGCTCCACTTGCCCTTTTCTTGTTGAAGCTTCTCCTCTTTGGCAGTATGTTTGGCCAAGACGATAGGCTCAGCAGGAGCGGTAAAACCTGACCCGGTTATCTGAACGTCCGGGGAAGAAGCTGTAGTTGGTTGAGAAGGGGCAGCAGTAGGCACCGGACTAACAGGAGCCGGGCTAGCCCGAGGAGGGCTAACCCGGACAGGACTAGCCGGATCAACTACATTCTCCGTATTAATATTCTCCGGAGCAACAATATCATCACGATCCATGGGAGCAGGGTCATCAAACTGAGCTGTAGGATTGTCTTTTGGAGGGATAACTTCGTCCGGATCAGCGGCCGGTTCAACAGTAGCAGTTTCGGCAGCCACTTTGGTCGCTTTCGCCCTCTTGCTAGGCTTCGGCTTGCTGGATAAAATCAAAGGAACAATGAGAATCATTAGGGTGCAAATACAAATATAAACTGGATGTTGAAAAGGAGTTACCCAGGCACGGTCTTCAGCACAGGGACCTGCGTGGCAGTCGACTCGCCAGAAGAGGACAAAGGAGCATCCTGATAGTTAGGATCAGACGGTTTAAGCGGTTTATGTATAAGCCCGGCCTTTGGATGAAGAAGAGTTGGAAAAAGTAAAACCTCAGAGCGGCGCCTGCGAGCCGGAGTAAGAGATATTCCGGAGGATTCTACTACGTGGCCACTATGGCGCGTGGTCCGGCGTGCTTCATGCTGCTGCTTCTTCAAAAGAAATTTGGGGTCCGATTGAGCGTAAGGATGAGAAAAAGGGTATTTCCGGGACGCCCGACGGATTTTGGGCGCCGGCGGTTCTGAGTCTGAAGAAAGAGAGATTACCTCAACTTCTGCCGCTTTACTTCCTTCAGCCAGATCCTGCGGAAAGACACTGTTAACATAAATTTGGATAAAGGGAGATTAAAACATATCAGGATCAATTCATACCTCGGAATCCGGATCATCTTCCTCAGGATGTGAACCGGAGGCAGCGGCCGCTTTTTTCTTCTTGACAACATATGTCTTCCGGCGTGGCTGCTTGCCTGATTTATCCTGAGGTTTTCTCTTCCAGAAGGGGTCGTTGGCCTATGCAGAAGATGAAAAATAAATAGAAGCAAATTGATATGGATGGATCAGAATAAGTAGAAGAGGTCAGAACGAACTTACTGCTGGCGGTTTGTTGTTTTCACAGAAGGGAGCTAATCCGGTCCGGCTGCACTCTTCCAGGGAGATGTTGAGCATTTTCTTTGCGGATTCAGTGACTTCTTTCTCAGGAAGTATTATGTCAATATGGCGTTGAGGGTCATCCGGTTTTCCGGTATACTTGCACATCAGGCCGGAGCGCCGGCTCAGTGGAAGGATGCTCCACGCAAGCCAACAGTGAACAAAGTCTACTCCGGTTAAACCGTTGGCCATAAAGGCCCTAAGCTTAGAAAGCTGAGGGGCAAACCGGGCCGCTCTGGAGCACTAAGGCGCTGTGGCAGGGGATGTTCCTCAGGTAGACGATGTGCACGGTAACCCGGCAGTGGGTTTTCTCCTTCAGGCAAGGTATCTTGGCAATAGAACCATGATTGGTTCCATTCCTTGGGGTGTGTATGGAGAGCAGCGTGAGGGAAGGTCACATTTTTTCTCTTTTGAATACTAACGCCGCCCAACTCTTGATGTGGTCCGGCAGTAAACTCTGTCCGTCGGTTTAAATGGAAAAAGTCCCGGAACAGATCCACTGATGGTTCCTCTTGAAGGTATGCTTCTGAGAAGACTTGAAAATTGCAGACATTTGATATAGAATTCGGACCTATATCTTGAGGATGGAGCTGAAAAGCTGCTAGCACATCCCGGAATTTTTTTGAACCAGGAGGGCTAAAACCCCGGGCCATGATCAAAGAAAACAATGATCTCTCCTTCCTTAGGGGTAGGGGGCATTCATCTCCTGGGGCCCGCCAATGCAGAACATTTTTAGGACCCAAACGGCCGATTGAAGCGGCGTTTGTTAAATCCTCTTCCGTAATGCGGGAAGGAGCCCAGTTGCAAGCAACGAACTGCTTGGCAGTCATCTCGACTAAAGGAAACGCTGAAACATACAGTGCAAAATCCGGATTACTAATTGCTGAAGCATAAACCGGAGCATATCATCAAATTATATCGACGGTTTAGACAAGGGACTAATGGCATTGAAAACTCGGAAGCAGATGTGAAGCGAGCAGCTACCTGTTTATGATAACAGGAAAAGAGGAGGCTAAACCGTCGGGCTTACGACTAATTCTTTACAAGAAGAGCATATGATTGGTTAAACTGGTGAGTAACTTACAGATCTACAAGACAAAGAAACAGGTTTCTATAGAAAGCTAAAGTAAAAATGGATCTGAGACGTAAGAAAAGATGAAATATATGCAAGTCTTATATAGGAAGTACCACGAAGGGTTTCTACAGACCAAATGAATCTAAGGTTTGAATCTAAGGTTTAAACCACGGAGCAGGAGCGCACTCAAAACGAATCCAAGGTTTGAATTTTAATGCAAGTGTAACCTACAGGGATGAACAACAAGCTTCGAGGTTTCATGGCGGAAGCCATGAAGGAACCCTAGATTGAGATCTACAGTGAGAAAGAAGGAGTACCTGAGGAAGAAGAAGACGGCGGCGGAGTGCGCTGGACACGGTTCAGGGTGATGCAGCGGCCTGGCTTGACGACGGCGACGGACTCGAAGAACGGCGGCGGAACTTCGGGCGACGGAGGAAGACGAAGTGCGGAAGGAAGAAAAAGGACAGGTCTCAGCGGTATTTATAAGCTGGTGAGGTGAAACGGCAAGCGCGGGAATCAAGGAGGTCAGAGATTGGATAAAGATTACATTGTTGCCTCGATCTTCGGGATAGCATTTAACAACGGCAACAAACAGAGGTGAGCAATAAATGCGGAGGTGATGTCACGCCAGATTAAGATGATTTCCGGAGATGACGTCATAGCCGGTTTACAAGCAGATGAGCCGCGGAGAAGAAATTCATGCAAAGACATAGAAGACTGACATGAACAAGTTCAAATCAATCTGGGGCCTAATGTCAGGGATATTACTAGCATGTATAAACCGGCTAGGGAGATCCGGATTACATTTACATAGTTGTATTATCATAAGCCCAGTAGAATATGAGCCAGAGGTTACGGCCCATAGAGGCTTAGGACCCATGTGTAAAGCTTATGGTTTATAAACCATCATATCATGTAACTTGAGGTGTGAGATAGAAAGAATAGAGACCGAGGCGGACACGATTATGAGCCGGCCTCGGGACTCTGCAAACCGGACCGGGCGTCGCCTCCTATATAAAGGGACGACCCGGCGACGGTTCAAGGACAAGCAACAACCCGTCGAGACACAGGCAAGCAATCCGCTCCCTGTTCATCGACGCCCAAGCAATACCAAACCAAACTAGACGTAGGCTTTTACCTTCATAGAAGGGGCCGAACTAGTATAAACCCTCTGTGTTCTTTGTGTGCTTTAACCTCTTCAAGCTAACCCGCGCGATAGCTCCACACCTAAGTCCTCTAAACCGGACATCTGCCGTGCCAATTCCACGACACTCCTATTCTTTCTTATGATGAATCAACTAACGAGGAGGAGCTTTCTATTCAACCAATCTCATTAATAAGGAGCTCCAAAAAGAAAAATAAACCCACACATAATGTGAAGAAGAAAAAGAAAAGACGAAGAAGCAAAGGTAAAA
The DNA here is from genome assembly GCA_902687465.1 of Secale cereale. Taxonomy (NCBI): domain Eukaryota; kingdom Viridiplantae; phylum Streptophyta; class Magnoliopsida; order Poales; family Poaceae; genus Secale; species Secale cereale. The sequence goes on along the minus strand of LR738710.1, from coordinate 678,151,347 downwards.
AGGTATCCCTCCCAAATGATGCTGCTCCTATTACTCATTGTGATGATGATAATTGCTATACTATTGGTGCTATCCATACTATTAATGATGAGAGTGATTATGCTTATGATATGCAAAGGCCCAAGATTGGGGATGCTATATTTGATGAGAATGACATGTTTGAGAATTTATTTGCTGCAATTAATGTTTGTCCCAAGCTTGGGGATGCTATGTTTTATGAAGATGATATTTTTAACCTCCCAAGTTTTGATATGCAAATTTATTATGATGATAGCATGCCTCCTATTTATGATGATTATATTGATGAAAGTGGATTTGGAGAGGTCATGACTTTATTTAGTAATGATTCCACTATCTTGGAAGAGGTTTCAATTGATTATGATGAGAACAAAGTTGCTACTTATGATGATTATTGTGATGAAACTTATGCTATAAAAAGTAGTGATGATTATATTTATAAAACTTGTCATCATTATTATCACCCTTTTTTTGAACATCACTGAGGGAGTCCTGGATCGGGGGCTCCTCATGTGGCTGGATAAACTCCTGATGGGCCGGACTGGTGGACCGTGAAGACTATAATCAAAGATCAACTCTTGTATCCGGATAGGACTCCTGTATTCATGTAATGGCAAGTTTTAGGTTCGGGTGTAGATTTTCCTTCCTCTGCAAGATGACATGTACAAACCCTGGACCCCTCCGGTGTGTATATAAACCAGAGAGTTTAGTCCATAGAGGCTAGAGGAAAAACACAATATCTCCATAGGCTAGACCTAGGGTTTAGCCATTACGATCTCAAGGTAGATCAACTCTTGTATTCATATTCATCCATACCAATAGCAGGAAGTAGGGTATTACCTCGATCGAGAGGGCCTGAACCTAGGTAAACATCGTGTCCCCAGTATCATGTTACCATCGATCCTCAGACGCATAGTTCGGGACCCCCTACCCGAGATCCGCCGGTTTTGACACCGACATTGGTGCTTTCATTGAGAGTTCCACTATGTCGTCGACGGAAGGACCGATGGATCGCGTCATCAACCGCAACGGCGACACCGAGGGAATTTTCCCTCCCGGCCAACTCTTCGTGTTCGGCGGCTTCGTGCTCTGTGCCAACACTGAAGGCCACCTTGAGAAGATCGGGAGCTACGCCCCTGGCCATCACGTCAGATTCAGAAGCTTGAACTAAGTTGCCGATATTCACGGAGACTTGATCTTCGCCCGATTCAAGCCGGTGGCAACCTCTCTCTACCACCACGATGAGCATGACCTAACTCTGTCATCGGATCAGGGAATAGCACCTGCAACAGTTCTGGCCCTAGATCCAGAACAGATCGCGTCACCCAAGGACGGGAAGCCCAACCCCACCACGGGAGCCGCAGACTCTACGGTGTCGGAGCCACCCATGGACCCAACTACGCGCGGGGTCTGTGTTACCGGAACCCCGGACTCAACTCCGGCTTCTGATTCCGAGTTGCGCGCAACTACACCGTTCAAACCCGATCAGGCGTCTATCGCCGAATTTAGTGCTACGGATATCTTCCAGCACTCACCCTTTGGCGACATGTTGAAGTCGTTAAGATACCTCTCCCTAGAAGAGGACACCCAACCGCATTGTATCCAGTTCAAACTGGAGGCTGATGGAGAATTTCGTTCCCCACCCACCACCCACTTGATAGCCATGGTCGAAGATCTAACCGATCTACTTGACTATGCTTCCGAAGACTTCGAAGGGATGGACCTCGAAACTGAAGCGGATCCAGATCAAGGCCGGCCCGTAACCGGGCGATGGACAACCACGTCTTCATACGACGTGTACATGGTGGATACACCCAAAGAGGTGGAGGGCGACGGCGAAAACAATCCCGTAGAGGACAAGCCCGCCGAAGGACCTCCCAAGCGTCGGCGTCCAAACTCCGAAGTAAATCATGTAAAGGAAAGGATAGCAACACCGTGACTAATGACGATGACATTCCGGAACAAGCCGAAGACCCCGCAGACCCAACGATGGAGCAGGATGAGCGAGAGGACGACGAACATAGTCCGAAGCCGTAGTTCGATAACAGCGATGCCGAAGACGGTACTTATGAACCGGCCTCCGAAGAAGAGGATAGCCTAGGCGACGATGAATTCATTGTCCCAGAAGAACCCTCAGAACAAAAACACTTCCACCGGAGGCTTATTGCCACCGCAAGGAGCCTCAAAAAGCAGCAGAGACGGCTTCGAGTCGCACAGGACACGCTCAATGATAGATGGGATGAGGTGCTAGACGCCGAAAAAAACATGGCTTTAACGGCCAAACCAAAGGCTATCTGAAGCGTAAGCTGCTGCCCGAATTCGATGACGATGCCGCTACGCCCGTCACACCGAAGAATAACACCGCCGACAAGCCGGACCGACCACCTCGCGGACAGGACAGAGTAGCTAGCAATGGCGTACACAAGCCTGCACCTCCATTATGTAAATGAAAGGAGGGTGCGACCCAAGTCCGAAAACACGATCTACGTGAGGACCTAAACAAAAAAGCTAGCAAGACCAGGTCTATATACGGACCTAGGGACCGGGTCCCCGCACGGGACGACAGCTATCAAGCCAATCGCGCCGGTGACATACCCGTTCGGGGTCAATACCGAACACCATAACCATCAGACATACGCCACGATATAGCAAGATACAGAGGAGCCACACACCCTTTGTGCTTCACCGATGAGGTGCTGGGTTATGATTTCCCAGAAGGGTTTAAAGCCGTGAACATCGAAGCGTACGATGTAACGACGGATCCCACCGTCTGGATAGAAGACTTTATTCTTCACATCCACATGGCTCGAGGAGATGATCTCCACGCCATCAAATATTTACCCCTCAAGCTGAAGGGACTAGCTTGGCACTGGCTAAACAACCTCCCAGAGATCTCCATTGGGAGTTGGGAAGAACTTGAGGATGCTTTTCGGGCCAATTTTCAAGGGACTTATGTCCGCCCCTCGGACGCTGATGATCTAAGTCACATTATTCAACAACCCGGGGAGTCAGCCCGCAAGCTTTGGAATTGGTTTCTTACCAAAAAGAACCAAATTGTGGACTGTCCAGACGCTGAAGCCTTAGCGGCATTTAAGAACAGTATCTTGGATGAATGGCTAGCCAGACACCTTGGACAGGAAAAGCCGAGGACAATGGCAGCCTTAACTACACTTATGACTCGCTATTGCGCAGGTGAGGATAGCTGGTTAGCTCGTAGCAGTACCAGCAACTCTGGAACATCTAAAGTTAGGGATGGCAATGGAAAGCCACGACGTCACAAAAACAAGCGTCAAAACAATTCTGGAAGACCAGATGATACAGCGGTAAATGCCGGATTCAGTGGCTCCAGATCCGGTCAACAAAAGAAGCCATTTAAAGGCAACACAGATGGTCCATCAAGTTTGGACAGGATATTAGAAAGGCCCTGCCAAATTCATGGCACCCCAGAGAAACCTGCCAACCATACCAACCACAACTGTTGGATTTTCAAGCAGGCCGGCAAGCTAAACACCGAACACAAAGGGAAGGAGCCTCAGAGTGAAGACGAGGCTGAACCTCGCCAGCCGAATATAGGGGGCAGAAGAAATTTCCACCAGAGATCAAAACAGTGAACATGATATATGCCACTCATATCCCAAAGAGGGAGCGCAAGCGCGCACTCCGAGATGTCTACGCCGCTCAGCCTGTCGCCGACAAATTCAACCCACGACCAGCGTGCCCGATCACTTTTGATCGCAGGGATCATCCGACTAGTATTCAGCATGGGGTTTCGACTGCCATAGTGCTCGTGTTGGGGAACGTAGCATAATTCAAAAAAAATTCTACGTCTTCACCAAGATCCAACTATGGAGACATCTAGCAACGAGCAACTAAGAGTGCATCTACATACCGTTATGTAGATCGCGCGCGGAAGCTTTCAACGAAGTGGGGATGAAGTAGTCGTACTCTTCACGTTCTTCGTCACCGATGATCTAGCGCCGAACGGACGGCACCTCCGCGTTCAACACACGTACGGTGCAGCAACGTCACCTCCTTCTTGATCCAGCAAGGGGGGGAGGAGAAGTCGTCAGAGATCCGGCAGCACGACGGCGTGATGACGGATGCAGTGGAGATCGCAGCAGGGCTTCGCCGGGCGCCCTGCGTGGGAGTTGGGAGGTGTGACGGGAGGGGGAGAGGCGCCAGGGCTGAGGTGCGGCTGCCCTCTCCCCCCCCCCCACATATATATAGGGGCCAGGGGGGGCGCCTGGACCCCCTGCAGATCCAATCTGCAAGGGGGCGGCGGCCAGGGGGGGTTCCTTGCCCCCCAAGGCAAGTGGAGCCCCCCCTCCCCTTTAGGGTTTGAACCCGAGGCGCAGGGGAGGTGGGCCCCCTTAGTGGTGCGCCAGCCCAGAGGGCTGGACACATCCCCTCGCGGCCTGGGGTCCCCACCGGGATGGGTGGCCCCACCCGATGGACCCCTGGGGCCCCTCCGGTGGTCCCGGGACGCTCCCGGTGACCCTCGGGGCCCCTCCGGTGGTCCCGGGACGCTCCCGGTGACCCCCGGAGATCACCCGTTGGCCGAAACTGGACTTCCTATATATCAATCTTTACCTCCGGACCATTCCGGAACTCCTCGTGACGTCCGGGATCTCATCTGGGACTCTGAACAACTTTCGGGTTTCCACGTGCATTTATCTCTACGACCCTAGCGTTACCGAACCTTAAGTGTGTAGACCCTACGGGTTCGGGAGACACGTAGACATGACCGAGACCACTCTCCGGTCAATAACCAACAGCGGGATCTGGATACCCATGTTGGTTCCCACGTGTTCCTCGATGATCTTCATCGGATGAACCACCGTGTCAAGGATTCACTTAATCCCGTACGTTATTCCCTTTGTCCATCGGTACGGTACTTGCCCGAGATTCGATCGTCGGTATCCCCGATACCTTGTTCAATCTCGTCATGGCAAGTCTCTTTACTCGATCCGTAATCCATCATCCCGTGACTAACTACTTAGTCACAATGAGCTCATTATGATGATGTCTTACCGAGTGGGCCCAGAGGTACCTCTCCGTCATACGGAGTGACAACATCCCAGTCTTGGTTCATACTAATTCAACAGATACTTTCGGAGATACCCGATGCATACCTTTATAGCCACCCAGTTACGTTGTGACGGTTGGCACACCCAAAGTACTCCTACGGTGTCCGGCAATTGTACAACCTCATGGTCTAAGGAATAAATACTTGACACCGAAAAGCTTATGCATTACGAACTATACGATCTCGTGTTATGCTCAAGTTTGGGTCTTGTCCATCACATCATTCTCCTAATGATGTGATCCCATTATCACTGACATCTCATGTCCATGGTCAGGAAACCATGACCATCTGTTGATCAACGAGCTGGCTACTAGAGGCCTACCAGGGACTCATTGTGGTCTGTGTATTCACACATGTATCGCTGTTTCCGTAAAATACAATTCAAGCATGAATAACAGATAATTATCATGAACAAGGAGATATAATAATAATGCTTTTATTATTGCCTCTAGGGCATATCTCAAACAGTCTCCCACTTGCACTAGAGTCAATAATCTAGTTACATTGTGATGAATCGAACACCCATAGAGTTCTGGTGTTGATCATGTTTTGCTCGTGAAAGAGGTTTAGTCAACGGGTCTGCGACATTCAGATCCGTATGCACTTTACAAATATCTATGTCTCCATCCTGAACATAATTCCGGATGGAGTTGAAACGACGCTTGATGTGCTTGGTCTTCTTGTGAAACCTGGGCTCCTTGGTTATAGCAATAGCACTAGTGTTGTCACAGAAGAGAGTCATCGGGCTTGACGCGCTTGGAATGACTCCTAGGTCGGTGATGAACTCCTTCATCCAGACTCCTTCCTGCGCTGCTTCAGAAGCAGCTATGTACTCCGCTTCACATGTAGATACTGCCACCACGCTTTGCTTGCAACTGCACCAGCTGACTGCCCCTCCATTCAAAATATACACGTATCCGGTTTGTGACTTAGAGTCATCCAGATCTTTGTCGAAGCTAGCATCGACGTAACCCTTTACGACGAGCTCTTCGTCACCTCAATAAACGAGAAACATATCCTTAGTCCTTTTCAGGTACTTCAGGATGTTCTTGACTGCTGTCCAGTGTTCCGTACCGGGATCACTTTGGTACCTCCCTACCAAACTTATGGCAAGGTTCACATCAGGTCTGGTACACAGCATAGCATACATGATAGAACCTATTGCCGAGGCATAGGGAATGACACTCATCTTTTCTCTATCTTCTGCCGTGGTCGGCGACTGAGTCTTACTCAATCTCATACCTTGCAAAACAGGCAAGAATCCGTTCTTTGACTGATCCATATTGAACTTCTTCAATATTTTGTCAAGGTATGTACTTTGTGAAAGACCAATGAGGCGTCTCGATCTATCTCTATAGATTTTGATGCCTAATATGTAAGCAGCTTCTCCAAGGTCCTTCATTGAAAAACTTTTATTCAAGTAGGCCTTTACATTTTCCAAGAATTCTATATCATTTCCCATCAGCAATATGTCATCCACATATAATATGAGAAATGCCACAGAGCTCCCACTCACTTTCTTGTAAATACAGGCTTCTCCATAAGTCTGTATAAAGCCAAACGCTTTGATCACCTCATCAAAGCGAATATTCCAACTCCGAGATGCTTGCACCAGCCCGTAAATCGAGCGCTGGAGCTTGCATACCTTGTCAGCGTTCTCTGGATCGACAAAACCTTCCGGTTGCATCATATACAACTCTTCCTTGAGGAAGCCATTAAGGAATGCTGTTTTGACGTCCATTTGCCATATCTCATAATCATAGAATGCGGCAATACCTAACATGATTCTGACTGACTTCAGCATCGCTACGGGAGAGAAAGTCTCGTCGTAGTCAATCCCTTGAACTTGTCGATAACCCTTAGCGACAAGCCGAGCCTTATAGATGGTCACATTACCATCCGCGTCTGTCTTCTTCTTAAATATCCATTTGTTTTCTATGGCGTGCCTGTCATCAGGCAAGTCCACCAAAGTCCATACTTTGTTTTTATACATGGATTCTATCTCGGATTTCATGGCTCCAAGCCATTTATTGGAATCTGGGCCCGCCATCGCTTCTTCATAGTTCGAAGGTTCACCGTTGTCTAACAACATGATTTCTAGGACAGGGTTGCCGTACCACTCTGGTGCGGAACGTGCCCTTGTGGACCTTCGAAGTTCAGTAGTAACTTGATATGTTTCTTCATGATCATTATCATTATCTTCCTCCCTTGTCGGTGTAGGCACCTCAGGAACAGTTTCCTGCGCTGCGCTACTTTCCGGTCCAGGAGGGGTGACTGTCACCTCATCAAGTTCTACTTTCCTCCCACTCACTTCTTTCGAGAGAAACTCTTTCTCCAGAAAGCATCCATTCTTGGCAACAAAGACTTTGCCTTCGGATCTGTGGTAGAGGGTGTACCCAATCGTTTCCTTTGGGTATCCTATGAAGACGCATTTTTCCGATTTGGGTTCGAGCTTTTCAGGTTGAAGTTTCTTGACATAAGCATCGCAACCCCAAACTTTCAGAAACGACAGCTTCGGTTTCTTGCCAAACCAAAGTTCATATGGAGTCGTCTCAACGGATTTTGACGGAGCCCTATTTAAAGTGAATGCGGCAGTCTCTAAAGCATAACCCCAAAAAGATAGCGGTAAATCGGTGAGGGACATCATAGATCGCACCATGTCCAACAGAGTACGATTTCGACGTTCGGACACACCGTTACGTTGAGGTATTCCGGGCGGTGTCAATTGTGAAACAATTCCACAGCTTCTAAGGTGTGTGCCAAATTCATGACTTAAATATTCACCCCCACGATCCAATCGCAAGAACTTTATTTTTCTGTCACGTTGATTCTCAACCTCATTCTGAAATTCCTTGAACTTTTCAAAGGTCTCAGACTTGTGTTTCATCAAATAGATATACCCGTATCTACTCAAGTCATCCGTGAGGGTGAGAACATAACGATAGCCTCCGCGAGCCTCAACACTCATTGGACCGGACACATCGGTATGTATGATTTCCAGCAAGTTGGTTGCTCGCTCCATTGTTCCGGAGAACGGAGTCTTGGTCATCTTGCCCAAGAGGCATGGTTCGCATGTGTCAAATGATTCATAATCAAGAGACTCTAGAAGTCCATCCGAATGGAGCTTCTTCATACGTTTGACACCAATATGACCAAGGCGGCAATGCCACAAGTATGTGGGACTATCATTATCAACTTTACATCTTTTGGCATCTACACTATGAATATGTGTATTACTACGTTCGAGATCCATCAAAAATAAACCATTGACCAGCGGGGCATGACCATAAAACATATCTCTCAAATAAATAGAACAACCATTATTCTCCGATTTGAAAGAGTAGCCATCTCGCATAAGACGAGATCCAGAAACAATGTTCATGCTCAAAGCTGGTACTAAATAACAATTATTCAGGTTTAAAACTAATCCCGAGGGTAGATGTAGAGGTAGCGTGCCGACGGCGATCACATCGACCTTGGAACCATTCCCGACGCGCATCGTCACCTCATCCTTCGCCAGTCTCCGTTTATTCCGCAGCTCCTGTTTTGAGTTACAAATGTGAGCAACTGCACCGGTATCGAATACCCAGGAGCTACTACGAGTGCTGGTAAGGTACACATCAATAACATGTATATCATATATACCTTTGACGTTGCCGGCCTTCTTGTCTGCTAAATATTTGGGGCAGTTCCGCTTCCAGTGACCCGTTCCCTTGCAATAAAAGCACTCTGTTTCAGGCTTGGGTCCATACTTTGGCTTCTTCTCAGCAACAGGCTTGCCAGGCGCGGCAACTTGCTTGCCGTCCTTCTTGAAGTTCTTCTTACCCTTGCCTTTCTTGAACTTAGTGGTTTTATTGACCATCAACACTTGATGTTCTTTCTTGATGTCTACCTCCGCTGATTTCAGCATCGAATACACCTCGGGAATGGACTTCTCCATCCCCTGCATATTGAAGTTCAGCACGAAGCTCTTGAAGCTTGGTGGGAGCGACTGGAGGATTCTGTCAACGACCGCTTCATCTGGGAGATTCATTCCCAGCTGAGACAAGCGATTGTGCAATCCTGAAATCTTGAGGATGTGCTCACTGACAGAACTGTTCTCCTCCATCTTACAGCTATAGAATGCGTCGGAGACATCATATCTCTCGACTCGGGCATGAGCTTGGAAAACCATTTTCAGCTCTTCGAACATCTCATATGTTCCATGGTGCTCAAAACGCTTTTGGAGCCCCGATTCTAAACTGTAAAGCATGCCGCACTGAACCAGGGAGTAATCATCACTACGTGACTGCCAGACGTTCAAAACGTCTTGGTTCGCATCGGGAGCAGGTGCATCACCTAGCGGTGCTTCTAGGACATATGATCTCTTGGCAGCTATGAGGATAATCCTCAGGTTACGGACCCAATCCGTATAGTTGCTACCATCGTCTTTCAGCTTGGTTTTCTCTAGGAACGCGTTGAAGTTGAGGGAAACTGGAGCGTGGGCCATTGATCTACAAGAGATATTGTAAAGAATTTAGCCTAAGTTCATGATAATTAAGTTCATCTCAATCAAATTTTAATGAACTCCCACTCAGAATGACATCTCTCTAGTCATCTAAGTGGTACACGATCCGAATCGAGTAGTCCGTGTCCGATCATCACGTGAGACGGACTAGTCATCAACGGTGAACATCTTCATGTTGATCGTATCTTCTATAGACTCGTGTTCGACCTTTCGGTCTTCCGTGTTCCGAGGCCATGTCTGTACATGCTAGGCTCGTCAAGTGAACCCTAAGTGTATTGCGTGTGTAAATCTGTCTTACACCCGTTGTATGCGAACGTTAGAACCTATCACACCCGATCATCACGTGGTGCTTCGGAGCAACGAGCTTTAGCAATGGTGCACAGTTAGGGGAAACACATTACTTGAAATTTTAGTGAGAGATCATCTTATTTACTACCGTCGTTCTAAGTAAACAAGATGCAAAAACATGATAAACATCACATGCAATCAATTAAAGTGACATGATATGGCCAATATCATCTTGCTCCTTGGATCTCCATCTTCGGGGCACCATGATCATCTTGTCACCGGCTCGACACCATGATCTTCATCATCGTGTCTTGAAGAAGTCGTCACGCCAACTATTACTTCTACTACTATAGCTAACGTTTAGCAATGAAGTAAAGTAATTACATGGCGTTATTCAGTGACACGCAGGTCATACAATAATAAAGACAACTCCTATGGCTCCTGCCGGTTGTCAAGTTCATCGACATGCAAGTCGTGATTCCCTATTACAAAAACATGATCAATCTCATACATCACATATATCATTCATCACATCTTCGTTCTTGGCCATACCACGTCACAAAACACATGCTGCAAAAACAAGTTAGACGTCCTCTAATTGTTGTTGCAAGTTTTACGTGGCTTCTATAGGATTTCTAGCAAGAACGTTTCTTACCTACGCCAAAACCACAACGTGATTTGTCAACTTCTATTTACCCTTCATAAGGACCCTTTTCATCGAATCCGATCCGACTAAAGTAGGAGAGACAGACACCCGCCAGCCACCTTATGCATCTAGTGCATGTCTGTCGATGGAACCAGTCTCACGTAAGCGTACGTGTAAAGTCGGTCCGGGCCGCTTCATCCCACAATACCGCCGAATCAAGATTGACTAGTAACGGTAAGAAAGTTGAACAAGATCATACGCCCACAACTGCTTTGAGTTCTACTCGTGCAAGATGCTACGCATAAAACCTAGGCTCAGATGCCACTGTTGGGGAACGTAGCATAATTCAAAAAATTTATACGTCTTCACCAAGATCCAACTATGGAGACATCTAGCAACGAGCAACTAAGAGTGCATCTACATACCGTTATGTAGATCGCGTGCGGAAGCTTTCAACGAAGTGGGGATGAAGTAGTCGTACTCTTCACGTTCTTCGTCACCGATGATCTAGCGCCGAACGGACGGCACCTCCGCGTTCAACACACGTACGGTGCAGCAACGTCATCTCCTTCTTGATCCAGCAAGGGGGGGAGGAGAAGTCGTCAGAGATCCGGCAGCACGACGGCGTGATGACGGATGCAGTGGAGATCGCAGCAGGGCTTCACCGGGCGCCCTGCGTGGGAGTTGGGAGGTGTGACGGGAGGGGGAGAGGCGCCAGGGCTGAGGTGCGGCTGCCCTCTCCCCCCCCACATATATATAGGGGCCAGGGGGGGCGCCTGGACCCCCTGCAGATCCAATCTGCAAGGGGGCGGCGGCCAGGGGGGGTTCCTTGCCCCCCAAGGCAAGTGGAGCCCCCCCTCCCCTTTAGGGTTTGAACCCTAGGCGCAGGGGAGGTGGGCCCCCTTAGTGGTGCGCCAGCCCAGAGGGCTGGACACATCCCCTCGCGGCCTGGGGGCCCCACCGGGATGGGTGGCCCCACCCGATGGACCCCTGGGGCCCCTCCGGTGGTCCCGGGACGCTCCCGGTGACCCTCGGGGCCCCTCCGGTGGTCCCGGGACGCTCCCGGTGACCCCCGGAGATCACCCGTTGGCCGAAACTGGACTTCCTATATATCAATCTTTACCTCCGGACCATTCCGGAACTCCTCGTGACGTCCGGGATCTCATCTGGGACTCCGAACAACTTTCGGGTTTCCACGTGCATTTATCTCTACGACCCTAGCGTTACCGAACCTTAAGTGTGTAGACCCTACGGGTTCGGGAGACACGTAGACATGACCGAGACCACTCTCCGGTCAATAACCAACAGCGGGATCTGGATACCCATGTTGGTTCCCACGTGTTCCTCGATGATCTTCATCGGATGAACCACCGTGTCAAGGATTCACTTAATCCCGTACGTTATTCCCTTTGTCCATCGGTACGGTACTTGCCCGAGATTCGATCGTCGGTATCCCCGATACCTTGTTCAATCTCGTCATGGCAAGTCTCTTTACTCGATCCGTAATCCATCATCCCGTGACTAACTACTTAGTCACATTGAGCTCATTATGATGATGTCTTACCGAGTGGGCCCAGAGGTACCTCTCCGTCATACGGAGTGACAACATCCCAGTCTTGGTTCGTACCAATTCAACAGATACTTTCGGAGATACCCGATGCGTACCTTTATAGCCACCCAGTTACGTTGTGACGGTTGGCACACCCAAAGTACTCCTACGGTGTCCGAGAATTGTACAACCTCATGGTCTAAGGAATAAATACTTGACACCGAAAAGCTTATGCATTACGAACTGTACGATCTCGTGTTATGCTCAAGTTTGGGTCTTGTCCATCACATCATTCTCCTAATGATGTGATCCCGTTATCACTGACATCTCATGTCCATGGTCAGGAAACCGTGACCATCTGTTGATCAACGAGCTGGCTACTAGAGGCCTACCAGGGACTCATTGTGGTCTGTGTATTCACACATGTATCGCTGTTTCCGTACAATACAATTCAAGCATGAATAACAGACAATTATCATGAACAAGGAGATATAATAACAATGCTTTTATTATTGCCTCTAGGGCATATCTCCAACAGCTCGACCCAATAATCGATGGATACCATCTAACCCGTGTCCTTATGGACGGCGGCAGCAGTCTCAATCTGATATAGCAGGATACTGTCCGCAAGATGGGGATCGACCCATCAAGAATCAAGCCAAGCAGCATGACCTTTAAAGGAGTGATACCGGGCGTTGAAGCTCGCTACACAAGCTTGTTAACATTGGAAGTTGTATTCGGTTCTCCCGACAACTTTCGAAGCGAAGAACTAATATTCGACATAGCTCCGTTCCAAAGTGACTATCATGCACTACTCAGAAGAACGGCCTTCGCCCGCTTCAATGCAGTCCCGCATTATGCCTATTTAAAGCTTAAGATGCTTGGACCACGTGGCATTATCACGGTCAATGGAAATATGGAGCGCTCTCTCCGTACGGAGGAGGACACTGCGTCCTTGGCAGCCGAAGTCCAAAATGGCCTATTCAAGCCGGATAATCTATCAATAGCGGGCACAACTAAACATGTCCGGCACACGCCTCAGTGCGGTAGCTCAGATGAACCTGAGCAAGATTGACAGCTACGCCCCTGTCGACGGCCCCATAAGGTGATAGCATATGTGCCTCGAGTACATAATTATGCCTTAAAACTCCTTGGGCGGCGACCGGGGGCACCTGCATATAGTCCATAGTTCGGCTAGACCTTATTCGGATTCTAAACTTATCTTATTTAGGTTCATTAAACGAACCAGACTTGTTATGGCCACACTGGATCGATTTCTTCTTTTCTAGGTTTATTTTCCTTTATTTTTTTCTACAGATGGCCATCATACTCACACCTTCAAGGACACATTACACAGGAGGAAACGGCGCAGACGTGTAGCAGGGACCCGCACTAAGGTTTCTTTTTAGATTAAGATCCTGTGTAAACCTTTTTTCTCTTTCTTGTTATATACCTTCTTGGCATGTAAAATGTCCAAAAAAGGTTCTCGGCATTGTCTGTAAGTTTGCGGCTCGCCGCGCTATAGAGGGATATTAATAGAGCAGCTTTATTCGCATTATGTCCGGAGTTTTATTCACTCATCATAAAATGTTCTCATCCCGCATCAGATTGCCATATGTGCCTTGTCAACAAGGGTTTATTACCAGGGGCTGTATTCAGCCCTGGTATATGCTGAAAAGACCGAACACCTATAGGGAGTGATCGGCGTCCTGGATATTTTCCTTATACGCATCAGTTCCGAATCATGTCTTGGGTCAATAGTTGGGTTACCCGGCTCCTGTGCTTACCCCTACGTTCCCGATTGTTCGGCTAGGGTGTAAGGGATAACTACTGTGATTTTAATTCTGGCTAGTCCGGTTAAGTACCTCAGTAGAGAAAGCCGAAAACTGACTGTCATGATAGGTGAGAACCTGGTCTACAATCCGGTGACTTATTATTTTACTACGATCGATAGAGATCTACCCGTTATACGAAGGGTTGGTTTTTTGCCCAGCCAGGTGCAATTGGATACCTTAAGTAAAGGAATATCATATCCGCACCAGGGGCTAGTACCTAGCCCCACATGTCAAACTCCTACGACTAAGTGAAAGCAATAACGCCGCATAGTCTGATTGCCTGGTTCGCTTCGCATACCCCTCCTATACGGACCAAGACGTTGGATAAAGAGTGTATATGCATATGACCAAACACTCCAGTATTATGTACTTGGGGGATGAAGCCGATGACTGGAAACTTTCAAATTTAGACAAACAATCACAAAGGAGGTAAAAGACGCTGATATTATAAATAGCGCAAAAGTTATATACATCGGATTCATAAGCATAGTCTTTACAACCGGATACAATCACTCTAAGACAAGATCCTTCGAAAACTAGCCTTCTACAAGGCGAGCGCCCTCGATGACGTCCTCGAAGTACCTCTCCGGCTTGCGGTGCTCCTTGCCTGCAGGCGGACCAGCAGTAGCTATATGCACTCCGTTCATCTTCGCCCAGTGCACTTTGACACGAGCGAATGCCATCCAAGCACCTTCTATGCAGGCCGAACGTGTTAGTGTGTCGACCCGCAGACTCGCCTCGATGAGCCGCTTCACCAATCCGAAGTAGCTACTTGGGATTGGCTCAGCGGGCCATAGCTGGACTATTAAGTCCTTCATGGCCGAGCCCGCCATGTTGTGCAGCTCGACCAGCTGCTTCATCTGGTTACTGAGGGGCACTGGATGTTTTGGCGCATAGAACTACGACCAAAACAGCTTCTCCGTGTTGTTCCCCTCCAGGGCTCAGAAATATTGAGCGGCATCTGCGCTGCTCCTCGGAAGATCAGCAAACACGCCTGGAGAACTCCACAATCATGTTAGTTCAATATACTTCTGCCCTCCGAAGATGCTCTGTAAGAGAAATATCTTTCCAGATGCTATCTGTCGTGCCTGCTCGATTTCCTGACGAGCGTTGCGTGACTCGCCTCGCGCATCCTGTGCAGATTTCACTGCCGCAGACAGCTCAGTCGCTTGTGCCAAAGTCTTCTTCTCCAATGCCTCACATTTAAGGATGACGTCGTTCAGTTCGACCTCGACTTCGGACACCCGAGCCCGGTGCTTCTCGCACTCAGCCTTTTTGGCCTCCAAATCGGCAGTCGCTTTGTCAGCGGCCACCTTGTTCGCCTCAGCCTCCTTCTTGGCCTTGGCAACCTCGCCCTTAAGGGCCTCAAGCTCAGTGGCGCCAACTGTGTAACACAGAATATCACATTAGATTTTATAAACATACTCAATTAATTAAGTCTTATTGACATTTTAGCAAAAAAAATAAAAGGGCCACATAACGTGTGTTTCATCCAAATGCTGATTGACGCGGTCGAGGTTCGCGTTTGCCAATAAGAGCTTCTGATTTAGTTCTGCAACCTATACATCTCGCGTAGTTGCCGTAACTAGTGAAGCCTGCACAATAGTTCAGCTCTGTAAGTATGCGGTACTATGGATACTTTGTCCGATTCTTCTCAGAATCACACAAAGCATCAGGGGCTACTAGCTATATATGTGCATTAAAATATAAAAGTTCCATAAGGAATATTACATGGCTTACCTCAAAGCCCGTTAACAGGCAGTTGAAAGCTTCATTCAGTCCGCCCTTGACGGACTGAATCTTCTTCATCACCGCACCCATCACGGTGTGGTGCTCCTCTATGATGGAAGCACTTTGCAGCGCCCCCATCATAGAGTCCGGCGCCTCCGGATTAACTCCGAGCACGACCGTATCCTCCTCCGCTTGAGGAGTCGGGTCTTCGGACCCCGGAGCCGCACTAGGCTCCGGGATAGTATTCGGTGGCGTCCCGGATTGTTTGGGCCCCACGTCTTCGGTCTCCATGGGGATTGTCTCCCCATGGTCGGCAGCCGTCGAGGTATTGTCCCTGGCCGCCTTGTCACCTGCCCCGCCCTCGTCTCCTAGGGCGGAGGACACCTGCTGGGAAGACACTTCGGTGTCCCCGCCGAGCATGGGCGATGGAGCCCGGACTGGCGGGTCACTCTCCATCTCTGCAGGCGTGAGAGAGTTCCCCTCCGATAAGGAAGCGTCGGGGAGTCCTCCGGGAGGGCTGTAGGTCAGCAGGAGAAAAATGCCAAGTAAGCATGAAAAATACTAAATAAGCAAAGGTGCAACACTTGAATCTGGATTAGCTTACGATTCGGGCAGGGTTTTAACCCTGGGCTTCACCACAAAGCTATGTTCGGATGAATCCGAACTATCTCCGAGGTTTAGTTTCCTCCGGGGCACAGCCGTACCCGCGTCAACGACGGCCCCCCTCTTTGTCCCCTGCCTTGCGCAAGGGGCTCTTCTTCTTCCTCCTCTCCCTCCTCATCATCTTCCTCCACCTCGTCAAAGGAGAGGATGTGGAGGTCCTCGGGCTTCTTCCCCGCAGGACGGGGGCTATATCCGCCCCCCTTGCCCTTCGTCTTTTTGGTCGGTGCCTTGTACGGCGTCGGGACCAACATTGCCATCACTAGAGGCGATTCTGGATCTTCGGGCAAAGGAGTCGGACTCTTAATCCGACTCGCCTTCTTCGTCCAGCCCTGTATATCACATAAAAATTCCAACTCCTATTATTGTCAAATAAGGGAAAGGTGTGTGTTTGGCAAGGATTTCTCTTACCTCTGGGGTGGAGGCCACAGTGTTGTAGCCCGCATCCTTGGTCTCTTCGGGCCATTCCTTTTGGCTCTTGAAGAGATGCTTCCAGATCTCCTTGTGCGTAAAGCCAAACAGATGCTTCAGCGGCTTGTCTCCTGCCGGATCGAACTCCCATAGGGAGGAGCTCCGGCTTTGGCAAGGGAGAACAAGCTGGGTCAGCATCACCTGGACCACGGAGGAGAGCAGGTGCCCCTTGGAGATCACGACGGACACATGGCTTACGAGAGCCGTCACTTCAGTATGCGACCCCCGTCTAGACCCTTTTTGGTCCAAGAGGTCAGCCTCTCTAGGGGTCCAGATCGGAAAGCAGGCTCCGCCGCCCACTTGGCATCGCGGGGTTCGGTGATGTAGAACCACTCCTGCTGCCAAACCTTGTTCGTCTCTATGAATGATCCCTTGAGCCAAGTTGCATTCGGGAGCTTTCTAATCATAGCGCCGCCGCACTCCATGTGTTCCCCGTCCACCACCTTCGGCTTCACATTGAAGGTATTAAGCCACAGGCCAAAGTGTGGGGGGATGCGGAGAAAGGCTTCACACACCACTATAAAAGCGGATATGTGAAGGACTGAGTTCGGGGCTAGATCATGGAAATCTAGCCCGTAGAAGAACAAAATACCCCGAACAAACGGGTGGAGTGGAAACCCTAGCCCCCTAACAAAGTGAGAGGTAAAAACTACCCTCTCACCCACCTCTGGGACGGGAATCACCTGGACCTTAGTGGGGACTCGGTGTGCGATGTTACCGGCGAGATATCCCGCGCTCCTTAGATCCGCCACGATCTTTTCAGTTACCATGGAAGCCTCCCACTTGCCTCTGCGCCGGATCAAACCATAGTTGGGAAGGAGAGTGGAGGTAGCAACGAGGAGCAGAAAGCGCAGGAGGTGAGAACACTGGGGCTAGGGAGATTGGAGAGCTCGAGCTTGAGGAAGGCGTGGGGCTGATGAAAGGGATTGGTGTCCTTTTATAACACTATGAATACAGAATGTCCCCCCACTTTAGCCATAAACCTCGCCGGTTCCCAAAGCGGTCGTGCGTAATGCACAGTGTGGGTGCTCACATCATATTGATAAGGATCCCACAATAAGCGGGTACGATCTCTATTCTGATGGGACGTGTCAATACCTCGAAACTCGAAACTAGGACCAAATAAAACAGTTTGATGTGTTAGTGGGTTCGACGCGATGCTTCACCCAAAAGTTGTCTGTAGAGACGCACTATTCATTTTCTTTTAAGAGCCTTGCCTTAGAGGCTAAGGGTTGTACTAATCTTGCAGAGCCAAACACAATACACCTTTTTGTAGAAGATATATTCGGAATAAGGAACCCGCCTTGCAATGCCGAAGACAATATGGAAGTCGAACTCATCGTCATCGAAGACAGGTTCAGGGGCTACTGAGGGAGTCCTGGATTGGGGGGTCCTCATGTGGCCGGATAAGCTCCTGATGGGCCGGACTGGTGGACCGTGAAGACTACAATCAAAGATCAACTCTTGTATCCGGATAGGACTCCTGTATTCATGTAATGGCAAGTTTTAGGTTCGGGTGTACATTTTCCTTCCTCTGCAAGATGACATGTACAAACCATGGACCCCTCCGGTGTGTATATAAACCGGAGGGTTTAGTCCGTAGAGGCTAGAGGAGAAACACAATAGCTCCATAGGCTAGACCTAGGGTTTAGCCATTACGATCTCGAGGTAGATCAACTCTTGTATTCATATTCATCCATACTAATATAGCAGGAAGTAGGGTATTACCTCGATCGAGAGGGCCTGAACCTGGGTAAACATCGTGTCCCCAGTCTCCTATTACCATCGATCCTCAGACGCATAGTTCGGGACCCCCTACTCGAGGTCCGCCGGTTTTGACATCGACAATTACTCTGTTAATGTGGAAACAATTTATAGTATTCGAGTTTCTTATGATACTCCCACTATTCCGAATGAGAAGTGCTTATGTGGAGAGTAATAAAATTTATATGCTTGTGCATCATGGAAATAGTGCTTTATGTGATAGTTATATTGTTGAATTCATTCATGATGCTACTGAAAATTATTACGTGGGAGGAATATATGCTTGTAGGAGTTGCAATAATATCAAGTTTCCTCTCTATGTGCTTAAAATCTTGAAGTTATGCTCGTTTTCCCTTCCTATGCTAGTTGATTCTTGATCCCATAAGTTGTTTGCTCACAAAATCCCTATGCATAGGAAGTGGGTAAGACTTAAACGTGCTATTCATATTCTTCATGATGCTCCCATTATGTTTCAATTCTTATCTTTTATGTGAGCATCATTGAAATCACTATGCCTAGCTAAAAAGGCATTAAAGAAAATTGCTTGTTGGGAGACAACCCAATATTTACCCCTACTGTTTTTGGGTGTTCACATGATTAAGCTAATGTAGTAATCATGTTTTATAGCTTTTGTTTCAATAAAGTGCCAAGTAGAACCTTTGGGAAGACTTGGGTGAAGTCTTTGCGATCTTGCTGTAAAAAATAGAAACTTTGCGCTCACGAGATTAGCTGCCTTTTTTTTACAGAAGAGTGCTTTTGAGTTGATTCTTTTTGCAGAAGATTAATAGACAAATTCCTAACGTCCACCAATTTATTTAAGAATTTTTTGAGTTACAGAAGTATTCAAAAGTTACAGATTGCCACAGACTGTTCTGTTTTTGACAGATTCTGTTTTCTATGTGTTGCTTGCTTATTTTGATGAATCTATGAGTAGTATCGGAGGGTATGAACCATAGAGAAGTTGGAATACAGTAGATATTACACCAATATAAATAAAGAATGAGTTCACAACAATACCTAAGTGGTGGTTTTATTTTCTTATACTAACAGAGCTTACGAGTTTTCTTTGAGTTTTGTGTTGTGAAGTTTTCAAGTTTTGGGTAAAGATTCGATGGACTATGGAATAAGGAGTAGAAGAGACTAAGCTTGGCGATGCCCAAGGCACCCCAAGGTAACATTCAAGGACAACCAAGAGCCTAAGCTTGGGGATGCCTCGGAAGGCATCCCCTTTTTCGTCTTTATTCATCGGTAACTTTACTTGGAGCTATATTTTTATTCACCACATGATATGTGTTTTGCTTGGAGCGTCAATTTTTTTTTGCTTTGCTTGACGTTTGAATAATATCCCAAGATCTGAAATTCTTAAATGTTAGAGAGTCTTCACATTGTTACAGAATTATTCAACTACTCATCGATCTTCACTTATATCTTTCGGAGTAGTTTCTCGTTTGCTCTAGTGCTTCACTTATATCTTTGTAGAGCACGGCGGTGGTTTTATTTTGATGAAATAGATGAACTCTCATGCTTCACTCATATTATTTTGAGAGTCTTTTAGAACTGCATGGTAATTTGCTTAGGTTATGAATTTAGTCCTAATATGATGGGCATCCAAGAGGGATATAATAAAAACTTTCATATAAAGTGCATTGAATACTATGAGAAGTTTGATGCTTGATGATTGTTTTGAGATATGAGGATGGTGATATTAGAGTCATGCTAGTAGAGTAATTGTGAATTTGATAAATACTTGTGTTGAGGTTTGCAAGTCCCGTAGCATGCACGCATGGTAACCGTTGTGTAACAAATTTGAAGCATGAAGTATTTCTTTGATTGTCTTCCCTTGTGTGGAGGTCGGAATCGCGCGATGGTTAACTCCTACCAACCCTTCCCCTAGGAGCATGCGTGTAGTGCTTGGTTTTGATGACTTGTAGATTTTTGCAATAAGTATGTGAGTTCTTTATGACTAATGTTGAGTCCATGGATTATACGCACTCTCACCCTTCCACCATTGCTAGCCTCTCTAGTGTCGCGCAACTTTCGCCGGTACTATACACCCACCATATACCTTCCTCAAAACAACCACCATACCTACCTATTATGGCATTTCCATAGCCATTCCGAGATATATTGCCATGCAACTTTCCACTGTTCCGTTTATTATGACACGCTCCATCATTGTCATATTGCCTTGCATGATCATGTAGTTGACATCGTATTTGTGGCAAGGCCACCATGCATAATTTTTCATACATGTCACTCTTGATTCATTGCACATCCCGGTACACCACCGGAGCCATTCATGTAGAGTCATATTTTGTTCTAAGTATCGAGTTGTAATTAAATAGAAGTGTGATGATCATCATCATTTGAGCATTGTTCCGAAAAAAGAGAAAGGCCAAATAAAAAAAGGAAGGCCTAAAAAAAGATTAAAAAGAAGAAAAAGGGGGACAATGCTACTATCTTTTTTTCCACACTTGTGCTTCAAAGTAGCACCATGATCTTTATGATAGAGAGTCTCTTATTTTGTCACTTTCATATGCTAGTGGGAATTTTTCATTATAGAACTTGGCTTGTATATTCCAACGATGGGCTTCCTCAAAATGCCCTAGGTCTTCGTGAGAAAGTGTAACACCCCGGACACACCCGCCGGTGGTCGTTACTCCTGGAGGGATCTAGACCGACCTCACATATCAATACTAGTCTTTTCTGCGCACTTTGTCCTCACTCGTGCGCACCCGGGAGCAACTTTCTGATTGGTCACCCATCCTGAAACTACTCCAAGCTGAGCACGCTTAACTTTGGAGTTCTTTCCGAATGGGCTCCCGAAAAAGAAGGAATTCCTTATTGATATGAGTAGTCTATCATACGTAATAAGCCAGGCTATCACATACACCCCCACTCAGAGGAACCGACGTCCTTGTCGGGCCACATGAACATTCCCTCTTGGCACAAACGTCTGTGCATCCAGTCCTGTACATGTGCCATGTCGTGTGCCTCGAAGGGTCACAAACGTCATGAACAACATGACCATGCACCTGTCCGCAAACATCCGTGTAACTGCGAGGGTCGGCTCTGATACCAACTTGTAATGCCCCGGACACACCCGCTGGTGGTCGTTACTCCTGGCGGGATCTAGACCAGCCTCACATATCAATACTAGTCTTTTCTGCGCACTTTGTCCTCACTCGTGCGCAACCGGGAGCAACTTCCCGATCGGTCACCCATCCTGAAACTACTCCAAGCTGAGCACGCTTAACTGTGGAGTTCTTTCCGAATGGGCTCCCGAAAAAGAAGGAATTCCTTATTGATATGAGTAGTCTATCATCCCTAATAAGCCATGCTATCACAGCAAGCAAGTTGGATGCACACCCCCTTAGTTTCTTTTGTTGAGCTTTCATACATTTATAGCTCTAGTGCATCTGTTACATGGCAATTCCTACTCACTCACATTGATATCTATTGATGGGCATCACCATAGCCCATTAATACGCCTAGTTGATGTGTGACCATCTTCCTCCTTTTTGTCTTCTCCACAATCACCACTCTATTCCACCTATAATGCTAATCCATGGCTCACACTCATGTATTGCGTGGAAGTTGAAAAAGTTTGAGAATACTAAAGTATGAAACAATTGCTTGGCTGAAACCGGGGTTGTGCATGATTTGAATATTTTGTGTGACGAAGATGGAGCATAGCCAAACTATATGATTTTGTTGGGATAAAGTTTCTTTGGTCATGTTATTTTGAGATGACATGATTACTTTGTTAGTATGCTTGAAGTATTATTATTTTTATGTCAATATTAAACTTTTGTCTTGAATCTTTCAGATCTGGACATTCATGCCACAATAAATATTATTACATTCATAAACATGTTTGGTAGCATTCCACATCAAAAATTCTGTTTTTATCATTTACCTACTCAAGGACGAGGAGGAATTAAGCTCGGGGATGCTTGATACATCTCCAACATATCTATAATTTTTGATTGTTTCATGCTATTATATTATCTGTGTTGGATGTTTAATGGGCTTTAATATACACTTTTATATGATTTTTGGGACAAACCTATTAACCCAGAGCCCAGTGCCAGTTTCTGTTTTTTTCCTTGTTTTTGAGTATCGCAGAAAAGGAATACCAAACGTAGTCCAATTGACCTGAAATTTCACGGAGATTGGTTTTGGACCTGAAGAAGCCCACGGAGTACCGGGGATGGACCAGAAGAGTCCCGAGGCCACCACGAGGGTGGGGGCGCGCCCTACCCCCCTGGGCACGCCCCCTACCTCGTGGCCGCCTCGGGGACCCCCTGACTTGTTCCCGACTCCAACACCTCTTATATATACCCAAACTTCCAGAACATAACCTAGATCGGGAGTTCCGCCGCTGCAAGCCTCTGTAGCCACCAAAAACCAATCGGGACCCTATTCCGGCACCCTGCCGGAGGGGGGACCCCTCACCGGTGGCCATCTTCATCATCCCGGCTCTCTCCATGACGAGAAGGGAGTAGTTCACCCTCGGGGCTGAGGGTATGTACCATTAGCTATGTGTTTGATCTCTCTCTCGTGTTCTTGATTTGGCATGATCTCGATGTACCGCGACCTTTGCTATTATAGTTGGATCTTATGATGTGTCTCCCCCCTCTACCTTCTTGTAATGGATTGAGTTTTCCCTTTGAAATTATCTTATTGGATTGAGTATTTAAGGATTTGAGAATACTTGATGTATGTCTTGCATGTGCTTATCTATGGTGACAACGGGATATTCACGTCATCTATTTGATGTATGTTTTGGTGATCTACTTGCGGGTTCGATGACCTTGTGAACTTATGCATAGGGGTTGGCACACGTTTTCGTCTTGACTCTCCGGTAGAAACTTTGGGGAACTCTTTGAAGTTCTTTGTGTTGGTTGAATAGATGAATCTGATATTGTGTGATGCATATCGTATAATCATGCCCACAAATACTTGAGGTGACAATGGAGTATCTAGGTGACAATAGGGTTTTGGTTGATGTGTGTATTAAGGTGTTACTCTAGTACGAACTCTAGGATAGGTCGAATGAAAAGAATAGCTTCGTGTTATTCTACTACGGACTCTTGAATAGATCGATCAGAAAGAATAACTTTGAGGTTGTTTCGTACCCTACAATAATCTCTTTGTTTGTTCTCCACTATTAGTGACTTTGGAGTGACTCTTTGTTGCATATTGAGGGATTGCTAAATGATCTAATTATGTTATCCTTATTGAGAGAACTTGCACTAGTGAAAGTATGAACCCTAGGCCTTGTTTCGAAGCATTGCAATACCGTTTGTGCTCACTTTTATCATTAGTTACCTTGTTGTTTTTATATTTTCAGATTACAAAAACCTATATCTACCATCCATATTGCACTTGTATCACCATCTCTTCGCCGAACTAGTGCACCTATACAATTTACCATTGTATTGGGTGTGTTGGGGACACAAGAGACACTTTGTTATTTGGTTGCAAGGTTGTTTGAGAGAGACCATCTTCATCCTACGCCTCCCACGGATTGATAAACCTTAGGTCATCCCCTTGAGGGAAATTTGCTACCGTCCTACAAACCTCTGCACTTGGAGGCCCAACAACGTCTAGAAGAAGAAGGTTGCGTAGTAGACATCAGCCACTTATGTGCAAAGCACGTCGGTAGAACTAGTCTCATGAACGCGGTCATGTAATGTCGGTCCGGGCCGCTTCATCCAACAATACCACTGAATCAAAGTATGACATGCTGGTAAGCAGTATGACTATTATCGCCCACAACTCATTGTGTTCTACTCGCACATATCATCTACGCATAGACCAAGCTCATGATGCCATTATTGGGGAACATAGTATTTCAAAAAAATTCCTACGATCACGCAAGATATATCTAGGAGAAGCATAGCAACGAGCGGTGAGAGTGTGTCCACGTACCCTCGTAGACCGAAAGCGGAAGCGTTTAGTAACGCGGTTGATGTAGTCGAACGTCTTCACAATCCAACCGATCCATACCGAACGTACGACACCTCCGTGTTCAGCACACGTTCAGGACGATGACGTCCCTCGAGCTCTTGATCCAGTTGAGGAAGAGGGAGAGTTCCGTCAGCACAATGGCGTGGCGACGGTGTTGATGATGTGATCCGCGCAGGGCTTCGCCTAAGCACTACGACAATATGACCTGAGGTGGAATCTGTGGAGTGGGGCACCGCACACGGCTAAAACAACTGTTAATTTGTGTGTTCTAGGGTGCCCCCTTCCCCCGTATATAAAGGAGCAAGGGGGAAGGCCGGCCGGCCCCTATAGGGCGCGCCCAAGGGGGCAATCCTACTCTTACTAGGAGTAGGAACCCCCCTTTCCTAGTTAAACTAGGAGAAGAAGGAAGGGAGGGAGAGGAGAAGGAAGGAGGGGGAGCCGCCCCTCCACCTAGTCCAATTCGGACTAGGCCCATGGGAGGGCACGCGGCCAGACCTTGGCTGCCTTCCTCACTCTCCCCTAAATCCCAATAAGGCCCATTACATCTCCGATGGTTCCGATAACCCTTCCGGCACACCAATATTTAACCGGTGACCCCCGGAACTCATCCGGTGTCCGAATAATATCATCCAATATATCATTCTTTATGTCTCGACCATTTCGAGACTCCTCCTCATGTTTGTGATCTCATCCGGGACTCCGAACAAACTTCGGTCATCAAAAACACATAACTCATAATACAAATCATCATCGAACGTTAAGCGTGCGGACCCTACGGGTTTGAGAACTATGTAGACATGACCGAGACATATCTCCGGTCAATAACCAATAACGGAACCTGGATGCTCATATTTCCACCTACAAATTCTATGAAGATCTTTATCGGTCAAACTGCATAACAACATACGTTGTTCCCTTTGTCATTGGTATGTTACTTTCCCGAGATTCGATCGTTGATATCATCATACCTAGTTCAATCTCGTTACCGGCAAGTCTCTTTACTCGTTTCGTAATACATCATCTCATGGCTAACTCATTAGTCATTTGCTTGCAAGGCTTATTATGATGTGTATTACCGAGAGGGCCCAGAGATACCTCTCCGACACTCGGAGTGACAAATCCTAATCTTGATCTATGCCAACACAACAAAACACTTTCAGAAACACCTGTAGAGCATCTTTAGAATCACCCAGTTATGTTGTGACGTTTGATAGCACACAAGGTGTTCCTCCAGTACTCGGGAGTTGGATAATCTCATAGTCAGAGGAACATATATAAGTCATGAAGAAAGCAATAACAATAAAACTAAACGATCAATATGCTAAGCTAACGGATGGGTCTTGTCCATCACATCATTCTCCTAATGATATGATCCCGTTGATTAAATGACAACACATGCCTATGGTTAGGAAACTCAACCATCTTTGATTAACGAGCTAGTGTAGTAGAGGCATACCAGGGACACTCTGTTTTGTCTATGTATTCACACATGTATCAAGTTTCCGGTTAATAAAATTCTAGCATGAATAAAAGACATTTATCAAGATATATAAGGAAATATAAATAACAACTTTATTATTGCCTCTAGGGCATATTTCCTTCACACATGTCTGTGGTTAGGAAACTTAACCTTCTTTGATTAACGAGCTAGTTTAGTAGAGGCTTGCTAGGGAGTAGGGACACGGTGTTTTGTCTATGTATCCACACATGTATCTATTGGGGACATAGCATACAATTCAAAAAAAAATTCCTACACTCACGCAAGATATATCTAGGAGATGCATAGAAACGAGACGGAAAGAGTGTGTCTATGTACCCTCGTAGACTGAAAGCGGAAGCATTAGATTAACGCGGTTGATGTAGTCGAACGTCTTCGCAATTCAACCGATCAAGCAGCAAACGTACAGCACCTCCGAGTTCAGTACACGTTCAGCTTGATGACGTCCCTCGAGCTCTTGATCCAGTAGAGGGTCGAGGGAGAGTTCCGCCAGCACGACGGCGTGTTGACGGTGATGGTGAAGTAGATCGCGCAGGGCTTTGCCTAAGTACTACGACAATATGACCTGAGGTGTAAACTATGGAGGGGGGCACCGCACACGGCTAAGAGAATAACTTGTGTGTTCTAGGGTGCCCCCTCCCCATGTATATAAAGGAGGGAGGGAGAGGAGGCCGGCCAGCCCCTAGGGCGTGCCAAGGAGAGGAGTCCTACTAGGACTCCTAGTCCTAGTAGGATTCCATCTCAAGGAAGGGGGAAGAAGGAAGGAGAGAGAGAGGGAGAGGGGGCGCCGCCCCCTCCCCCAGTCCAATTCGGACTGCCATGGGGGGGGGGGTGCGACCACCCCTTGCGGCCCTCCTCTCTCTCCACTAAGGCCCATGTAGGCCCATTAGTTCCCCCGGGGGGTTCCGGTAACCCTCCGGCACTCTCATATTTACCCGGTACCTATCTGAACTCATCTGGTGTCCGAATAACATTGTCCAACATATCATTCTTTATGTATCGACCATTTCTAGACTCCTCGTCATGTCCGTTATCTCATCCGAGACTCTGAACAATCTTCGGTCACCAAAAACTCATAACTCATAATACAAATCATCATCGAACGTTAAGCGTGCGGACCCTACGGGTTCGAGAACTATGTAGGCATGACCAAGACACTTCTCCGGTCAATAACCAATTGCGGAACCTGGATGATCATATTGGTGAACTAAATATGCCCTAGAGTCAATAATAAAGTTGTTATTTATATTTCCTAATATATCATGATAAATGTCTTTTATTCATGCTAGAATTATATTAACCGGACACTTGATACATGTGTGAATACATAGACAAAACAGAGTGTCCCTAGTATGCCTCTACTAGACTAGCTCTTTAATCAAAGATGGTTAAGTTTCCTAACGATATACATGTGTTGTCATTTGATGAACGGGATCACACCATAAGGAGAATGATGTGATGGACAAGACCCATCCGTTAGCTTAGCATATTGATCGTTTAGTTTTATTGCTATAGCTTTCTTCATGACTTATACATGTTCCTCTGACTATGAGATTATGCAACTCCCGAATACCGGAGGAACACCTTGTGTGCTATCAAATGTCACAAAGTAACTGGGTGATTATAAATATGCTCTACAGGTGTCTCCGAAGGTGTTTGTTGAGTTGGCATAGATCGAGAATAGGATTTTTCACTCCGAGTGTCGGTGAGGTATCTCAGGGCCCTCTCAGTAATACACATAACTATAATCCTTGCAAGCAAATGACTAATGAGTTAGTCACAAGTTGATGTATTACGAAACGAGTAAAGAGACTTACCGGTAACAAGATTGAACTAGGTATGATGATACCGAAGATCGAATTTCAGGCAAGTAACATACCGATGACAAAGGGAACAAAGTATGTTGTTATGCGGTTTCATCGATAAAGATCTTCATAGAATATGTAGGAGCCAATATGAGCGTCCAGGTTCCACTATTGTTTATTGACCGGAGATGTGTCTTGGTCATGTCTACATAGTTCTCGAACCCGTAGGGTCCGCACGCTTAACGTTCGATGACGA
The DNA here is from genome assembly GCA_902687465.1 of Secale cereale. NCBI lineage: Eukaryota > Viridiplantae > Streptophyta > Magnoliopsida > Poales > Poaceae > Secale > Secale cereale. The sequence continues at coordinate 678,123,257 of LR738710.1, read as the reverse complement.
TTTGTAGTATGAGTAAGGAGTTTTTGGTGACCGAAGATTGTTCAGAGTCCCGGATGAGATCACAGACATGACGATGAATCTCGAAATGGTCGAGACATAAAGGATGAAATATTGGATGATGTTATTCAGACACCGGATGAGTTCCGAGGGGTACCGGATAACTATCGGAGTGCCAGAGGGTTATCCAAACCCCGGGGAGAACTAATGGGCCTTCATGGGCCTTAGTGGAGAGAGAGGAGGGCCTCAAGGGGTGCCCCCCATGGCAGTTCGAATAGGGCTAGGGGAAGGGGGCGACGCCCCCTTTCCTTCTCATGCTCTCCCTCTCCTTCCTCCCCTCTCTCTTCCTTGGAGAGGAATCCTACTAGGACTAGGAAGTCCTAGTAGGATTCCCTTATTGGCGCGCCCCTAGGGCCGGCCGACCACCTCCTCCTCCTCCTCCTTTATATACGTGGGGAGGGACACCCCAAGGACACACAATTTTATCTTAGCCGTGTGCGGTGCCCCCTCCACAGATTACACCTTAGATCATATTGTCGTGGCGCTTAGGTGAAGCCCTGCGCGGATCACATCACCAACACCGTCACCACGCCGTCATGCTGACGGAACTCTCCTTCGAGCATCTGCTGGATCAAGAGCTCATGGGACGTCATCATGATGAACGTGTGCCGAACACGGAGGTGTTGTACGTTCGGTACTTGGATCGGTTGGATCGCTAAGACGTTCGACTACATCGACCGTGTTAACATGACGCTTCCGCTTTTGGTCTACGAGGGTACGTAGACACACTCTCCCCGTCTCGTTGATATGCATTTCCTAGATAGATCTTGCGTGAGTGTAGGATTTTTTTTTTTGAAATTGCATGCTACTTTCTAAACAATGGCATCATGAGCCAGGTCTATGCGTAGATGATGTGCACGAGTAGAACACAAAGAGTTGTGGGCGATAATAGTCATACTGCTTACCACCAACGTCTTACTTTGATTCAGCGGTATTGTTGGATGAAGCGGCCCGGACCGACATTACATGAACGCATTCATGAGACTGGTTCTACCGACGTGCTTTGCACACAGGTGGCTGGCGGGTGTCTCTTTCTCCAACTTTAGTTGAATCGAGTTTGACTTCAGCCGGTCCTTGTTGAATGTTAAAATAGCACACTTGACAAAAAATCATTGTGGTTTTGATGCGTAGGTAAGACTGTTCTTGCTAGAAGCCCGTAGCAGCCACGTAAAACTTGCAATAGCAACATGTTTTGTAAATTATCGGCAACCGGTAGGAGCCTTATGGCTGTCTCTTTATTGTATGAATTACGAACACCGTGTAATTGCTTTACTTTATCACTATGAGTTAGCGATAGTAGTAGAAGCAATAGTTGGCGAGACGACCACGACGCTACGATGAAGATCATGGTGTCAAGCCGGTGACGATGGAGATCATGATGATGATTTGGAGATGGAGATCAAAAGCGCAAGATGATGATGACCATATCATGTCACATATTTTCATTGCATGTGATATTTATCTTTTTATTAATCTTATTTTGCTTAGTACGGCGGTAGCATTATAAGATGATCCCTTACAAAATTTCAAGGTACAAGTGTTCTCCCTGAGTATGCACTGTTGCGACAGTTCGTCGTGCCAAGACACCACGTGATGATCGGGTGTGATAAGCTCTACGTTCACATACAACAGGTGTAAGACAGTTTTGCACATGCAGAATACTCGGGCTAAACTTGACGAGCCTATCATGTACAGACATGGCCTCGGAACACTTGAGACCTAAAGGTCGAGCGTGAATCATATAGTAGATATGATCAACATAAGATGTTCACCGTAGAAAACTACTCGATCTCACGTGATGATCGGACATGGTTTAGTTGATTTGGATCACGTGATCATTTAGATGACTTGAGGGATGTCTATCTAAGTGGAAGTTCTTTAGTAATATGATTAATTGAACTTTAATTTATCATGAACTTAGTCCTGATAGTTTTCTGCATATCTATGTTGTTGTAGATTAATGGCTCGTGCTATCGTTCCCTTGAATTTTAATTCCTTCTTAGAGAAAGCTAAGTTGAAAAATGATGGTAGCAACTACATGGACTGGGTCCGTAACTTGCCGATTATCCTCTTTGTTGCACATAAGTATTATGTCCTTGAAGCACTGCTAGGTGACAGGCCTGCTGCAGGAGTAACTCCTGACGTTATGAATGTTTGTCAGGCTCGATCTGATGACTACTCGATAGTTCAGTGTGCCATGCTATACGGCTTAGAATCAGGACTTCAAAGACGTTTTGAACATCATGGAGCATATGCGATGTTCCAAGGGTTGAAGTTAATATTTCAAGCAAATGCCCGAGTTGAGAGATATTAAGAGCATAATTGGTTTGAAGCCAAAAGTTGGCATGCCAAATTTTGGCAAGTACCAAATGTTGGCTAGAGATTGGTTGCTTGCCAATTTCCATTGCCAATCTCACAAAAGGTTGCCAAATGTTGGAAACTTTTTATTTTGCAAAACGTTGGTAGCAAACCAATTATACTTGAAGTCTCCAACAAGTTCTATAGCTGCAAGATGGAGGAGAATAGTTTTGTCAGTGAACACATACTCAGAATGTCTGGGTACCACAACCACATGACTCAACTTGGAGTCAAAGTTGATGATGATAATGTTATTGACAGAGTTCTTCAATCACTGCCACCAAGCTATAAAGGTTTCATGATGAACTATAATATGCAAGGGATGCAAAAAGACAATTCCCGAGCTCTTCGCTATGCTCAAAGCTGCGGAGGTAGATATCAAGAAGGAGCATCAAGTGTTTATGGTTAACAAGACCACTAGTTTCAAGAAAAAGGGCAAGGGAAAGAAGGGAAACTTCAAGAAGAATAGCAAGACAGTCACTACTCCCAGGAAGAAACCCAAGTCTGGAGCCAAGCCTGAAACTAGGTGCTTCTACTACAAAGGGATTGGTCACTGGAAGCACAATTGCCCCAAGTATTTGGCGGATAAGAAGGATGGCAAAGTGAACAAAGGTATATTTGATATACACGTTATTGATGTGTACCTTACTAATGCTCCTAGTAGCGCCTGGGTATTTGATACTGGTTTGGTTACTCATATTTGTAACTCAAAACAGGGGCTACAGATTAAATGAAGATTGGCTAAGGAGGAGGTGACAATGCGCGTGGGAAATGGTTCCAAAGTCGATGTGATCGCCGTCGGCACGCTACCTCTACATCTACCTTCGGGATTAGTTTTAGACCTAAATAATTGTTATTTGGTGCCAGCGTTGAGCATGCACATTATATCTGTATCTTGTTTGTTGTGAGATGGTTATTCATTTAAATCAGAGAGCTCATGGGACGTCATCAACAACAACGTCGTCGTGCGGATCACATCACCAACACCGTCGCCACGCCGTCGTGCTGATGGAACTCTCCTTCGAGCATCTGCTGGATCAAGAGCTCATGGGACGTTGATGTCTACTACGCACCCTTCTTCTTGTAGACGTTGTTGGGCCTCCAAGTGCAGAGGTTTGTAGGACAGTAGCAAATTTCCCTCAAGTGGATGACCTAAGGTTTATCAATCTGTGGGAGGCGTAGTATGAAGATGGTCTCTCTCAAGCAACCCTGCAACCAAATAACAAAGAGTCTCTTGTGTCCCCAACACACCCAATACAATGGTAAATTGTATAGGTGCACTAGTTCGGCGAAGAGATGGTGATACAAGTGCAATATGGATGGTAGATATAGGTTTTTGTAATTGGAAAATATAAAAACAGCAAGGTAGCAAGTGATAAACGTGAGCGTAAACAGTGTTGCAATGATAGTAGAGAAGGCCTAGGGTTCATACTTTCACTAGTGCAAGTTCTCTCAACAAGGATAACATAATTGGATCATATTACTAGCCCTCAACATGCAACAAAGAGTCACTCCAAGGTTACTAATAGCGGAGAACAAACGAAGAGATTATGGTAGGGTACGAAACCACCTCAAAGCTATTCTTTCTGATCGATCTATTCAAGAGTGTGTAGTAATGTTCAATCTATCATAGAGTTCGTACTAGAATAACACCTTAAGACACAAATCAATCAAAACCCTAATGTCACCTAGATACTCCATTGTCACCTCAAGTATCCGTGGGCATGATTATACGATATGCATCACACAATCTCAGAAACATCTATTCAACCAACACATAGAACTTCAAAGAGTGCCCCAAAGTTTCTACCGGAAAGTCAAAACGAAAACGTGTGCCAACCCCTATGCATAGATTCCCAAGGTCACGGAACCCGCAAGTTGATCACCAAAACATACATCAAGTGAATCACATGATATCCCATTGTCACCACAGATAAACACGTGCAAGACATACATCAAGTGTTCTCAAATCCTTAAAGACTCAATCCGATAAGATAACTTCAAAGGGAAAACTCAATCCATTACAAGAGAGTGGAGGGGGAGAAGCATCATAAGATCCAACTAGAATAGCAAAGCTCGCGATATATCAAGATCGTGTCATCTCAAGAACACGAGAGAGAGAGAGAGAGATCAAACACATAGCTACTGATACATACCCTCAGCCCCGAGGGTGGACTACTCCCTCATCATCATGGAGAGCGTTGGGATGATGAAGATAGCCATCGGAGAGGGATTCTCCCCTCCAGCAGGGTGCAGAATGGGTCTAGATTGGTTTTCGGTGGCTACAGAGGCTTTCGGCGGTGGAACTCCCGATCTAGGTTTCTTTCTGGAGGTTTCAGTATTTATAGGAATTTTTGGAGTCGGGGCCAAGTAAAGGGGAGCTACGGGCCGTCCTCGAGATAGGGGGCGCGCCCCCCTTCCCAGGGCACACCCTCCACCCTTGAGGGCAGCCCGTGGCTCTCTTGACCCACCTCTTTTGCTTCGGGGGCTTCTTTTGGTCCAGAAAAAATCATAAAAAAATTGGCTCGTCAATTGGACTCCGTTTGATATTTCTTTTCTGTAAAACCCTAAAACAGGAGAAAAACATAAATTGGCATTGGGCTCTGGGTTAATAGGTTAGTCCCAAAAATCATATAAAAGTGTATAATAAAGCCCATAAGACATCCTAGAAGGATAATATAATAGCATGGAACAATCAAAAATTATAGATACGTTGGAGACGTATTAGACGTCATCGTGCTGAATGTATGCTGAACATGGAGGTGCCGTACGTTCGGTGCTTGGATCTGTTGGACCGCGAAGACGTTCGACTACATCAACTGTGTTAACATAACGCTTCCGCTTTCGGTCTACGAGGGTATGCAGACACACTCTCCCCGTCTTGTTGCTATGCATCTCCTAGATAGATCTTGCGTGAGCGTAGGATTTTTTTTTAAATTGCATGCTACGTTCCTAACAATTGGCTCCTACATATTCTACGAAGATCTTTATCGGTCAAACCGTAATGACAACATACATTATTCCCTTTGTCATCGGTAAGTTACTTGCCCGAGATTCGATCGTCGGTATCTTCATACCTAGTTCAATCTCATTACCGGCAAGTCTATTTACTCGTTCTGTAATACATCCATCCCGTGACTAACTTATTAGTCATTTGCTTGCAAGGCTTATTATGATGTGTATTACCGAGAGGGCCTAGAGATACCCCTCTGATACTCGGAGTGGCAAATCCTATTATCGATCTATGCCAACTCAACAAACACCTTTGGAGATACCTGTAGAACATATTTATAATCACCCAGTTATGTTGTGACGTTTGATAGCACACAAGGCATTCCTATGGTATCTAGGAGTTGCATAATCCTATAGTCTGAGGAATATGTATTTGACATGAAGAAAGCAGAGGGATAAAAACTGAACGATCAATACGCTAAGCTAACTAATGGGTCATGTCCATCACATCTTTCTCCTAATGATGTGATTCCCGGTAATCAAATGATAACACATGTTTATGGTTAGGAAACTCAATCATCTTTGATTAATGAGCTAGTCTAGTAGAGGCTTTCTAGGGACACTGAGTTTCGTCTATGTATTCACACATGTATCAAGTTTCTGGTTAATACAATTCTAGCATGAATAAAAGACATTTATCATGATATATAAGGAAATATAAATAACAAATTTATTGCCTCTAGGGCATATTTCCTGCAGTATCAAGTTTCTGGTTAATACAATTCTAGCATGAATAATAAACATTTATCATGATATAAGGAAATATAAAATAACAACTTTATTATTGCCTCTAGGGCATATTTCCTTCAGTCTCCCACTTGCACTAGAGTCAATAATCTAGTTCACATCGCCATGTGATTTAACACCGATAGTTCACATCGTCATGTGATTAACACCCATAGTTCACATCGCCATGTGACCAACACCCAAAGGGTTTACTAGAGTCAATAAGTTCACATCGCCATGTGATTAACACCCAAAGAGTACTAAGGTCTGATCATGTTTTGCTTTGTGAGAGAAGTTTAGTCAACGTGTCTGTCACATTCAGATCTGTATGTATTTCGCAAATTTCTATGTCTACAATGCTCTGCATGGAGCTACTCTAGCTAATTGCTCCCACTTTCAATACGTATCCAGATTGAGACTCAGAGTCATCTGGATCGGTGTAAAAGCTTGCATCGACGTAACTCTTTACGACGAACTCTTTATCACCTCCATAACCGAGAAATATTACCTTAGTTCTCTAAGGATAATTTTGATCGCTGTCTAGTAATCTAGTCCTGGATCACTATTGTACCTCCTTGCCAAACTCATGGCAAGGTACACAACAAGTTTGGTACACAACATGTCATACTTTATAGAACCTATGGTTGAGGCATAGGGAATGACTTTCATTCTATTTTTCTGCCATGGTCGGGCTTTGAGTCTTACTCAACTTCATACCTTATAACTCAGGCAAGAACTCCTTCTTTGACTGATCCATTTTGAACTCCTTCAAAATCTTTTCAGGGTATGTACTCATTAAAAGTCTTATCAAGCATCTTAATCTATCTCTATATATATTGATGCCTAATATGTAGGCAGCTTCAGCGAGGTATTTCTTTGAAAAACTCCTTTCAAACACTCCTTTATGCTTTCCAAAAATTTCTACATCATTTCTAATCAACAATATATCATTCACATATACTTATCAGAAAAGCTATAGTGCTCCCACTCACTTTCTTGTAAATACAGGCTTCACCGCAAGTCTGTATAAAACTATATGCTTTGATCAACTCATCAAAGCGTATATTCCAACTCCGAGATGCTTGCACCAGTCCATAGACGGATCGCTGGAGCTTGCACACTTTGTTAGCACCTTTAGGATTGACAAAACCTTCTGGTTGCATCATATACAACTCTTCTTTGACAAATCCTTTAAGGAATGCAGTTTTGACATCCATTTGCCAGATTTCATAAAATGCGGCAATTGCTAACATGATTCGGACAGACTTAAGCATCGTTACGAGGGAGAAAATCTCATCGTATGAACTTGTCGAAAACCTTTTTGCGACAAGCCGAGCTTTGTAGACAGTAATACTACCATCAGCGTTTGTCTTCCTCTTGAAGATCCATTTATTCTCAATGGATTGACGATCATCGGACAAGTCCACCAAGTCCATACTTTGTTCTCATACATGGATCCTATCTCAGAGTTCATGGACTCAAGACATTTATCAGAATATGGGCTCATTGTAGCTTCTTTATAGTTCGTAGGTTCGTCATGGTCTAGTAACATGACTTCCAGAACAAGATTAACATACCACTCTGGTGCGGATCGTGCTCTGGTTGACCTATGTGGCTCAGTAGTAACTTGATCTGAAGTTTCATTATCATTATCATTAGCTTCCTCTCTAGTTGGTGTAGGCATCACAAGAACTGTTTTATGTGATGAGCTACTTTCCAATTCGAGAGAAGGTACAATTACCTCATCAAGTTCTACTTTCCTCCCACTCACTTCTTTCGAGAGAAACTCCTTCTCTAGAAATGGTCCGTCCTTAGCAACAAAGATCTTGCCTTTGGATCTGTAGTAGAAGGTGTACTCAACAGTTTCTTTTGGGTATCCTATGAAGACGCACTTCTCCGATTTGGGTTCGAACTTATCAGGCTGAAGTTTTATCACATAAGCATCGCAACCCCAAACTTTAAGAAATGATAACTTTGGTTTCTTGCCAACCCATAGTTCATACGGTGTCGTCTCAACGTGAATGCAGCTGTCTCTAATGCATAATCCCAAATTGATAAAGGCAAATCGATAAGAGACATCATAGAACGCACCATATCTAATAGAGTACGGTTACGACGTACAGACACACCATTATGTTGTGGTGCTCCAGGTGGAGTGAGCTATGAAACTAGTCCACCCTATTTCAAATGAAGACCAAACTCGTAACTCACATATTCGCCTCCACGATCAGATCGTAGAAACTTTATTTTCTTGTTACGATGATTCTCTACTTCACTCTGAAATTCTTTGAACTTATGTTTCATCAAGTAGATATACCCACATCTACTTAAATCATCTATGAAGGTTAGAAAATAACGATATCCGTCGCGAGCATCAACACTCATCGGACCACATACATCTGTATATATTATTTCCAATAAGTCACTGGCTCGCTCCATTATTCCGGAGAACGGAGTTTTATTCATCTTGCCCATGAGGCATGGTTCGCAAGTATCAAATGATTCATAATCAAGTGATTCCAAAAGTCCATCTGCATGGAGTTTCTTCATGCGCTTTACACCAATATGACCTAAACGATAGTGACACAAGTATGTTGCACTATCATTATCAACTCTGCATCTTTTGGCTTCAATATTATGAATATGTGTATTACTACGATCAAGATTAAATAAACCATTCTCCTTGGGTGTATGCTCATAGAAGGTTTTATTCATGTAAATTGAATAACAATTATTATCTGACTTAAATGAATAATCGTATTGCAATAAACACGATCCAATCTTGTTCATACTCGACGCAAACACCCAATAACATTTATTTAGGTTTAACACTAATCCCGATAGTATAGTGAGAGTGTGATGATTATCATATCAATCTTGGAACTACTTCCAACACACATCGTCACCTCACCCTCAACTAGTCTCCGTTTATTCTGCAACTCCTGTTTCGAGTTACTAATCTTAGCAACCGAACATGTATCAAATACCTAGTGGCTACTACAAGCACTAGTAAGGTACACTTCAATAAATATACCTTTGTTCACTTTGTCATCTTTCTTATCCGCCAAATATTTGGGGAAATTCCGCTTCCAGTGACCATTTCCTTTGCAGTAGAAGCACTCAGTTTCAAGCTTAGGTCCAACTTTGGGCTTCTTCACGGGAGTGACAACTTGCTTGCCAGTCTTCTTGAAGTTCCCATTATTTCCCTTGCCCTTTTTCTTGAAGCTAGTGGTCTTGTTAACCATCAACACTTGATGTTTTTTCTTGATTTCTACCTTTGCCGATTTCAACACTGCGAAAAGCTCGGGAATCGTTTTTGTCATCCCTTGCATATTATAGTTCATGACGAAGTTCTAGTTGCTTGGCGATAGTGACTAGAGAATTTCTATCAATCACTATCTTATCTGAAAGATTAACTCCCACTTGATTCAAGTGATTGTAGCAATCAAACATTCTGAGCACATGCTCACTAGCTGAGCTATTCTCCTCCATCTTGTAGGCAAAGTACTTGTCAGAGGTCTCATACCTCTCGACATGCGCATGAGTCTGAAATACCAATTTCAGCTCTTGAAACATCTCATATGCTCCGTGGCATTCAAAACGTTTTTGAAGTCCCGGTTCTAAGCCGTAAAGCATGGCGCACTAAACTATTAAGTAGTCATCCTATCGAGCTTTGCTAAACATTCATAACGTCTGTATCTGCTCCTGCAATAGGTTTGTCACCTAGCGGTGCATCAAGGACATAATTCTTCTGTGCAGCAATGAGGATAATCCTCAAGTTACAAACCCTGTCCGTGTAGTTGCTACCATCATCTTTCAACTTAGCTTTCTTTAGGAACGGATTAAAATTCAAGGGAAAGGTAGCACGAGCCATTGATCTACAACATAGATATGCAAAAACTATCACGACTAAGTTCATGATAAATAAAGTTCAATTAATCAAATTACTTAAGATCTCCCACTTAGATAGACATCCCTCAAGTCATCTACACGATACGTGATCCAAATCAACAAAACCATGTCCGATCATCACGTGAGATGGAGTAGATTTCAATGGTGAACATCTCTATGTTGATCATATCTACTATATGATTCGCGTTCGACCTTTCAATCTCCAGTGTTCCGAGGCCATGTCTGATCATGCTAGGCTCGTCAAGTTTAACCCTAGTATTCTGCATGTGCAAAACTGTCTTGCACCCATTGTATGTGAACATAGATCTTATCACACCCGATCATCACATGGTGTATCAGCACGACAAACTGTTGCAACGGTGCATACTCAGGGAGAGCACTTATACCTTGAAATTTTAGTAAGGGATCATCTTATAATTCTACCACCGTACTAAGCAAAATAAGATGCCTAAAAGATAAACATCACATGCAATGAAAATATGTGACATGACATGGCCATCATCATCTTGTGCTTTTGATGTCCATCTCCAAAGCATCATCATGATCTCCATCGTCACCGGCTTGACACCTTGATCTCCATCGTAGCATCGTGGTCGTCTTGCCAACTATTGCTTCTATGACTATCGCTAACTCATATTGATAAAGTAAAGCAATTACATGGCGTATGCATTTCATACAATAAAGAGACAACCATAAGGCTCCTGCCGGTTGCCGATAATTTACAAAACACGATCATCTCATACGTATAACTAATCACGTCTTGGCCATATCACATCGCAACATGCCGTGCAAAAACAAGTTAGACGTCCTCTACTTTGTTGTTGCAAGTTTTACGTGGCTGCTACGGGCTTCTAGCAAGAACACTTCTTACATACGGCACAAAACCACAACGGTGTTTCATCAAGTTTGTCGTTTTAACCTTCTTCAAGGACCGGCCGCAGTCAAATTTGATTGAAATAAAGTAGGAGAAACAGACATCCGCTAGCCACCTTTATGCAAAACTAGTTGCATGTCTGTCGGTGGAACCGGTCTCATGAACGTGGTCATGTAAGGTTAGTCCGGGCCGCTTCATCCCACAATATCGCTGAAGCAAAATAAGATGTTGGTGGTAAGCAGTATGAGTATCACCGCCCACAACTCTTTTTGTTCTACTCGTGCATATCATCTACGCATAGACCTGGCTCATGATGCCACTATTGGGAAATGTAGCATGCAATTTCAAAAAAAATCCTACGCTCACGCAAGATCTATCTAGGAGATGCATATCAATGAGAGGGGCAGAGTGTGTCCACGTACCCTCGTAGACCAAAAGCGTAAGCGTTTGACAACGCGGTTGATGTAGTTGAACTTCTTCTCGTTCCGACCGATCAAGCAGCGAACTCACGGCACCTCCAAGTTCTGCACACGTTCAACTCGATGATGTCCCTCGAACTCTTGATCCAAATAAGTGCTGAGGTAGAGTTCCATCAGCACGATGGCGTGTTGACGGTGATGGTGAAGTGATCCGTGCAGGACTTCGCCTAAGCACTACGTGAATATGACCGGAGACGTAAACTGTGGAGGGAGGCGCCGCACACGGCTGACAGATGTTGTTGTGTGTTCTAGGCGCCTCCCCCCTCATATATATAGGTGGGAAGGAGAGAAAGTAGCCAAGGGGGCGTCCAATTCGCCCCCCCCCTCCCTTACCATAACTCATGGAGGGGGAAGGAAAAAGAGGGGGGACAGAAGGAAAGAGGGAGGCCGAATCCTCCCCTTTCCTCATCCCTTCCCCTCCTTCCTTCTTCTCCTATTTTGGCCTATATGGGGGCGCACCAGCCCACCAGGGGCTGGTCTGTCCCTCTCTTGGCCCATAAGGCCCATATCTTTGCTGGGGGTGCCCGGAACCCCTTTTCGGTGACCCAATATGTACCCGGTACCCTCGGAACACTTCCGGTGTCCGAATAACATCGTCATATATATGAATCTTTACCTATCGACCATTTTGAGACTGCTCGTCATGTCTGTGATCTCATCCGGGACTCCGAACAACATCTGGTCACCAAATCACATAACTCATATAATACAAAATCATCATCGAACATTAAGCGTGCGGACCCTACGGGTTCGAGAACTATGTAGACATGACCGAAACACCTCTCCGGTCAATAAACAATACCGGAACCTAGATGCTCATATTGGTTCCTACATATTCTACAAAGATCTTTATCGGTCGTACGGTAATGACAACATACGTTATTCCTTTTGTCATCGGTATGTTACTTGCCCGAGATTCGATCGTCGGTATCTTCATACCTAGTTCAATCTCGTCACTATCAAGTCTCTTTACTCGTTCCGTAATGCATCACCCCTCAACTAACTCATTAGTCACATTGCTTGCAAGGCTTCTTATGATGTGCATTACCGAGAGGGCCCAGAGATACCTCTCTGATACTCAGAGTGAGAAATCCTAATCCTGATCTATGCCAACCCAACAAACACCTTCGGAGATACGTGTAGATCATCTTTATAATCACCCAATTATGTTGTGGCGTTTGATACAGACAAAGCATTCCTCTGGTATCCGGGAGTTGCATAATCTCATAGTCGGAGGAATATGTATTTGACATGAAAAAAGCAATAGCAGTAAAACTGAACGATCATTGTGCTAAGCTAACTGGTGGGTCTTGTCCATCACATTATTCTCCTAATGATTTGATCTCGTTCATCAAATGACAACACATGTCTATGGTTAGGAAACTTAACCATCTTTGATTAACGAGCTAGTCTAGTAGAGGCTTGCTAGGGACACGGTGTTTTGTCTATGTATCCACACATGTATCAAGTTTCCGGTTAATACAATTCTAGCATGAATAATAAACATTTATCATGATATAAGTAAATATAAAATAACAATTTTATTATTGCCTCTAGGTCATATTTCCTTCAGAAATGCCATGGGTTTTTGAACCCATGGTTCTCTTTCTTTACCATGTTTTCTAGCAATGAAATATCTTTTATCGTATCTTTTATTCTTAGGAGGTGGGTTATCAAGATTAACACGAGATTCTATTTCTACACCATTATCATTTTCTTTTTCATTATCTGGTTAAGCATCAACATGAACATCATTATGATCATCATCATTATCACTAGGTGGATGTTCATTACTAGATTGTGTCTCAGCATCAGAAATAGAAACATCATTACTATTCTCAGAAGGTTTTTCTACCACGGGTTCACTAGAAGCATGGAAAGTTCTATCATTTTCTTCTTCTTTTTATTCTTAGATGAATTAGGTGGATCAATATTAATTCTTGAAGAATTTTGCCAATTATCTTAGGATGACCTTCAAGATAAAGGGGCTCCTGAGTCATTTTACCACCTCTAATTACTACTTTAACAACATGATTATTCATTTATTTAAGCAAATCATTTTGTGACTTAGCGACTTGTTCTAGCTGAGTATTAACCACGGATGCATGTTTACCTAAACCTTTAACGTCATCAGCAATTCTAAACATAAAATCACTCAAGCGATCAATCAAAATAGCATTCCATTTCAATTGATTCTTAACATACATATTAAACTATTCTTGCTTAACAATGTAGTTATCAAATTCATGCAGGCATTGACTAGCATATTTATTATAAGGAACATATCCTTCATCAAATTTATAAAGATAATTTACCTTTACTACCTATGTCGGGATACCGAGTCCATGTATTTCTTCAATAGGCGGTAAATTCTTAATAGGTTCAGCTTTAATACCCTTCTCTTTCATAGATTTCTTTGCCTACTGCATATCTTCTGGACTGAGGAATAGAATACTCTATTCTTCAGAGTTGTTGAGGTGGTGGTTCAGGAAGTGTCCAATTATTTTCATTTCTCAGTATATTATTCAACAGTTCTTCGGCCTTTTCAATAGTTCGTTCCATGAAAACACAACCAACACAACTATTTAGGTAGTCCCTAAAAGCATCGGTTAGTGCATTATAAGAGATAGCAAGTATTTCATTTTTCTGAAGAGGATGATCAGGCAAAGCATTAAGTAATTTGAGAAACCTACCCCATGCTTGAGGGAGATTCACTTCTTCAATTTGCACAAAGTTAAATATTTCCTATAAGGCAGCTTGTTTCTTATGAGCAGGAAAATAGTTTCCAGAGAAGTAATATATCATACCCTGGGGACTACGCACACAACCAGGAGTAAGAGTATTAAACCATTTCTTAGTATCACCCTTTAATGAAAAGGGAAACAATTTGAGAATATAGTACCAGCGAATCTTTTCCTCATGAGCAAATAGGGTAGCTATATCATTTAATTTAGTAAGGTGTGCCACAATAGTTTCAGATTCATAACCATGAAAGGGACCAGATTCAACCAAAGTAATTAACTCAGGATCGATGGAGAATTCATAATCCTTGTCAATAACAAAGATATGAGAAGTAGCAAACTTAGGATCATATTTCATTCTCACTATCAAAGATTTTTCCTTCAGCTTACTCAATAGTTTCTTAACATCTTCTCTATCATTACAAGCAAGAAAGTCTCCATCTATCTCCCCATCCATACTATAACCCTCAGGTAGCTTAGGCATTTCAATTCTAGGAGATCTAAGCCTAATAGGTGAATCATAATTTTCATCAGTTTCAATAGTTTCTAGTTCTTTAATTTTAGCAAGTTGTTCATCAAGAAATTCACCTAGTGACACAGTTTTATCAAGCAGAGTACCAGCATCATCATAAGCATCATTCATAGCAGAAGTAGCATCATCAATTACTTGCGACATATCAGATTGAATAGCAGGTGGTGGTGTCTAAGCCTACTAAAAATAGAAGGTGAATCAAGTGTGGAGCTAGATGGCAGTTTCTTAGCTCCCCTCGTCTTAGAGGGTACGATCTTGGTCTTAGCGTCTTTCAGATTCTTCGGAGTGATCAATAGATATAATTCTCAAGTGACTCAACAAATAGAGTTATTCTCCCCGACAACGGTGCCGGAAAAAAGGTCTTCATAACCCACAAGTATAGGGGATCGCAACAGTTTTCGAGGGTAGTATTTAACCCAAATTTATTGATTTGAAACAAGAGGAGCCAAGGATATTTGTATGTATTAGCAGTTGAGTTGTCAATTCAACCACATCTCGAGAAATAAATATCTGCAGCAAAGTGTTTAGTAGCACAATAGTATGATAGTTTGATAGAAGTGGTGACAGTAGCAATAGTAACATGAATAATAACAGTAACATTTTTGTAGTGATTGTAACAACAGCAGGAACGAAAGTGACTTAGCAAAGATCAATATGAGAAAAGCGTAGGCATTGGTTCAGCGATGGATATTTGTGTTGGATGACATTTATCATATAGCAGTCACAACCTAGAGCGACACACACTAGCTCCAATTTATCAACGTAACGCATGCATGTATTCCGTATATAGTCATACATGCTTAGAATAAGAATTTGCATGACACCTTTTGTCCTGCCCTCCAGTGGCAGCGGGGTCCATAAGTAAACTAAGGGATATTAAGGTCTCATTTTAATAGAGACTGGAACAAAGCATCAACACATATTGAATACATGAAATCCTCAAACTACGATCATCACCGAAAAGAATCCCAACTATTGTCACTTTGGGGTATGCAGATCATAACACGTAATATGCATATAACTTGCAAGATAGGATCAATAACTCAAATATATTCATAAAAACATAGAGGGTTCAGATCTGAAATCATGGCACTCGGGCCCTAGTGACAAACATTAAGCATAGTAAAGTCATAGGAACATCAATCTTATAACATAGTGGATACTAGGGGTCAAGCCCTCACAAATTGACTCGATCACATGACAAATCTCATCCAACTCCATCACTGTCCAGCAAGCCTACGAAGGAATTACCTCACTCCCTATGGTGAACATCATGAAATTGGTGATGAAAAAGGGTTGGTGATGATGATGGCGACAAATCCCCCTCTCCGAAGCCCCGAACGGACTCCAGAACAGTCCCCAGTGAAGATCAGGAGGTGGCAGCAGCTCTGTATCGTAAAACGTGATGAAACTTCTTCTCTTATTTTTCTCTTGGTAAGACAATATTTATAGACTTGAGATTAGGGTCAGCGGAGCCACGTGGACCCCACAAGGCATCAGGGCGCGCCCAAGGGGGTGGTCGCGCCCTGTTGCCTTGTGGGCAACTGGTGCCCCCCCCCCCCCCCCCCCCCCGTCGATGGATCTTCACTGCATTTTTTTATATTCCATAAAAAATCTTCAAAAAGTTGCATCTAATTCCGAGAAATTTTATTTCTGCACAAAATCAACACCATGATAGTTCTGCTGAAACAACGTCAGTTCGGGTTAGTTTCATTCAAATCATGCAAATTAGTGGCCAAAACAAGAGAAAACAGTTTTTGAAAAAAGTAGATACGACGGGGACGTATCAGAATGCTCATGGGAACATGGTATTGAAGAGCCCAAAAGATAAAGAACCATCTAGATACTACTACGGACCCTAAAGTCCTAATAAAACTACTCACACATGGTCATGGAGACATCAAGATCGATGAAGATGCCTCTGGCAATGGCTCCCCCCTAACAGAGCTCCGGAACACGCCTTCATATGCGATCTTCGCGGAACAGGAACTTGTGGCAGCGGTAAAGTTCTTCTGAAAATACATCGTAGGATTTCGGTATTTACAGGCAATTTGCTTTCAAGATGTTGATTGGAACACCACTTCATGTTCCGGGGTGAAAACTCTGATTCTAGCCTTTATTAATCGCGCTCAACAGCAACGATTGCATTGTTGAAGGAATTTCCTTTATTAATCGCGCTCAACAGCAACGATTGCATTGTTGAAGGAATTTCCTACTTGTTGTCGTGACGATTTTTATTGATTGGTCTCGGTAATCAAGATGAATTTTTTGACCAGCCCGTCTCCAGTCGAACATGGTGACGATGGAGCGATGACATTTATCCCTTCTTAGAGGCGTTGTTGCATAAGAAGTCGACTTAGTCCAATTTCATATCTTGTAATGATTCAATCATGATTGCATTTGTTCCGTACTTTGCTTAATACTTAAAGAATGGTTGTGTGCATCACAACAATGCAAAATGCCGAGGGTTTTAACCTCCTTTTCAAAAAGCAAAGAGAATAGGCATTGTGTCAAACACCTCATGTGCATGATCGGAGCCATCGGTTTCGTTGTCATTAGCTGTTGGGGTGGGCAGCGGTGCCGCGACCTTCTTCCTCGTCACCGCTTCTTCCACCGCCTTGGCCGACAGCTACACCTCTTCTTCTTGCCCGGCGAGAACGGGGGCAAATCGACTATGGGGAAGGGGCGATAGTGTTGGATGCATTGTCGGGCTGCACCCAATCGACATTTTTGTGTTGTGCTAGGTCTTTTTAGCATCGCACGCGGAGGGTTCACATATTGGGAAAGGGGCGGAGGGGTGGGGGTGGGGGAGAGGCCACGCATATCCATTTACGTTGTGATGGGGGTGTCAGAGGCATTGACGACATCATGCGTCCACTTGGAGGTTGAAAGTTCTCCCATCAAGCTTTTCACGTTTGATGGGAAAAATACGTGAGTGCGCAAATTTGAGTCGGTTGGGGTGCATTTGAGGGTCACTCCTCAATTTTAGGGCTTTATTTTTCAAGGGGAAGGACTAGGTGTGGTTAACCTGGAAAAAATAACGGTTTCTGAAGTTAATTTTTTGCTGGGAAGGCAAGAGATGATTTATCTCCAAACCAATCGAAACGCACGAGAGGAAAACTAGCCACCGGTCCACAGTCCACGTAAGCCAACGGGAAGATTCTTTTGCCAGGTTTCACTACCGACACACCTGCCCCACTGGCTCCCGTCAAGTCCACGGCAAATGTGGCCGCCGAACCCGGCCGCGCGCCTCTCCAACGGCCGGCCGGCCACCTCCCTTCGCCTTTTTCAAACTAGCCGTTGCTGCTCCGCTCCCTCGTCGTCTCTTCCTCAAACGGTCGGATCCCTCCTCCCCCCACCCCCATTTAATCCCCCGGCCTCCTCCCCCAATCACCACCACCACACCTCACTCCCTCTCCTCACTCGCAAGCCTCGCTCTCGCTCCTCCCTCTCCGCTCGGTCGCCGTCACAAGAAGCATGGGCCTCTCGGTGATCGCGCCGCCGGCGGGCGACTCGGCGTCCCCGGCGCACCGCCGCGCGCGCCGCGCCTTCCTCGTCTCCAACTACATGATCCTCGGCGCGGCGTCCGGGTGCGGCTTCCTCACGCTCTCGCTCCGCCTGGTGCCCTCCGTCGACGGCTTCCTCCTCATCCTGCTCCACGCGCTCACCGTGGCGGCCGCCGTGGCCGGGTGCGCCGTCATCGCGGCGCCCGACCCGCCGCGCGGCCGCGTCTACACGGCCCACATGTCCGCCACCGTCGTCGTCTCCATCCTGCAGGGCGCCGCCGCCGTGCTCGCCTTCTCCCGCACCTCCGAGTTCCTCGTCGACGGGCTCAGGTCATACGTCCGCGAGGAGGACGGTGCCGTCATCCTGCGCATGATCGGCGGCCTCGGCATCGCCATCTTCTGCCTCGAGTGGGTCGCCCTCGCGCTCGCCTTCGTCCTCAGGTACTACGCCTACGTTGACAGGGAGTGCGGCGGCAACCCCATGCGCCGCAGCGCCAAGGTCGGCGGCGAGGACGGCGCTGGCAACTGGCCGTGGCCATTCCAGGTCTGATCCGTCTCAAGGATGATGATGCAGCAAGCAATTTATGATGTGGGGGGAGGGGTGCCTGAAGGCGAGAAGGACTGAGAACTCATAGTTCTTGGGGGAAAAACTAGTGTTTGGTGATATTATTCGTTTATTGGGTTGTATTGTGTGATGTGGTATATGATTATGTTGTACTGCAGCTGTTGCACCTCTATAATATTATTTGAAATTCATGTTCAATCGACTCCATTCTGCTCATCTCAGGATCAATGCTACATGGAACATTGTTTTATTTTTAGTGCCATATATGGAACACATTAGGATTTCGCTCGGGTAAGAAGACCCAAAAACAAAGTTTTCTGCGAAAGGGACCGGCAGTATTTTGGATCAAGCCCACCATTTCTGTCGATTTCAATCGCCAGCTTTGTTAGTCGAGTTCCTTTGTTTTTGGGTCTTCCTGCCGTGAATTTTTGCAGGTTCATTCAGAATTTTTGCTGGTTCTCCTTTGCAGAAATTTTTGGACTGGCAGGAGTTCCAGTTGACAGATACGCTTAGGGTGCGCTTAAATTGAGCTGACAGGAAAGTGCTGATATAAAAAATTGAGCTGACATTTTTTCAGTTTCAAATTAGTAGTACAAAGAGAAAAAAAATGAACAAGTTTTTCGCAGCTTGTCATGCAAATCAGAACTTGGACTCCGGATTGCTTGGCAAGAGGAACAAGATCCTCTAACATCGTGAAGGAAAGTCACTGTGATACAAATACCCTAGTGTATAATGAAGAAGGAAAGTTAGTAGGTAGTTGCCATGGCGTTCCGCCTAGGGTCACCGCCGCGCCGCCACGCTGCCATGGCGTTCCGCCTCGGGTCGCCGCGCTGTGCCACCATGGGGCGACGCCTAGAGTCGTCACCACCTACCATGGTGCCACCTGGAGCCGCCGCCCGCCAGGGGTCGCTGTCTCGCGTCATCGTGAGTCGCTCGTGCTGCAACGTCCATGCGCGGTGGAGCATGGCACGTGGCGGCCGGGTGAGTAGGTGGGCTAGTGGAACAACCAGGGGTTGAGCCCCGGTGAACACCGGCGGGGGGCGGGCGGCAGAGGGAGCGGTCCTTCTTCCCCGTCGATCTATTCCTCCACCTGATCACCTGTGTTTTTTCCAACAAATCTCTTTGATTATTTGCTCCATGGCTGGCATGTGGGCCTCATTTGCGAGTAACCGGCCAGACAAACGGTTTGTTTAGGGGTGGGCCAGTCATAAATTGAATCAATTCTAAATCGCTCGCACGGTCTTTTGGGTTTTTGGAAACAGCCGACCCCTGACTTGGTAGTTATGAGCGAAAAAATAAAAATCGATAGTTTTTTGAAACCCTAGGCCGAATTGTAATAGTTTTATGTTATTTACTCCGCTATGCCCTTAGAGCGTCCCTTGCAGATCCCCTATAATTTAGCTCATCAAACGGCCCTGAAACCTTAACCCCTTAATATAAGGATTAAGGAGTTAAACAAAAACAGTTCCTATCCGAACACCTAAAACTTAACTTCTTATAGATGTTTCTTCGCCAGTTCTTCAAAATTTGGGTTTACTTATTATTATGTCTGTCCCAAAATTTGGGTTTGCATACTATTCGCCAGTCCTTAAATTTGGGTTTACACTGTTTAATACATCTGTATCTAGCCATTGTTACATATATCCGTATCCAGACAAGTTTAAGACAAGAATTTTGGGACTGAGGGAGTACATTTCAAGTATTCAACTACACATTTGCACACGTGATACAACTAAACTTGATAATGAAGGTTTACACAATTCATGAATATTATAAATTTAAAGTTCACAGATTAAATTATTCCAATTTAAACACACAAAAGGTCTCAAATGAAGTAAAGAGCATGATAGAAGCACAACAATCAAATGTTGTTCTGGAGTGTCCACTGATGCTCAACAAGATCATCGTAGAGTTGAGTATAAACTTGTCTTTCAATACATCAATATACTGTGATAAATCTTTGTAACTGACCATGAGTAACTATGTTGTAATTGGCCATGAGTAGTACAGAATGGACCATTACCTTGTAGATGAGATCTATCGTCCAGGAGCTACATTCGTGACAACATAGTAATGGTCCATTCTGTGACAAATCGAACTATGAATGCCAAATCCATAAATCCTCTTATGCAACTGCATCAAAAATGATTGTTGGTTCTCTGGAATGCCCATTGTACCGACCTTTCCATCTCACAATACAATTCTTTCATGTCCCGTGCATGTAATCAATTGATCCCAACATCCATGGCCATCCTCGTTCTTCACTCAAACCCAAGAGTCTCTTGGTGTCTTCATCATTTGCTGCTTTCAAGTTCTCCACCACATAGATCTCAATCACGACTTATGTGTGTTGGGGAACGTAGTATTTTAAAATTTTCCTACGATCACGCAAGATCTATCTACCAGATGCATAGCAACGAGAGGGAAGGGTCTGTCTACGTACCCTCGTAGACCGGAAGCGGAAGCGTCAAGTGACGCGGTTGATGTAGTCGAACTTCTTCGCGATTCAACCGATCAAGCACCGAACGTACGGCACCTCCGCGTTCAGCACACGTTCAGCTTGATGACGTCCCACGAGCTCTTGATCCAGTTGAGCTTCACGGGAGAGTTTCGTCAGCATGACGGCGTGTTGACGGATATGATGTATTCACCGGCGCAGGGCTTCGCCTAAGCACCGCGACGGTATGACCGAGGTGTGTTTCTGTGGAGGGGGGCACCGCACACGGCTGGAACAATTCAACTTGTGTCTTTGGGTGCCCCCCTGCCCCCGTATATAAAGGAGCAAGGGGGGAGGCCGGCCAGCCCTTGTTTGGTGCGGCTAGGGGTGCAATCCTACTAGGAATAGGATTGCAATCCTATTCCTAGTAGGAATCACCAAAGAAGGAAGAGAGGGAAAGGAAAAGAGGGAGAGGTGGCGCGCCCCAATCCTAGTCCAACTAGGAACCCTAGGTGGGGCGCCGGCCAGCCCTATGGGCTGCCTCTCTCTTTCCTTAAGGCCCACTATGGACCATCCCCCTTCGTAGGGGGTTCCGGTAACCCCTTCCGGCAATCCCGTTAAATCCGAAACTTTTCCGGAACACTTCCGGTGTCCGAATATAGTCGTCCAATATATCAATCTTTATGTCTCGGACATTCCGAGACTCCTCGTCATGTCCGTGATCTCATCCGGGACTCCGAACTACTTTCGGTACATCAAAACTCATAAACTCATAATACCGATCGTCATCAAACGTTAAGCGTGCGGACCCTACGGGTTCGAGAACTATGTAGACATGACCGAGACTCATCTCCAGTCAATAACCAATAGCGGAACCTGGATGTTCATATTGGCTCCTACATATTCTACGAAGATCTTTTATCGGTCAAAACCGCATAACAACATACGTTGTTCCTTTTGTCATCGGTATGTTACTTGCCCGAGATTCGATCGTCGGTATCTCCATACCTAGTTCAATCTCGTTACCGGCAAGTCTCTTTACTCGTTCCGTAACACATCATCTCGTGACTAACTCATTAGTCTTTTGCTTGCAAGGCTTATTATGATGTGTGTTACCGAGAGGGCCCAGAGATACCTCTCCGACACTCGGAGTGACAAATCCTAATCTTGATCTATGCCAACACCACGAATACTTTCGGAGACACCTGTAGAGCATCTTTATGATCACCCAGTTACGTTGTGACGTTTGATAGCACACAAGGTGTTCCTACGGTATTCGGGAGTTGCATAATCTCATAGTCATAGGAACATGTATAAGTCATGAAGAAAGCAATAGCAGTAAAACTAAACGATCATAGTGCTATGCTAACGGATGGGTCTAGTCCATCACATCATCCTCCTAATGATGTGATCCCGTTGATCAAATGACAACTCATGTCTATGACTAGGAAACATAACCATCTTTGATCAATGAGCTAGTCTAGTAGAGGCATACTAGGGACATACTGTTTTGTCTATGTATCCACACATGTACTAAGTTTCCGGTTAATACAATTCTAGCATGAATAAAAGACATTTATCATGATATAAGGAAATATAAATAACAACTTTATTATTGCCTCTAGGGCATATTTCCTTCAGTCTCCCACTTGCACTAGAGTCAATAATCTAGCTCACATCGCCATGTGATTTAATACCGATAGTTCACATCGTTATGTGAATAACACCCATAGTTCACATCGCCATGTGACCAATACCCAAAGGGTTTACTAGAGTCAGTAATCTAGTTCACATCGCTATGTGATCAATACCCAAGAGTAGTAAGGTGTGATCATGTTTTGCTTGTGAGAGAAGTTTAGTCAACGGGTCTGTCACATTCAGATCCGTATGTATTTCGCAAATTTCTATGTCTACAATGCTCTGCATAGAGCTACTCTAGCTAATTGCTCCCACTTTCAATACGCATCCAGATTGATACTTAGAGTCATCTGGATTTAGTGTCAAAGCTTGCATCGGCGTAACCCTTTACGACGAACTCTTTATCACCTCCATAATCGAGAAACATTTCCTTAGTCATCCAGTTACTAAGGATAATTTTGACCGTTGTACAGTGATCTACTCCTGGATCACTATTGTACCCTCTTGACAAACTCATGTCAAGGTACACAACATGTTTGGTACACAGCATGGCATACTTTATAGAACCTATGGCTGAGGCATAGGGAATGACTTACATTCTCTCTATATTTTTCTGCCGTGGTCTGGCTTTGAGTCTTACTCAACTTCACACCTTACAAGTCAGGCAAGAACTCCTTCTTTGACTGATCAATTTTGAACTACTTCAAAATCTTATCAAGGTATGTACTTATCGAAAGTCTTATCAAGTGTCTTGATCTATCTCTATAGATCTTGATGCCCAATATGTAAGCAGCTTCACCAAGGTCTTTCTTTGAAAAACTCCTTTCAAACACTCCTTTATGCTTTCCAGAAAATTCTACATCATTTCCGATCGACAATATGTCATTCACATATACTTATCAGAAAGGTTGTAGTGCTCCCACTCACTTCTTGTAAATACAGGCTTCACCATAAGTCTGTATAAATCTATATGCTTTGATCAACTTATCAAAGCGTATATTCCAACTCCGAGATGCTTGCACCAGTCCATAGATGGATCGCTGGAGCTTGCACATTTTGTTAGCACCTTTAGGATTGACAAAACCTTCGGGTTGCATCATATACAATTTTTCTTTAATAAATCCATTAAAGAATGAAGTTTTGTTATCCATTTGCCAGATTTCATAAAATGCGGCAATTGCTAACATGATTCGGATAGACTTAAGCATCGCTACGGGTGAAAAAGTCTCATCGTAGTCAACTCCTTGAACTTGTCGGAAACCTTTCGCAACAAGTTGAGCTTTGTAAACAGTAACATTACCGTCAGCGTCAGTCTTCCTCTTGAAGATCCATTTATTTTCGATGGCTTGCCGATCATCGGGCAAGTCAACCAAAGTCCACACTTTGTTCTCATACATGGATCCCATCTCAGATTTCATGGCTTCAAGCCATTTTGCGGAATCTGGGCTCATCAACGCTTCCTCATAGTTCGTAGGTTCATCATGGTCTAGTAACATGATTTCCAGAACTGGGTTGCCGTACCACTCTGGTGCGGAACGTATTCTGGTTGATCTACGACGTTCAGCAGAAACTTGATCCGAAGTTTCATGATCATCATCATTAACTTCCTCACTGATTGGTGTAGGAATCACTGGAACAATTTTCAGTGATGTACTACTTTCCAATCCGGGAGAAGGTACAATTACCTCATCAAGTTCTACTTTCCTCCCACTCACTTCTTTCGAGAGAAACTCGTTCTCTAGAAAGGATCCACTCTTAGCACAAAAGACCTTGCCTTCGGATCTGTGATAGAAGGTGTACCCAATAGTTTCTTTTGGGTATCCTATGAAGATTTACTTCTCCGATTTGGGTTCGAGCTTATCATGTTGAAACTTTTTCACATAAGCATCGCAGTCCCAAACTTAAAGAAATGACAGCTTAGGTTTCTCGTCAAACCAAAGTTCATACGGTGTCATCTCCACGGATTTAGATGGTGCCCTATTTAATGTGAATGTAGCTGTCTCTAATGCATAACCCCAAAAGCAATAGTGGCAGATCAGTAAGAGACATCATTGATCGCACCATATCTAATAAAGTACGGTTATGACGTTCGGACACACCATTACACTGTGGTGTTCCAGGTGGCGTGAGTAGTGAAACTATTTCACATTGTTTTTACTGAAGGCCAAACTCGCTAACTCAAATATTTTACCTCTACGATCATATCGTAGAAACTCTTATTTTCTTGTTACGATGATTCTCCACTTCACTTTGAAATTCTTTGAACTTTTCAAATGTTTCAGACTTGTGCTTCATTAAGTAGATATACCCATGTCTGCTCAAATCATCAGTGAAGGTCAGAAAATAACGATACCCGCCGCGAGCTTCAACACTCATTGGTCCACATACATCTGTATGTATGATCTCCAACAAATCTGTTGCTTGCTCCATTGTTCCGGAGAACAGAGTTTTAGTCATCTTGCCTATGAGGCATGGTTCGCAAGTACCAAGTGATTCATAATCAAGTGATTCCAAAAGTCCATCACTATGGAGTTTCTTCATGCGCTTTACACCAATATGACCTAAACGGCAGTGCCACAAATAAGTTGCACTATCACTATTAACCTTGCATCTTTTGCCTTCAATATTATGAATATGTGTATCACACGGTCGAGATCCAACAAACCATTTTCATTGGGTGTATGATCATAGAAGGTTTTATTCATGTAAACAGAACAACAATTATTCTCTAACTTACATGAATAACCGTATTGCAATAAACATGATCAAATCATATTCATGCTCAACACAAAAACCAAATAACACTTATTTAGGTTCAACACTAATCACGAAAGTATAGGGAGTGTGCGATGATGATCATATCAATCTTGGAACCACTTCCAATACACATCGTCACTTCATCCTTTAACTAGTTTCTGTTCATTATGCAACTCCTATTTCGAGTTACTACTCTTTAGCTACTGAACCAGTATCAAATACCGAGGGGTTGCTATGAACACTAGTAAAATACACATCAATAATCTATATATCAAATATACCTTTGTTCACTTTGCCATCCTTCTTATCCGCCAAATATCTAGGGCAGTTCCACTTCCAGTGACCATTTCCTTTGCAGTAAAAGCACTTAGTTTCAGGCTTGAGTTGGGTTTCTTCACGGGAGTGACAACTTGCTTGTCATTCTTCTTGAAGTTCCCCTTCTATCCCTTTGCCCTTTACTTAAAACAAGTGGTCTTGTTAACCATCAACACTTGATGCTCTTTCTTGATTTCTACCTTCGCCGATTTCAGTATCGCAAAGAGCTCGGGAATTACTTTTGTCATCCCTTGCATATTATAGTTCATTATGAAGTTCTACTAACTCAGTGATAGTGTCTAGAGAACTTTGTCAATTGCTATCTTATCTGGAAGACTAACTCCCACTTGATTCAAGCAATTGTAGTACCCAGACAATCTGAGCATATGCTCACTGGTTGAGCTATTCTCCTCCATCTTGTAGGCAAAGTACTGTCAGAGGTCTCATACCTCTCGACACGGGCATGAGTATGAAATACTAATTTCAACTCTTGGAACATCTTATATGCTCCGTGGCGTTCAAAACATTTTTGAATTCCCGGTTCTAAGCCGTAAAGCATGGTGCACTTAAACTATCAAGTAGTCATCATACCGAGCTTTTGTCAAAACGTTCATAATGTCTACATCTGCTCCTGCAATAGGTCTGTCACCTAGCGGTGCATCAAGGACATAATTCTTCTGTGCAGCAATGAGGATAACACTACTGGAATCTGGGTCTTTGCCATCTGCCAGCTCTTTGCCGTCTGCCAGCTGATGGCAAAGAGGCTGTTTGCCGTCTGTCTTGTCAAAGCAGACGGCAAAGAACCAGCTGATGGCAAAGAGGGTCTTTGCCATCTGCCAGATCTTTGCCGTCTGCTGGCAGACGGCAAAGAGGTCTTTGCCATCTGCCAGCAGACAGCAAAGACCAAAGTGGGCCCCATGGGGGTACTGCACTTGCTAGGTCACACCGGCCACTTCTTTGCCGTCTGCTGGCAGACGGCAAAGATTTCTTTGCCATCTGCCAGCAGACGGCAAAGAGGTAAGAGGGGGCCCACAGTGTCAAGGCGTGGGCGGGCTAACGGTTACCCTCTTTGCCGTCTGCTGGCAGACGGCAAAGAATTCTTTGCCGACTGCCGGTAGACGGCAAAGATTCTTTGCCGTCTGCCGGCAGTCGGCAAAGAGGTGGGGATATTTTTTTTTGGTTTAAAAAAAATCGTTGCCCCCACCTCCTCCCTCTCTCTCTCTCTCCCCTCTCTGTTTCCCCCCCACCCGTTTTCCCCTTAAAAAAAGCAAGGTAAAGAAAAAAAAGGAAAACAGGTGGCTGGCACTAGGACCCACGATCCAATCCCCTCCCACGCATCCCTCTGTCTCGCTACCCCTCGCTCTCGATCCCCTCACACCTCCTAGCCGCCGCCACGAATGCCGGCCGATTCCGGCGAGCCCCGGCGGTCATGGCCGGTGCGCAGCACAGCCCCGACCTCGCCTCCCTCCGCTACTTCATCCCCTCCGGCCAGATCCGCCGTTTCAGGCCCCCATCACTCACTCGCGACCCTTCCCCCGTGCCTAGGGTTTCGGGTGGACGTCGCCTCAGATGCCGGCGAGACACCGGCGACCTTGGCTGGTCCAATCCGTCGCCTACCACGGCCTCTCGCGCATCCACAATCCCGGCGGCAGCTGTGTCATCCGTGACGGCGGCTTATGGCCCTGCTCCGAGGAGAACGGCCTCTCGCGCGGATCTGCTCCGTCTGCCTCTCGCAGCGCCGTCGGTAGCGGCAGCGGCAGAAGCCAGGCGGAGGGAGATGGTGGTGACCTCGTGGAGACGGCAATCCCCTGCTCGTGAGCCCCCCTCCTCCTCTGCTTCATTTCCTTTAATTTGTGGTTTCTTAGTTCTAGCTCCATAGCTGCTGATGCTCGCGAGTGTTAGTATAATCCTGTTTAGATTTGTAAAAGTTTATTTTAGTTCGTGTCATAGCTAGTAGTGTTGATGCATGCCAGCGTGAGTCCTAGTTCTACGTGGATTAGAACTAGTAGTCTACATGATGTTAGTGGATCTACGTACTAGTATTATTCATGTAGGTTTTAGCTAGGCTGAGTCCGGTTTGGATCAAATCAATGTCCGTGTAGGTTTAGGCTTTGTCTTAGGTTGGTGGCTGCTCTGCATATATGCACAGCAGGTGCGTGAGATTTGTAACAATGGAAGTTGAAAAGAAATAAAGACAAAAAGAAAGAGGGCACCACAAGGGCCCTTGGCTATAAGTTTTTTTGTGTACGCGTGTCCGTCGATTTAATGTGATCGATCCGTGGGCGGAGTTCCAACAGCGAGCAACTCAGAATTGATCCACTGGTGCATTTCGTAGATAGCTATTATGTTCATGTACTTAGCTAGGCTCAGTTCGTGGTTGCTGAATGGATTATGCTGTGCTGAACTCCCTACCTAGAGTTCTTGCTAGAAACTTTAAATGGAGCAACAAAATAAAGTAGATTCGCTCCAAACCTAGATATTTGTCAATGTAAATATGTAATCCTCTTCTCTTCTTCCCCTTATGGAAGTATGGCAAGATGGAAGTATGTGAGCAGGAGTGGTTGCTGCAGCGAGTGCATCAGAGGAGGCCCACCCTGGTCAAGCCCCATCCCGCTGGCCGTGTGCAGAAGAGGAGAGGTCGAGGATGGCCGCCAGTTCGTGGAGGAGACGCTCGACACAGGTGAGCCGTTTCTTCACTGTTTACTCTCTTCCCATGGTAACCTGCGATTGAATGTTTTGTGCTGCTGCATTTGTTCAGAGAAGTTTTGACCTGTACTTCCAGGAACAGTCCACCGGTCCATATCTTCGTGTCTATTGTCTATCGATCTGCCAATATTGTGTTAATCAAGGAGGAAAGAAAGGATGCAGTCTAAGCCCTCACACTTTCCGGTAAGAAAAAGATAACTAACATACATGTTTGCATTAGTGATGTGTTCTTTTCTCTACTGGATGGTTATCAATGCAGTCCATAGAGAACAAGTTGCTAAAAAAATATGGGATGCAGTTAGCTTATGAGTGACCACTTACCAATTTTTTGCTAAATTACAAATTGAATCCACAGTATAATATTGTACTTTTATCAAATTGCATAAATTAGTGTGACATTTTCATGAATATTATGCAGGGAGCTCCATTCTGTAGTGCTCTTTGCCCTTGGTGGCTTCAGATAAAAAATCCGCCGATTAACTGAAAGTATGTCAAGATACCCTTTATGCTTATTGGTTATTTGCTTCATGTGGTTTCCATTTTTAACTAGATGGGCAATTTTAATCTCGGTGTTTATATATCTCTTCTCATGCTCTTTTTAAATTAGTGTATTCTTTTCATGAATATTCTGCAGGAAGTGCTCTTTACCCTTGGCACCTTAGAATGAAAATATGTTGCTTAACCGAAAGTATGTCAAGATACCCTCTATGCTTATCTGTTTGTTGCTTCGCGTGGTTTCCATTTTTAACTACATGGGCAAAAAGTAATAAACCTAGGTTTATTTTAGAATCAAATAGCTTTTTTTTTAGCCATGGAACCTGCAGTTTTACACTGCCAGATTGCGACATGGAAAAGCATGATGTACTTTGCGACACCCCTGTGCATTAGTGCCTCTTTGATCAGCTCTGTTATGGCATTGGATAAGCCTTTAGTACAGTGAGCTTTGGCAGGAAATGGTTCTACCATTCTTGAACAGCACCTGTACTAAAACTGAATAATTAAATGCAACCAACATACCCTTTCCTGCTATCTATGATTACTCAACAAGTTGTTTTAGTTTTAGTCTGACATGGTAGCTAACACTAGTATTATAAATTGTTCATATCTATCTTCTTTGACCATACTACATATGCATAATACTGATCAATGGCAATATAATCCTTATATGGCCTTTTTTATGAGCGATAATCTAAGACTTACAAAATCATCATACGATTTCCTAATGGATCCTGTACACATTCCACCAAGGATTATTTTGGATGCTATGCTGAAACACACTATAGCTCCCAAAAGATGTGTACTACACCCAGCCTACAGGAGACATTGGTATAGAGACTGTGATTGAGTTTTATCCATCTCTGCAGCACTTGCCAAAGAGCACTGTCAAGAGATTTGTTTGTCAGTCTGAGTCATCTTGCTACTTTTTCAGGTTTATTTACATATGAAATCACCAGAATTTTTTGCCATGGCTCTGGTTCTTGATATGGTGCTTAAAAGCACTATCCCATCCTGATTACTCGCATACAGTTTTTGTTTTAACCGCGCTGGGAATCTCATGCTTCCAGCAAGATGGCTGGCCATAATTAACAACGCTGCTGGCCGTCATTATTTATGCTATAGAGATCGTACTGGAAGCTGCTGCTGTATCATTAGTGTTGCATTGCATATTTGCGCACTTAGTACTTACTGCCATGGCATGTTAATGTCAAGAGCCATTTCTGATGAGCTCCATGGCATGTTAATGTCAAGAGTCATTTGTTGATGAGCTGCTTCCTACAGTGAATGTTTGTGGCCCTGCCAGGTTTCTCTGCACTGATAGTGTGCAATTGAGAAGTATGATGTGCCAAGGTCTCATCTTTGAAAGATTAAGGTTACTTTGCAGGGAGATGAGACCCATACCGAGATATGACAGGTGGATGGATACAGAGCTAGCTAGGCGTACAACACTATAATAAACTTTGCACAATCTTGATGCACTTCTGAAACTTTAGTAATCAGCAATACATAGAAACATGCTGGCCCCTCTTCATTGGTGCCCATAGTAATTTCAAATTTGGTAGTGACACTGCATGCCTAGAACTCTCCTGTAGGTTGGTTCATTGATTTAGATTGATATAATTGTCCAAGAAGCCAATTAATTGATTTGGAATCTATTGTGGTGCATTATCTAAGCTTGCACTGTTAGTGTCGTTTAAAAATATCTCTTGCTTTTAAAATAGTATTAGTAAAATGGCTAAAACGCACATGAGAGTCTAAATCAGTTTAAATCATAACAGCCTCATGTTTTCTTCAAAGAATTTTGTGGTTGCATAAATAAGTCATGAGGAAGATTTGGATGCAAGCGGAGGCGAAATCAGTTTAAATCATAACAGCCTCATGTTTTTGGTTTGTGCATAGTTCTATTGGTTTACTGTCAAATCTGGGGCTTTGTATTTTCATCCCGGCTTATTGTAGTATTACAATCTGGCAGTATAAGAGTTCTGGTTAGTTCTCATAATTCATCCAGTATATGTTTGGTTTCAAAGCAAATAAATTGAAAGGACGTATAAGAGAAGGTATAAGGTGGAATCTTGCAAGTAGTTGACCAAATATATCTCACTTTGAGGAATGCTTTTTGCTGAGAATACCACTTTTTTGCAGTAGGCGCCTGGCTCCATGGACGAGGAGGATGACCGAGACACCAAGGCCAAGCCGACAACCTTGACCGTGACTTCGACTTCCCATTCTCTGTTGTATGTAGGTTTGGTAAGAGCATGCTGGTGGCTGCTTGCCTTTGGTGCTTTTGACTTTTTTGAGTTGATGCAAATGGTTCAGGCGTTTGGTTTGCTAAGCAAAGAGGGATTGTAGAGGTGTGATGTCTTTGTAAGGATAAATTTTGTGCAAAATTAATTTCCAGTCAGAACAAGATGCTAGCCAGCCCCCCATGGTGTGATGATGTACATGGAGATGTTAATTTGTGTGTGTATAAAATGAAACAGTCTTAATTTGTGTGTGCTGCTGCATGGAGATGTGAACTGTACTGTGTATAGTATAGTACTGTGTATATCTATGAATTTCTGTCAAATTGAATGAATTTAATTAAAAACAAGGGTTATATAGGCTCTTTGCCGACTGCTAGCAGACGGCAAAGAGCTTTGCCGACTGCTAGCAGACGGCAAAGAGCTTTGCCGACAGCTAGCAGTCGGCAAAGAAGGCCACGTGGCAGCTACCTGCGCAACCTGGGAACACTGGGTTGCCTATTTGGGCATTTTGCCGTCAGCTGGCAGACAGCAAAGAGGCTAAGGTCTTTGCCGTCTGCCGGCTGACGGCAAACCACGCCGTTAACCCCTAACGGCTCCCACCTCACCTCACTGCCGTCTACGCTCTTTGCCGTCTGCTGGCCGCAAACGGCTGACGGCAAAGAGCTTTGCCGACTGCTTCTATGAAGCAGACGGCAAAGAAGGCCTTTACCGGCGTTAATTCAGCCGGACTGTTTGCCGACTGCTAGCAGTCGGCAAAGAGCTTTGCCGGCTGCCATTCATGCCTTTGCCGACTGCCATGGCAGTCGGCAAAGAAGCTGATTCCTGTAGTGTAATCCTCAGATCACGGACCTAGTCCGCATCATTGCTACTAACATCTTTCAACTTATATTTCTCTAGGAACATAAAAAAAATAAACGTGGAGCAACATCGCAAGATATTGATCTACAACATAGATATGCTAATACCACCAGGACTAAGTTCATGATAAATTAAAGTTCAATTTAATCATATTACTTAAAGAACTCCCACTTAGATAGACATCCCTCCGGTCATCTAAATGATCACGTGATCCAAATCAACTAAACCATGTCCGATCATCACGTGAGATGGAGTAGTTTCAATGGTTAACATCTTATGTTGATCATATCTACTATATGATTCACGCTCGACCTTTCGGTCTCCAGTGTTCCGAGGCCATATCTGCATATGCTAGGCTCGTCAAGTTTAACCCGAGTATTCTGCGTGTGCAAAACTGGCTTACACCCGTTGTATTTGAACGTAGAGCTTATCACACCCGATCATCACGTGGTGTCTCGGCACGACGAACTTTCGCAACGGTGCATACTCAGGGAGAACACTTATACCTTGAAATTTAGTAAGGGATCATCTTATAATGCTACCGTCGTTCTAAGCAAAATAAGAAGCATAATAAGATAAACATCACATGCAATCAAAATATGTGACATGATATGGCCATCATCATCTTGTGCTTTTGATCTCCATCTCCAAAGCACCGTCATGATCACCTTCGTCACCGGCGCGACACCTTGATCTCCATCGTAGCATCGTTGTCGTCTTGCCAACTATTGCTTCTACGACCTCGCTACTGCTTAGTGATAAAGTAGAGCAATTACATGGCGATTGCATTTCATACAATAAAGCGACAACCATATGGCTCCTGCCAGTTGCCGATAACATTACAAAACATGATCATCTCATACAAAACCGTATAACTCATCATGTCTTGACCATATCACATCACAACATGCCCTGCAAAAACAAGTTAGACGTCCTCTACTTTGTTGTTGCAAGTTTTACGTGGCTGCTACGGGCTTAGCAAGAACCGTTCTTACCTACGCATACAAAACCACAACGATGTTTCGTCAAGTATGTGCTGTTTTAACCTTCACAAGGACCGGGCGTAGCCACACTTGATTCAGCTAAAGTGAGAGAGACAGACACCCGCCAGTCACCTTTAAGCAACGAGTGCTCGTAACGGTGAAACCAGTCTCGCGTAAGCGTACGCGTAATGTCGGTCCGGGCCGCTTCATCTCACAATACCGCCGAAGCAAAGTATGACATGCTGGTAAGCAGTATGACTAGTATCGCCCACAACTCATTGTGTTCTACTCGTGCATATCATCTACGCATAGACCTGGCTCAGATACCACTGTTGGGGAACGTAGTATTTTAAAATTTTCCTACGATCACGCAAGATCTATCTACCAGATGCATAGCAACGAGAGGGAAGAGTGTGTCTACGTACCCTCGTAGACCGGAAGCGGAAGCGTCAAGTGACGCGATTGATGTAGTCGAACTTCTTCGCGATTCAACCGATCAAGCACCGAACGTACGGCACCTCCGCGTTCAGCAAACGTTCAGCTTGATGACGTCCCACTAGCTCTTGATCCAGTTGAGCTTCACGGGAGAGTTTCGTCAGTACGACGGCGTGTTGACGGATATGATGTATTCACCGGCGCAGGGCTTCGCCTAAGCACCGCGACGGTATGACCGAGGTGTGTTTCTGTGGAGGGGGGCACCGCACACGGCTGGAACAATTCAACTTGTCTCTGGGTGCCCCCCTGCCCCCATATATAAAGGAGCAAGGGGGGAGGCCAGCCAGCCCTTGTTTGGTGCGGCTAGGGGTGCAATCCTACTAGGAATAGGATTGCAATCCTATTCCTAGTAGGAATCACCAAAGAAGGAAGAGAGGGAAAGGAAAAGAGGGAGAGGTGGCGCGCCCCAATCCTAGTCCAACTAGGAACCCTAGGTGGGGCGCCGGCCAGCCCTATGGGCTGCCTCTCTCTTTCCTTAAGGCCCACTATGGACCATCCCCCTTCGTAGGGGGTTCCGGTAACCCCTTCCGGCAATCCCGTTAAATCCGAAACTTTTCCGGAACACTTCCGGTGTCCGAATATAGTCGTCCAATATATCAATCTTTATGTCTCGGACATTCCGAGACTCCTCGTCATGTCCGTGATCTCATCCGGGACTCCGAACTACTTTCGGTACATCAAAACTCATAAACTCATAATACCGATCGTCATCAAACGTTAAGCGTGCGGACCCTACGGGTTCGAGAACTATGTAGACATGACCGAGACTCATCTCCGGTCAATAACCAATAGCGGAACCTGGATGCTCATATTGGCTCCTACATATTCTACGAAGATCTTTATCGGTCAAACCGCATAACAACATACGTTGTTCCTTTTGTCATCGGTATGTTACTTGCCCGAGATTCGATCGTCGGTATCTCCATACCTAGTTCAATCTCGTTACCGGCAAGTCTCTTTACTCGTTCCGTAACACATCATCTCGTGACTAACTCATTAGTCTTTTGCTTGCAAGGCTTATTATGATGTGTGTTACCGAGAGGGCCCAGAGATACCTCTCCGACACTCGGAGTGACAAATCCTAATCTTGATCTATGCCAACACCACGAATACTTTCGGAGACACCTGTAGAGCATCTTTATGATCACCCAGTTACGTTGTGACGTTTGATAGCACACAAGGTGTTCCTACGGTATTCGGGAGTTGCATAATCTCATAGTCATAGGAACATGTATAAGTCATGAAGAAAGCAATAGCAGTAAAACTAAATGATCATAGTGCTATGCTAACGGATGGGTCTAGTCCATCACATCATCCTCCTAATGATGTGATCCCGTTGATCAAATGACAACTCATGTCTATGGCTAGGAAACATAACCATCTTTGATCAATGAGCTAGTCTAGTAGAGGCATATTAGGGACATACTGTTTTGTCTATGTATCCACACATGTACTAAGTTTCCGGTTAATACAATTCTAGCATGAATAAAAGACATTTATCATGATATAAGGAAATATAAATAACAACTTTATTATTGCCTCTAGGGCATATTTCCTTCAATGTGTATCTTCGAACAACCTCCAAGATTGTATCTTCCCCAGTATAGACATAGTCGTCAACAGCATCAAGCAAGCAGTGAAACAGCCATGACACACTTCATCAATTGGTTCACACTCCTTCTCAATTCAAACCATGGATCATGCCTTTCAACATCTTTTCCAATGGTGAGTAAGAGACCTCGGTGCATCCGAGATCTTCGGCGAAAATACTTCTCTGGATATGTTGCATTGGGTGAAAAGTAATCCTTCATAAGCTTCACATGGTCCTATGCTCTATCTTGACTGAGGTACATGCAGCCGATATGCGATGCTAGTCTCGGTCGCCAAAAGTCGTTAACGATCATGACAATGGCCATTTCAAAATCATCATCTTCTTCCTCCTCCTTCGATGAAGAGTCGTCGAGTAACATTTCCCTCAACCTCTTCGTCTACGCTATGCAATATTCTACGTTGATTTTGATTGAAAATGAGCAAAACGCAATGAAAAAAACCAAGTCAATTCATAAAAAAAAACGAAGGAAGGAGGTGAGAACCTCGGCCGACAGCATTGACACGATGGCGAGGCTATGTGTCGTCGGTGGGGTTTTGTGATGGTTTCCTTACTTTGTAGGAGGAAGATTCGCCTCCAGTTGTGCTCGTCGGTCGTTGTCCAAGCTCACCTCGGTCGAACTTCGGTTATCTTGATTTTGACTACATGGTCGTGACTTCGATGCTGCCTAGCTCCTCGGAGGGTGCTCTACGGCCCGTTTTGGAACAAAGCAAGCCCGGAGCTCAGGTTTTTCATCCAAGGGACGACAACGGCAATAAGAGTCGATTTCGGCGACCGACGACAAAATCAAAGTGGGGCAGGAGGTTGGCGGAGGTTACAAGTTGTCGGTGGGGTGACGGCAGGGGCTACGTGGTGTTCATGGGGCGACGGGAGAGGCTACGAGTGGAAGCCAGAGGCAATACTCATGTCGATGCCGGGAAGCGGGGAAGAGAGGCCGAAATTATCCTGAGAATCGGCCACAACCGTTTATATTTGAAGGTCAACCAACGTGACGACGCTTGTAACTTTTCAGGAGTTAAACCGGCTCAAAAGAATAAAAAATAAGTTGTTAAAGCCTTTCAAGAGATGGATCAACATGTGTAAAAAAAGGGGTGAATAGAAAGGCGATAACTCCTCTCACAATGCTTCTTCCTGACAACATCATGAACGACACAATCAGTGTAGTTGCAGAGTTGAAATGTTTGGGCCAAAACATGTCGTGAGAGTAACACTCTTATTAATAATTTTAGTTTGCAAACTCTAACATTCCCCTTAAGTAACGAATGAGACAAATTGTATGCCTCCATTTAAAAAAGTTTGCAAATTCAGCAAATCTATCTGAAATTGCAAAAGAAAAAATGGGAAGCTGTGGACTGTGGACTGAGGAGCTGAGTATGCTCGAAGAGGTCATACAAATCTATTGTAACTTCATATGCAGGCTGGTCGGTTTTCGCCCGATTTTCCGGTAATTAACTGAGCGATTCTCTTCTTCTTAGTTAATCGATTAGGTAAATCTTTTGCCTTCGTTTCAAAAAAAATAAATATGCGGGCTAAACCTTCGTAGCAGCGTGATTCGCTCGAAAGCAAAACAAACAAATAAATCGATGTCGTCGTGCACACAAAAGCCTGAAGTTTAAGAGACCGAAGGTCAAAAGGAGTAACAGCAACCGATGCAGTTCAAGAGGATGCAAAATATCAATCGTCCGAATAAGAGTGAATTCCAGTTTTTACCTCCTATTTAGACATTTTTTCATGAATTACCCACTCTAACAAATTTTCATCCGAATGACCCAATTTAGCGAATCCATTTAACGAAAGTGTCAGCACTTTTTTTATCCATTTAAAATGTTGAGAGCGATCTGCTTGGTGAGTCTCAGACATCATGTACACATAGCAAGCCACATCGTGGTTTTCTCATGTTTTTCATGCACCTCCTTTACCTAAGTTGGTCCCGCTCCACACACCTGCATGCTTAGAGCAACCCTAGCAGACCCCGCATCCCGTCCTGCCCGCATAATAACCGCCAAATTGCGGGTCGAGACTGGAAAACCTGCCCGATCAGACTCCGCATCCCGCTCCGGCCCGCATAATTTTTTGCGAGGCCGCGGCAAATCTTCTCCCCAACCTCCATCTTCACGGGCTGGGAGGCTGACCCGAGCGCAACCCATATCCGCAGCGAGATTTGGCGGGAGGGACATTTTCGTGCGCCCTTTCCCCGCTCCCCCACCCTCCGCCACCATTGCCCCGCCTCCGCACGCTCCGGTGGTTCCTCCCCGGCCATCCCTCGCCGTCATGGACGACCCCATGATGTCCCCCGTCACCGTCGAGGTCACGCACGCTCCCTTCCCTCGGGCGGATCTCGTCGCCGGCCATGTCGGTCCCGCCGCCGCCGCCCAAGCAAACGCCGCGCCTGTCCGCAAGCGGCAGGGCAACGTGGTCGTGCAGGGCGGGAATCCGACAGCCCGATGGCGACAAGAAGACAAAGGAGAAGATTAAGAGAGAGCAAGAAGCATCGAGTTTGAGGGAGAAGATTGATGTCATGGTGCAATCAAACGAGTCGATGTTGTTGAAGTCGTTGGAGATCAAGAAAGAGTTGGCCGACAAGAAGGCAAAGTAGAAGCAAGAAAAGTAGCAATTGCTCAAAGAAGAGGGGCTGCGCAAAGCTGTCATTGCTGCAGAAACAAAGCCTTGTCCAAACTGCTCGTCGAAGCGAACAAGATCATGTCAATGAACCGCAATGACATGGACGATCTCACCAAAACATGGCATGATATGGCAAGGAGAGAAATCTTGAAGAGAAGAATGGTTTCGTCGGCCGGTGCGTGCTACAGTTCAGGAGATGTTTTCTTCGTACCATATGGTGGCAATGCTGACGATTTCGGTGCGGGAGTTGGAACAAGCGCCGGAGGTGGATTCGGTGGTGGCGATGAAGTTCAAGATGGACTCGATGGCTTGGAGTAAAGATCGACCAAGATGATGCCGAACATGGGCGCAAACTTTTGCAGGGCCCTCTTTTGCATTTGCCGTAATGAACTTGGCTTTTATTTTGCGCGTAAAACCGTGTTATGTCATTTGAATTTGAACTTGTTTATGAAGCCCTATGTCAAATGCGAGATTTTGCAGTTTTTCTGTTTTGCGGGTCGTCGCGGTAGTGCCCGAGCAGAACCCGCAGAAGCCGACCCGCATATGCTTTTATGCGGGTCTGTTTGAGAGGTCTGCATCTATGGATGTCCGCGTCGACCCACAAAATCATTTTTGCGCGAACTGCAAACACATTTTGCGCGCCGGCGGCATGCGGAGTCTGCTGGAGTTGCTCTTAGCAATACCAACTGCAAGTTGCAGGATGTATGACCATGAGGAAAAAAAACTTGTCGCCATTCGACCTGTTTGTGCTCAAGCAATAAAAGCCAAAAGGGAAACCGCCACATCAGTGGCGGAGCTTGGGCTGAATTTGTGGAGGGGCAAAGGGGCTGGAGGGGAAAGAAACGACCACTTTAGGCTGATTTTAATTGTACATATGAGTTTTTTTTTTGTACATATGAGTTGAATACTAGGCATATATACTAGCTTTCTCATGGGCTGGGCGGCAATGGCCCAGGTTGCTCTCCACTAAGCTCTGTCACTGCGCCACATGGCATGTTACATGTTGATAATGCCTATGCGGTTAGTAGTCAAGGCCGCAGTGGTGGTATTGTTATGTTTTGGAATAATACAATAAAGGTGGAGATTCTTGGTTATTCGGTCTATCATTTGGACGCAAAGATTGAGGAACAGAACCACGAAGAGTGGACATTGACTTGTGTGTATGGCGAGGCACAAACGCACTTGAGACATCAAACATGGACAGTTTTAAAGAACATCAGTACTTTGAGCACTTTGCCGTGGCTTTGCACGGGAGATTTTAATGAAGTTCTACGTCCGGAAGAACATGAGGGTGTACATCAGCGAAGCAATGCGCAAATTCAAGCGTTCCGGGACACTATAGACATTTGCATGTTGCAAGACTTGGGCTATGACAGAAGTTTTTGGACTTTTGAGAAGAAGGTGTCGGGAGGAAGCTATACAAGATGCAGGCTGGACAGAGCTTTGGCAAATGCTTCATGGATGAACAGATTCTCTCTAGCATCGGTCAAACATCTAACTTGCGCCACTTCTGACCACTCGCCTATTGTCATTGACTTTGGTAACGATGTGCAAGGCGGGGTGCAGAATTCTTTCAAATATGAGCTTATGTGGGAATCACATGAAGGGCTTAGCCAAGTACTATCAAATGCATGGGCAGCTGAAACTCACTGCTTATCGGTTGGCGCAATGAGACAGAAGCTTCATAACATCTCCAAAGAGCTGGTGAAGTGGAACAGAGATACGTTTGGTAGCGTCAGAAAGGAAATAAAGAAGCTGAAAAAGAATCTAGAGGAGCTCCGCGGTGACCCTTTGCGAGTGGGCCCCTCTCATGCGGAGTTGAAAATTAACGAAAGACTTATCGAGCTATATTACCGAGAGGAAGTTATGTGGAGGCAGAGGGCAAGAATGGAATGGCTGTCGGCGGGTGACCGAAACACCAAGTTTTTTCACCTCCGAGCAAGCATTCGTAGAAAGAAAAACATGATCAAGGCCCTGCATAACTCTCTTGGAGTGGTCGTGGATGACCCGACTGAGCTTCGGGCTATGGTTAATGAGTTTTATCAGAGTTTGTATACCGCTGAAGAGGTGCAGAACATGGATGCTGTGCTTGATCATGTTCCTAGGAAGGTGACAGATGAGATGAATGCTTCCCTATGTGCACCTTATACAAAGGAGGAGGTGAAGGTGGCTCTCTTCCAAATGTTCCCAACGAAAGCGCCGGGCCCCGACGGATTTCCTGCTCACTTCTACCAGCATCATTGGGACATTTGCGGAGGGGAGGTAACAGAGATTGTACTGAGAATATTACGTGGGGAGGACAGCCCTGCATGCATAAATTACACCATTCTGGTCCTTATCCCCAAGGTAACTAACCCCACGCTCATGTCTCAATACAGGCCAATAAGTCTTTGCAATGTTTTTTATAAAATTGCTTCCAAGGTGGTATCGAACAGATTGAAATTGATCCTCCCAGACATAATCTCAGAAGAGCAGTCAGCTTTCGTTCCGGGAAGACTGATAACAGATAATATTATTAGTGCATATGAGTGTCTGCATTTTATGAAACGATCCAGGTCAAAATCAAACAACTATTGTGCTTTAAAACTAGACATGATGAAGGCCTATGATCGGGTGGAATGGTCATATTTAAAAGCCATCATGACTAAACTGGGTTTTGCCGGAGTATGGATAGATACAGTCATGAGCATGGTATCTTCAGTTTCCTTCTCGGTTATGGTAAATGGGCAGAAGCTCGAATCTTTCAATCCTTCCAGAGGAATCCGGCAGGGAGACCCAATCTCCCCCTACTTATTCTTGATTGCAGCAGAGGGCCTTTCGTGCCTCCTCAAATCCAGTTCGTCGTCTTCGTTTGCAGGTATTAAGGTGGCCCCAACGGCTCCAACCGTTAACCATCTTTTGTTTGCAGATGACAGCCTGTTGCTATTCAAGGCCAACGTAGAGGGTGCAGGAGAGGTGTCAAACTTGCTAGAAACCTATTGTGCAGCTTCGGGACAGAGGATTAATTATGAGAAGTCTTCAATATTTTTCAGTAAGAAGTGCCCGGAGAACATAAAGGATGCCATGAAAAATATCCTACATGTCCACAAGGAGTCGCTGAGTGAACGCTACTTGGGTATGCCAACTGATGTAGGTCACTCAAAAAATGGAACGTTCAAATATTTGAGGGACCGTGTGTGGGAGAAGATCAAAGGCTGGATGGAGAAGTTGCTGTCCTCGGCAGGCAAGGAAGTACTAATCAAGTCGGTGGCTCAGGCAATACCAGTATACTCGATGTCATGTTTTCGACTGCCAAGAGGCCTTTGTGAGAATATCATGTCTATAATTAGACAGTTCTGGTGGGTAAGCAAACATGGGAAGCGCAAGCCCAGCTGGGTTGCATGGGACATTATGACCAGACCAAAACACCTCGGCGGGCTAGGGTTTCGAGACTTGGAGCTTTTCAACCTGTCATTGCTGGCCCGACAAGCCTGGAGGCTGCTTACGGGATCTTCTTCTCTGAGCTCACGTATTCTGCAGGCTGTCTACTTCCCAGGGGGCTCGATACTGGACGCCGAGCTGGGGCCGCACCCCTCGCAGATTTGGCGTGCGATCCTGGATGGGCGTGATATCATGGCACAAGGTATTATAGGGAGAATTGGTGATGGCACAACTACAGATATATGGAGGCACAGCTGGTTACCAAGAGATGGTCTTAAACGGCCAATAACAGCTCTTTCTCATGATC
Source organism: Secale cereale (assembly GCA_902687465.1). NCBI lineage: Eukaryota > Viridiplantae > Streptophyta > Magnoliopsida > Poales > Poaceae > Secale > Secale cereale. The sequence goes on along the minus strand of LR738710.1, from coordinate 678,081,607 downwards.
CACCTAGACTGGTATCTGAGCTTATTGATCATACCACGGCTACCTGGAAGGAAGAAGTGATCCGAGGGACTTTCACCAGTTTCGATGCAGATGTTATACTCAAAATCCCCCTGTGTACCCGCCAGGTAGATGACTTCTGGGCATGGCATGAGGAAGCGAGAGGTGTTTTCAGTGTTCGGTCCACTTATCGCATGGTTCTGCGCACTAAACTGGAGCGCGAGGCTTGGCTGAATGAAGATGGGGGCTCATCATCTGTGCATGATGAGGCGGACAAATGGAGCAATATTTGGCATATTCAAGTTCCCTCAAAGCTCAGAATGTTTGTGTGGAGGCTGGCGAGACGATCAATGCCTACTGCGGACTTGCTGAAGCACCGAAATATGGCCACTGAGGACAACTGCCATTTGTGTGGGGCAAATGATTCATGGAGACATGCCCTTCTCATGTGCCCGATGTCGAGCAGTGTCTGGACCTTAGCGCCGGAGGAGCCGGTTCATCATCTAGTGGATAGACAAGAAGATAATCCCAAAGACTGGTTATTTGCGCTAAGTGAAACAATGAGGAAAGACATGTTTGCACATATGATAATCATCCTGTGGGCTATCTGGAGGGCTCGCAGGAAAGCGATCTATGAAGATATTTTACAATCGCCTCATGCCATCTACGATTTCATAACGAGCTATCTTCAAGACATTAATTTGCTCAACAAGAAGGAGGTTAGACCCAGAGCTCAGAGTGTAAACAGGCCATCGCAGTGGCAGCCTCCAGCCGCTACTTGTGTCAAGATCAATGTTGATGCGGCTGCTCCGAGGCATGCTAGATGTGGGGCAGTCGGGGCTATTTGCAGAAGCTCAGAAGGTACGTTTCTGGGAGCATCAGCACTATTGGTAAGACATGTTACCGATCCACAGATTCTTGAAGCTATAGCAATAAGGGAAGGTTTAGCGCTAGCCGAAGATCTCTACCAGAGGCAAGTTCATGTTGCGTCGGACTGCAAGAATGTGGTGGAGGATCTGAAGAAGGATAACGCATCATCACATGGAGCGATTGTGCATGAAATTATAAACCACTCTTTAGCATTTGATTTTTGTAAGTTTAGCCACGAGTTTAGGAGCTCAAATTTTGAAGCTCACAACCTAGCAAAGCACGCTTTGTCGCTCGGGTTGGACCGCCATGTGTGGTTGGGCCAGCCAGGGGATCTTACTTTCGTCCCTGTAAACATTGTGACGACTTAATAAAAAGCTCCGCGAGGTTGTCTCAAAAAAAAAACATGTACTCCACAGCTGGGAGCCTGCGACACACATGTTACATCGCTCATAAAAATTCAAGAGGGGGTAAAAACTGGCAAAAAATTCGCTAAAAGGGGTGTCCGGATGAAATTCAGCTAAATAGAGTAATTAGTCAAAATTATCAAAGTAGAGGGTAAAAACTGGAATTCACTCTCGGAATAAAAATGATGGATACTTAGCAGTGCGGCTGCACCAACAACATAGTACTACAGAACAAGCAGCAAGCAACTTAAAGGACATGGCGACGGAACAGACCGGCATGGCAGATAAGAAACGACATGGGTACCATAGCGCCGGCCAGGCCCGGAGCCCCGGACTATGCACCGTCCATGCGAGAAAAATAATCGAAAATGGCGAAGACCAACTGGGCCGCGATAGCTGTGACGCTGATGGCGGCCTTTGCCTCCGCCGGGACCTTGCCGCCCAACATATTCCCTACGGCGGAGGAGAGCAGACCGAAAAGCCCCATTATGTCTGCGGTGGCCGAGGATGCGCGCTTCGACTTTGATGACACCAACTTCCCGTAGGACTGGTTTGGAAGCATCGGCGTAGAGGCCCTCTTGATGCCATCCAAGATGGCGGCGACGAGAGACGCAACATCACCTGCTTGCACGAATCCGTTCACGCCGTCCAGCTTCCTCTTCGCACAAGCGGCCGCCGCGTCGCCGTGCAGGCACTCGATCATTCCGACGACGCGGCTGCAGACACACGCGGCGGCGCGCTTCACCGCGTCGCAGGCCTGGGCGACGACCCGCTTGCCCGCCTCGTAGGACTCGGCGGCGGCCGAAGCTACCGCGCGGTACTGCGGGGACACGTAGAATGCCGCGGCCTCCGCCGCGTCGGCGATGGCGTCGAAAACAGCTTCAACTGCCGCATACGCCGACCTGTGCGCAGCCTCGACGGCCGCTCCCCCCAGCACCGCCCCCACCGCCACCAGCGCAACCTTGCTCATCGCGCCTCCCATCGTCTCTGAAATCTACGTTGAGGTGGAAAATGCGATAGGCAGGAGTGCTACAAGTGACCGGGAAAGGCTTCGGAGCGGGTTTATTATGGTGGGCAGGCTAACCAGGAGATGTGCCGATGGATTGAATCCGATGCGCGCGTGCCTGGGAAAATGAGGCGCCGAAGGATCAACCAACGCTCCGTCGCATGGGAACTCGTGGTTGCGCCGGGCGCAGTCTGACCGGCCAGTCTCTCGAGTCTCGAGTAGAGCAGCGGATGGACGAGTGCATGCCCGGCGGCTCGATCGACGATGGGTCTTTTTAATTCGATTGAAATGAGCCGCGCTTGTTAGAAAGCAAAACGAGAGAGACCATAGACATGAATGTAAAGTCAAGGGTTTTCTTTATTGATAATTGAGTACAAGTATATATAGTCCTGAGGGGATACATCCAACAGACGCGATGGTCCGGAGAAACACGAGCGAACAGTCGTGTCCCTCGTACATGACGGTTAGGGATAGTGGATATTCTCCATAATTAACACATGGGTTAATTAATCTCAACACTCCCCTTAATCTATGCTATCCTTGTAGACATCATCATCTTAAATAAAAGCTCCTCAAAAAAACCTGGGAGAGAATGTGAGGAGTATAGTGTTTGATATGTTGCTAAAACTCCTTCAAACCCAATGAGAAAAATAAGGAGAAAATGTTACAACATATAATGGTCATTGTCTTTTTTAACTCAATACGAGAAAACTCATAGAGTTTAGGGCACAATAAATATGTCATATATACTTTCCCAAAAAACCCCGGTGGGGAAAACAGAAAGTATGACATATGATCTCATGTTGATATTACCTCATTAAAACCTTTATGAGAACCTGTAAAGTAAACTAATGAAAGGAAAAGGAGTATAATATGGTGAATTGAACAGGAACAATTCAGGAAGATACTTCCCCTGATTCTTGCACAATTCGAAGTCGTCACATACCAAAACATAGAAGTTGGTAGAGACCCGCTAAACAAATCAGTCGCATGATTTGACTTGCAAGATATGCAATACAGTGGTATTGCTTATTATGTAACCTGTTTGCATCCGGGCAACACAAGAAACATTATCGTTGAGATAATGGTTAGTGAATGTAGCCATGCGGTCTGTTTCGAAGACTCTTCATGAGAGGGCTACTACACCTAGTAGGAACACTAAACTTGTCTACGATCTGACATAGTGGGGATCTGATCGATGTATCCAATGATATTGGTGTTCAGATTTCTCAGAAACTGAAAAACCAGGACAAGATGTTTCATGCCTTGCAGATATCGAAAGATATTCTTGAGTACCAACCAATTGTGTTTGGTCGATCCAATGGCATATGAAACGTTGAGTCCCAATATCTCATTTTCATCATCTCTTGGTCTAAATAGATCTTTCTCTACGTCTAGAGAATGAATTACCATGAGAGTTATGGATGGATAATATTTGTCCATAATGAATTTCTCCAATATATTTTGGATATAGACAACATAGTATACCATAATGTATGAATGAAGGGGCTCAAGTTGTAGTAACGAGCGGTGTTTTATTTTACCCAAATCCTTCATTTTAAACTCCGTCATTTAAATGATTACATGTGTCGTCATTATAGACACACAAACATGGATAACCATCATTGTAGGAGTAATCCTTGTGTATAAGGAACTCACTACGTCGGTTGTACCAAATGTACCGACGATAATAATAAGTCATATGGTGACTTATTGAGTTTACACAATGTATGTTGCATTCTGTACTTCGATTCAGAATTGAGGTTCCGTCGGGAACTATATATATTTGAATCTAGTGATCTACATGGATATGTAATCACTACATCTATCAACTGCAGAGATAGATGATTTTGAACTGCCAATTATATAAGTTAGTGGAATGGGATTCCACCTCTGGAGAATAGTTGGGTATCCGCGTGAACCCTTGTGCTACAATACTTGCTCTTTGTTTCACCACCTCGTTATTCTCAATTCTGTTTCCAGAAGAAAACTGGTGTAGGTATTGCTTATGAATACCTTCCCATTATTGAGCAAGATCATTTCTACCTAGATTATACAATTTGCTTGCGTTCAGTCCGAGTGTTGATCACACTTTGCCATGGCCATGGTCTTTGGATCTGAATTACTTGAAAGGGTTTTTCAATCTAGTTGAGAAATGTATGTCGACAATTGTAGACTTCTGGTTATATGTTTCTCCAGAATCTATATATCAATATATAGTTGATGGAAATATCGTTACCCATGTTGACTGCTCGCGATTTCCCATTGCGATTGAGTCGGGTATTCCGATGTCCCGGTCATTGTATGCACTATGACCTGGGTTGGTGGAGGTTTCCCGTCCACTGGGTGTATACTACCCATTAGGTGGCTGTCAACATGAAGTTGACTTGCATTTACTGATTCATAGGCCTTGATATCCTTGCTTGCGAGAAGCTGAATCCTGATGTATTTCTGCCATACATCTCCCCTGTTGCTTTGAACGGGGGGTGGAGTGGATTTTGCTGACACCTCCACTCTTTCAGGCGTACTTTTGCAGGATTGTAGGATTGTGTGACACCTTTATAGTCAGTAAATAAATCTGGCAGATTATTTGTAATGTGTTGCAAATCTTCTAAACACATGGTTCAGATCTTTGATTACGTCGATTTGAGGCAGAAATGTGTTGAACATTCCACTAATTTCCTGGCATTCTTTATGATACTTGAAATCTCCCCCTAATGCCTAGACATGTTACTCATTGAATCAGCATACTGGCCTTGAATAACTCCCCATGCGAGGGGCTTGATGTATTGACGGAAATACAGTTATTCCTCACATAGATCCCAACTATATGATGAGGGGCCAATGATGTATGCCGGGTGGTGATATCGGTATGCAACCGAATTACCGCGGATAGGAAATACTTGGTAGATATCCACGTATCAAAGATAGAGGGGGGGTGATATTATGCAGTTCTGTGATGTGTGTGTAAAACTGCATGACTCCAACGTAAAGTTGGTAAGTTGCAATTCCAAAGTAAAGACAATGCAATGAGCTTAACTCTTTGGATAGGATTCTACCAAACCATTTTGAGTCTAGACCTTCGGACAAATTGCTAAACTCAATCCAAGGGCCATAGAAAAGTCACTCAAGGAGAATTTTGCAATGTTATCCATTCGATTTCCTTGAAATCGATGTCAGGATACTGAGCCAATGGTTTCGTGTGAATAAAGCACACACTTAAGACCATCATGCAAATATGTCTTTTAGAACCATGGAATACCTGAATAGTCTAGTCAATGGATGGGAAGAGCCATTTACCTCGACTTGATGCATTCAAGGAGTCTGAGTGGTTTAGCATAGACTTTAAGGTGTGCGCGCCTTAAAATTAGCTTCCCTGTGTCACATGTAGTGCACATAAAATCCAAATGATGTTAGAATTTAGCATCATAATAATAATAAACTATTGGAATTGCTGATAGTTTTGGTTTCAACCTAATGTCTCGATGACCAAGGCAAGTATGCCAAGTTTGTCATGTACAAGACACTCGGGAAAACTATCTCGTACGCAACATGCGCTACTGGTTGTGTCGTATGTGTAGTACAATCCAGATGATACACCAAGAATGAGTTTGCCATATCCGTTGCATATGGTAAAGAGAAATTATTTCTCTTTGTTGTCATCATAAGTTTCGCTATGGAAACTATTTTTACGGATACCTCCATAGTTCAGTAGGGTACGAGTTAAACCTGGGAAGCAATAAAGCATCCCGACATTACTCGAGTACCCACAGGGATAGTCAATATGACTCGAGTTGAGCCAACAAATACCTCATCGCGTCTAGCGATTTTAAAATATCTTCTTTCTCTCAATGAGAGTGGAAACATTGGACTTCCCTGAGTATAATGTTTGTGGTGCATATGTCCACAAGGCACATATCATTTTTCATCAGATTGACCCCCGTAGAAATCTATATATAGACATGAAGATTTTTAATATGAAAAGCACTGTCAGATATATAGAATACATACAAATGTATTTGTATCAAAGTGATGATATAGTATATTGTGATATACAATATATGATGACAACAATAATCATGTTCTTATTAGAACATCATAAATGGACATAAATAAATAGATCACTAAGAAGACTAGGGGACTAAATGTATAGTCTCCAAACATGTCGGTTGATGCATATTCAACAATCATGCTCTCCATGCTCATAGGGTCTCGTGACAGCTTGATGGTGTCACGTTGAGAGTTTGAAGTGTGTTTCAAACCATTACCCTTGAGGTCCTTTGCGTCCCGGTGGCATGGCTTGAATTGCACGCGCTATCCCATGGGATGCAAGACTGATCTTGATGTCCATGACCTGCTTAAGTAATTTGTGGCCATTGAGGGCAAGAGCCTCGAATTGTTAGCCATCGATTACTTATAGAGCAGGCTAGAGATAATTAATTTACAAGAAGTTAATTAAAAACCATCATAGTTTTGTAATAAGAATGCAAAAAATTTGACTCAAATGTATGACATGAAAATGCTCAACCTCAATTGTGGCAATATAACATATTGAAGATCATACAGATCTCACAGTAATAGAGATAATCTGCACATGTGCAGTAGATCCAACTCATTACCTTGTGTTTTCCTAATATTATGAGGGAGATGTTATTGTTAGAAATTTACAAGTTTGTTGTGCGGGAGAAATCAATCTCGACCGCTGTGACAATGTTCATGAAGAATGACAATGTGGTAAACACATAGAACATATCATCTCCGGTGAAAAACCGGTATTTTATTTATATTACATATTATGTAATATAAACACATCTTAATGTTGCAAAATTAATAGATTTCAAGAAGGTGGCTCGAAATCAGTAGGGTGAATCTCAAAATGCTAAGGATGACACCTTAAATTTTGCATATGTATTTGCAAGAAATTGAAAATCTCAATTGCAAATAGATGTATTATTCTCGACATGTAGTGAACATGGAGATACATACATTCTGGAATACATCGTACTCAATAGAAATTTAATTAACAACGTTTGAGACAGAAAATACTAGTAAATAGTATACTGTTAACATGATCAATTTGCAAACCCCGGAAAAGAAGGGGATTATTGGCAAAACTGGCCTGTACACTGTTTCTGGCTGCTTTGCCAATCCCTGCGAATGGAGGGATTTTAGTGTAAAATAGCGAAGGATATGGTTCCTTATCCTCATCCATCTGCTTTCTCTCCCGAGCGGTTACTCACGGTAGTAACCGCCGTTGGAGTCCATGCCGTGGCTCGCCGCCGGCCTTGCTTCAGGCGCCGCCGCCAAGCCTCGTGTGGGCTGTGGTCCCGGGCTGCCTCGTCCATGCGTATGTGAGCGGTCGCCGGGAGGCATCGCCGCGGGAGTGGTCGTTGCACGGGTAGCCATTGGCTGTTGCCCCTGCTCTGTGGGACGTCGCCGCACTTGCACGCCACTGTCGTTGGCCGCGTCGCGATGGGAGCCGCCTTCGCTGCGGGCTGGTGCGCCGGGGTGGGGAGATGGGAGGTCTCTGCCTCGCATGATCCCGTGAGGATCCATGCATGTTGATGCATGCTCTTGCAGAGCGCGTGGTTCCCCAACGCCGGGAGCAGCGGCTTCGCGGCCGGAGATCAATGCAGTCTCGGAGCGAGTCACGTACTGGACGAACGGTTGCGTCGTGGGAAACCGCCGTGGGCAACAGCCGATCTCATGCGGTAACCACCGCACCAAGTCGTCCAGCCGCACCGCCGCGCGTGCACGACGAGCGACAGAAGTGACCCGTGCGTCGCGCTGCTAGAGGCCTAGACAGCAAGCCACGCTTGCGCGTCGGGAGTCGACGAAGCGATGTCGTCATGCACGCTAGGAATTGCCCCTCCAGTCTCTGCGGACTAGAGCACCGGGTCATCCACTGCGTCCTGCGTGATTCGGCCGCCCTCGGAAAACCTAGCCGGAGGCCATCGCCCCGCTACACGCTGGCCACCATCGGAAGTACGAGTCCCATGGTTGTCGTGCAATCCGTGATTAGTTATTTGTTAGCAATAAAAAAGGAAATTCAAACCAGGCTAGTGTTCTTCTGATTGATTTCTTGGACAGATGCATTCATGTTGTAGTCTTTGCCATTGACTGCGTCGCCGCGTTCAGTCTTCTAGCGCGCCGCGGCGCCGCTGTTCGGAACCACCTGCGGAGCCCTCGTCATTGTCGGGTGTGACGGTGTTCTCGAGTAGATGGGCGTTGCCGGCCTATCGTGTCCACCGACGGCGTCAGAAGAATTGGAGTATCAGGAAGCATCTTCTTGCTGTGCGCGTGAGTAGCGGTGATCTTGGTGTGTGGCCTTTTTCCTCTCAGCGGAGAGCAAAGGGTTGATAACGTGTTAGAAAGCAAAACGAGAGAGACCGTAGACAGGAATGTAAAGTCAAGGGTTCTCTTTATTGATGATTGAGTACAAGTATATATAGCCCCGAGGGGATACATCCAACAGACGCGATGGTCTGGAGAGACACAAGCGAACAGTCGTGTCCCTCGTACATTACGGTTAGGGATAGTGGAGATTATCCATAATTAACACATGGGTTAATTAATCTCAACAGCGCTCACGTAGAGTTACGAGTATACTGTGAAGTCTGCACACACCCAAGTTTTTTGGTTTTTTGTTTTGCTTGGGTGCCAGACATCGAAGGTGCTAGTATCCGAGTATCGGGGCAGTAGTGACGGCAGTTTATTTCCCCAAAACCCTAAAACGCTCTGGCGGCGCCTGGGCGACTAGGGTTTTGATCGTGGAACCAGATTATTCGGCCGGAGATTCGTCGCCGGTGCTGATCGAGCACGCCCTAGTGATCGTGCGGATGGCTGCCCCCAATGCCTCGACCGGCGGGGGGAGCGGAGAGGACGAGCAGCGAGGTCGTGAGGCCAGGAGGAAGCTGGAGGAAGCATTGGGAAAACTTGATATATCTGAAGAAGAGGCAACTCCCCTGGTGCTCGACGATCGGGTTGATGGAGGTCCGGTGAAGTGGCTATTGGCGGGTAAGATTCTCCACAGAAATCACTTTCATATCCAGACCATCACCAATGCCCTCAGGCCGGCGTGGGGAAACCCACGAGGACTAAAGTTCAGATCAGTTGGAGTTAACATGTTCGTGGCTGATTTTGAGAATCAACGTGGCTGATTTTGAGAATCAACGGGATAGAGATCGAATCTGGGTTGGATCGCCATGGCATATTAGCAAGAACGTCGTTGTGTTAGAGGAGTTCGACGAGTGCATGTGACCAGATGAGGTTAAATTCGATCACATGCAAATCTGGGCCAGAGTTGTCAATCTGCCCTATAACCTGAGAGATGAATCATGGTGGATGCCAATAGCGCGGCAGATGGACAAGCATGCTCAGTCGGTAGCCTTTGATCATAATGGTGGTTTCCTGAGAGCTCGAATTACAATTGATGTTGAGAAGCCGCTAAGAAGATGGATCCTTATTGACTCTGCTAGGAGGAAGAAGGTGGACATGTATGATATTCAATACGCGCAGGTTCCCTACTTTTGTTTCTCCTGTGGGAAGTTGGGTCATTCAGACCTCTACTGTCCAACGCCAGGATCCCGTGATGAGAATGGCGACATGCCGTTTGGATCAAACCTGAGAGCGCCAGAGGAGTTCAGGAAATCAGCGGCTTTTGAGAATTCTTCCAGGGAGCATAATGCAAGTAATAAGACGAGGAACTCGAGTACTGCTAAAGACACTGGAGATGAGGTGAACTCTCCTGTAAAGAATAGACAGCAGCAGAAACGAAAGGATGCTCCAAATCAGGTCTATAGGCCAGTTGCAAAAACTGTGTTGTTGCTTACGGATGGTGGTACAGATACCTTTGTTTGGCTTTTGAACGAGGCTAGCGTTGCTGGGTCTTCAGAAACTAAGGATGATAACGATGCATTTTCTAGAGAGCCAAAGAAGAAGAAGCCTACTCCAGAGAATTCGGCAGAGACTGCGTTGCGGTCCTGCCCGTCCCAATGAATTGCATTAGTTGGAACTATCGGGGGCTTGGGAACCCCGAGATAGTTCGTGAGCTTCGTAGTATTGTGAGGCTAGAAGGTCCCTCTCTGCTCTTTGTTACAGAAACGAAAATACAAGCAAAAAGAGTGGAGGATTTGAGGTTTTTGTTAGGTTTTGGAGGTTGTTTTGCTGTAGACAGTGTTGGCCTTAGTGGCGGCATTGGTCTGTTTTGGTCTAATGATGTTTCAGTAGAACTGAAAAACTATGGGCGTTGTCACATTGATGTTTTGGTTAGTAATAAAATTCCTGGTTCTCCGACTTGGAGGTTCACAGGTTTTTACGGATCACCGCGTGCTGAGGCTAGAAATGATAGCTGGCTGTTATTGCATACTCTTTATAATGTGCCACATGCTGCATGGATGTGAATGGGGTATTTTAATGAGACCATGTGCTCCAATGAACACTTCAGCAGATATGTTCGTCCTGAGCGACAGATGCAAGCTTTTAGAGAGGTTGTGGATGATCTTTCTTTCCAGGACTTGGGCTGGTCAGGTACAGCGTACACTTGGGACAACCGCCAAGCTGGAGAGGATAATGTGAAAGCAAGACTGGACCGTGCCTTTGCTAATGAGGTGTTTCGGCAACAGTTTCAGCATATAAGAGTGAGACATCTCTCGTCGGTTGAGTCTGATCATTCTTTTGTTGTGGCGGAAATAAAAGAAATAGAAGCGTTCAGGCCACGAACTAAGAAACAGTTTAGATATGAAAACGTGTGGCAGACCCATACTGACTATGATCGTCTAGTTGCAGATACATGGCAGGGTCTGCAACACCAGTTCGATATGCAAGGCATGTCGGATGCACTGACTGAACTTCAGGCTACACGAGAGCCATGGAGTTCAAAAGAGTTTGGTTGTCTGACAAGGAGAGTGAGGCAACTACAAAAAAACTTCGATCGCATTCGATCTGGGTCTTTGGGCCGGGGCTCGTCGCCTGAGGAGCTGTCCATTGTTAAAAAGTTGAAAGAAGCGTTACATCAGGAGGAAGTTTGGTTCAGGCAACCATCCCGAGTTCCATGGTTACGAGAGGGAGACCGCAATACTGCCTATTTTCAAGCACAAGCTAGACAACGGATGAGATTAAACAAGATACAAGGCCTTCGGAGGACAGATGGATCTGTTTGTGCTAATGAAGATGAGGACAAGGAGGAAGTTCAGAACTTCTACAAGGAGTTGTACCGATCGCAAGGTTTTGCTGATGCGGGTGAGCTGTTAGCTCATGTGCCGGTCAAGATCACACAGGAAATGAATGAGAATATTACAAGACCGTACAATACCGATGAGGTCAAGCATGCACTTTTCCAGTTGGCTCCTCCGAAGGCGCCGGGTGTGGATGGGTACACTGTAGGTTTTTATCAACGACACTGGGCCCTTTTGGGTGGCGATGTCACGAGTGCAGTATTGGAATTTCTTAATGGTGGAGAATTATCTTCGGGCTTAAATGACACATCAATCACTCTTATACCCAAGGTAAAACATCCACAGTTCATATCTCAGTATCGTCCTATTGCACTATGTCCGGTTCTTTATAAGATTGCATCCAAAGCAATTACCAACAGACTAAGATGTATTATGGACGAGATTGTTAGCGAGGAACAGAGTGCCTTTGTTCCTGGTCGGCTAATCACTGATAATGTTCTAGTAGCATATGAGAGTGTGCATACTATGAGGAGAAGGAAAAAAGGTAAAAACTATTCTTGCGCGGTCAAGCTTGATATGATGAAAGCATATGATCGTGTCGAGTGGCACTATCTGGAAGCGATACTATCAAAGCTTGGTTTCAACATTGCTTTTGTCAGATTAATTACGAAGTGTGTGACTTCTGTGCGGTTTGCAGTCAGGGTGAACGGTGAGCTCCTGCCGTTTTTCACCCCGTCCAAGAGACTCCGACAAGGCGATCCTATCTCGCCGTATTTGTTCCTACTATGTGGGGAAGGTTTCTCCTCTCTACTCAAGAGCTATGATGGAGGCACTATAGAACGAGGTCTGCGTGTTAGCTACCGATCACCTTGGGTAACACATTTGCTGTTTGCAGATGATAGCTTGATTTTCATCAATGCAAAAACAGAAAGCGCCTATAGACTGAATGAGATTCTTAGAATATATGGTGATGCTTCAGGTCAGCGTGTTAATCATGACAAAAGTTCTATTTTCTTTTCTGCTAACACTCCTGATTCTGTGAGACACTCTATGAAGGCAGCTCTAAATATTCAAGTTGAGGCCTTTAGTGAAAAATATTTGGGTCTTCCCACGGCAGTTGGGCGAATCACGAGTGGTACCTTTGATCATCTAAGTGAACGCGCTCGTGGAAGAATTCAGGGTTGGTCAGAGAAACTGTTAGCATGTGCAGGACGTGAGATCTTGCTAAAGACAGTGGTGCAAGCTATACCTACCTATCCGATGAGTACCTTTCTGCCAACTAAGAAGGTTTGTAAGAGCATAACTTCTACCATGGCAAAAAAAATTGGAGCAGTTCTCTTGACAAAAAGTCTATGCATTGGGTGTCTTGGAAGGATTTGGCTACACCCAAGTGCAATGGAGGAATGGGTTTCAGGGACTTACAGCAGTTCAACCTGGCTATGTTGCGTAAGCGGGGTTGGCGTTTTTTGACCAATCCAAACTCGCTTTGTGCAAGGGTACTCAAGGGTCGCTATTTTCCAGAATCAGATTTTATGCAGGCCACAGCTCCCAAGTCGGCCTCAGCTACATGGAAGGCGATCATTGCGGGCCGTGAGGCTCTTCAGATTGGTTTGATATCCCGGGTGGGGGATGGCTCCACTATATCAGTCTGGACTGATAAATGGATCCCGAGCACCATCTCCATGACTCCAGAAGCAAGGCCACTAAATACATGGGTGGAAAAAGTTTCAGACTTGATTGATTCTGAGAGTTGGACATTGCGGCGGGAATTGATTCAGGAAATTTTTGTTCCTTCAGATGCAGCAGTTATACTTAATATTCCTATTCGGCACGAAGGGGGAGCTGATTTTCCTGCATGGGCGTTTGATAGATCAGGCAACTACACTGTCAAGACGGCGTACCGAGCTCTTGTGACTCAGAAAGAGCGACTAGCTCTTGAGGAACGGACGGCTACCGGGACCTCAGATGATGACAAACAGTTGTGGAAAGCCCTATGGAAACTTAATGTTATTCCAAAAGTAAGAGTATTCTGGTGGAGAGTACTTTGTGGTATTCTCCCGGGTGAATACACGCTCAAAAACCGTCATATTGCACACGCTAGTAGCTGCAAAGTTTGCTTGGCCGGGGAGGAGGACATGCACCATGCTCTTATATCCTGCTTGCATGCAAGACCCTTTTGGGACGAGGCTTGGGCATGGTTTGAGCTCCGGCTACCAATTCTCTCGCGGGAGACATGGGCACGGGATATCACATGTAGCCCACTTTTTTCGGATGATGATCGTGCAAAGATTACAACCATTATGTGGTCTATTTGGCATTCTAGGAATCGGATCAAGCATGGAGAGGTAGGGCGAGATCCTACTGCAACTATCCGAGCTACCAAGGAGGCGATTGCTCTCCTACAACTGCCCCAGAAGGTGGCTGCAACCTTGTCGGGCTTTGGTTGGCGACCACCTGATGTGGGCTTTATAAAGATCAATACAGATGGCGCACTCAACTTCTCAGATGGACGGGGTGGTGCTGGGGGTGTTGCTCGTTCGCCCACTGCGTTCATAGGCGCTTGGTGTAAACCTTTTATTGGGGTGTCTGACCCACTCATCATTGAGGCGTCTTCACTGAGGGAAGGAGTCCGATTCGCTACTCTACGAGGCTTCCAGCATGTGATAATGGAGGTTGATTGTCTGGAGCTGGTGAAGCTCTGGGAACATCGCCACAATTTTCGTTCTATTGTGGCTCTGATTTTGTTAGAAATAGGAGAGCTTAGTTCTTTATTCACTACTTTTGTTTTACAACATGTAAGCAGGCCGGCTAACTTACCAGCGCATCTCTATGCAAAACATGCATGCACGCTGAATGTGACTGAGAGTTGGTTCGACGAGACCCCTAGCTTCCTTGTGACCAGTTTGTTGGCTGACTATCGAAGGAATGCTCTTGCTTAATAAAGCTCTCTGATTTGCCCGCAAAAAAAGACATCGAAGGCGCTCTCAGCCCGGCTGCTCTAGTTCAATATGGGCGCGTTTGGTTGTCCTATCATTTTTAGGCACTTTACATATTTGTTTTAACTGGATCTGACTGAGTATATGCACGCAAAAATCAATATCTGCATGTTTATTGATTGCCCTCTCGAAGAGTAGCCAGTGTGTGCCAAATACAAAGGTTTGTTGTTTGATTGCGGCCTTGTTTGAGGGAAAACACAAGTCTGGTCGTTTAATTACATCCAGGACAGTTGTGTGGTAACCACTTCCTTGACGTGGTGAGATTATCAAAGGCACAAACACAAGTCTTAACCACGCACCACAAGTTTTAAGGCAACATAGTACGATAAAGTTTTAAACGAAACACAAGTCTCAAACCAATAGCCAACAAGAGCTCATGCGGTCGTGACGAAGGCGTTGTCGTGCTCTTTGCACTTGGTGACCGCCTCCACACTGTCGTCGTTGAAGACGATCGCCTTCATGGTGTCGGGTGTCAACAGCTTGAAAGTCGGCATGTACCCGATCATGAACTGGTGGTGACGAAGGTGGGCCAACCCTGATCAAGGGTGACCCTGCCGTCGGTCACACCTCACCGTCACCCTTCATGCGCAGCCGGTGTTCGTCTTCAGCTCGAACTTTGTAGGGATGGTGGGGAATTACTTTGTGAAGTCCAGAGACAATGCCAGAATCTCCAGCTTTGGAGCAATGATAACATTGCAGAAATGGCTTGGTCCGGACTCGTGATGGTACTGGTCATAGTTCTTTCGCTTGGCGTTTGGATGATCCCGCACCAACACTTCGACCAATGGAGGCATAACCTCCTTGCCTTTGTCCATCGACATTATGAACATCACTTAGTTCACTTGTCACCATTCATTCATATCGGCTTAACGCTGATATATTAACCCACCCTACTAACCCAGCACCGCACACAAACCCCCTATGTTTCACCACCTCTCCCTCACCATGAACTCCAACTCCAACCCCAACCCTTTCCCTTGGGGCATTAGATGGAAGGCCTTCTTCCTTGGGTGCTCGCCCGGTGACGGCAAGAAGTTCGAGCACACCATGGAAGTGTGCTCGAACTTCAGCAACATCGATGACATGCACAAGGAGGCCGATGTTGTGGTGAGGAAGGCAACGTCAGATGAGCTGAAGACACTGATTCCGGACCCAACCAAGGGCGCGATGTCAGTGGACATCCTGCGGTGGGCCATGAATCAGGCAGACTCCGGCCTGGTCAGCGGACAAGATGGGCCAAGTACAGTTAGTACAAGGCGCCTCAAGACTAGCGTGTCATGGCGTACTTGAGTATGACGTTTGGGTTGCCAGAGGCCAACAACGACGACATGTAGATGGTGGCCAGGGTGCCAGCAGCAGGCGACCGTGCAAGACCCATCGTTCTTGATGAAGATGGTGAGCAAAAAAAGAAGTTGGATACGCCCCCCTCCCCCGTCGCTCGACGGGACTCCAGGGTCGCCGCGGCTAGACAAGAAAGTTTGTACCCAAATCCCCACCCCCAATGTAATCGAAAAATAACTTATGAACCCGCCGTCGATGTTGAATCGATTCATGGCAATCCCCCACCCGTGATGTGTTCAAGCCCCTCCCTAACTCTTCAATCGCGTGCTCTAATCTAATCTAGCCTGAGTCGAAAGCAGTTAATCTACAGAGGGGACGAGGACTTACTGCCATGGCCGATGTGCTCCGATGGAGGTCTACAGTCGCTTTGGTGGTTTCCGCCGTCTTGGATCGAATCACGCTAGAGCTCCAGTGGTCGCTGCCGCCGGTGTGAGTGGGGAAGAGGGGAGGGAGCGGCAAGGAAGGAATATGAGGTTAATTTATGACAACGCATCTGGAAACACGGCGTCTCGGAACCGCACCCACGCGTGTAACCGCCGACCGCGTGCCTGGCTCCACAAGTAGGATCGATTTGAGCGTTCCTTTGGATGTAGGCATAGAGGTGCTTTAATGCCCGTGCTATGCATGCCCAACAGTGAATGCGGGTAACCAAATAGGCCAAATTCATCCCGTGCGGGCCTGGCTAAGGTATATGTAGCCTACCAAACGCGTCCTATATATGTCCAACTCTGACATCGGCTCCTCCATTTGCAGCTTTCGACCAGCTCAACATTCTACGATGGCGATGAACCGAATACGGCACATATATGCAAGCATTGTTCCTATTGGTCGATCCCACGCCTCTTTTGGCATCTTTACTAGAAGACTTGGGTCCCCTTTGAGTCAAGTTATTCTCCTTGCTGGGTATGCTCGATGCTAGACAGTGGATTGACTGGCTAGGTGTGGTCTTCCTCACAATGAGTCATGCTCCTTTGTTGACCATGTGAAGGAGGACATGCAAAATCTCTTCTTCAGATGCCTATTTCTCGCGGCAGGCTGGCATGAGGTCTTGGCTTTGTGTCATTTCACGTCCTTGCCTCCTTGCGCTACAACCTCCTTCATGATTTGGTGGACATCTCCTAGCTTCAACGCCCCTAAATCTCAGCGTTGAGTCTTTTTCTTCATCATCATTCTCATAGCGTTGCATATATGGAAGCATCACATCATATGTATCTTTGGCGGCGCCCGCCCCTCCATCTATCGCCTCATGTATATCATCAAGTAGGATGACCGTTGTTGGGCTAGGGCTGGCATCATCGGGCTAGACTCCATCATGCGGAAGAGATATGACTTCGGTGGCTGTGCTGAATAACCCTCTACTTTTTGCTCCGGGCTTCACCCACACACCTCCTTGTGTACGTGTTGAGTGGTGTGACCTAAATGTTGGGCTAAGTCCCTCCACATGGAGGTGGACCGGTTAATCTGATTGGCATCCAATGACTGAGAGTGCTTCTAAGGAAAGTGAGGCAAGAAGTAAACCCTAGCCACTCCATCTTTGCTGGTGATGGCGGCCATTTTCATGAGAGTGAGGGAACACAAGAGTGGAAGACAACCTATGAGAGAGAGGAAGAAGAAAAAGTGGAGGCTCTGTCCAGATTTGCTGCATCTGAGTAGACAGTGTTCAAGTTGGTGATTGGTGGCTCAAACATGCTTGTATTGGCACCAAACCTGGTGATCTCGTTCCTTACTTTGAATACTTCAATTTGATTAGCTCGTTCGAGGATCGAGTCATTGGAGCATCCAAATTGAGAGTGGTTTTGTCAGCTCGGACTATTGCCGTTTTAGAATAGAGTATTTTTGGAGACGAACAAATTGGGTAGGCAAACAATGTCCGATTGGGCTAAAATTTTGAGGGGATCTAAGGAACTCGTGTGCCTAATTGTCTGCCAGATATGGTATTGTTTGATCTAGTGGTTCAAGAGCAATTTGCAAAACACGGAATAGAACAGAAGCGTGTAAACTTTGCTTTGTTGAAATCTTGCCTCTTGTGGTTATTGTTGCTCTTGCCGATTGGCAACGTGGAGAGTGTGTTGTAAATATCTCTAGAGATTCTAAAGATTACTTTGTACTCACCATTCTCATGGTCCAGTTTGTGGATCGGCTGGTCCACAACCGTGTTTTTACTCCTAAAGTTGAGGAGGTTTTTTCTACGTTAAATTATGTGCCACATGTGCATGTTGTTTGTGCTATTCTGTTGCTTACTTGTTAGTTGAAGATGTCCTCAAAGTTCACTACAAGTGGAGGGGGTTGTGTACTGTGTATATTTGTCATGTAGGTGAATTTGTGTAGCACATTGTTGATGCCCAGCCCCAACAAAGTGGTATCAGAGCTTTGGTTTGCTTGTGCTGATTGTCCAGTCTTATGGTGAAAGATGGAAGTGAATACCAGCTGGATGATATCTTTGAATGGTACACATTATCAAGCATGGAAGGGTAAGATGGAGGACTTGTTATATGTCAAATATTACTGAAAGCTAGTGTTCTCCACCAAGATGTCGGAGGGCATTGAGGAAGGTGAGTGGAAGGTACTTCATCGCCAAGCTTGTGGTTTTATTCGGCAATGGGTCAATGACAATGTTTTGAACCATATCATTGATGAGACACATGCACACACCTTATGGCAGAAACTGGAAGAGTTGTTTGCCCAAAAATAAGGTACAAACAAGATGTTTTTGGCCCAACAATTGATGTGTTTGGCGTACAAAGAGGGCATTCTAATTGCAGGTCATGTGAATACATTGTAAGGCATTATAAATCAGCTTTCTTCAATGAGAATTACATTTGAAGATGAAGTGAGAGCCCTGCCGCTACTAGGCTCATTATCAGACAGTTGGGTGCCTATTAAGGCCATGGTTTGCAATGCAACACCTAATGTACTTGCCACTTGGAATCTTGTGAAAACCAGGGTACTAAATGAAGGGTCCAGAAAGGTGGCTGAAGCTAGTTTTTCCTCACATCCAGAGGTGGTAGTCACTCAGTCTAGATAATGGGACAGAAAGAGGTAGAAGCAAATCAAGAGGCGAGTATGCTTCTATGAGTGTCATCACTACCATCAGAAGGGCCAAATGAAGTAGCAATGTGACAAGTGGAAGAAATACAAACAAGTAAGCTAGTAGTGATAGCAACATATAGGGCCACTGAGTTACTACAGTAGAAGAGGACATCATGCTTGTTATGCATGAAGAAAATGGGAGCAAATTTTGTTTCACTATTGAGGAGAAGATCACTGTTGTTTCTGATGAAACCACCAACCTTATGGATGATGACAAGATGATTTGGATACCAGACAACACTGCTACCATTCATGTTACGTGTCATAGAGAGCTCTCCACTAACCGTACATCAGGTGATTTTAGTGTTGTGAAGATGGGGAACAATGATAGGGCAGCCATATTATGAAAGATGTAAGGGATATTCCCCACGGCCACGACCCGGCTCAGGATATGACCCGACAAGGGCCTGAAGGCACTATGTGACGAGGTTACGGACCTAGGGTAGGGTCATAGGCCTGACCAAAATGCCCCACCCAAGTCACTACCCTAGGAGATCAAAAGACAAGACCCTTGGCAGTGGAGACAGTCGATTGAAGCGGTCCAAAGAGGCATTTCACTCGACCGACCCATGTGCGCAAGACGACTCAATTCCACTCGACCAGACCGGGCACTCGACTTCCGAAGACCAAGTGCCCCTTGGAACAGCAATGGTCCTATATTTACTCTCTGTAGTAAAATATCTTAATTATCCTTTACTACAGGCGTTATCAGTAACGCCTGCCTTAATGTACCTTTAAGCCCTTGGTAACGTGGAGCATGGCTGGGGTCCTGGCGCACTATATAAGCCACCCCCCTCCTCCAGAACAAGGGTTCGCTCCTCTGTAACACATACATACACACATCAGTCGACCAAGCCTCCGGGCGTCGAGACGTAGGGCTTTTACTTCCTCCGAGAAGGGCCTGAACTCGCTAAACACTCTGTGTACAACCTCGCCATAGATAGAACCTTGCCTCTCCATCCGTACCCCCCTACCCTTACTGTCAGACTTAGAACCACGACAGTTGGTGCCCATCGTGGGGCGAGGCGTCTTAGCGACATTTGGTGAAGTTGCGATCTATTCCCCGACCACTTTCATCATGGTGTCAGGTGGCGTTTTGGCGTCGGGCCACGAGATCCGGCTCGGCGCGCTGGTCTTCGTCGTCGATGACTCCGCGTGGCTCCAGGAAGCCCCTCTCGACGTTTAGGCTCTACCCGCCCGCGGAGCCACACACTTTTGCGCCGGAGTCGGCGGCGTCCTCCTTCTACAGCCGTCGACCCGGTACTCGTCGTCCACCATCCCCGCTAGACGCCGCCGTAAGCGATCCGATCGTTCACGGCTCTAGTAGTGGGTGAAACATGCGGTGGCCCGTCAAACGGCCACCCCGCAAGTCGCGGCCATTGAGCCCGACGGTTACCTTTACGGGCCGGCTGATCAGTCGACCAGGCTCGAAGATTCTGTTTCCGAGTGCGGGAGCAGCGACCCCACGGCGGAAATCCTCATGGTCGATCCGCGCCGCGGCCCGCCAGGTTTTCCTCGTGGGGAGAACGGCGGCAGCGGTGGCGATCGGGCGCACGACAACGACAGTTACATCCCTCAGCCCCTCACTTCCGAGCAAAGAGCTGAGCTTTGTCGCCGCAACGGAGATGCGCTCTTCACCCCCATCGTGGGAGATTCCCCAGAAGCTTTGGCTCTCGAAGCCACGCGCGTGGCCACCTTGGCCGAGCGCGCGCGCCTGGAAAACATCCAACGTTCACTCGACGAACAGGCCCGCCGACTGGCCCCCGAGTCCAGTCGACGGCCGCGGCAATCGCGTCAGCGCGAGACTCAGGTGTTCCGCACACCAGTCCAAAACCTCGAGGCCGTGGCTCGTATCGCGGAGTCGATCCAACCCTCCCAGTCAGAGGCTGGGAGAGGTCTTCAGCAGATCCGAGCTTTGCTCCGAACGGCTGAAGAGCAGAACGCGGTTGTCTCTCAGTCGCGCAACAAGATTCACAACAGATCGGTGGCTGCAGACACCGTATGGTCGGCCCACAGTCCAAGATTGCCCCCGAGGCGCGAGGAACGTGGTCTGCAGCATGATCGGCACCTGGGTCGGAACGACGATCCACTCGACCGTCGACACGGCCGCTACGACCGCCGTCGAGCGCCTACCCCTCCTCCGGGGTGTGGGTCACACTCGCCACAACGGCACGTGGGCAGACGCCTGCGAGACGACGAGCGTAGGATTCCCCCGGATCCCCGGCGGCCAGGTTTCGATACAAGGTCCATCCTTGTGCAAGGTCGGGTCGACCGTAACCGGGCATCCAGGGACGAGCGAGGTGGAGACCAACCCAGCGGCAGCCGAGCGCCGGCCTCCGGGCCCGAATGCTTCTGCAGCGCAATCAGGGCCGCGGAGATCCCCCCAAACTTCAGGCTGGTAGCAGGAGTAAGCAAGTTTACCGGCGAGTCGAAGCCGAACACTTGGCTGGAATACTACCGAGTGGCTGTACAGATCGGAGGAGGCAACGACGACGTGGCCATGAAACACCTCCCCTTGATGCTGGGAGGCTCCGCTCGGGCGTGGCTCAACCAGTTAGCCCCCAGGAGCTTATACAGTTGGGAAGAGCTCGCTCGAGTTTTCGTTCGGACCTTTGAAGGCACCTGCAAGCGACCCGCTGGACTTGCAGAGCTTCAGCACTGCACGCAGAAGCCGAGTGAAACTTTGAGAGACTACATTCAGCGGTGGAACACTCTACATCACACGGTGGAGAACGTTTCCGAACACCAGGCGGTGTGCGCATTCAAGGAAGGCGTGCGCAACCGAGAGCTGAATCTGAAGTTTGGCCGAACAGGCGACATGTCCTTGTCGTGGATGATGGAGATTGCCAGTCGGTAGGCCAATGGAAAAGAGGCCGATCGGCGCCGTAGCGGCAAGAAACCAGTCGGGCAGGACGACCAGAATCACAATCGAAAGAACAAGCGTAAGGCCGACCCAGCCGCTCAGGGAGAGGCTGCGGTGGTCAACCAAGGGAAGGGCAAAGGAAAGCCCAAAGGCTCCTGGGCCCCCAAGAAGGGAAAGGGTCAGGCTGGAGATGATATGCTCGACCAGCCGTGTCCCATACACACAAAGAAGGACGAAGAGGGAAACTTGGTGTATCCCAAGCACACCACTCGGCAGTGTCGACTCTTGATCCAGAGTTTCCAGAAGGACCAGTCTACTGAGAAAGAGAAGGAATCAGAAGAGTCCGAAGAGAAGGAAGGGGACGGAGGATACCCCCGCATCAACTCCACCTTGGTGATTTTCGCAGACGTCGAGAGCAAAAGTCGACTGAAGATCATCAACAGAGAAGTAAACATGGTTGCTCCGGCGACCCCCGCGTTCCTGAAATGGTCGAAGACCCCCATCACATTTGACCAGTCCGATCATCCAGCGCACATCGCCACCCCTGGGCGGCAGGCGTTGGTGGTCGACCCAGTAGTCGAAGGCACTCGCCTGACCAGAGTTCTGATGGATGGAGGCAGTGGCTTGAATATCCTGTATGCAGCAACCCTCTGGGATATGGGCATTTCGATGTCCAAGCTAAGGTAAAGTAACATGAGGTTCCATGGGGTAATCCCGGGGAAGAAAGCCGACTCACTTGGCCAGATCTCACTCGACGTCGTCTTTGGTGAGTCCAAGAACTACCGAAAGGAGAAGCTGACGTTCGAAGTGGTGGACTTTAACAGCGCCTATCACGCCATCCTGGGTAGACCAGCCTACGCCAGGTTCATGGCTCGACCATGTTACATCTACCTCAAGCTGAAGATGCCGGGACCCAACAGCGTCATAACCATCACTGGGAACCGGCAGAAAGCGGAAGAATGCTTCCAGAAAGGCTCTAAGATCGCCGACCAGCAAATGGCAGCAGTGGAGATGGAGGAGTACCAGAAGCAAGTGAATCCGGGCGACCTGCTAAGGGCAAAGAAGCCGGCTTCCGAGTCAGCTTTTCAGTAGGCCGGGGACACGAAACCCGTGCACATCCACCCCACCGACCCCAACGCAGCGCCGACCCATATGTCCACCACCCTCGACAGCAAATAGGAAGAAGCGCTCATCCAGTTCCTCCGTGAGAACTAGGACATCTTTGCATGGAAACCATCAGACATGCCGGGTGTGCCCAGGGGCTGGCTGAGCACCATTTGCGAGTCGACCCGAAGGTGAAACCTGCGAAGGAACATCTCCGTCGATCTGCTGCAGAGAAGCGAAAGGCGATTGGCGAAGAAGTGGCTCGACTCCTAGCAGCAGAGTTCATCCGCGAGATATACCACTCCGAGTGGCTTGCCAATGTCGTCATGGTCCCCAAGAAGGACAAGTCTCTCCGCATGTGCATCAATTTCAAGCACATCAATCGGGCATGCCCGAAAGATCATTTTCCTCTTCCCCGCATCGATCAGATAGTTGACTCGACTGTGGGATGTGAGCATTTGTCCTTTCTGGACGCGTATTCTGGGTACCATCAGATCCGTCTGTATGGGCCCAATGAAATAAAGACAGCTTTCATCACCCCTTTCGGGTGTTTTTGTTATGTCACCATGCCTTTCGGCCTCAAAAATGCCGGCGCCACCTTCATGCGCATGATCCAGAAGTGCTTAATAAAGCAAATCAGTCGGAACATCGAGGCGTACATGGATGACATTGTGGTCAAGTCACGAAAAGGTTCCGACCTGCTGACTGACCTCACTGATACATTCGCGAACCTCAGAAGCTACGATATCAAGCTCAACCCGTCGAAGTGTACATTTGGAGTTCCCGGTGGCAAGTTGCTCGGTTTTCTCGTTTCCGAACGGGGAATCGACGCCAACCCAGAGAAAGTCGGCGCCATCCTCCGAATGAAACGCCCCGAGCGTATACACGACGTACAGAAGCTTACTGGTTGCTTGGCCGCGTTGAGTCGATTCATTTCTCGTCTTGGGGAGAAAGCACTGCCTCTCTACCGACTCATGAAGAAATCTGACAAGTTCGAGTGGAATCCCGAAGCCAAAGCAGCGTTTGAAGAGCTCAAAGCCCTGATGTCCACCCAGCCGGTGCTCGCTGCCCCAGTCAGCGGAGAGCCTCTTCTGCTGTACATTGCTTCCACCGGACAAGTCGTCAGTACTGTACTCACGGTCGAGCGGGAAGAAGAGGGCAAGGCTTACAAGGTTCAACGCCCGGTCTATTACATATCCGAAGTTTTGACTCCCTCCAAGCAAAGGTATCCACATTACCAAAAGCTTGTGTACGGGATTTACTTGACTGCAAAAAAGGTTGCCCATTATTTCTCGGATCACTCAATCTCAGTCGTCAGCGACGCCACATTATCAGAGATACTAAACAACCGAGATGCAACCAGTCGAGTGGCAAAATGAGCGATTGAACTTCTTTCGTTAGATATCAAGTTCGAAGCGAAGAAAGCCATCAAGTCTCAGGCCATAGCGGATTTTGTGGTTGAGTGGATAGAACAAGAGCTTCCGACTCTAGTCCAGTCAGACCATTGGACTATGTTCTTCGATGGGTCCAAAATGCTGAACGGATCCGGCGCAGGCGTGGTCCTGATCTCTCCCAGGGGCGACAAGCTCAGCTACGTCCTTCAGATCCATTTTGATTCATCAAACAACGAGGCTGAATACGAAGCACTTTTGTATGGGTTGCGTATGGCCATCTCACTCGGCGTCCGTCGCCTGATGGTCTACGGTGATTCCGACCTAGTGGTGAACCAAGTAATGAAAGAATGGGACGTCAGGAGCCCAGCAATGACCAGTTATTGCAGTGTAGTGCGAAAGCTTGAAAGGAAGTTCGAAGGCTTAGAGCTCCATCATGTGCCCAGAGCAAAGAATCAACTAGCCGACGATCTCGCAAAAATTGGGTCGACTCGGAGGTCCATACCCAAGAATGTGTTCCTAGAGCATTTGCACACTCCCTCTGTCAAGGAAGACCCCTTCACGGAAGAGCCCCCGCAACCAGCCAGCGCGACGGATCCGATTGAGGTCGAAGTGCCTGCCGTGGTCGACTTGATCATGGAGGTCCTAGTGATCACACCTGATTGGACTGTGCCATATATATCATATCTTCTCAAACAAGAACTCCCAGAAGATGAAGAAGAAGCGCGCCAGATCGTCCGCCGATCCAAAGCGTTCACAGTCATTCAAGGTCAGCTCTACAGAGAAAGCGTCACTGGAGTCGCCCAGCGCTGCATCGATCCGGAGGAAGGTCGACTGATCTTGGATGAAATCCACTCGGGGACTTGCGGCCACCACGCTTCCTCTCGGACTATCGTGGCCAAAGCATACCGAGCCGGATTTTACTGGCCTCGCGCCAACGAGATGGCCAAGGATATTGTGGATAAATGCGCGGGGTGCCAGTTCTACTCCAACATGTCACACAAGCAAGCATCTGATGGCTTCTCGCCCCTCGTTGGCTACCCCAAGTGGAAGGTGTGAGATGCAGTGTAGCGGAAGTTTTCCCTTGGCAATACCAAGGATCGATTTCCCTGAGACTCCCAGTTTCAACAAGAAGGTGTCAACTGCTAACGGCGCCAGATATATTAGCAATCAACGTGGACCTGCACACAGATACAAATAACTTTGCTCCCAACGAGTACAGAGAGGTTGTCAATCCCTCCGGCCTTGTAGTTTACAAAGGATCAAACGCAAGTGATAGTAGTGATAGATATAATTGCAATAGTAAATAAAAGAGGAAAGTAAATAGCGGATGTGATCAATGATGGTAATATGGACCGGAGTCCCATGATGTTCACTAGTGATGTCTCTCTCCCAAAAGACGATAAAACAGCTATGTGAGGTAAACAAATTACAGCTGGGCAATTGACAGGACCATGTGCGCAAACCAATGCTGACTAAGTTGCAAGAAAGGTAGAGGTTCAAAGCATGGGCGGTACGCCGAGGTAAGTAGACCGAAATCCATCTACATCTACTACTAATCATCCACCTTGAGATATCTATCCAGAACATCTCGCTGGTATTAAGTTGCGAGTCCCACCCATAGTGTAAACTCAAAGCAACAGACAACTGCATTAAAAGAACTTTGCGGAAAGTAAACAATCCTTGCACCCGCGGGCACAAGCACCGTTGTTTTCCCCCTTGTGGCAACAGCACATCCCCTAGACTCATGTTTCTGTCACTCAAGCTAGTCATCGAGGGGCATGAACCCACAATCAAGCATAATGTTCCCTCTTGGAGTCACTACCTACTACTTGGCCAAAGCAATAAATAACAACGGAGAACATGCAAGAATTACTTACGAACATAAATATAAAAGAGGTGAATCAAATATATTACTCAAACACAATCTGAACATAATCTCATAATCCATCGGATCCCAGCAAACTCATCATAGCAACAACATAAGGATTACATATGTGCCTCAATCATGTAGGGAAGCTCACGAGGACTAATTAGTGAAGCACAAGAACGGGAGGAGAACATCACATAACTACTGGTCATGGACCCATGGTCCAAGGGAGACTACTCACAACTCATCCGGGAGGCGTCCATGGTGGTGGAGAGGCTCCCGGTGGTGATCCTCCCCTTCGGCAGGGTGCCGAGAAGAGTTCTCCTGGTGCTCCCGATCTTGGAAGCGGCGGCGGCGGTCGAACAGAGATGAGGTCGCGAAAAAGAGTTCCCGTCTCGAGGGTTTCGGAGACGGTATAAATATATGCCAAAGGGGGGCATCAGACGAGGCTCGGGGGGCCCAGGCGACCCCCGGCGCGGCCCAAGGGGGCGCCACCAGGGCGCCTGGGGCCCTGGTGGTCCCCCTCCGGCTGTGCTTCGGGTGCCTGGTAGCTTCTGGAACGCTGATAATTTTT
Source organism: Secale cereale (assembly GCA_902687465.1). Taxonomy (NCBI): domain Eukaryota; kingdom Viridiplantae; phylum Streptophyta; class Magnoliopsida; order Poales; family Poaceae; genus Secale; species Secale cereale. Next base: position 678,054,925 of record LR738710.1, on the reverse strand, counting down.
CCGGTATTTTTATGGCAGTTCTCGTAATGGGAAAACCTGAAATACAAAAACAGCCGAAAACAGAAACTGGCACTGGGGTGCACTGAGTTAATAGGTTAGTCCAAATATGATCAAAAGTGCATGGAAGTGTATAAATATCATAGCAATATCACCCAAAAGAGGCATGGAGCAAGCAGAAATTATAGATACGTTTTGGACGTATCAACATCCCCAAGCTTAATTCCTGCTCGTCCTCGAGTAGGTAAATGATAACAAGAATAATTTCTGTGGTGACATGCTATTAACCATATAGGACTTTTTCATAGTCACATGACAAAAGCTTACTGAGACAATGAATCTATAGTAATTAAGTTGCCTCATGAGAAAATCACAAAGAACTAAAAGTTTTACAATATGATACTAAAACATCAAATAGATTTGCAATGAGCATGGTGCGCAAATATGATAAAGTTATATCTAGCTTGCCCCCTTTAGTGAAGCAAAACATAAATGCAGGGGCACCTCCAAGGTTTAAGTGATGACTAGATACAATGATTTCAAAATAAACGGTATCACAATCATGCAAAAGACAATGCTACTTTGGGAGAATGCACATTACACTCAGAATGACAATCATGCTCTCAGTAGTTGGTGCTTTAAAAGAAGGTGGAGACTCTCGAACCGTGGATTTGTTGGCAAGGTTGAAAACCTGTAGTCGGAAACAAAGACAAAACATGTACCAGAGCTCTTGGTTTTAAAACAGAGGTAATAATTATTATTTTTAGATTATGCATGTTTCGTCAACGAATGCTAGCAGACAACTCAATAACTTCTTGAGATGGACAAGTTTCGAGGAACGGCTCCCGAATGAGGACGATCACATCCTCTTAATCTCCTTTGTTTATCACTGCCAAAGTTTTCTGATTTCTCATGAACAAAGCGTGAAGGAGGGTTTGTTTGTTATATTATCTTTTTGAGCCGGGCGCACTCAATGCCAGTTCCTTCTCGTATTATGGGTTTGCACATTATACATGCAATCCCGGGGTGAAGCTTGTCCAACTTAAAAAGATCATGAATTAACTACTACTTCCTCATGAACTTACAACAGAGGCACAAAATAGGAATGCATTTTCTTTGAATGATTTCGAGATGGTACATGCAAGTCTCCGTTAGGAATGGCAGGTAAATACCATGTAGGAAGGTATGGTGGACTCATATGGCATAACTGGTATAAAGGAATGTGGATGCACAAGCAGTCAGTCCGCTTAGTACAGGCGAAGGCTAGCAAAAGACTGGGAGCGACAAACTAAGAGAGCAATGACGGTCATAATCATGCAGAACGACAAAGCAACATTGAATCAGGCATGGTAGTTATATCGCTACTCAGAAACAAAAGATCATCAAGGCTTGACAGACTTTCTTTACAGTCTTAAATATGCGTGAGCATACGCCAAGTCAATCAAAATAAATTCTTGAAGGAAGATATTACTAAACCATACCACATCATAGGCAAACAAATTATGTTGGTACTCCAATAACATACTGGGAACCCCCCAGCTATTTGAGACTAACCATAAGAAAACATGAACTACTAAGCGTCATTATGCACGTAGCATCTTTATCATAGACATATCAACCAATGCAACGGAAGCAAACTCTCTTAATAAGATAATCATGATAACTAAAGAGAGTTCAAGCAACCAACTAAACGAAAGCTCTTTAAAAATATAAGCATGAAAGTTAAGAGCTAAGCATGATAGTAGCTATTAAAAGACAAAGAACACACACAGAAAGGATAGACATGAAAATTCTATGTTATGTTCTAGGTAGAAGTGGAGCGTGTTTCTCTCCGACATAAAGAAAGCTGAGTTCCGACTCGTTATGAAAAGCTAAGGAAAACTAAAAAGGAAAACTAAAAGCAAGACGCTCCAAGCATAGCACATAACACATGAAGTGATTAAAATATAGTGGAACGAAAGACGAACTGATAATGTTGATGGAGAAGGGGATGCACGGGGACATCCCCAAGCTTAGACGCTTGAGTCTCCTTGAATATTTCTTGGGGGTGCATGGGGGCATCCCCAAGCTTGAGCGTTTGACACTCCTGAATCTTTTTATCATCTTCCCTCGCACACTTGAAAACTCCCTTCATACATAACTCATCATAATCTGATTAGCGAGGTTAGTACCCTTAATAAAATAATTGTTCCTTGCTGGAAATAAAGATATTCTTGAAGGTCTACTGTTTCTCAAGATTGCCAAAAGGTTTTTGCAAAGAAAAAGCAAGCTCTAGGTTTGCAAAATGAAGGAAAGGCAAAACAGGACAGAATCAGTGAAAAACAGAACAGCAGGTAGTAAATGATTTTTTCAGGGCACTTCTGCAACTCTAATAAAAAAACTCAAAACAGATGCACGAAAAACAATTGTATAGAGCACGCTGTCGAAAAAATTCAGACCAAAAAGATGATCTGGTGATTTTATACAAATTTTTCTATCCAAGGACAGAATCTGTTTCCTGGACAGCACGTCACAACTTTTGAACTTTCTTGCAATTAGAGGCTATACTTGGCACAAAATTGAAAAGCAAAGATACAATGATGATGCTACTGTAGTAACAACATCAAGACACAACAAAAAGCAAAATAAAATTTATTCATTGGGCTGCCTCCCAAAAGCGCTTTCTTTTATGCCTTTAAGCTAGGCATAATGCATAGAGGAATCAATAACCATCATAATGATCGGAGTTATAAATTGCTTCAAATGATTCCTCAACAAGTTCACTCTTGTTCCTTCTAGGAAAGGGGTACACACCTTTTGCCTTCCCGCATAAGAGGATTTGTCCCTTACCTATATCGATGAAGCCTTTTACTGCTCGGAGGAAGTCCCTTCCAAGCACTATATTTCCTTGGTTTGGCTCCATGATGAAGAAATCAATCATTGCAATCCCTTTAAGGAATTTAACTGGCACGTCTTTTATTCTTCCCTGGATTTCAGAAATATCTCCATTAGTGTGTTCATGATAAGATGATAATCTATCCATGTTAAGTTTTAAAGAATCATGAACAATTCTTGGCATAGTAGAAACCATAGATCCAATATCACAATAAGCAAGGAAGTCTTGATTAGAGATGCTAATCCTAACAAAAGGCTCCCAATCATTGTCTATTTCCAAAATGTCTTTCTTATTGGGTTTGGGTTTCTCTACCTTCATCAAGTCTAGAGCATCCATTCTCTTTTCAATAGTAGCAAGTCTATCTATGACAGTATCAAAGTTATGATCATAAACAAAGTAACTAGATAGACCATGTATAATTTCAAGAGCTATAGCTTCATCACACTCTAGGAAATCTCCCTCAGCTATAATATCAAGAGAGTGTTTACACCATTTAAAAAGACCATGGTAAAAATTTCTAAGCACAATTTTCATAGGTATCCAAGGCATAATTCTTCTATGTGCATCAGAAATTCTGTCCCATGCCTTCTTCATATTTTCCCCATCCTTTTGATGAAAATCTAGGACTTCAGATTCCCTCAAAGCACCAAATCCTAACATGCTTGACTAAACAGAAAGGACTACTAGCAGAAAAGCAAATAATTTTTTTTGTAATTTTTGATAGAAGACACTAAAGCAAAAACTGAAAGGTAAACTAACAAGACTAAAAGCAAAGGTAAAAGATAGCGTGCAACTCCCCTATCCTGAAGAGTGGAGTCCCCGGCAACGACGCCAGAAAACTTTGCTTGATGGCTTCTCGCCCCTCGTTGGTTACCCCAAGTGGAAGGTGTGAGATGCAGTGTAGCGGAAGTTTTCCCTTGGCAATACCAAGGATCGATTTCCCTGAGACTCCCAGTTTCAACAAGAAGGTGTCAACTGCTAACGGCGCCAGATATATTAGCAATCAACGTGGACCTGCACACAGATACAAATAACTTTGCTCCCAACGAGTACAGAGAGGTTGTCAATCTCTCCGGCCTTGTAGTTTACAAAGGATCAAACGCAAGTGATAGTAGTGATAGATATAATTGCAATAGTAAATAAAAGCGGAAAGTAAATAGCGGATGTGATCAATGATGGTAATATGGACCGGAGTCCCATGATGTTCACTAGTGATGTCTCTCTCCCAAAAGACGATAAAACAGCTATGTGAGGTAAACGAATTACAGCTGGGCAATTGACAGGACCATGTGCGCAAACCAATGCTGACTAAGTTGCAAGAAAGGTAGAGGTTCAAAGCATGGGCGGTATGCCGAGGTAAGTAGACCGAAATCCATCTGCATCTAATACTAATCATCCACCTTGAGATATCTATCCAGAACATCTCGCTGGTATTAAGTTGCGAGTCCCACCCATAGTGTAAACTCAAAGCAACAGACAACTGCATTAAAAGAACTTTGCGTAAAGTAAACAATCCTTGCACCCGCGGGCACAAGCACATTTGTTTTCCCCCTTGTGGCAACATCACATCCCCTAGACTCATGTTTCTATCACTCAAGCTAGTCATCGAGGGGCATGAACCCACAATCAAGCATAACGTTCCCTCTTGGAGTCACTACCTACTACTTGGCCAAAGCAATAAATAACAACGGAGAACATGCAAGAATTACTTACGAACATAAATATAAAAGAGGTGAATCAAATATATTACTCAAACACAATCTGAACATAATCTCATAATCCATCGGATCCCAGCAAACTCATCATAGCAACAGCATAAGGATTACATATGTGCCTCGATCATGTAGGGCAGCTCACGAGGACTAATTAGTGAAGCACAAGAACGGGAGGAGAACATCACATAGCTACTGGTCATGGACCCATGGTCCAAGGGAGACAACTCACAACTCATCCGGGAGGCGTCCATGGTGGTGGAGAGGCTCCCGGTGGTGATCCTCCCCTCCGGCAGGGTGCCGGGAAGAGTTCTCCTGGTGCTCCCGATCTTGGAAGCGGCGGCGGCGGCGGAACAGAGATGAGATCGCGAAAAAGAGTTCCCCTCTCGAGGGTTTCGGGAGACGGTATAAATATATGCCAAAGGGGGGCATCATACGAGGCTCGGGGAGCCCAGGCGCCCCCCGGCGCGGCCCAGGGGGGGCGCCACCAGGGCGCCTGGGGCCCTGGTGGTCCCCCTCCGGCTGTGCTTCGGGTGCCTGGTAGCTTCTGGAACGCTGATTTTTTATATAATTTTTCCGGTATTTTTCTCGCAGTTCTCGTAATGGGAAAACCTGGAATACAAAAACAGCCGAAAACAAAAACTGGCACTGGGGTGCACTGAGTTAATAGGTTAGTCCAAATATGATCAAAAGTGTATGGAAGTGTATAAATATCATAGCAATATCACCCAAAAGAGGCATGGAGCAAGCAGAAATTATAGATACGTTTTAGACGTATCAGCATCCGCCCTCAAAACCATCCCACTAGTCTGGCCCTTCGCTGTTTGGGGCTTAGATATGGTCGGCCCCTTCAGGACAGGCAGGAGCGGATTCACCCACCTTCTGGTGGCAGTCGACAAGTTCACCAAGTGGATTGAGGCCAAACCCATCAAGAACCTCGAGTCGAGCACCGCCATCAGCTTCATTAAGGAACTAATATTCAGATATGGGGTCCCTCACAGCATCATCACAGACAACGGCTCCAACTTCGACTCGGATGAATTCAGAGCTTTCTGTACTTCCCAAGGGACGCGAGTTGACTACACCTCCGTGGCACACCCGCAGTCGAATGGGCAAGCAGAAAGAGCAAATGGGTTGATTCTCCAAGGTTAAAAACCACGGCTCATGCCCGACCTCAAGCATGCCACCGGGGCGTGGGTAACTGACCTGCCCTCCGTCCTGTGGGGTCTGAGGACGACTCCGAATCGGTCGACTAGCCGTGCCCCTTTCTTCCTGGTCTATGGGGCCGAAGCTGTATTGCCGAGTGACTTATTACACAACGCCCCCAGAGTAGAACTCTTCTCCGAAGCTGAGGCAGAGCAAGCTCGTCAAGATGCAGTCGACCTTTTGGAAGAGGAAAGAGAGATGGCCCTGATCCGGTCGACCATCTACCAACAGGACCTGCGTCGATTCTCGCAATGTAAGAAGTCGAGCGTTCCAGGAAGGAGACCTGGTCCTCCGAGTGCATCAGAAACGTCCGCACAAGCTCGCCCCGGCCTGGGAAGGCCCATTCATCATCACAAAGGTGCTGCGCAACGGAGCTTACCACCTCTACAATGTAGCCCAGAAGAAAGACGAACCTCATTCGTGGAATGCGGACCTAGTCCGCCGTTTTTACACTTGAAACACTCGACGGTCGAGTTGTAATAAAGATTCCCCAATTTGTTTCAAAGACAAGATAGCAATGATCTCCCAACGATAGGTGTCCTCTAAATCCCCCAGTGGGTGCTTAGCTGCGATCCTCCGAGCTACGTCACAAGTACAAAGCGGTTCGGTCCTCCGAACTCCGCCACAAGTACAACGTAGCTTGGAATCGCCCAAGTTATAAATATTCTACTCCGAGTGAAGAGCGACCCTCTCACTCGAGGGCTTAGTTGCGACCCCGTGACTCGCCTAAGTTACAACATTCTACTCCGAGTGAAGAGCAACCCTCTCACTCGGAGGCTTAGCTGCGGTCCTCCGAGCTACGCCACAAGTACAAAGCGGTTCGGTCCTCCGAACTCCGCCACAAGTACAACGTAGCTTGGAATTGCCTAAGTTATAAACATTCTACTCCGAGTGAAGAGCGACCCTCTCACTCGGGGGCTTAGCTGCGACCCCGTGACTCGCCTAAGTTACAACATCCTACTCCGAGTGAAGAGCAACCCTCTCACTCGGAGGCTTAGTTGCGGTCCTTCGAGCTACGCCACAAGTACAAAGTGGTTCGGTCCTCCGAACTCCGCCACAAGTACAACGTAGCTTGGAATCGCCTAAGTTATAAACATTCTACTCCGAGTGAAGAGCGACCCTCTCACTCGGGGGCTTAGTTGCGACCCCGTGACTCGCCTAAGTTACAACATTCTACTCCGAGTGAAGAGCAACCCTCTCACTCGGGGGCTTAGCTGCGGTCCTCCGAGCTACGCCACAAGTACAAAGCGGTTCGGTCCTCCGAACTCCGCCACAAGTACAACGTAGCTTGGAACCGCCTAAGTTGTAAACATTCTACTCCGAGTGAAGAGCGACCCTCTCACTCGGGGGCTTAGCTGCGACCCCGTGACTCGCCTAAGTTACAACTATCTACTCCGAGTGAAGACCGACCCTCTCACTCGGGGGAGAACTTAGCCAAGGACGTCGACTCAAAGATTCAGATGGTCAGAAGAAGAGCGACAAACCAAAGGATCAAAATCAAATAAAAGCCCCGCAAAGATCGGACAAGAGTACTTGGGCCACAGACCCACCAGAGTTTAACGAGTACAAATCCACGCGGCATTCCGCGGCAAATAAGATTAATGTATCAAAGTCATGGCTCGGGGGGAGGCGGGCTTGCAGGCGCGACAAATTCGTCCAAATCAATCCCATTGGCAATACGAGTGGCAGCCTCCAAGAAAGTCTCCATGAAGGACTGGAATTGGAGCTCCTTCGTGTTTGCGACCTTCAGCGCAGCCAGCTTCCTCTCCTTCACCTCCCTGCAGTGCACACGAACGAAAGACAGCGCCACGTCTGCTCCTCCCCGGGCGGACGACTTCTTCCATTCCTGCACTCGGTTGGGGATCTCGTTAAGTCGAGTCATCAAGGACTCGAGGTCGTTCTCCTGCACGGTTCCCCTCCAGAGCGCAGCGTCGATTCGGGCCATCACCGCCTTCAGTCGCCCCAGGTAATCAGTGGCCGCAGTAAGGCGGGACTCCAGCCTCAGTATGTTCATGGAAACCTCGTCCTTCACAATGGATTTGGTGGGGTCCAAGCCAGGCTCGACCCGGCCAGTCTCCTCTTCGAAGTTACGACAAAACTCTGCACCAAGAACGGCAAGTCGAGTCAGCAGATAGGATACGTGTTGACCAGTCCAAATTCAACCAATCCAAAGGGGACATACCTTCGAGCACGAGGGGCCATTTTTTGGTGATGTCGCCCAGATACGCCTCAAGATCGAGCCTCTTCCGAAAGAGAGCCTCGTACTTGTCGTTCAAGTCGGCCTTGGACTTCTTCAGCTGAGTCACCTCCTGGTTGGCCGCGTCGAGTGAGCCTCTCAGTCGGATAATCTCCGCCTCGAGCGCACCCACGGAAGCCAGCTTCTTTGCCGCCAGCTCCGACTTCTCCTGAGCAGCCTGCTGCGCCGCTACCAGGTCAACGTCCTTTTGTTCCAAAGCTGCCCTCAGTTGACCTACCAAAGCCGCCACTGGACAGATGAACATGAAGGAACACTCTAGCGAAAAGTCAATCGACAAAAGACAGAAGTAAGTTACCAGCCGCATCGTCTTGCGTCTTCTTCAGATGGTCCCGAGCCAACTGCAAGTCAAGATTAAGCTGGATTTGCTTCTGCTCAAGATCTGCAAACTTGGCCCCGAACTCGCAAGATTTCTGCATCAACAGAACAAAGCAAGATTATAAGACTACAGTTGAGTTAGATCACTCAACCGCAATCTCGGGGACTACACCCAGTGGGTGCACTGAGCGTGCCCCCACTGGTTTCACTCGGCCAAGATCAATCTGGCGCAAAAAAAAACCAACACCATGGAAGTGCTATAGTAAGACCATGGCTGACCGCCAGCAGTCGACCACGGTCTCGGGGACTACACCCAGTGGGTGCACTGAGCGTGCCCCCACTGGTTTCACTCGGCCGAGGTCAGCCCAGCGCGAGCTCAAAGAAGACAGGAAAAGAAGAAAACCCAATGGGTGTGATACCTCACAAAACAAAACAAGCAGATTTCTCTCGAAGTCAAAAAAGTACTCCAACAAAGACAACATACCTGGACGTTGGCTCGAAGAGCAGAGTTGGCGTTGTAAGCCGCCATGCTGGCCTCATACGCCGCCTTCGTCCGCCCCATCATCACCTCCGCCTGGCGAACGGCCTCTTGTGCCGCCCCCACAGGGTCCTCCGGGAGGCGGTAGGTGAAGAAGAGGACAGACGAAGCAGCAGGCGTCGAGCCGGCCGCGGGCGCAGGCGCCGAATCGACGGCGCGAACCGGCGATGAGTCGACGGCCGGAGTGGACGCTGGGTCGACAACCGGGGCGGGCGCTGGGTCGACGCTCGGCGCAGACGGTGGGTCGACGGCGTGCGCGGTCGACATAGGGACGGTGAAACAGGCCGCGGTTCGGGCCGCGTCCTCCTGTCGCTGGGCCCCCGAGCCAGAAGGTGCCCTCCGGCCCTTCTTCCTTGCACACCGGCGGTCCTCCCCCAACTGCTCCTCATCTTCGTCGTCGTCCTGCAGCTCTATGACGAGGCGCGGCGCTTCGGATCAAGCAAGGAACCAAGTCAGTCGACCATCACCCGCGAAAGAGAAGAAAGATAAGACAAGTCTCATAGAGCCCATACCTGCACGAGATGTCGCGGCATCCGCGATCTCCTCGTCATCTCGACCCCGATCGATGTCCATCGAGGTCGTGGAAGCGGCAGCTCTGAAAGATTCAGTCAAGAAATGAGTCGACCAAAACTGCGGTCGACCCCCAAGAAACAGAGAAAAGCAAGCCCAAGTGACACTTACGTGGAGGCGATGGGTACATCCACCTTAATCCTTGGCAGGGCCTTCCGGGGCTTGGTGGTGGTGACCTTGGGCTGCTTGGGCGTCTTCTCAGCTGGCTCGGGGGTGGTCGTGCGAGTAATCTTGGGAGTCCGGGACCCCGAGGGACCCACATGAGGTCGAGCGGGCCCTGGGTCGTTTTTCTCCTTGGAGCGGCGCTCGACACGGGGAGGTGACTCGACCTCCTCCTCGCTGCTGTAATCCTCGCTCTCCTCGGTCTCCTCCTCCGACTTCCATTCAGCGGCGTCACCCGTACCCTCCTCGCCCTCCTGGCCCAAGTCCCCGTTGGGCAGCGAGTACATCTCTGTATAGATCTGCGAAGAAAAGAAGTTGACCAAATATCAGTCGGAACCATCAATAAAGACCACAAATCAATCGACGGACACGTCACTCGGAAGCGGAAGGCTGACCTTGTCTGGCAGGTGGTCAATGTCGAATGGGATGATCCTCCCCGACCCCCTGGGGTTGTCCTTGTTCCCGGTGATGCTCTTCAAGCACCGCACTACGTACTCCGGGTGGGCCGCCTCCGGGTGGACTCGTGACGAGTCGTCAGTACCAGAGTATAGCCACATCGGGTGGTCCCGGGCTTGAAGCGGCTGAATCCTCCGCGTGATATACACCTCGAACAAGTCCATCCCCGTGACCCCCTCGCGGACTAGCTGGACGACCCTCTCCATCAGCATGTCTACCTCGGCCCTCTCGGCCTTGCTCACTACCATCGAAGGAGGCGGGCTGGCTCGACCTAGGGTAAATGGAGGAAGGCCAGTCGACTGACCCGGAGTCGGACTGTCCTTGTAATAAAACCAGGTCGACTGCCAGCCCCGAATCGACTCTGGAAGGTTCATGGAAGGGAAGGCGCCCCTATTCCTAAGCTGAACCCCGAGCCCGCCGCACGCCTGGAGGACGTGCGTCTTGCCGTCACTCGGGTTCACTCTCTTGACGGTCTGGGAGCGGCAGGTGAAGATGTGCTTGAACAAGCCCCAGTGCCGTCGGCAACCGAGGAAGTTCTCGCACATGGAAACGAAAGCGGAGAGAAAGGCGATGGAGTTGGGCGTAAAGTAATGCAGCTGGGCACCAAAGAAGATCAGAAACGCACGGAAGAAAGGGTGCAGGGTGTAGAGAAACCTCGGTCGACGTGGGTGGCGTGGAGTACACACTCGCCCTCCTGCGGCCGGGGCTCGAGCTCTCCTCCCGGCGCCCGCCAGGAGCCGCCGGCGATCAGCACCTCCTCCTCCAGCTCCTCCAGATCCTCCACCACGACGGTGGACCGGATCCAATCACCCTGCATCCATCCAGCGGGGAGTCCGGACCTCGAAGATGAACCGACCCGGCCGGCTCGCCTCCCCTTCCCCGACGCCGCCTTCTTGGAGCGCTCCATGGCCGCAGTCTTGTCCTTAACCATGGCTCGGAAGACGGCGGTCGCGGCGGGGAGAAGCAGGAAGGAGTGGGAGCACGACGGAGAAGCAAGAACGCTGCGGAGAAGACAAGGCGAACGGGAGAAGACTAGGCGCACAGTACCCCCCGCGGCGGACTCGGCGCGCCTTTATAACGGCTCGGTCGAGTGGCTGACCGGTGGCCCCGGGCGATCTTAGCCGATCCCGTAACAGGCGCTGAAGCGATACATGGCGAAAAAGGAGGCGCGGGAATCGAGGCGTTCGAACCACACCCCTCTGATTGATGCGGCACGTCCTGCCCCGCGCGCTTCCCCAAATTTCGAAAGCCCCGCCGGATTCGGCGGACAGAAGGCAACCGATTCCGTCGAAAACGGCACGTGCTCATGGCGCCCGACGCCTAGCGCGAAACCCAGTCGACGCAAGACATCCAGTCGATGCAAAGGCAACTAATTCATCGATGGCTTCGGAATCGACCGAGGCGACCAAGACACAACTGAGGGAGCCTGCCCAAGTCATGAGTTCCGAAACAATATGCCCCAAGGACGTCGAATCAAGACCAGAGCTTCCCTCAGCATCCCCTTGCTCAAGCCCCAATCCATTCGGGGGCTACTGACGAGGTTACGGACCTAGGGTAGGGTCATAGGCCTGACCAAAATGCCCCACCCAAGGTCACTACCCTAGGAGATCAAAAGACAAGACCCTTGGCAGTGGAGACAGTCGACTGAAGCGGTCCAAAGAGGCACTTCACTCGACCGACCCATGTGCGCAAGACGACTCAATTCCACTCGACCAGACCGGGCACTCGACTTCCGAAGACCAAGTGCCCCTTGGAACAGCAACGGTCCTATATTTACTCTCTGTAGTAAATATCTTAATTATCCTTTACTACAGGCGTTATCAGTAACGCCTGCCTTAATGTACGTTTAAGCCCTTGGTAACGTGGAGCATGGCTGGGGTCCTCGCGCACTATATAAGCCATCCCCCTCCTCGAGAACAAGGGTTCGCTCCTCTGTAACACATACATACACACATCAGTCGACCAAGCCTCCGGGCGTCGAGACGTAGGGCTTTTACTTCCTCCGAGAAGGGCCTGAACTCGCTAAACACTCTGTGTACAACCTCGCCATAGCTAGAACCTTTCCTCTCCATCCGTACCCCCCTACCCTTACTGTCAGACTTAGAACCACGGCACTATGGGTCATGCAGTTCTCCGGGTCATAATAGCGCAACGAGGAAAGGGCTGAAGGCTCATGAGATGACCCGGTCTTGGACCAGCTCGTAAGGAAGCAGGCGGGCCGGCTTATGAAGAAGGCCCATATAGAAGAATTCCCCTAACTTGGGAGGCAAGGAAAGTAGGAGATAGAGTAGGATACTGGTTGTGCAATGACCCAGAATCTTTTGTAAACCTAGTGACTCCACATGTTATATAAAGGGGAGTCCCTAGGATGAAAAGACTTAAGTTGCAATCTCTCGAGAGCTAGGTTAGAGAATCTGCATCCTTGTAATAGAGATCTCCAGCAATATCAATCAAGAAGGAAGTAGGTCTTTACCTCCATCACGAGGGGCCGAACCTGGTGTCCTTCATTCCAGATCAACCCCGTTCAAGCGACCACCTAGTTTTGATGGCTCCCAGACTTAGTCCTTTCACAAGGACATCTACCATGACAAAACCACGACAAAAGGAGATGTGCATTTTGAGACCACAAATGGTACAAGGTTAGTCCTCAACTTGATGGAGATGATTACTTGAGTAGTTTTGGAAAAGGGCAGTACAAGTTTACCAAAGACAACATGGTTGATGCAAGAGGTAAAATGGTGTCGGTTTTGTATCACGTTCATGATAAGCTCTTTAGTGATTTCATTAGTGCACTCGAGAAGGATGACCATTGTATTTTATGGCACAAGATACTTGGGCACATGAGTAAGAAGGGGATGATAGTGCTAATGAAGAAAAAAATTGTTAAAGGATGTGAAAGGAGTTCACATCAAGAAATATTTGGATTGTCTAACATAGAAGCAACACAAAGTTGCCTTCAAGACTCTATCTCCTCACAAGAAGTTTGAAATGCTGGACTTGATACATTCGATGTTTGCAAAATGTCAGTAAGATCTCTTGGTGGTGCTAAGTACTTTGTGAATTTTATTGATGATTTTTTCAGGAAAGTTTGGGCCTTCACTTTGAGGATCAAGATCAAGTACTAGTTGTATTCAAGAAATTTCAAGCCTGAATTGAGAGAGAAACTGAGAAGAAGATCAAATACATTTGCACTTACAATAGTGAAGAGTACATTGGGTCATTCGATGCATATTGCAAGCAGCGTATTAGGCACCAATTTACTCCCTCGAAGACACCACAACTGAACAGTCTTGCTGAGAGGATGAACATGACAATTGTGGAGAGAGTTAGAGTCTTGATGTCAAGTCCAAAGCTACATAAACACTTTTGGTGTGAGGCTTTGATGACTATAGTTTATCTTTCTAATCTCTCACCAAGGAAGGGAGATGTTTCTAACATAGTTTGGTATGAAAAGGATGTCTCATATGACCACTTGAAATTTTTTGGGTGCAAGGCCTTTGTTCACATTCCTCAAGATGAAAAGTCAAAACTTGATTCAAAGACAGGACAATGCATCTTTCTTGGCTGTGGAGGTGATGAGTTTGGTGACAAGTTGTTTGACCCTATAGCACGAAAAGTTGTGAGAACTCGTGATGTTGTGTTTGTAGAACACCAAACAATTGAGGATCCTGTGAAGACAAAGGGGCAGGTTCCTCTTCAGCGGCAGCAAGATCTGATTGATTCTGACTCAGTTCCTGCAGCTCCAGTTCCAGTGCAAGTTGAAGCAGATGCAGAAGATGTACAAGATGGTGTGCGCGGTGGTGCAGGTGAAGATGCTCCCAATAGCAGTAAGAGTATGATGTTGAAGTTGATGATCTAGATCAGCGGGAAGCACCAGCACGAGGCAGTCCACACCAGCTGCTCCACTCAGAAGATCCAGCAGGGTTCAAATTCTTCCACCAGGTATCCCTCGGATCAATACGTGGTGTTATTATATGATAGTTTAGAACCTAAATGCTTTGTAGATGCAATGGAAAAGGAGCACAAGAAGGAGTGAAAAAATGTTATGTAAGAAGATATGCATTCCTTGCATAAGAATCATACTTATGATTTGGTGAAGTTGCCCAAGGGTAAGAAATTTTGAAGAATAAGTGAGTCTACAAAGTCAAGCAAGAAGAGAACATATCACATCCAAGGTACAAGGTCGGGCTAGTTGTAAAAGGATTCTGTGAGGGAAAAGACATTGACTATGATGAGATCTTTTCTCTAGTTGTGTAGATGCATGACATCTATCGGAGTAGTCCTTGGCATGGTAACAAGTCTCAATTTGGAGGTTCAGCTAATGGATGTGAAGACAATATCCGTTCATGGATCAACCCGAGGGGTTTCTAGTGAAAGACAAAGAAGAATATGTGTACAAGCTGAAGAAAATTCAATATGGCCTAAAACAAGCACCAAGACAATGGTACATGAAGCTTGAAATTGTCATGAGGGAGAAAGGCTACAAGAAGTGTAGATCAAGCCATTATGTGTTTATTCAGAGGTTCTCAGGTGATGATTTTGTCACATTGTTGCTCTATGGTGATGATATCCTGATTGTTGGCAAGAATGTCTCAAGGACTGCTAAGTTGAAGAAAGAGTTGAGCAAATGATTTGCTATGAAATACTTAAGTCCAGCAAAGAATATTCTCGGGATGAGAACTACGAGAGACAGAAATTCCAACAAGTTGTACTTGTCTCAAGAGAAATATATTGAGAAGGTACTTCAATAGTTCAGGATGGATATTGATAAAGTTGTGAGTTTCCACTAGCTGCCCATGTCAAGTTTAGCATCAAGCAGTGTCCTACCACTGATGAGAAGAAAAAGGAAATGTAGAAAGTTCCATATGCTTCAGTGGCTGGGGGTTTGATGTATGTTATGGTGTGTACAAGGCCTGACATTTCTCAAACGGTTAGTTTTGTGAGCAAATTTATGTCTAATCTAAAAAAACCACATTGGAAAGCCGTGAAGTGGATTTTGAGATATCCTCATGGCATCACTAATATGAAGCTTTGCTTTAGTGTTGGTGAGCCCCAAGTTGATTTCTTTTTCAAATTCTGACATGGTTGGACATGTTGACAGAAGGAAGTCTACCTCGGGTTTACTTGCTTACCTCACTGGGAGCGATGTCATGGCAAAGCAGGCTGCAAAACTGTGTGGCATCGAACACAACCAAAGTTGAATTAATTGCAGTAAAAGAGGGAAGCAAAGAGCTATTGTGTCAAAAATGGTTGGCTTGTGAGCTTGGTTTTAAGTAAGATAAGTATGTATTGTTTCATGACAACCAAAGTGATATCCACTTCAGTAAGAATGCAAGCTTTCATTCAAGGTCAAAGCGTACTGAAAGTCCACTATCATTGGATTCTAGATGTGTCATATTCCAAGCAAATGCAACTTGAGAAAGTTCACACTATTGACAACCAAATTGCTTCCAAGGAAGAAGCTCCAAGTATGCCACCGACTCGCTATCATGGCTGCTATAAGGTAGTGAGATCCCCCATGATGTCGGGAGAGGGAGTTTGTTAGGCTAAGTCCCTCCACATGGAGGTGTATTGGCAGCCCAACATCAGCCCACTTAAGTCCACCAAATGTCAAACGTTTGATCTGATTTGCGTCCAATGGCAGAGAGAGCTTCCAAGGAAAGTGAGGCAAGAAGAAAACCCTAGACACTCCACCTCTACTGGTGGTGGCTGCCATTTTTTGTGAGCGTGAGAGAACACAACAATGGAACACAACTTATGAGAGAGAAATTAGGAAGAAGTAGTGGAGGTTCTGTCCAAATTTGTTGCATTTGACTAGAAAGTGTTCAAGCTGTTGATTGGAGACTCAAACGTGCTTGGATTGGCACCAAATTTGGTGAGCTCATTTATCACTTTGAGTACTTAGATATGGTTAATTGGTCTGCGAATTAGGCTAGTAGAGCATCATATTTGAGAGTAGTTTTCTCAACTTGGACTGTTGCGGTTTCAGAACTGAGCGGTGTTGGGGGACGAACATATTGGGTAGGCAAACGGTGTCTGATTGAGCTGAAATTTTAAGGGATCTCAGGAACTCGTGTGTCTACTTGTCTCACAAATTTGGTGATGCTTGGTTCAGCGGTTCAAGAGTAGTTTGCAAAACACTAAAGGGGATAAAAGTCGTGTAAACTCTGCATTGCTGAAATTTTACCTCTTGTGGTTGTTGTTGATGTTGCCGGTTGGCAACGAGGAGAATGTGTTGTAAATTTCTCTAGAGGTTCTTATAATACTTTGTACTCACCATTCTCATAGTGAAGTTTGTGGACCGGTCGATCCACAGCCGTGGTTTTTTACTCCTCAAGTTGAGTAGGTTTGTTCACATTAAATTGTATGTCACATGTGCATATTGTTTGTGTTATTCCGTTGCTTACTTGTTGGTTGAACTTATCCTTAAAGTTCAATACAAGTGAAGGGGTTGTGTAGTGTGAATATTTACCGTGTCAGTGAATTTGTGCAGCGCGTTGTTGCTGTCCAACCCCAACACTATCCTTGTATTCTTTTTCTACTCTACCATCACATAGCTAGCATCCTCACTAATCTTGATGGTTCCCTTGTGCAGCGTTACCCAACCTTCATCATAAGTAAAATAGGAAAATTGGTGCAACCATAGTGGGTATAATTCTACATTTATCACTTCGTGAAGAGACCAGATCCGCCCTAAGAGCCTTGGAGAATGTAATTCAGAATCTGCCATTAAAAAGTTAAAAGCCACAATTGAAGCCCGAGGGCATCTCCAACGCTGACCCTCAAACCACTCGCAACCGTCCGGACCGCATGGCCTCGGGCCTTCTTGCTTACTCCGTAACTCGGCAAATGTGCTGGCCTATGGAGCCTCTTGGTTCTCTCGCTGGGTCAATACTATTCCCGGGTCTTGGTGTTGGGGAACATCCCCAACAACATCTTTCCCCTCCATCTGAAGCATATCTCGGCGGTGCCACTCCGATGAGCGGCGCTGTAGGACATGGGGATTCGCCCCTTGCACTGAAACATGTACCTCCAAGGCTCACAATAGTCCAATGAACGGGCTGCCAGACATGGGGAAGACAATGGAGATCCGCGGAGGCCGGGCGTAGACTAGTCAAGGGTATCCATGTTATGGGAATGAATATCCGCCGACATTGTCCATAGAGTATTTTTACGTTAGTTTGGTATAGTTTTTAGTTAAAAATTGTCCAAAATGTAATAATTTTTTTATGATTTATATGAAATCTAATTTCGTCTGTTTAGTTCTAATATTGGTTGAAATGTATGCAAGCAGTGTTGGATGGCTGCCTTCCACATTCGTGTCCGCGGACTGGTCTCACTCTGTCTGCGGATGAATGCGGAAGCAAATTTGCAGGTCAGCATTGAAGATCCCCTTACCATCACCAAAAATCTCATTATTTCTTATCCGCCTTGCCCTGCAGAACAATAACTGTAGTCTAGATCTTTCATCGTCATTCATCAATCTGGACCGCTTGATAGAGGATATCATCTCCAAGTAAGTTTTAGATTTTATGAATCGCCAAGCGATGTGTACAGGCTTTAAGACACGCAATAAGGGTGTGGTGAATATCCTCCTGGGTCAATCCACACTCCATCCCAAATAAGCGACTCAACTTTGTATTAGCTTTAGTATAAAGTTAGTATAAACTCGAGTCACTTATTTTGGGACGGAGGGAGTATATTATATATACCACTAGGGTTTGGTGACCTCAGACTATTGGTCGCAACTCTCTAGGAAAAATCTTTCACTTTGGGGTGGGGTGAAAGCCCATAATAGCTTCCATCATGAGTATAACATAAATATCTAAGGCATCCATCGGCGACTCGCAAAAAACCTTCCGCATCTGTCCATGGGCTCTGTACAAAATTCATTCAAACAAGTCCAGAGGGCGAGGAGGATCTCGCAGGCGGAGCAACAAGACTCGAGCAGTGCCTCCTACTCCGCCAGGCCCACATCCGGCGCAACCGCCCTACCAGCGACAACCCGCTCCTCGGCCTGCATATGCTCCTAGAGGAGGTTGAGGTTGTAGGTGGCGTTGGCATGTGCCTCCTAGAACTGCTCTTCCCGCACTATGTCCATATAATGGGCACGGGCCTCGCCGATGGTCATGGTGCAATGCACCAGCGAGGGTGGAGCAGAGCAGGAGGGTGCCGCGGACGAAGAGGAGGGTGGCACTGGCTTGTTACAGGAGGCATCCTCCATTTGCACGTCCTCTGGCTACCTGCCATGCTGCCAGACGACAGCAATGGCGGCCATGGCCTTCTTCTGCTCCAAGGTAAGCCCGTCCAAGAGGGCTTTGGCCGCGGAGGGATCCATGGCGGGGAGTTGTGTGAAGAGGGGTGACTGTGGCTATGGCTGGGACATCGGGGGCAGCGGTTTATATAGCACCGGTGGGTGAAAAAGGGACGGACGGGTGGCGCCGGAGGAGACTCCTTGGCAACCACTTGCCATCAATGCGGGCGACAGGCGGACGGACGGGCGGCCGTCTTGTCATTTGAACACACGGCAGTCGCCTGCACCTGGAAGCAGCGCGGGAGGCACTCTCTTGCCCGGCATGCCGCTTCAATGATGGCGCTAGTGAACAGTCACGTTCGCTCTGGTCGGACATGAATGCGGACGCTGACACTCTGGAGCGGCACTGACTGAAAACGCGCGGGGGAGGGGAGGGGGTTTTCGTGGGCCAGGATGGTCAGAAACGGGCTTGGGATCGGTTCAGACTCCCGCAAACATCTCCCACTTTTGTCATCGGTTTGCGAGATAAATCACTTTCAGAGCGTGCCGCGGACCTATACATGTCTGCGTTGTATGTCAAGTTGGCAATGATTAACCGTTACCCGTGTTTCCATGGGTAATTACTCTATTAGGGAACGGGGATGTGCCAGCTTTAATACCCACGGGGAAGCTTGTGGGTCAAATACCTTACCCAGCGTGTATGACGGGGATGGGGATGGGGTAGCATTACCCATGCCCGTTACCCGTCTTACCCGTGTAGGCCTTGCATGCAGGCTCAAAAATTAGTAGACCCCATGTAATTCATGCCCTTACCCACTGGTTTTTTACCCATCCCACCCCTTTGGCCAAAAAGCCCGAGGAAAACCCTAACCTATACACAACATACTATTTATTGCGTTGAAATGCTATTTTTCCCACTAAAATGCTATATGAGATTATTGCTGATAGCGTATATGGGTTTCCCCACGGGTATAAAAATCCCGACAGGGATGGGGATGAGAATATTTTTATCCCCGCACACGGGTATGGGGACGGGGACGGGCATGGTAAGGCTGTCGTGGGGACGGGGATGGGAGTCCAATACCCGCGTGGGCAATCCCCGTTGCCAGCCTGAGTTGGATGGCTTCCGCGGTCCTGACAGCGCGGTTCAAACTGTTGCGGAAGGTTTGCGGGTCGGGGTTGGAGATGCCCTAACCATGGCCTCATCCCACATTCTTGTACGTGTTACCAGGACATCAAAACCCCATTTCAGCCTTGATATGCTTTTCCCTCGGTAATTTTGATTTCAATTATTCTTGGGATCCAATTGTCACACCAAATGGAAGAGTTACACACGAAGAGGATGAAGAAACTCCCTTACCTCAACGCGGAGACGAATGCTTTCTCTCTACCGGGAAGTTGTTGGGTCCCCAAGTACATGGGTTTTAGGAAGCAATAATTTTCCTTAAGTGACCTCAAAGATTATCGAACCAACAGGAACTAAGCGGCACAATCAATGACCAGTACATGCACACATAGACATAACACTTCCTTGTGCCTCAACAAGAGTAGTGAGGTTGTAAATCTCACTAGCTTTGCTAGTTACAAAGGATTGAAATGTGTGGAAAGAGTTGATGAACATAAACAAAATTGAAAAATTGAAAAATTAAAATGATGTTGATTAAGGTTGAAAACTTTATGGAAGAAAATGGATCGGGGTCCATAGGTTCACTATAGGTCTCTATCCAAAAAAAAAACATGACGTGGTAGACAAATCAGACTTAGGCATCGATTAAATTGCATTTTTTATGAGTATGATTAAATAGCATTTTCTTCATGAGTATTAAATTGCATTTTTTTAAAGTATGATTAAATAGCATCACGTCCGTAAATCCATAGACTTAGTCGACTACGTACGAGGAGATCGATTCCTCCATGAATCGAGCGTCAAGCCTTTTGGAATCTTCCCTATATTAGTCGTGGCGTGCCCAATGCAGCCGAGGGCGAAATCGACAAGGGGTCCTCAACCCGGCCCACCAGACTGGGAGTTGATGTGATGAGAGGCCCCTTACCCGGGACACCATTAGTGGGGCGACGAAAGTTCATGACAGCGCCATCTGACAAGCTCTTCTGGGCGAGGCGCGAGGAAGATAGGAGCAAGGTGGCTCCCTATTTTTTTACCATGGCCACTCGGGCTTGGACGGTGCAAAGCCAAGATGAAAGGACGACCCAAGAGGCAATTAGACGATTGAGCGTTGGTCAATAATGCGGGTGCTATATCTCGCTTACACAGAGATAGTTAGATCCCATCGCCCGATCCCTGCACGGCCACACGATTAGGTCGGCCAGTAGTGTGTTTTCCAAATCGTGCATTCGTTATGATCGAAACTTGTTTCAGGTATCTTTCTTTTTCTTATATATTTTTATTTCATCATCGGTTTTCTAAGATTTTCTATTTTTTCTTTAAACTTTGTTTTTTTTTCTTCTAGGTTTTCCTCTGGTTTTCTAGTTTTGTTTATTTTTCTCTTTATCATTGGTTTCTCCTGTTTTCTTTTTTGGTCTTGTTGTATACTTTTTTTCATTTTGGTTATTACTTAATTTTCTTCGGGATTTCCTCAATATGAGTCTATATTTTTTGTATACACCGGGTACATTTTTAATACACATTTAATAGTTTACAAATACATGATTAATATATTTTAAAATATGTTTTGTTGCCTATTTTATTGTTTATACACATTGCGTCTTTCATATACATAGGGAATATTTTTAGACACATAATCGACATTTTTCAAATGTGTTTTTATATCTACTTTTTACATGCACCTTCTACATTTTTTCTATACCTCATGAGTATTTCTTTACATGTTAAATATTTTTTAAATACATGATTAACATTCATTTTCAAATTTATGTGTTGATGTTTTATTTTATCATTAGTGTTTTACATTTTAAATATATGACGTTTTGGTAGTTGATAGAGCGGGCGGGATAATAGTCGCGCCGGAGCACCTATGCTTCGCCTGAAGCCAGACAGTAGGAAGTCTCGCTAAAGGCAGCTGCCCAATTGAGCCGGCCCAGCTTCGACACATGCTTTCAGCGATTTTTGTTTTCTGTTTGTTTTTCATTTGTTTTCCATTCGTTTCTTTAGTTTTCTTTTATTTCGAGATATTATGAATATTTTTATTATAAAAATAAATTTATATACCAAGTTAAAAAATAGAAATCATACAATCGAAAATGGTAAATGGGTTTACAAAAATATGTTTCCAATGTATACAAACTATGTAACATGCGTATGGAAAAAAGTAAAAATCAACGAAATAAAAGTTTTGGAATTTTTCTACCAAATGTTAATATTTAATTTATAAATTTTAAATTTGTATAGAAATAATGTTTCCGATGTATTAAAAAATACAATGCGCATGGAAAAAAGTTGACATAAAAATGTTTAATAAATGTTAATCATGTAATTGGACGTTGTTATACGTGTATATAGAAAGATTGGTTATAGTTAAAATGTAGAATGCTTATGGAAAAAGCTGACTTGAAAATAATACTCCCTCCGTCCCATAATATAAGAATATTTTTAACATTAATGTAGTGTAAAAAGTGTTCTTATATTATGAGACAGAGGTAGTATATTTTTAAAATAAATATTAATTATGAATTTGGAAGATGTTAAACTTGTATATATAAAATGTGCCTGGTACGTAAAAAAAACTCTACAATGTTTATAAAAAGTAGACATTAAAGATGTTTCAAAAAATGTGCATCATATTTTTTCAAAATAGTAAACGTATATATAAAAATATTTCTGCTATATACAAACATTGCACAATGTGTATGAGAAATTGTATATCAAGAATATTGTTGTCAAAATTGTTAATCATATATTTAGGAAATATTAAATATGTATATATAATTTGTTCTTGGTATATACTAAAAAATTACAAAGAAAAAGAAGAAAACCTATAAAAATTGAAACAACAAAAAAGGGGAAAATAAAGCAGTGGGAAAATAAAAAAGAAAAAATAAAAACATAAATAAAAATGGGTAAAAACTGTGAAAAAAAAGAAAAAAAAACTATGAAAAGAAAAGAAAGAGATACCAGACAAAACATGTATGTAGAAGGAGCGACCGACTTTTTTTTAGACAAACGAGTAAGTTTTTTAACATCACCCTTTAGTTCATTCAAATAAGTTCACATAATAGAAAGGTGATCCGGTGGATCATTAAACCACACATGATGACCATGACTGAGTGTGGTGGCCAATCTAATTAGTTTGTGTGCCTCATCATTGCTTATGCGACGCTCATGGACAAACAACCAAGTGGCTGACTGAACCAGCGAGCGAGCGACATCTCATACACGCGAGCCCTTCACACGAAACGGATGGAGATATGAACTTTTGTCCAAAAGGACCACCTGCCCAACCATATTGACAAAATGACCACCCTGTGAGATGAATTGGCAGAGCAGACCAGCCTAGCCTGGCGGCAGCCAGCAAGAGCGTAAGCCAACATGTGGCGCCTACCGCCATGCGAGGAGGTGGCCGACCCTGCCGCTATGGCGGAATGCAGCCAGTGGCAGGTAACAGGATTCCCCGGCCTGCGCCGAGCCGAGACGGAACGGGATAGGGCAGGTGGGCCATGTCGCCTAGGCGCGAGGCGACATGCAGTGTACTACTGGCACGAGTAGACAACGCTGCTACTGCTGCAGCTGATTCCTATGCACACAGACGACGTTGATTTCTATGCGTGTTTGGTAGTGGAGAACTGCGTGATTCCCTTCTAAAATTTCATCCGTTCACGCCCAATTTTCCGTTCATCACATTTGTCATGTGAGTCTATAAAACAGAGCATTGAACCTCTCTTCATTCGTCATCAAGCACCCTAGAGATCCCCATAACACTTGGTGTGTCACACTTTCGTAGTCACTATGCGTTTGCCTTGCTTGGATGAAAGCATTAGGCCGAGGTTAATGAAGAATGCGAGTTTGCCTCGGGGGTGGCAATCTTGAGGTGTTGGTGTGGCGATCTTTGCAAGGTGAAGAATGTGACGGATTTTTCGGATTGGTTGGGCATGAAATTTTCCATGTGCGCCAATTATGAGGAAGATCCACCCGTAGCTAGTTTACCGTACGACTAGCCTCCAGTATGTTTTAACCATCATGAGTACACATACTGTTGTTTTTATGGTTTATTCTTTATTAAAATTCTTGTTTTTGTTGTAGTCTTCTCATTCTCTGTGCATGTACTATCGCTGGATTGACACGGAGATGGCGGCTTGGGCAGTGACTGAGATTGGTGAAAAAAGTAGCTGTGCATGGGATAGTTTCTCCGCAGAAAAGCGGCGCGAAAAGGTGGCAACAAAGGAGAAAACAGAGTAGGAGAGAGAGTTAAAAGAATACTATGTCGAGCAAAAGGGTTACTTTCAGGATTTACTGAAGAAAGACAGGGAAAGACTCATCGCATGGAGGAGCAGGAACGGCAAGAAGGCTCGTGAGGCGGAGAGACAGAGAAAGAAAGAAAGGGCTCGTGAGGCCAAGGCAGCAGAATAAGTAGGATTTGGCAGTTTAATGTAGCTTTATCTTAGTAGTTCCATGTATAGTTATTTCAATAATTCAATGTATATTATCTTCGGTTGTACGGTGTCGTAATGAGAAAAAATTTGTAGCTTTGAAAGAAAATATGACATTTTCTTCCCGCCTATTTTTCATGCTTCATCCCACCTTATCTCAGGCCTCGACAACTTCATAAAACCACTCGAGTAAAATGCATTGGGGGTCATTAAACTTGTCCGATAACTCATTTTGATCATTGTACATAAGAATATGGTCAATACGGTCACTATACATGACTTTTGGTTATTATACGGTCACTGTCTCACCGTATAGATTCGTATTTAGTCCGGTTGACCGGTCAAATAGTACAAGTGGCACCTCGTCAGCTTATTTTCTTGCTTGGTCTGTGCAGGTCCCACTTGTCAATGGGTGAAACAAAATAATTAAAGAAACTAAAATTCTGCGCATGCAGGCTCTAGCTGCCGCGGCAACGCCTTTGCCAGTTGAGCGCACACATTTTTGTGTCAAACAAATAGATTCAAATGGTCAGTCATGCGTGTACGTTCTGTCGGTTAGATCAAGACAGCGACACATCCATGCAGCCACTCTCCATGAGAAGCACAAGCATATATAGTCAGTCATGCGAGTACGGTTCTGTCGATCGACGGGCTGCGGGTTAGATCAAGATTCAAATGGTCCGATCCGTTCTGAAAATGATACTGGACATGTGAACCTGTCGCAAAATCCCAGACTCACGGTTCAGACCGCACCTCGTCTAAGAGGGCAACAGGTAAACCTAAGGTTCGACCCTAATCTGTATACTGAGTGTAGACGGGGGCGCCTTAAACGAGATGCCCAACGCTGAACGTGCACGTCGTGTTCCTGGCTCCACGACAACGGCATCACCTCCATTCCCGGCTCCGTCGTGCCTCGAGCAGCTGTCGCGCAACACAAGCTGCAAGGCGAGCGCCGTCGCGACGAGCGCTCACTCCAGGAGTCCAGGGGTCAGTGGGGGTTGTGGTTGTGGTGCTGCGAACGACGGCGAGACAGACGTGTAACTGGAGCATAGGCATGAGTTGCAAGGCGGGTGTCAGATGTGGCGAGCTGACACGGATGTGCAGCCGGCGCGGCGACGAGCTACAGGTCATGCGTGGGCGCGGCGAGAAGTACAGCCGGCGCGCGTGCATGCGCTTGGCAAGCGGCGGCTACAACCGCAGGAAACGGTTCGACAGGTGGGACCCGCGTAGCCAGAGATAGAGCTGAGGAATTTGACCAGTCAACTGGATCAAATACGAAGCTATACGGTAAGACAGTGACCGTATAATCATCGAAAATAATGTATAGTGACCGTATTGACCGTATTCTTATGTACAATGACCAAAATGAGTTATCGGCACAAGTTCAATGACCGCCAATGCATTTTACTCAAACCACTCGCCTAGCATGTTGTGTTCTTCATCTTTCCATGGACATTTATCTAGTCACGTCTGATGCCAACTCTATAAGACCTGCCCAGAGTGCCGCATCAACAAGGGGTGCCACAAGCTCAAAGAAAGTGATTGTAAACGATGATGACTTTATGCCAAGCAAGCAATGCTCACAACAGATCCAAGGACCGACTTGCATCAGGGAAGGGTGACGTTAGCTCTAAGCACATGAAGAATTGTGATGACGACGACTTTATGCCAAACAAGAGAGCTCAGATCAGATGTGCAAGCATGAAGAAGAGTAAGTCAGGTAAAATGTTACGCTTTGCGCCGATGGTAATTACGATTTCGTGGATGAGTTTATACAAGGGAAGCTAGTTCGGCAGGTAGTCCTTCTGCACAAAAAATCTAGAGATATAGCATTCGGGTGGGTGTGCCCGGTCAATCACACGGCGTGCAGCAGGGGCCAGCATCGACCTTGACTATCTGACCGATCGGGCCAGATTGGACAAGATTGCCTTGAAATGACGACATGATTAGTATGATGGTTTTCTTTTCAGGGTCATTAGAGTATGTACATCCGTACTTGGCAAATATAATCCCTCGAACGCTCACGGACGCGCCCAACACTGACCGAGTACTTCCTAAATCCACGCCTCCACACTCGCGTATCTTATATCCGGCACCCTATATTTATACAAATTCATGCGACATAGTACATTGATCATGAAACAATCAAGATCGACAGGAAACAGACATATAAACCGATACCAAACGGGCATAATTCACTTAAACATGACCAAAAGATCACCAGACGGGTATAGTTCACACAGTTTAATGATTCCGCACATCGTAACTACATACTAGAACAAGATTATATAAAAGGAAGAGGGCTAGCTTCACCACTTCCTCGCTGGCCCTTTGCCCTTCCGGTCGTCGGCGCTGCTGTAAGCGTCCACCACAGCACGAGGTGGGTCGACGTGGAGCCGTTGGAGTCGGACCTGTCGGAGGAGAAGGAATCGGAGATGATGATGTAGCCTTGCAAGTGTCAGACGATGCAGTCTTGCTTGTGCTTGAGTTTGGCCACCCTCGCCACCTCCGCAGCTACCGTCGCTGCCTCCCGCTCGGATTGCTCAATGTCGAGCCGGAGCTGCGTACGTTGATCCTCCGGAGCCGCCCTGATAAGTGACCAACGATACACCCACTAGAGGAGATGCTCCTCCTCGTCGGGCACCGGCATCACGCAGCGACAGCGAGCGGACTACGCAGCCGCGTCGGACCCGCCCCCATCTCCCTTGCCATGTGCCTCTCGCGACGGTCAGCGCGTGCCTCCGACTCCAGAGTCCGCATCCGTGGCATCGACGGAGCGAGCATTAGGATCCACCGCTGCCCGCGCAGAACACCTGCCGGTGGTGAAGAAGGTCGTCGGGCGGGCGGAGCAGATTGGGCAGGCCGCACAGATCCGCGCGTGGGGCGGGAAGGGTCGGCGCCGGCGTCAGCGCTGCAGCGATGGGCGACAGGAGGCGTCGCACTGGACTTGGAGTTGCCGTCTGTATCGACCCGCGAGTGCTCGAGCGCTAGACGGAGCGCCACCTCATACTCCTCGTCTCCGGAGCTGCCGTCGAGTGGTTGCACGTGCTTGACATGCTCATCGGCGCTAGGGATTAGACAGATTAGGGGAAGTGGGGCGTCGGGAAGCGGAGCGGAGTGAAGTGAGCTAGGGTTTGCTTCTTAGAGGGATTTTGTGAGGTCGGGGTGTGCCAACGGTGGGCCGAGCTGACATGGCGGATGCTAAAGTGAGTTCTAGACAAAGTTCTCCTAAGCGGGCAGAAGGAAAAACAAAAATAGTATAGCTCTACATTACGCTTCGGAGGCCTCATCTTACTCACTGACCTTCTACTAATCGTGCCAAAACAACCAGCCCAACAATAGGAGAGGACAGGTTGATCGTTCCTGGCCGTCTCATATCTGCTCTATATTTGGGCTGAATAAGAGAGTTGCCGGTCCGGCGGTCATTTGTCCATGGTTTAAGAGCTTTGATTAGGTTGGTTTTTTATGACGCGTGAGTGATTGGATAGTATGCCCGTGTGTTTGAGATGTGTTTGATAGGTGCCGTTGTAGATTCTCTTATTAATACTCCGCTTGGACCAGATATCCGCTTGACACGGACGCCCCGACACGCCCCTCTCCCCGGGAGAAATTAGTTCCGTGTTAGTCCAGGCTTCCATGCTTTTTACGTATCATCATCCACCTCGGTTCCGTGTACTACATTCCGCCAACTAGTGGTACCACTGCCATATACATTGCCCTCCCTAGCCGTCCCATGCTTAATGATTCGACCGACGTGACCATCAGTTTAGTCCGTCCGGCACCCGCACCCCAGAGAGATGAGATGAGATGACGATGACATGATCGCCCTGCCTTGGATTATTGTTACACTGTAGCAACCCGCAAACGGTGCGCGATCGCGTCTGCGTACGTGGCGCCATCAAAGCCTTTAAAGGTGCCACGTCGACCGCTCACGCTTTCACATCATCGATCCCATTTCCGGCATTTCTTGTGTCTGTCCGCAGTCATATGATCATCCGCACAATGACAAAACAGGAGAAGCCATAATGCTGCGCTAGTGATACTAACAGCCCCTAAAACTAATTAAGAGCACAACACATGGTCGGCGTTGGTCTCATGCGCAACTAAACTATGCCATCTCCGTCCAGAATGGACGGTCGGTAGTGCACCGGTTCCGTTTCTTCTTTTGGAAAAAAAATACGCCGTACGTAATCAACCGCTCCCCCTTACCTAACATTACAAGGTGCAACTGATTAGTGAGTAGTACTAGTGACAGTGAGGTCCACTTGGCGATCAACTATGTGGATCCGGCCTAAAGTGGTTAGACTAGCCATAATGGGTAGTAACATAGAGTAGTAACATGCCCATGTTACTACTCTATGTTACTACCTCTATAGTGGGGAGTAACATATGTGTGGTAACATGAAAGACTTCATTTATTAGGCCATAGACTCAACTTATCTTGATATGTGTGATGTTACTCATACTAGTAGTAACTAGCTATGTTACCACATGCCTCTCTTTCTTCATTTATTGCTTGCCACATCATCCTTTTTATCTAGATATGTGTGATGTTACTACCTATGTTACTCCCAATATGGGTAGTCTTAGCCTGCAGTGATGTGTGTACTACGTGGTTAAGCTTGAGAGTTTGCGTTTTGTTTTGATAGGATTGGACTGGAGAGACGACAACTAACGGGCAGTACCTCGTGAAACGAATGCGTAATTCGTACTACATTCAATACGCGCGGATATACCACCGGAATCAACGCTTATTCCGTTTCCTTCCTCGAACGGGAAAGAAAACGCATGTTACTCAAAGAAAACGGCGGAGGCCTGTCAATTAGCCCGGCACCACCTATGACCGGTGAACATCTTAAGCAAAGCATCTATAGCCGGACCTCTCAAGCCCCCATCATATGTTCAGATGGACCACCCAATCACTATCCGGTCATGATTTTTTAACCTAAATGGTCCTCTCAAATGGCCCTCAAACGGCCGGGTTGACCGGCACTCCGTATCCAGTCCAAATATGGGGCGCCGGGGCACACCCGCCACGTCGGACCTGACAGCCCTACCCCATCTGTAATTGAACCAAATCCATCCCCGAGCTGTCGGATTCATTTCCTCTCTTCTCTCTTCCTCCTCCTTCGCGGCGCCCGGCTCGTAGCTCAGCCGCCGCGCGCGCTCCGCAGCCATCCGTGGCCTCTGCGCCGGCAGCTCCGACAGAGCAGTCCTCTTTCCCGTCCTCGTCGCAGGGACTTCGTCTTCAGCCCGGACGCCACGACGATACGTCCGACAACTCTCTGGCCCTGCCTTGCGCTTTATGTGTTCGACACATTGTCTGACCGGATTTTTTGTAATTTTGTTAGAGAAAACGATGGATTCCAATGCTTCGTCGGACGAAGAGGGCCCAAACTCATGATTTCAAAGCATCTGGAGAACAAGTTAAAATCCCAGAAGATCAAGATGCGGCTAAGCTGATAAACTTTCTGCAAATAAATTAGAATCTTCGAGATCAGCAGGTGCACACACAACTACTCTATGATCTTGTAGAGCACATATAGACCCACAATGGCGACCAAGAAGCCAATGCTTCAGTTTGATACTTAAAATAAATTTTATGTAAACACTATATATGCTTCATACCAACATTTGTTATTTACGTGCGACATTGACTTGTATGATCGACGTGCATGTATTTGTATGAATTTAACATATGTGGACGCGGGGACGGAAATATGAGGGGCCGTCCGGATGCGCCAGCGGACGTGCCCGAGTGCGTACGTAGACATATAGAGGGTCGGATTTGCCAAATCCAATTAGGGCCCGGTTCCTGAGATTCTCCCAGACTCCGACTCCTACCCAGCTTCTCCCAGAATCTTTAAGCCCCATTTCTTTTACAATCCTATCTAATTAGACCCTAACTAGATAAGATTGTAAAACAAATGGATCTCAAAGATTCTGGAAGAAACTAGGTAGAGGTCGGATTCTGGGACAATCCCCAGATTCTGGTAAAAGAACCGGGCCTAGATGCTCTTAACCAGCTCCCATGTTCCATATTTTTTGAAACAAGATGTGGCTTTTGCGAGGCAGAAAATTTACCGAGTTGTTGATGTGCTCTGTGCTTCAGTTATCTCGGTAGATACGCGCACTTTATAGTGGTCGATGTCATAATTTGTGACTTGCAGTTTTCGAGCTTGGTGAGTAGTGATACGGTTTGTCTGATCACAGAACGACGTAAGCATTCGTGAAGCAAAGAAGGAGAAACAAAACAGGCGGGACCAGGTAGCGATCGCCCGCGCGACGCAACGGGCAGAGAGCAATCATTTCCAGAACAAAGCAAAGTGAGCAGCGCGAAAGGCAATGTCCTATCGCTATTCCCTCAAAAAAAAAAAACCTATCGCTAGCGACTACCGTTGACTAGCTCCCCGTTGAAAGGGCAACTCCAACATGAATTACCGTTCCAAATTGGATATCATTAAATGCCCGCTGAAACGTTCGGAATGTGAATGTCCACTCCTAATTTTTCTTTCCTCTACTTAGATTAGTCAAAACAATCAAAGATACATAGTACTTCCATCCGATCCATATTAATTACCGCTGTAGTACAATATTGATTGGAGAGAGTAACATAATTCTTAAGCAATTAAAGGATAAATATTCCAATGCAACAACAATTCAAATAAAACCATTACAATCCAAACATAAAGTTTTAAAATACTCCCTCTGTCCCAAAATGGCGAAAAAGGGTTTTCCCCCGCTTTATATATAAGGCAACATCGCAGTACATCCGAGAGAACGATAAAAGCACACACCAACCAACACCGCACACAACACACACCGAGGGCGAGATACAAGGGTGTCGGGCACCAACACAACACTCCAACGACCACGAAGCACACTAAGGATGAGCAAAGGAGCACCGCCTTGAGCCGACGGAGATCACCAAGAGCGAACTACCTAGGAGAGGTGCGATAGTTCATGCTGAATTCATGTTAGTCGGACACATATACTGGTTGTCAATATGAAATGACCAAAGATACTCAATTGGATCATTTTGCAGCTGATTATGAATATCATTTGGATAAAATCCTCAAATATCGGAGGTGTGTCTCCAACGGATCTCACGTGATATGGTCAATGATTGTTTTGGGTGGATCTGTTCGGATCATGTTTGTTGGAAATATGCCCTAGAGGCAATAATAAAATGGTTATTATTATATTTCCTTGTTCATGATAATTGTCTGTTATTCATGCTTGAATTGTATTGTACGGAAACAACGATACATGTGTGAATACATAGACCACGACGTGTCCCTGGTAAGCCTCTAGTTACTATCTCGTTGATCAACATATGGTCACGGTTTCCTGGCCATGGACATTGGATGTCATTGATAACGGGATCACATCATTAGGAGAATGATGTGATGGACAAGACCCAATCCTAAGCCTAGCACAAGATCGTGTAGTTCATAATGCTAAAGCTTTTCCAATGTTAAGTATCTATTCCTTAGACCATGAGGTTGTGCAACTCCCGGATGCCGTAGGAATACTTTGGGTGTGCCAAACGTCACAACGTAACTGGGTGGCTACAAAGGTACGCAACTGGTATCTCTAAAAGTGTCTGTTGAGTTGGCACGAACCGAGACTGGGATTTGTCACTCCGTATGACGGAGAGGTATCTCTGAGCCCACTCTGTAAGACATCATCATAATGAGCTCAATGTGACTAAGGAGTTGGTCACGGGATGATGTATTACGGAACGAGTAAAGAGACTTGCCATGACGAGATTGAACAAGGTATCGGTATACCGACGATCGAATCTCGGGCAAGTACTATACCGATAGACAAAAGGAATTGCATACGGGATTAAGTGAATCCTTGACATCGTGGTTCATCCGATGAGATCATCGAGGAACACGTGGGAACCAACATGGGTATCCAGATCCCGTTGTTGGTTATTGACTGGAGAGTCGTCTCGGTCATGTCTACGTGTCTCCCGAACCCGTAGGGTCTACACACTTAAGGTTCGGTGACGCTAGGGTTGTAGAGATATATGCACACGGTAACCCGAACATTGTTCGGAGTCCCGGATGAGATCTCGGACGTCACGAGGAGTTTCGGAATGGTCCAGAGGTAAAGAATTATATATAGGAAGTCCAGTTTCGGCCATCGGGAGAGTTCAGGGGGTCACCGGTAGTGTACCGGGACCATCGAAAGGGTCCCGGGGGTCCGCCGGGTGGGGCTACCCATCCCGGAGGGCCCCATGGGCCGTAGGGGGAGGGGTACCAGCCCATAGTGGGCTGGCGCACCCCCTTGGGCCTCCCCCTACCCCTAGGGTCGGGAACCGTACGGGTGGGGGCGCCCCCTTGGCTTAGGGGGCAAGCCACCCCCGTGGCCGCCGCTCCCCTAGGAGATCACATCTCCTAGGGCCAGCGCCCCCCTGGCCCCTATATATAGTGGGGGGAGAGGGCAGCCGCACCCCAGCCCATGGCGCCTCGCTTCCCCCCCCCCCGTTACACATCTCCCTCCTCCCGCAGGTCCTTGGCGAAGCCCTGCAGTTTTTCCGTTGCATCCACCACCACGCCGTCGTGCTGCTGAATCTCCATCAACCTCTCCTCCCCCCTTGCTGGATCAAGAAGGAGGAGACGTCGCTGCACCGTACGTGTGTTGAACGCTGAGGTTCCGTCCATTCGGCGTTGGGATCATCGGTGATAGGGATCACGACGAGTACGACTCCATCATCCATGTTCACTTGAACGCTTCTGCTCGCGATCTACAAAGGGTATGTAGATGCACTCCTTTATGCTCGTTGCTAGATGACTCCTTAGATTGATCTTGGAGAAGCATAGGAATTTTTTTGAATTCTGCTACGTTCCCCTACAGTGGCATCTGAGCTAGGTATTTGCGTAGCATCTTGCACGAGTAGAACACAAACAAGTTGTGGGCGTTGATTTGTTCACTTATCTTGTCGCTACAAGTCCAATCTTGATTCGGCGGCATCGTGGGATGAAGCGGCCCGGACTGACCTTACACGTACGCTTACGTGAGACTGGTTCCACCGACTGACATGCACTAGTTGCATAAGGTGGCTTGCGGTGTCTGTCTCTCCCACTTTAGTCGGATCGGATTCGATGAAAAGGGTCCTTATGAAGGGTAAATAGAAATTGACATATCACGTTGTGGTTTTGGCGTAGGTAAGAAACGTTCTTGCTAGAAACATATAGCAGCCACGTAAAAACATGCAACAACAATTAGAGGACGTCTAACTTGTTCTTGCAGCATGTGCTTAGTGATGTGATATGGCCAAGAAGATGTGATGAATGATATATGTGATGTATGAGATTGATCATGTTCTTGTAATAGGAATCACGACTTGCATGTCGATGAGTATGACAACCGGCAGGAGCCATAGGAGTTATCTTATTTTATTGTATGACCTGTGTGTCACTGAATAACGCCATGTAATTACTTTACTTTATTGCTAAACGTTAGCCGTAGTAGTAGAAGTAATATTTGGCGAGACGACTTCATGAAGACACGATGATGGAGATCATGATGATGGAGATCATGGTGTCATGTCGGTGACAAGGATGATCATGGTGCCCCGGAGATGAAGATCAAAGGAGCAAAATGATATTGGCAATATCATGTCACTTTATTTGATTGCATGTGATGTTTATCTTGTTTATGCATCTTATTTGCTTAGAACGACGGTAGTAAATAAGATGATCTCTCACTAAAAAAATTCAAGAATTGTGTTCCCCCTAACTGTGCACCGTTGCTAAGGATCGTTGTTCCGAAGCACCACGTGATGATCGGGTGTGTTAGGCTCTAACGTTCGCATATAACGGGTGTAAGCCAGATTTACACACGCAATACACTTAGGGTTCACTTGACGAGCCTAGCATGTACAGACATGGCCTCGGAACACGGAAGACCGAAAGGTCGAACATGAGTCGTATAGAAGATACGATCAACATGAAGATGTTCATCGTTGACGACTAGTCCGTCTCACGTGATGATCGGACATGGCTTAGTCGATTCGGATCATGTTTCACTTAGATGACTAGAGGGATGTCTATCTGAGTGGGAGTTCATTAAATTTTATTAGATGAGCTTAATTGTCATGAACTTAGTCTAAATTCTTTACAATATGTCTTGTAGATCAAATGGCCCACGCTCATGTCACCCTCAACTTCAACGCGTTCCTAGAGAAATCCAAGCTGAAAGACGATGGTAGCAACTATACGGATTGGGTCCGTAACCTGAGGATCATCCTCATAGCTACCAAGAAAACTTATGTCCTAGAAGCACCGCTAGGTGACGCTCCTGCCCCGGCAAACCAAGATGTTATGAACGCTTGGCAGTCGCGTTGTGATGATTACTCCCTGGTTCAGTGCGGCATGCTCTACAACTTAGAATCGGGGCTCCAAAAGTGTTTTGAGCACCACGGAGCATATGAGATGTTCCAAGAGCCGAAAATGGTTTTCCAAGCTCATGCCAGAGTTGAGAGATATGACGTCTCCAACGCATTCTACAGTTGTAAGATGGAGGAGAATAGTTCTGTCAGCGAGCACATACGCAAGTTGTCTGGGTTGCACAATCGCATGTCTCAGTTGGGAATGAATCTCCCAGACGAAGCGGTCGTTGACAGAATCCTCCAGTCGCTCCCACCTAGCTACAAGAGCTTCGTGTTAAACTTCAATATGCAAGGGATGGAGAAGTCCATTCCCAAGGTGTATTCAATGCTGAAATCAGCGGAGGTGGAGATCAAGAAAGAGCATCAAGTGTTGATGGTGAATAAAACCACTAAGTTCAAGAAAGGCAAGGGTAAGAAGAACTTCAAGAAGGACGGCAAAGGAGTTGCCGCGCCCGGTAAACCAGTTACCGGGAAGAAGCCAAAGAATGGACCCAAGCCTGAGATTGAGTGCTTTTATTGCAAGGGAACGGGTCACTGGAAGCGAAACTGCCCCAAATACTTAGCAGATGAGAAGGCCGGCAACGTCAAAGGTATATATGATATACATGTTATTGATGTGTACCTTACCAGCGCTCGTAGTAGCTCTTGGGTATTTGATACCGGTGCGGTTGCTCACATTTGTAACTCAAAGCAAGAGCTGCGGAATAAGCGGAGACTGGCGAAGGACGAGGTGACGATGCGCGTTGGGAATGGTTCCAAGGTCGATGTGATCGCCGTCGGCACGCTACCTCTACATCAACCCTCGGGATTAGTTTTAAACCTTAATAATTGTTATTTGGTACCAGCTTTGAGCATGAACATTGTATCTGGATCTCATTTGATGCGAGATGGATACTCATTTAAATCCGAGAATAATGGTTGTTCTATTTATATGAGAGATATGTTTTATGGTCATGCCCCACTGGTCAATGGTTTATTTTTGATGAATCTCGAACGTGATGTTACACATATTCATAGTGTGAATGCCAAAAGATGTAAAGTTGATAATGATAGTCCCACATACTTGTGGCATTGCCGCCTTGGTCATATTGGTGTCAAACGTATGAAGAAGCTCCATGCAGATGGACTTCTAGAGTCTCTTGATTATGAATCATTTGACACGTGCGAACCATGCCTCTTAGGCAAGATGACCAAGACTCCGTTCTTCGGAACAATGGAGCAAGCGACCAACTTATTGGAAATCATACATACCGATGTGTGTGGTCCAATGAGTGTTGAAGCTCTTGGAGGTTATCGTTATGTTCTCACCCTCACGGATGACTTAAGTAGATATGGGTATGTCTACTTGATGAAACACAAGTCTGAGACCTTTGAAAAGTTCAAGGAATTTTAGAATGAGGTTGAGAATCAACGTGACAGAAAAATAAAGTTCTTACGATCGGATCGTGGGGGTGAATATTTAAGTCACGAATTTGGCACACACCTAAGAAACTATGGAATTTTTTCACAATTGACACCGCCCGGAACACCTCAGCGTAATGGTGTGTCCGAACGTCGAAATCGAACTCTGTTGGACATGGTGCGATCTATGATGTCTCTCACCGACTTACCGCTATCCTTTTGGGGTTATGCTTTAGAGACTACCGCATTCACTTTAAATAGGGCTCTGTCAAAATCCGTTGAGACGACACCGTATGAACTTTGGTTTGGCAAGAAACCTAAGCTGCCGTTTCTGAAAGTTTGGGGTTGCGATGCTTATGTCAAGAAACTTGAACCTGAAAAGCTCGAACCCAAATCGGAAAAATGCGTCTTCATAGGGTACCCAAAGGAGATGATTGGGTACACCTTCTACCTCAGATCCGAAGGCAAGGTCTTCGTTGCCAAGAATGGATCCTTTCTGGAGAAAGAGTTTCTCTCGAAAGAAGTGAGTGGGAGGAAAGTAGAACTTGATGAGGTGACAGTCACCCCTCCCGAACCGGAAAGTAGCGCAGCGCGGGAAATTGTTCCTCAGGTGCCTGAACCGACAGGGGAGGAAGTTAATGATGATGATCATGAAGATTCAGGTCAAGTTACTACTGAACTTCGAAAGTCCACAAGGACACGTTCCGCACCAGAGTGGTACGACAACCCTGTCATGGAAATCATGTTGTTAGACAACGGTGAACCTTAGAACTATGAAGAAGCGATGGCGGGCCCGGGTTCCAACAAATGGCTTGAAGCCATGAAATCCGAGATAGGATCCATGTATGAAAACAAAATATGGACTTTGGTGGACTTGCCCGATGATCGGCACGCCATAGAATATAAATGGATATTTAAGAAGAAGACTGACGCGGATGGTAATGTGACTATCTATAAGGCTCGGCTTATCGCTAAAGGTTATCGACAAGTTCAAGGGATTGACTACGACGAGACTTTCTCTCCCGTAGCGATGCTGAAGTCTGTCTGAATCATGTTAGTAATTGCCGCATTCTATGATTATGAGATATGGCAAATGGATGTCAAAACAGCATTCCTTAATGGCTTCCTCAAGGAAGAGCTGTATATGATGCAGCCGGAAGGTTTTGTCGAGCCCTGAGATTGCTAACAAGGTATGCAAGCTCCAGCGCTCGATCTATGGGCTGGTGCAAGCATCTCGGAGTTGGAATATTCTCTTTAATGATGTGATCAAAGCGTTTGGTTTTATACAGACTTGGGGAGAAGCCTGTATTTACAAGAAAGTGAGTGGGAGCTTTGTAGCATTTCTCATATTATATATGGATGACATATTGCTGATGGGAAATGATATAGAATTCTTGGAGAGCATAATGGCCTACTTGAATAAGATTTTTTCAATGAAGGACCTTGGAGAAGCTGCTTACATATTAGGCATCAAGGTCTATAGAGATAGATCAAGACGCCTCATTGGTCTTTCACAGAGCACATACCTTGATAAGATATTGAAGAAGTTCAATATGGATCAGTCCAAGAAATGGTTCTTGCCTGTATTGCAAGGTATGAGATCGAGCACGGCTCAATCCCCGACCACGGCAGAAGATAGATAAAAGATGAGTGTCATCCCCTATTCCTCAGCCATAGGTTCTATTATGTATGCCATGCTGTGTACCAGACCTGATGTGAACCTTGCCATAAGTTTGGTAGGGAGGTACCAAAGTGATCCCGGTATGGAACACTGGACAGCGGTCAAGAACATCCTGAAGTACCTGAAGAGGACTAAGGATATGTTTCTCGTTTATGGAGGTGACGAAGAGCTCGTCGTAAAGGGTTACGTCGATGCTAGCTTCGACACAGATCTGGATGACTCCAAGTCACAAATCGGATACGTGTATATTTTGAATGGTGGAGAAGTCAGATGGTGCAGTTGCAAGCAGAGCGTCGTGGCGCATTCTACATGTGAAGCGGAGTACATAGCTGCTTGCGAAGCAGCACAGGAAGGAGTCTAGATGAAGGAGTTCATCACCGACCTAGGAGTCATTCCAAGCGCGTCAAGCCCGATGACTCTCTTCTGTGACAACACTGGAGCTATTGCCATTGCCAAGGAGCCCAGGTTTCAGAAGAAGACCAAGCACATCAAACGCCGATTCAACTCCATCCGGAATTATGTTCAAGATGGAGACATAGATATTTGTAAAGTGCATACGGATCTGAATGTAGCAGGTCCGTCTACTAAACCTCTTCCACGGGCAAAACATGATCAACACCAGAACTCTATGGGTGTTCGATTCATCACAATGTAACTAGATTACTGACTCTAGTGCAAGTGGAAGACTGTTGGAAATATGCCCTAGAGGCAATAATAAAATGGTTATTATTATATTTCCTTGTTCATGATAATTGTCTGTTATTCATGCTTGAATTGTATTGTATGGAAACAGCGATACATGTGTGAATACATAGACCACAATGTGTCCCTGGTAAGCCTCTAGTTACTAGCTCGTTGATCAACAGATGGTCACGGTTTCCTGGCCATGGACATTGGATGTCATTGATAACGGGATCACATCATTAGGACAATGATGTGATGGACAAGACCCAATCCTAAGCCTAGCACAAGATCGTGTAGTTCGTAATGCTAAAGCTTTTCCAATGTTAAGTATCTGTTCCTTAGACCATGAGGTTGTGCAACTCCCGGATGCCGTAGGAATACTTTGGGTTTGCCAAATGTCACAACGTAACTGGGTGGCTATAAAGATACGCAACGGGTATCTCTGAAAGTGTCTGTTGAGTTGGCACGAACCGAGACTGGGATTTGTCACTCTGTATGACGGAGAGGTATCTCTGGGCCCACTCGGTAAGACATCATCATAATTAGCTCAATGTGACTAAGGAGTTGGTCACGATATGATGTATTACGGAACGAGCAAAGAGACTTGCCATGACGAGATTGAACAAGGTATCGGTATGCCGACGATCGAATCTCGGGCAAGTACTATACCGATAGACAAAAGGAATTGCATACGGGATTAAGTGAATCCTTGACATCGTGGTTCATCCGATGAGATCATCGAGGAACACGTGGGAACCAACATGGGTATCCAAATCCCGCTGTTGGTTATTGACCGGAGAGTCGTCTCGGTCATGTCTACGTGTCTCCCGAACCCGTAGGGTCTACACACTTAAGGTTCGGTGACGCTAGGGTTGTAGAGATATATGCACACGGTAACCCGAATGTTGTTTGGAGTCCCGGATGAGATCCGGGATGTCACGAGGAGTTCCGGAATGGTCCGGAGGTAAAGAATTATATATAGGAAGTCCAGTTTCGGCCATCGGGAGAGTTCCGGGGGTCACCGGTAGTGTACCGGGACCACCGGAAGGGTCCCGGGGGTTCACCGGGTGGGGCCACCCATCCCGGAGGGCCCCATGGGCCGTAGGGGGAGGGGGACCAGCCCATAGTGGGCTGGCGCACCCCCTTGGGCCTCCCCACTGCGCCTAGGGTTGGGAACCCTAGGGGTGGGGGGCGCCCCCCTTGGTTTGGGGGGCAAGCCATCCCCCTGGCCGCCCCCCCGAGGAGATCCCATCTCCTAGGGCCGGCGCCCCCCTGGCCCCTATATATAGTGGGGGGAGAGAGGGCAGCCGCACCCCAGCCCCTGGCGCCTCTCTTCCCTCCCGTTACACATCTCCCTCCTCCCGCAGGTCCTTGGCGAAGCCCTGCAGTTTTTCCGTTGCATCCACCACCACGCCGTCGTGCTGCTGGATCTCCATCAACCTCTCCTTCCCCCTTGCTGGATCAAGAAGGAGGAGACGTCGCTGCACCGTACGTGTGTTGAACACGGAGGTGCCGTTCGTTCGGCGCTGGGATCATCGGTGATAGAGATCACGACGAGTACGACTCCATCATCCACGTTCACTTGAACGCTTCCGCTCGCGATCTACAAAGGGTATGTAGATGCACTACTTTATGCTCGTTGCTAGATGACTCCTTAGATTGATCTTGGTGAAGCGTAGGAATTTTTTTGAATTCTGCTACTTTCCCCTACAATGTCTTTGTTCATGTGTCTTTAGGTTGGATCCTTCTGATATGCGCTTCTCTTCCTCAGCGATGGTTGTTGTTCTGGTGCGCTGGTCCTATGGAGCCTTAGCACAACAACTTCCCGACTGCCTACTACAACAACCTGGCTCCGAAGAGGGAGGGGCAGCACGCCGTCGACAGGTTCAGTGCTTATAGTCATCGCTCGGTGGTCTACGGATCTAGATGTAATTTTTCATTATTTCTGGTGTTCGTTGTACTGCTATGATTGAAGATGGATAGATCGAAAGTTTCCTGCAAAAATAATCCTCAAATGTGACGAATTGTGCAATAGAGGCAAGATAGGATCACCCTAGTTTTGAAAATCTAGATCATAGCGATCTCAATCACTCTCATCCTCCAGAGTCTTGTTGTGCATAATCACACAACCTGTCATCACCGCACACAATATTTTTGGGTAGTTTAGCATGTCCACAACTGTAAAATGGGTTTGGAGCACTCTAAATATCTCCCGAGATCCTATCTAGCAGATTCTTGTCTTTGGGAAAAGTGATAACTTTTTTTACCCCTTGGTTGGGAGATGGTGTTGACAAAAGTCACCCACGCAGGTTAGATA
This sequence comes from Secale cereale, assembly GCA_902687465.1. Lineage (NCBI taxonomy): Eukaryota > Viridiplantae > Streptophyta > Magnoliopsida > Poales > Poaceae > Secale > Secale cereale. The sequence continues at coordinate 678,014,533 of LR738710.1, read as the reverse complement.
CCATCATAAAAATAGTACCCCATCTTGTAATCATGACGGTTGATGATATAGTTGCACCCATGAGTTTGGCCCACACACAACTTTGCAAACACTGGAGACCGTTGCAACACATTGATGTCATTATGATACCCTAACATGCCAAAGAAAGAATGTCAACGCAAATCCGAAGGTGGTGACCTACAAATGCACATGACTGTTGCAATTCATGATAAGTAAGGTTAGTCGAACCTGCATGGAGCATCCCGCAGACAACTACTAACCAAACAACTACGTTGTCATGGACGTAGCCACAGACGCAGGGAGCATTATATTGGTTGTTATGAAAACGGTAAAAAAGGGGTAAATTACTAAGCTACGAACGACAAAGTAAAAAGAGACTAAGTTTGTTAGGCGGTGCTTGAGTAATCGAGGTGTTCTCGGGGGGTTTGGAGTCCTCACTACTGGTACGATTTACGTAATATACGCACAAGCATTGTTCTAGGTTGCGGATAACTAGACCACTTCGCATTATTTATATCAGCTGGTGGAGCCTAGTAAAGCATATGTGCATACATGCAATAATCATGTATCACACACGCCACTATCGTTCCTCCCAACATTCAGAATACGACAACGATAATTAAGGGTCTCCCCATGGACGCGACCAATGGGCGGCCTCTGTTATTCCCCTATCAAAGGATCAGAGAAGGAAGGGAGGATATTACTGTCACCTCTTTACCTCCACTTCCAATCATCACACAGATCTCAACAAGGTCTCAAGCAAGGAGGTAGCTTCTGTCTTCGCAATACCTTCTCTCCCCGCATTATCCAGATAGCAATATCCTTGTGTTCAAATGGGAAAACATTGGATGTTGCAATTCACCAAACATCATGAACAACATTAACATAAACACAAAAGGAGATGTCAATTCCCGTATAGGCGTTCACTCATTCAACTAGTGTTCATCCTTTATTCCCTGAGAACTAACTAAAAGATCGTGGATGTCGCCTGGAGGGGGTGGGTGAATAGGCACTTTAAAATAATTACGGTTTAGGCTTGAACAAATGCGGAATAAACCTAGCGGTCAATTTGTCAAGCACAAAACCTACAGCAACTAGGCTCACCCATGTGCACCAACAACTTATGCTAATCAAGATAAACAACTACTCCCTCCATTCCAAAATATATGACCCAACTTTGTACTAACTTTAGTACAAAGTTAGTACAAAGTTGGGTCATATATTTTGGAACGGAGGGAGTAGGTGATAGCAAGATATATGACAAGTAATAATAAGGCTATCACAAAGTAAAGTGCATAAGTAAAGGACTCAGGTAAGAGATAACCGACGCACACGGAGACGACGATGTATCCCGAAGTTCACACCCTTGCGGATGCTAATCTCCGTTTGGAGCGGTGTGGAGGCACAATGCTCCCCAAGAAGCCACTAGGGCCACCGTAATCTCCTCACGCCCTCGCACAATGCAAGATGCCGTGATTCCACTAAGGGACCCTTGAGGGCGCTCACCGAACCGTACAAATTGCTCACGGCTATCTCCACAATCCAATTGGAGACCCCGACGCTTTCCTGGAGCTTTACACCACAATGATTGAGCTCCGAACACCACCAAGGTTGGGGCTATCTCCACAACTTAGTTGGAGGCTCCCGGTGACACCACGAAGCTTCACCACAATAGAATATGGTACCGAGGTGACCTCAACCATCCAGGGCGCCCAAGCACCCAAGAGGAACAAGCTCAAGGGTGGCAAGCACCCAAGAGTAATAAGCTTCTCAACTTGTAACTTCCACGTATCACCGTGGAGAACTCAAACCGATACAGCAAATGCAATGGCAAGGGCAGACGGAGTGCCCAAGTCCTTCTCTCCCTAACCCCACCAAAGCAACTAATGCTAGGGAGGAAAATGAGAGGAAGAACAAGAAGGAGAACACCAAGAACTCCAAGATCGAGATCCAAGGGTTTCCCCTCACATAGAGGAGAAAGTGATTGGTGGAAATGTGGATCTAGATCTCCTCTCCCCCCCCCTCAAACTAGTACTGGAAATGTATGAAAGTAATAAATTACATCCGCGCCTACTTCTGCTGAGGTTGGAAATGCGCAAAAGTCCGGCACGGTACTACCAGACCGAAGGCACGGTATTACCGCGTAAGGGCGGATGTAAAAAATTACATACGCGCCTACTTCCGCATGCATCCGCGTCAGGGCTGGAGGCAGCGGTACTACCGCTCACCAGGAGCGGTACTACCACTGCCCCTTGCGGTACTACCGCTCCCTAAAGCGGTACTACCGCACGCCACAGAGCATTTAGCACTTGGCTGCCTTCATATGACAAGTAAAGACAACATAAGGATACAATAAAATCAGAACTGCCATAACTTATGCAAATGAGCTCCAAATTGAGCAAACTCAAGCTTGTTGCATGGAGGAAGACGAGTAGCATTAAAACAAGGACTGATTATAGTAAGAAGAGGCAGGGAGGTATGCCTAAGATATAGAGGAGTGAACCCTCCATCAGAGACGAACCGGCAAAACCTCCAACATCGAAAACACATAGAAGATGCATGTGAACTTCGTTTTTGATGAACTCGAGCTTGTCAAGAAGATGATCATAAGCTACAAATCTCACAAGGAGAAGAACCAATAAAGATGATGCAAGGATGCAATGGTTTGAGCTCTCTACCAATGATATGATCAAGCTACTAATCTAGAGCCCCCCTGATAGTACGACAATCGATCATATAACCCGGTCTCCCAACTACCACCACGAGACCGATAAAATTGAGAACCTATCAAGGGAAAACCTTTGCCTTGCACATAGTCCACTTGAGATGGATGATGATGATCTTGACTTCCTCAAGTTGGACCACCTTTCTTGATTGCGTTGGATCAATGAAGACTAATTGATTGCTCCCCCATACTCCACTATGGGTGAGCCACTCTTCGGCACATCTTCACAAGTCCATTGACACCGCAATGGACTGCAAGCTTCAAGCACTTTATCTCTCCGTGATGCTCCACTTGAACTTGCACACCGCAATCTTGATGACGATCACCACTTGATGTCATCCTCCATGGGTTGTATAATATCTTCATCTTGACGCAAGCACATGGAAACATACCTAACCCCACACAGAACTCTCACGTAGACCATGGGTTAGTACACAAAGCATAATGGAAAATGCTTACCTTACCATGGGATCACTTGATCCCTCTTGGTACATCTTCTACGTGTTGTGTTTTGATCAACTTGAATCACTCTTTGTACTTAATCTTGATCAACCTTGAATCTTTCCAACTCTCTTAATTTGGATGATGTCTTGAAGGTAAACATGAAAGATCACAACTCTTCTTATTCTTATTCTTTAAGACATGCTTGCAATAAGCTCAACACTCACATGAGCAATCTTTGGATAATTCCTTAATAACACCTTGGTCATCACACACTCTCCTTGAAACCAACAAATGGACTCCAAGAAAAGCCTATGGACGAACTCTTCAAATATAAATCAAGGCAACCATTAGTCCATAGAGATTGTCATTAATTACCAAAACCAAACATGGGGGCACCGCATGTTCTTTCACTAACAATTACTCAAACATGTGGATGGAGAACATAGAGGGGAGAGACAAGTTACAAGGCGACACCAAGTCAGGGAAGGAGAACAAGAAGGTGATGCCGGTGGAGAAGGCACTGATGACCCACAAGTGTCGGGGATCAATCATAGTCCTTTCGATAAGTAAGAGTGTCGAACCCAACGAGGAGTAGAAGGAAATGATAGGCAGTTTTCAGTAAGGTATTTTCTGCAAGCACTGAAATTATAGGTAACAGATAGTTTTGTGATAAGATAATTAGTAGCAAGTGACAAAAGGTAAAAGTAGATAAGGTGCAACAAGGTGGCCCAATCCTTTTTGTAGAAAAGGACAAGCCTGGACAAACTCTTATATAAAGAAAGGCGCTCCCGAGGACACATGGGAATTATCGTCAAGGTACTTTTCATCACGATCATCTGATTCGCGTTCGGTACTTTGATAATTTGGTATGTGGGTGGACCGGTGCTTGGGTGCTGCCCTTACTTGGAAAAGCCTCCCACTTATGATTAACCTATAATGCAAGCATCCGCAACTACAAAAGAAGTATTAAGGTAAACCTAACCATAGCCTGAAACATATGGATCCAAAACAGCCCCTTACGAAGCAACGCATAAACTAGGGTTTAAGCTTCTGTCACTCTAGCAACCCATCATCTACTTATTACTTCCCAATGCCTTCCTCTAGGCCCAAATAATGGTGAAGTGTCATGTAGTCGACGTTCACATGACACCACTAGAGGAGAGACAACATACATCTCATCAAAATATCGAACGAAGACCAAATTCACATGACTACTAATAGCAAGACTTCTCCCATGTCCTCAGGAACAAAAGTAACTACTCACAAGCCATAATATTGTTCATGATCAGAGGGGTATTAATATGCATAATGGATATGAACATATGATCTTCCACCAAATAAACCAACTAGCATCAACTACAAGGAGTAATCAACACTACTAGCAACCCACATGTACCAATCTGAGGTTTGGGTACAAAGATTGGATACAAGAGATGAACTAGGGTTTGAGAGGAGATGGTGCTGGTGAAGATGTTGATGAAGATAGCCCTCCCCAAGATGGGAGAGTTGTTGGTGATGACGACGGTGACGATTTCCCCCTTCCGGAGGGAAGTATCCCCGACAGAACAGCTCTGCCGGAGCCCTAGATTGGTTTCCGCCTCGGTTCCGCCTCGAGACGGCGGAGTCTAGTCCTCAAAGCCTCCTTCTGATTTTTTTCCAGGTCAAAACACCTAATATAGGAGAAGATGGGCATCGGGGGCCTTCCAGCTGGCCCACGAGGCAGGGGGGCGCGCCCTGGGAAGGGGGGCACGCCCCCACCCTCGTGGGCAGCCAGTGGCCCCCCTCGTGGACTTCTTTCGCCAAATATTTTTTATACTTTCCGAAATGACGTTCTGTTGAGTTTCAGGGCTTTTGGAGTTGTGCAGAATAGGTTTCCAGAGTTTGCTCCTTTTCCAGCCCAGAATTCCAGCTACCGGCATTCTCCCTCTTCATGTAAACCTTGTAAAATAAGAGAGAAAAGGCATAAGTATTGTGACAAAACATATAATAAAAGCCCATAATGCAATAAATATCAGCATATAAGCATGATGCAAAATGGACGTATCAACTCCCCCAAGCTTAGACCTCGCTTGTCCTCATGCAAAAGCCGATATCGAAAAATATGTCCACATGTTTAGAGATAGAGGTGTCGATAAAAACAAAATACGAACATGAGGACATCATGATCATTCTCATAACAGCAACTTATAAATAATTTCATATGATTCTTATGCCAAAGTAACAATTCATCCACAATATCAAGTATGAATCATAAACTTCATTGGAAACTAACAAACTTTGATCTCGGTCATTGAAGCAATTGCAATTTATCGTAACATGAGAAAGAGTCAATATAATAGCTTTTCAGCAAGCCTACATACTCAACCATCATATAGCCTTCCACAATTGCTCACACTCACGCAATATTTATGTTTATGGAGTTTTAATCGGACATAGAGAAAGATAGGGGCTTATGGTGCTGCCTCCCAACCTTTTACCTCTAGGGTAATGTCAACAGTAATAGATCATGAAAACTTACATCCAAGTGGGTATATATATATCAGGATTTGTCCGACACAATGTGCTTGCCAAAGGATAAAATGTAAAAGGAAAGGTGGATTTCACCTCTACACTTATAAGACAGGAATAATAGATAGGCCCTTCGCAGAGGGAAGCAGAGGTTGTCCTGTTTTTTTATGGTTGGATGCACAAAGTCTTAGCATAGAAGAACTTCGCTTTATATTGCCACTTGTGATAAGGACCTTTATTATGCAGTCCATCGCTTTTATTACTTCCATATCACAAGATCGTATAAAGCTAATTTCTCCCACACTAATAAATCATACATATTTTAGCGAGTTTGCAACATGACAACTTACTTGGAAGGATCTTTCTCAATCCATAGGTAGGTATGGTGGACTCTCATGGAAAAACTGGGTTTAAGGATATATGGAAGCACAAGTAGTATCTCTACTTAGTGCGAGCAGTTTTGGCTAGCATGAGGGGGAAAGGCAAGCTCAACATGTTGGATGATCCATCACAATATACTTTATTTCGGATATAAGAAGACATAACCCATTATGTTGTCTTCCTTGTCCAACATCGACTCTTTAGCATGTCATACTTTAATGAGTGCCCACAATCATAAAAGATGTCCAAGATAGTATATTTGTATGTGAAGCCTATCTTCTTTTATTCCTTCCTATTAATTGCAACGATGACCAAAACTATGTTTGTCAACTCCCAACAACTTTTATTTATCATACTCTTATATGTGAACTCATTACCTCCCATAAGATCAATATGATCTCTTTGATACTCTTTATGTTTTATTTCTTTTTATCATGACCCAAGTGAGGAAATCAAGCCCTTGACTCAACACTAATCTTTAGTATATAGCTCACGAACTCGATTACAAAGGGTAACGCTCACAAAGCAAAAGCTCACAACTAGATCAAGTTAACTTTATTCTACTAGATCAAGATACTACCAAAAGGATCGAACTAAGTAAAACGGTAAAGATAGGAGTGATGGTGATACGATACCGGGGTCACTCCCCCAAGCTTGACAGTTGCCAAGGGGAGTGCCCATACCCATATGATTATGTCTCCTTCTTCGGGGGTGGTGATGATGGAGTTGAAAGTAGTGACGGCGGATCCTCATATATCGAGTGTAGGAGATCCTCCAGCTTGCGGATAATACCTTTGAGTGCATCTATGTAATCCTTCAACAAAATATTTTCACTTGTGAGATGCTTGTTTCGAATCTGAGCTAACTCAATCATCTTGAAAGCTTCTATCTCAGTTGAGGTAAAGAGATTAGGCATGGATTTAGAGGTGTCTTCTTCTCCCGATGCCGGAGCCGGATCTTCCACCTCCATCTCGATCTTCTTCTCCTTGTGGATCTCCTCGGGTCCTTCCCTCTTCTGACCTATCTTCATTAGCCAAGCATCGTTGCCTTCGTTGTTGGAGGAGGGAGACGACATGATGCCTAGCTTCGTGAACCCTAGCAGAAAACAGCTCGAAACAAGAACAGAGGATTTTTGCGGGATACAGAGGTCAAAACCTTTGGGAGTATATATAATGAATTTTTACCGACCAAAAGGAGTAACCCACAAGAAAACGGAGTCCGGGAGGCACACGAGCTGCCCACGAGGCAGGGGGTGCGCCCTGGGAAGGCGGGCGTGACGAGGTTACAGACCTAGGGTAGGGTCACAGGCCCGATCAAGGTACCCCACCCAAGGTCACTACCCTAGAGGATCAAAAGACAAGACCTATGACAGTGGAGGCAGTCGACTGAGACGGTCCAAGAAGACACTCCACTTGACTGAACCTCCTACGCAAGACGACTCAACCCCGCTCGACCGATCCAAGGCACTCGACCTCCGAAGGTCAAGCATCACTTGAGGCGGCAACGGTCCTGTATTTACTCGCTGTAGTAAACACCTTAATTATCCTTTACTGCAGGCGTTACCAGTAACGCATGCCTTAATGTACATTTAACCCTTGGTAACGTGGAGCATGGCTGGGGTCCTGGCGCACTATATAAGCCACCCCCTCCTCCAGAACAAGGGTTCGCACCTCTGTAACACACGTATACACATATCAGTCGACCAAGCCTCCGGGCACCGAGACGTAGGGCTATTACTTCCTCAGAGAAGGGCCTGAACTCGCTAACACCTTGTGTACAACATCACCATAGCTAGAACCTTGCCTCTCCATTCGTACCCCTACCCTTACTGTCAGACTTAGAACCACGACAGTTGGCGCCCACCGTGGGGCAAGGCGTCTTAGCGACATCTGGTGAAGTTGCAATTCCTCCTCCGACCACTTTCATCATGGTGTTAGGCGGTGGTTTGGCGTTGGGCCGCAAGATCCGGCTCGGCGCACTAGTCTTCATCGCCGATGACTCCGCATGGCTCCAGGAAGCCCCTCTCGACGTCGAGGCTCTGCCCGCCCGCGGAACTGCGCACTTTCGCGCCGGCGCCGGCGGCGTCCTCCTGCTGCAGCCATCGACTCGGTACTCATCGTCCCCCATCCCCGCCAGACGCCGCCGCAAACGATCCGGTCGTTCGCGGCTCCAGCGGTGGGAGAAACACGCGGTGGCCCGTCAAACGGCCACCCCTCAAGTCGCGGCCATTGAGCCCGATGGCTACATCTACGGGCCGGCCGACCAGTCGACCGGGCTCGAAGATTCCGTTTCCGAGTGCGGGAGCAGCGATCCCGCGGCGGAAATCCTCATGGTCGATTTGCGCCGCAGTCCGCCAGGTTTTCCTCGCGGTGGGAACGGCGGCAGCGGCGGCGACCGATCGCACAACAACGACGGTTACATTCCTCAGCCCCTCACCTCCGAGCAAAGGGCTGAGCTTTGTTGCCGCAACGGAGATGCACTCTTCACTCCCGTCGTGGGAGATTCCCCAGAGGCTTTGGCCCTCGAAGCCACGCGCTTGGCCACCTTGGCCGAGTGCGCGCGCTTGGAAAACATCCAACGCTCACTCGACGAGCAGGCCCGCCGACTGGTCCCTGAGTCCAGTCGACGACCGCGGCAATCGCGTCAGCGCGAAACTCGGGTGTTCCGCACGCCAGTCCAAAACCTCGAAGCCGCGGCTCGTATCGTGGAATCGATTCAACCTTCCCAAACGGAAGCTGGGAGAGGTCTTCAGCAGATCCGAGCATTATTCCGAACGGCTGAAGAACAAACGCGGCTGTTTCTCAGTCGCGCAACAGGATTCACAGCAGATCGGTGGCTGCAGACACCGTATGGTCGGCCCATAGTCCAAGATCGCCCCCGAGGCGTGAGGAACGTGGCCTGCGGCAAGATCGGCATCTGGGTCGGAACGACGATCCACTCGACCGTCGGCACGGATGCTACGACCGCCGTCGAGCGCCTACCCCTCCTCCGGGAAGTGGGTCACACTAGCCCCAGCGGCACGTGGGCAGGCACCTGCGAGATGACGAGCAGAGGATTCCTCCAGATCCCCGGCGGCTAGGTTTCGATGCGAGGTCTATCCTTGTGCAAGGTCGAGTCGACCGCAACCGGGCGTCCAGAGAAGAGCGAGGCGGAGACCAACCAAGCGGCAGCCGAGCGCCAGCCTCTAGGCCTGAATGTTTATGTAGTGCTATCAGAGCCGCGGAGATCCACCCGAACTTCAGGCTGGCGGCGGGGGTAAGCAAGTTCACCGGTGAGTCGAAGTCGGACACTTGGCTGGAAGACTACCGAGTGGCCATACAAATCGGAGGCGGCAACAACGACGTGGCCATGAAGCACCTCCCCTTGATGCTGGGAGGCTCCGCTCGGGCGTGGCTCAATCAGTTGGCCCCCAGGAGTATTTACAGTTGGGAAGAGCTCGCTCGGGTTTTTGTTCGGACCTTCGAAGGCACCTGCAAGCGACCTGCTGGACTCGCAGAACTTCAACACCGCGCACAGAAGCCGAGTGAAACTTTGAGGGACTACATTCAGCGATGGACCACTTTGCATCACACGGTGGAGAACGTGTCTGAGCACCAGGCGGTGTGCGCTTTCAAGGAAGGCGTACGTAACCGAGAGTTGAATCTGAAGTTTGGCCGAACAGGCGACATGTCCTTGTCGCGGATGATGGAGATTGCCAGTCGGTATGCCAACGGTGAGGAGGCCGATCAGCTCCGCAGCGGCAAGAAACCCGTCGGGCAGGATGGCCAGAATTCCAATCGGAAGAACAAGCGCAAGGCCGAGCCAGCCGCTCAGGGAGAGGCTGCGGTGGTTAATCAAGGAAAGGGCAAAGGGAAGCCAAAAGGCTCCTGGGCCCCCAAGAAAGGAAAGGTTCAGGCTGGGGATGATATGCTCGACCAGCCGTGCCCCATACACACGAAAAAAAATGAGGAAGGAAACTTGGTGTATCCCAAACACACCACTCGACAGTGTCGGCTCTTGATCCAGAGTTTCCAGAAAGATCAGTCGACTGAGAGAGAGAAGGAATCAGAAGAGTCCCTAGACAAGGAAGGGGATGGAGGATACCACCGGATTAACTCCACTTTGGTGATTTTCGCGGACGTCCAAAGCAAAAGTCGACTGAAAATCATCAACAGAGAAGTAAACATGGTTGCCCCGGCGACCCCCACGTTTTTGAAATGGTCAAAGATCCCCATCACATTCGACCAGTCCGATCACCCAACGTATATTGCCACCCCTGGGCGGCAGGCACTGGTGGTCGACCTAGTTATTGAAGGCACACGCCTGACCAGAGTTCTGATGGATGGGGGCAGTGGCTTGAATATCTTGTATGCAGCAACCCTCAGGGATATGGGCATTCCGATGACCAAGCTGAGAGAAAGTAACATGAGGTTCCACGGGGTAATCCCCGGGAAGAAAGCCGACTCACTTGGCCAGATCTCACTCAACGTAGTCTTTGGTGAGTCGAAGAACTACCGAAAAGAGAAGCTGACGTTCGAAGTGGTGGATTTCAACCGTGCCTATCACGCCATCCTGGGTAGGCCCGCCTACGCCAGGTTCATGGCTCGACCATGTTACGTCTACCTCAAGCTGAAGATGCCGGGACCCAATGGCGTTATAACCGTCATTGGGAACCGTCAGAAAGCGGAAGAATGCTTCCAGAAAGGCTCGAAGATCGCCGACGAGCAAATGGCAGCAGTAGAGATGGAGGAGTACCAAAAGAGAGTGGATCCGAGTGACCTGCTAAGGGCGAAGAAGCCGGCTTCCGAGTCAGCTTTCCAGTCGGCCAGGGACACGAAACCAGTGCACATCCACCCCACCGAACCCAACACAGCACCGACCCACATCTCCACCACACTCGACAGCAAATAGGAAGAAGCACTCATCCAGTTCCTCCGTGAGAACTGGGACATCTTTGCATGGAAACCATCAGACATGCCGGGTGTACCCAGGGGACTGGCTGAGCACTATTTACGAGTCGACCCTAAAGTGAAACTTGTGAAGGAACATCTCCGTTGATCCGCTGTGGAGAAGCGAAAGGCAATTGGCGAAGAAGTGGCTCGACTCCTAGCAGCAGAGTTTATCCGCGAGATATACCACTCTGAGTGGCTCGCCAACGTCGTCATGGTCCCCAAGAAGGACAAGTCTCTCCGCATGTGCATCGATTTCAAGCACATCAATCGGGCCTGCCCGAAAGATCATTTTCCTCTTCCCCGCATCGATCAGATAGTTGACTCGACTGCGGGATGTGAACGTTTGTCCTTTCTGGATGCGTATTCCGGGTACCATCAGATCCGTCTGTACGGGACCAACGAGATCAAGACAGCTTTCATCACCCCCTTCGGGTGTTTTTGTTATGTCACCATGCCTTTCGGCCTCAAAAATGCTGGTGCTGCCTTCATGCGCATGATCCAGAAGTGCATGATAAAGCAAATCAGTCAGAACGTCGAGGCATACATGGATGACATTGTGGTCAAGTCACGGAAAGGTTCCGACCTACTGACTGATCTCGTTGAGACATTCGCAAGCCTCAGAAGCTACGATATCAAGCTCAACCCATCAAAGTGTAACTTTGGAGTTCCTGGCGGCAAGTTGCTCGGTTTTCTCGTTTCCGAACGGGGCACCAACCCAGAGAAGGTCAGCACCATCCTCCGAATGAAACGCCCCGAGCGTATACACGACGTCCAGAAGCTTACTGGTTGCTTGGCCGCATTGAGTCGATTCATTTCTTGTCTTGGTGAGAAGGCACTGCCTCTCTACCGACTCATGAAGAAATCCGACAAGTTCGAGTGGAATCCCGAAGCCGAAGCAGCGTTTGAAGAGCTCAAAGCCCTGCTATCCACCCAGCCGGTGCTCGCTGCCCCAGTCAGCGGAGAGCCTCTTTTGTTGTATATTGCTGCCACCGGACAAGTCGTCAGTACTGTACTCACGGTCGAGCGGGAAGAAGAGGGCAAGGCATACAAGGTCCAACGCCCAGTCTATTATATATCCGAAGTTTTGACTCCCTCCAAGCAAAGGTATCCACATTACCAAAAGCTTGTGTACGGGATTTACTTGACTGCAAAAAAGGTTGCCCATTACTTCTCGGACCATTCGATCTCAGTCGTCAGCGACGCCCCGCTGTCAGAGATCCTAAACAACCGAGATGCAACCGGTCGAGTGGCAAAATGGGCGATTGAACTTCTTCGGTTAGATATCAAGTTTGAAGCGAAGAAAGCTAACAAGTCTCAGGCCATAGCAGATTTTGTGGCCGAGTGGATAGAACAAGAGCTGCCGACTCAAGTCTAGTCGGACCATTGGATTATGTTCTTCGATGGGTCCAAGATGCTGAACGGATCTGGCGCAGGAGTGGTCTTGGTCTCTCCCAGGGGTGACAAGCTCAGCTACGTCCTTCAGATCCATTTCGATTCATCAAACAACGAGGCCGAATACGAAGCACTTTTGTATGGGTTGCGTATGGCCATCTTACTCGGCGTCCGTCGCCTGATGGTCTACGACGACTCCGACCTGGTGGTAAACCAAGTGATGAAAGAATGGGACGTCAGGAGCCCGGCAATGATCAGTTATTGCAGTGCAGTGCGAAAGCTTGAAAAGAAGTTCGAAGGCCTAGAGCTCCATCATGTGCCCAGAGCCAAGAATCAGTTAGTCGATGACCTCGCAAAAATCGGGTCGACAGGGAAACCTATACCCAAGAATGTGTTCCTAGAGCATCTGCACACCCCTTCTGTCAAAGAAGACCCCTTCACGGAAGAGCCCCCGCACCCAGTCAGCGCGTCAGATCCAACTGAAGTCGAAGTACCTGTCGTGGTCGATTTAATCATGGAGGTCCTAGTGATTACGCTAGACTAGACTGTGCCATATATATCGTATCTGCTCAGGGAAGAACTCCCAGAAGATGAAGAAGAAGCGCGCCAGATCGTCCGCCGGCGTTCACAGTCATCCAAGGTCAGCTCTACAGAGAAAGCGTCACCGGAGTCGCCCAACGCTGCGTCGATCCAGAAGAAGGTCGACTGATCTTGGATGAAATCCACTCGGGGACTTGCGGCCACCACGCCTCCTCTCGGGCTATAGTGGCTAAGGCATACCGAGCCGGGTTTTACTGGCCCTGCGCCAACGAGATGGCCAAGGATATTGTGGACAAATGCGCAGGTTGCCAGTTCTACTCCAACATGTCCCACAAACCGGCGTCCGCCCTGAAGACCATTCCGCTAGTCTGGCCCTTTGCTGTTTGGGGCTTGGACATGGTCGGCCCCTTCAGGACAGGCAGAAGCGGATTCAACCACCTTCTGGTGGCAGTCGACAAGTTCACCAAGTGGATTGAGGCCAAGCCCATCAAGAACCTCGAGTCGAGCACCGCCATCAGCTTCATCAGGGAATTGATATTTAGATATGGAGTCCCCCACAGCATCATCACAGACAACGGCTCCAACTTTGACTCAGATGAATTCAGAGCTTTCCGCTTCCCAAGGAACCCGAGTCGACTACGCCTCCGTGGCACATCCGCAGTCAAATGGACAGGCAGAAAGAGCAAATGGTTTGATTCTCAAAGGCCTAAAGCCGTGGCTCATGCGCGATCTTAAGCATGCCGCCGGGGCTTGGGTAACTGAACTGCCATCTGTCCTATGGGGTCTGAGGACAACTCCGAATCGGTCGACTGACCGTACCCCTTTCTTCTTGGTCTATGGAGCCGAAGCTGTGTTGCCGAGCGACTTATTGCACAATGCCCCCAGAGTGGAACTCTTCTCCAAAGCCGAGGCAGAGCAGGCTCGTCAGGATGCAGTCGACCTTTTGGAAGAGGAAAGAGAGATGGCCCTGATCCGGTCGACCATCTATCAACAGGACCTGCGTCGATTCCATGCTCGCAACGTAAGAAGCCGAGCATTCTAGGAAGGAGACATGGTCCTTCGAGTGCATCAGAAACGTCCACACAAGATCGCCCCGACCTGGGAAGGCCCGTTCATCATCACCAAAATACTGCACAACGGAGCGTACCACCTCTACAATGTAGCCAAGAAGAAAGACGAACCTCGTTCGTGGAATGCGGACCTGCTCCGCCGCTTTTACACTTGAGATGCTCGACGGTCGAGTTGTAATGAAGATTTCCAATTTGTTTCAAAGACAAGTTAGCAATGATCCTTTAACGATTGATGTCCACTAAAAACATTGGTCTTCAAAATCCCCCAGTGGGTGCTTAGTTGTGGTCCTCTGAGCCACGTTACAAGTATGAAGTGGCTCTGTCTTCCGAGCTTCGCCACAAATACAACGTACCTTAGAGCTGCCTAAGTTACAAACATCTACTCCGAGTGAAAAGCAACCCTCTCACTCGGGGGCTTAGCTGCGACCCCGTGACTCGCCTAAGTTTCAAACATCCACTCCGAGTGAAGAGCGACCCTCTCACTCGGAGGCTTAGCTGCGGTCCTCCGAGCTACGTTACAAGTATAAAGTGGCTCTTCCTTCCGAGCTCCGCCACAAATACAACATAGCTTGCATTCGTCTAAGTTACAAACACATACTCCGGGTGAAGAGAAACCCTCTCACTCGGGGGCTTAGCTGTGACCCCGTGACTCGCCTAAGTTTCAAACATCTACTCCGAGTGAAGAGCGACCCTCTCACTCGGGGGGCTTAGCCGCGGTCCTCCGAGCTACGTTGCAAGTATAAAGTGGCTCTGCCTTCCGAGCTCCGCCACAAATACAACGTAGCTTAGAATCGTCTAAGTTACAAACACATACTCCGAGTGAAGAGCAACCCTCTCGCTCGGGGGCTTAGCTGCGACCCCGTGACTCGCCTAAGTTTCAAACATCTACTCCGAGTGAAGAGCGACCCTCTCACTCGGAGGCTTAGCTGCGGTCCTCCGAGCTACGTTACAAGTATAAAGTGGCTCTGCCTTCCGAGCTCCGCCACAAATACAACGTAGCTTGGAATCGTCTAAGTTACAAACATCTACTCCGAGTGAAGAGCGACCCTCTCACTCGGAGGCTTAGCTGCGGTCCTCCGAGCTACGTTACAAGTATAAAGTGGCTCTGCCTTCCGAGCTCCGCACAAATACAACGTAGCTTGGAATCGTCTAAGTTACAAACATCTACTCCGAGTGAAGAGCGACCCTCTCACTCGGGGGCTTAGTTGCGGTCCTCCGAGCTATGTTGCAAGTATAAAGTGGCTCTGCCTTCCGAGCTCCGCCACAAATACA
>LR738710.1:677965716-677998860 GCA_902687465.1 Secale cereale | reverse complement strand
AATACAACGTAGCTTGGAATCGTCTAAGTTACAAACATCTAGTCCGAGTGAAGAGCAACCCTCTCACTCGGGGGCTTAGCTGCGACCCCGTGACTCGCCTAAGTTACAAACATCTACTCCGAGTGAAGAGTGACCCTCTCACTCGGGGGCTTAGCTGCGGTCCTCCGAGCTACGTTGCAAGTATAAAGTGGCTCTGCCTTCCGAAGCTCCGCCACAAATACAACGTAGCTTGGAATCGTCTAAGTTACAAACATCTACTCCGAGTGAAGAGCAACCCTCTCACTCGGGGGCTTAGCTGCGGCCCCGTGACTCGCCTAAGTTTCAAACATCCACCCCAAGTGAAGGGCACCCTCTCACTCAGGGACTTGGCTGCATATGTCGACTCAAAGATTCAAGCAATCAAAGAAAGACAGCAAATCGAAGGATCAAAATCAGATAAAAGCCCCGCAAGGTTCGGGCAAGAGTACTTGGGCCACAGGCCCACCAGAGTTTAACGATTACAAGTCCACACGGCATTCCGCGACAAATGAGATTAAAGTTTCAAAGTCATTCCTCGGGAGGGGGCGGGCTCGCAGGTGCGACGAACTCGTCCAGGTCGGTCCCGTCGGCGATGCGAGTGGTGGCTTCCAGGAAAGTCTCCATAAACAACTGGAATTGGAGCTCCTTCGTGTTTGCAACCTTCAGTGCCGCAAGCTTCCTCTCCTTCACCTCCCTGCAGTGCACACGGACCAAGGATAATGCCACGTCGGCTCCTCCCCGGGCTGCCGACTTCTTCCACTCCTGCACTCGGTTGGGGATTTCGTTGAGTCGAGTCATCAGGGACTCGAGGTCGTTCTCCTGCACGATCCCCCTCCAGAGCGCGGTGTCGATTTGGGCCATCACTACCTTCAGTCGTCCCAGATAATCCGTGGCCGCAGTGAGGCGGGACTCCAGCCTCAGTATGTTCATGGATACCTCGTTCTTCACGATGGAGTTGGTTGGGTCCAAGCCAAGCTCGACCCGACCAGTCTCCTCCTCAAAGTTACGACAAAACTCTGCACCGAAAAACAGCAAGTCGAGTCAACAGACAAGATATGGGTCGACCGATCCAACTTTAATCAAGCCGAAGGAGGCATACCTTCGAGCACGAGGTACCATTTCTTGGTGATGTCGCCCAGATACGCCTCAAGATCAACCCTCTTCCGAAAAAGAGCCTCGTACTTCTCGTTCAGGACAGCCTTGGAGTTCTTCAGCTGAGTCACCTCTTGATTGGCTGCGTCGAGTGAGCCTCTCAGTCTGATGACCTCCGCCTCGAGCGCACCCACGGAAGCCAACTTCTTCGCCGCCAATTCTGCCTTCTCTTGAGCCGCCTGCTGCGCCGCCGCCAGGTCAAGATCCTTTTGCTCCAAAGTCGCCTTGAGTTGACCTACCAAA
Source organism: Secale cereale (assembly GCA_902687465.1). Classification (NCBI taxonomy): domain Eukaryota; kingdom Viridiplantae; phylum Streptophyta; class Magnoliopsida; order Poales; family Poaceae; genus Secale; species Secale cereale. The sequence goes on along the minus strand of LR738710.1, from coordinate 677,997,447 downwards.
GCCGCCACTGGACAGATGAACATGAAGGAACACAAGGCACATCTATCAAAAAGTCAGTCGACAAAAGGTCGGGGTCAGTTACCAGCCGCATCATCCTGCGTCTTCTTCAGGTGGTCCCGAGCCAACTGCAAGTCGAGGTTAAGCTGGATTTGCTTCTTCTCAAGATCTGCAAACTTGGCCCCAAACTCGCAAGATTTCTGCATCAACACGACAAAGCAAGATTATAAGACTACAGTCGAGTCAAAATACTCAACCGCAGTCTCGGGGACTACACCCAGCGGGTGCACTGAGCGTGCCCCCACTGGTTTCACTCGGCCGAGATCAGTCCGGCTCGAGCTAAAAAAAAACACACACAACAGCAAGAAGGAAAAGTTCTATAGTAAGACCATGGCCGACTGCCAGCAGTCGACCACGGTCTCGAGGACTACACCCAGTGGGTGCACTGAGCGTGCCCCCACTGGTTTCACTCGGCCGAGATTTGTTCGGCTCGAGCTCAGAAAGAAAAAGGAGAACACCCAGTGGGTGTGGTGTCTCACGAAACAAAACAACAGATTCTCTCGAAACCAAAGGCTACTTCAACAAAGACAACGTACCTGGACGTTGGCCCGAAGAGCAGAGCTGGCATCATAAGCCGCCATGCTGGCCTCATACGCCGCCTTCGTCCTCTCCACCATCACCTCCGCCTGGCGAACGGCTTCTTGAGCCGCCCCCACAGGATCCTCCGGGAGGCGGTAGGAAGAGAAGAGAACTGACGAAGCAGCGGGCACAGGGTCGACGGCAGGTACGGGCGCTGGGTCTACGGCGCGAACTGGCGCTGAGTCAACGGCTGGAGTAGGTGCTGGGTCGGCAACTGGAGCGGGCGCTGGGTCGACGATCGGCGCAGGCGATGGGTCGATGGCACACACGGTCGACACAGGGACGGCGAAGGAGATCGTGGCTCGGGCCGCATCCTCCTGTCGCTCGGCCTCTGAGCCAAAAGGCGTCTTCCGGCCCTTCTTCCCTATGCGCCGACGTTCCCCTCCCAACCGCTCCTCGTCTTCATCGTCATCCGGAAGCTCGATGATGAGGCACGACACTTCGAGTCAAGCAGCAAGCTAAGTTCAGTCGACCGTCGCCCGCGAAAGAAAATAAGGATAAGGCAGATTTCATAGAGCCCGCACATGCGCGGGATGTCGCGGCGTCCGCGGTCTCTTCGTCGTCTCGACCCCGATCGATGTCCATCGAGGTCGTGGAAGCGGCGGCTCTGAAAGGTTCACTCAGGAGATGAGTCAACATAAGTTACAGTCGACCTCCAAGAAGCAGAAAGAAACAAGACCAAGCGGCACTTACGTGTAGGCGATGGATACATCCACCTTGATCCTGGGCAAGGCCTTCCGGGGCTTGGTGGTGGCGACCTTGGGCTGCTTGGGCATCTTCTCGGCGGGGTCAGGAGTGGCTGTTCGAGTGCGCTTGGGCGTCCGAGAGCCCGAGGGACCCACCTGAAGACATGCGGCCCCTGGGTCGTACTTCTCCTTGGATCGACGCTCATCACGGGGAGGTGACTCGACCTCCTCCCCGCTGCTGTAGTCCTCGCTCTCCTCGGTCTCCTCCTCCGACTTTCACTCGGCGGCGGCGCCCATGCCCTCTTCGCCCTCCTGGACCAAGTCCCCGTTGGGCAGCGAATACATCTTTGTGTAGAACTGTAGATCTACAAAGAAAGAAGTTTGACCAAATATCAGTCGGACCCATCAATACAAATCACAAGCCAGTCGACAGAAACGTCACTCGGAAGACTAACCTTGTCAAGAAGATGGTCAGCATCGAACGGGATGACCCTCCCAGATCCCCTGAGGTTGTCCTTATTCCCGGTGATGCTCTTCAAGCACTGCACCACGTACTTCGGGTCGGCCGCCTCCGGGTGGACTCGTGACGAGTCGTCGGTGCCAGAATACAACCACATCGGGTGGTCCCGAGCTTGGAGCGGCTGGATCCTCCGCGCGAGATACGCCTCAAACAGATCCATCCCCGTGACCCCCTCGCGTACTAACTGGACGACCCGCTCCACCAACATGTCCACTTCGGCCCTCTCGGCCTTACCCACTATCATCCAAGGAGGTGGGCTGGCTCGACCTAGAGTGAATGGAGGAAGGCCAGTCGACTGACCCGGAGTCAGACTGTCCTTGTAATAAAACCAGGTCGACTGCCAGCCCCGAAAAGACTCTAGAAGGTTCATGGGGGGAAAGGCGCTCCTTTCCCTAAGCTCGATCCCGAGCCCGCCGCACGCCTGGAGGACATGCGTCTTGCCGTCACTCGGGTTCACCCTCTTAACGGTTTGCGAGAGACAGGTGAAGATGTGTTTGAACAAACCCCAGTGCGGTCGGCAACCGAGGAAGTTCTCGCACATAGAAACAAAGGCAGAGAGGAAGGCGATGGAGTTGGGCGTAAAATAGTGCAACTGGGCACCAAAGAAGATAAAGAACACGCGGAAGAAAGGAGCGGGGGCATAGAAAAACCTCGGTCGATGAGGGTGGCATGAAGGATGCACTCGCCCTCCCGCGGTCGGGGCTCGAGCTCTCCCCCCGGCGCCCGCCAGGAGCCGCGGGCAATCAACCCTTCCTCCTCCAGCTCCTCCAGATCCTCCACCACGACGGTGGACCGGATCCAATATCCCTGGATCCATCCAGCGGGGAGTCCGGACCTTGATGACGAACCACTCCGGCCAGATCACCTCCCCTTCCCCAACGCCGCCTTCTTCGAGCGCTCCATGGCCGCGGTCTTGTCTTTTCCCATGGCTCGCATGCCGGTGGTCGCTGCGGAGAGATGCAAGAAGAATCAGGGGCGCAGCGGAGAAGCAGGGGTGCAGCGGAGAAGCAGAGGCGGAAGGAGGAAGATTGGGCACACAGTGCCCCCCGCTACGGGCTCGGCGCTCTCTTATAGCAGCCCGGTCGAGTGGCTGACCGTTGGCCCCGAGCAATGTTATCAAATCCCGTAACAGATGCTGGCGCGATACGTGGCAAAAAAGGAGGCGCGAGGATCGAGGCATTTCAAGCGCATCCCTCTGATTGCTGCGGCACGTCCCGCCCCGCGCGCTTCCCCAAATTTCGAAAGCCCCGCCGAATCCGGCAACCGAAGGGCAACCAATCCCGTCGAAAACGGCACGCGCTCACAGCGCCCGACGCTTAGCGCAAAGTCCAGTCAACGCAAAAAGTCCAGTCGATGCAAGAAGCGACTAACTCACTCGAAGGCTTCAGAATCGGTCAAGGCGACCAAGACACAACTGGGGGAGCCTGCCCAAGTCACAAGCTCCGAAACAATCTACCCCAGGGACGTCGAACCAGAACTAGAGCTCCTCTCAGCGTCCTCTTGCTCAAGCCTCAATCCATTCGGGGGCTACTGACGAGGTTACATACCTAGGGTAGGGTCACAGGCCCGATCAAGGTACCCCACCCAAGGTCACTACCCTAGAGGATCAAAAGACAAGACCTATGACAGTGGAGGCAGTTGACTGAGATGGTCCAAGAAGACACTCCACTCGACTGAACCTCCTACGCAAGACGACTCAACCCCACTCGACCGATCCAAGGCACTCGACCTCCGAAGGTCAAGCATCACTTGAGACGACAACGGTCTTGTATTTACTCGCTGTAGTAAACACCTTAATTATCCTTTACTGCAGGCGTTACCAGTAATGCCTGCCTTAATGTACATTTAACCCTTGGTAACGTGGAGCATGGCTGGGGTCCTGGCACACTATATAAGCCACTCCCCTCCTCCAGAACAAGGGTTCGCACCTCTGTAACACACGTATACACATATCAGTCGACCAAGCCTCCGGGCACCGAGATGTAGGGCTATTACTTCCTCAGAGAAGGGCCTGAACTCGCTAACACCTTGTGTACAACATCACCATAGCTAGAACCTTGCCTCTCCATTCGTACCCCCTACCCTTACTGTCAGACTTAGAACCACGACAGGGCGCGCCCTCCACCCTCGTGGATGGCTCGTGTCTCTTCCGGTCTGCGGTTTGTTTTTCTATTTTTCTAAATATTCCAAAACGGAGAAAAATTGCCTTTAGAACTGTTTTGGAGTCGGTTTACTTACTGTATCACATACCTCTTCCTTTTCGGAGGATGAATCGTTCTGGAAAGTGTCCCTTATGTATTCCTCCGGGGTTACGGTTTCAATAATATTGGTTTCAACATTTATAGGATTACCTGAGATATAATGTTTGATTCTTTGACCATTCACCACCTTCGGATTTGTGCCTTCAAAGTTGTTGATTTTTATGGCACCGGAACGACAGACCTCCTCGTTAACGTAAGGTCCTTCCCACTTGGAGAGAAGTTTTCCTGTAAAAAATCTTAAACAAGAGTTGTATAGCAAGACATAATCACCTACGTTAAACTCACGCTTTTGTATCCTTTTGTCATGCCATCTTTTAACTTTTTGTTTAAACAATTTGGCATTCTCATAGGCCTGGGTTCTCCATTCATCAAGGCAGCTAATGTCAAATAACCTCTTTTCACCGGCAAGTTTGAAATCATAATTGAGCTCTTTAATAGCCCAATATGCCTTATGTTCTAGATCAAGAGGTAAGTGACAAGACAAGCTTTTCCATAAACCATCTTATATGGAGACATACCCATAGGATTTTTGTATGCAGTTCTATAGGCCCATAATGCTGAAGGGGAACGTTGCATGGGAAACAAAAATTTTTCCTACGTTCACCAAGATCAATCTAGGAGATGCATCTACGAGGGGAGAGTTGGATCCACATACCCTTGTAGATCGCTAAGCGGAAGCGTTCAAGAACGCGGTTGATGGAGTCGTACTCGCCGCGATTCAGATCGCCGAAGATCCTAGCACCGAAGCAACGGTGCCTCCGCGTTCTTCACACGTACAGCTCGGGGACGTCTCCTCCTTCTTGATCCAGCAAGGGGGAAGGAGAGGTTGATGGAGACACCGGCAGCACGACGGCGTGGTGGAGATGGTGGTGGAGGATTCCTGCAGGGCTTCGCCAAGCACTGCGGAGTTCGCGAAGATGGATGTGGGAGAGGGAGGGCAGCGCCGAGGCACGAACGTGTGTGGCTGCCCTCCCTCTGCCTCTCTTTATATAGGGGGAGTAGAGGGGAGGGGGCGCCCTAGGGTTTACCCCTAGGGGCGGCGGCCAAGGGGAGGTGGGAGGGGGCGGCGCCCGAGGGTTAGGGTTCCCCCCCCCCAAGTGCCTTGCCCCCCAAGCCTAGGGGGGTGCGGCAGCCCTAGGGGGGGCCAGCCCCCTTGGCGCATGAGGAGAGGGCCCAGGGGGGGCGCACAGCCCTATGAGGGCTGTTGTGTCCCCCTTTGTGGCCCATTAGGCCCGAAACTCTTTCCGGGACCCCGAAAACCCTTTTCGGTCATCCGCCGTCTTCCCGATACTCCCCGGAACACTTCCGGACTCCGAACACTCTCATCCTATATATCAATCTTCGTCCCCGGACCATTCCGGAGACCCTCGTCACGTCCGGGATCTCATCCGGGACTCCGAACAACCTTCGGTAACCATGCACTGTTCTCACTAACAACCCTAGCGTCACCGAACCTTAAGTGTGTAGACCCTGCGGGTTCGGAAACTATGCAGACATGACCGAGACACTCCCAGGCCAATAACCAATAGCGGGATCTGGATACCCATATTGGTTCCCACACGTTCCTCGATGATCTCATCGGATGAACCACGATGTCAAGGATTCAGGCAATCCCGTATACAGTTCCCTTTGTCTCGTCGGTATGTTACTTGCCCGAGATTCGATCGTCTGTATCTCTATACCTAGTTCAATCTCGTTACCGGCAAGTCTCTTTACTCGTTACCGTAATACATAATCCCGTGACTAACTACTTAATCACTTTGAGCTCATTGAGATGATGTATTACCGAGTGGGCCCGGAGATACCTCTCCGTCACACGGAGTGACAAATCCCAGTCTCGATCCATGTCAACTCAACAGACACCTTCGGAGATACCTGTAGAGTACCTTTATAGTCACCCAGTTACGTTGCGACGTTTGGCACACACAAAGCACTCCTACGGTGTCAGTGAGTTACATGATCTCATGGTCATAGGAACTTATACTTGACATGCAGAAAACTATAGCGATAACTGATACGATCAAAAGCTATGTTTAACGTTTGGGTCTCGTCCATCACATCATTCTCCTAATGATGTGATCCCGTTATCAAATGACAACTCATGTCTATGACCTGGAAACCGCGGTCATCTTTGATCAACGAGCTAGTCCTGTAGAGGCTTACTAGGGACACAAAGTTTGTCTATTCATCCACACATGTATTTGAGTTTCCAATCAATACAATTATAGCATGGATAATAAACGATTATCATGAACAAGGAAATATAATAATAAATCTTTTATTATTGCCTCTAGGGCATATTTCCAACAGTCTCCCACTTGCACTAGAGTCAATAATCTAGCATTACAAGGTAATGAATCTAACACCCATAGAGTCTTGGTGTTGATCGTGCTTAGCCCGTGGAAGAGGCTTAGTCAACGGATCTGCAACATTCAAATCCGTGTGTACTTTGCAAATGCTTATGTCCTCCTCCTTGACTGAATCGCGGATGGAATTGAAGCGTCGCTTTATGTGTCTGGTCCTCTTGTGAAACCTTGGTTCCTTGGCTAGAGCAATGGCACCAGTGTTGTCACAGAACAGAGTCATTGGGTTTAGTGCACTAGGCACAACTCCAAGATCTGTTATGAACTCCTTCATCCAGACACCTTCCTTTGCCGCCTCCGAGGCAGCTATGTACTCCGCTTCGCATGTAGAATCGGCTACCACGCTTTGCTTGGAACTACACCAGCTTACCGCTCCTCCGTTGAGAATATATACGTATCCGGTTTGAGACTTAGAGTCATCCGGATCAGTGTCAAAGCTTGCATCGACGTAACCCTTTACGACGAGCTCTTGATCACCTCCATAAACGAGAAACATTTCCTTAGTCCTTTTCAGGTACTTTAGGATATTCTTGACCGCTGTCCAGTGATCCATACCAGGATTACTTTGAAACCTTCCGGCCATACTTATGGCAAGGCTGACATCTGGTCTTGTGCACAGCATTGCATACATGATAGAGCCTATGGCTGAAGCATAGGGGACGACACTCATCTTTTCTCTATCTTCCGCAGTCACTGGGCATTGAGTCTTACTCAACTTTGTACCTTGCAATACCGGCAAGAACCCCTTCTTGGATTGATCCATTTTGAACTTCTTCAAAACTTTATCAAGGTATGTACTTTGTGAAAGTCCTATCAAGCGTCTTGATCTATCTCTATAGATCTTGATGCCCAATATGAAAGCAGCTTCACCGAGATCCTTCATTGAAAAACTCTTGTTCAAATACCCCTTAACGCTATCCAAAAATTCTATATTGTTTCCAATCAGCAATATGTCATCCACATATAATATTAGAAACGCTATAGAGCTCCCACTCACTTTCTTGTAAATACAAGCTTCATTGTAAACTTGTACAAACCCAAACGCTTTGATCACCTCATCAAAGCGAAGATTCCAACTCCGAGATGCTTGCACCAGCCCATAAATGGAACGCTGGAGCTTGCATACTTTGTCAGCATTCTCTGGATCGACAAAACCTTCCGGTTGTATCATATACAACTCTTCCTTAAGAAAACCGTTAAGGAACGCTGTTTTAACATCCATCTGCCAAATTTCATAATCGAAATATGCAGCTATTGCTAACATGATTCGGACGGATTTAAGCATCGCTACGGGTGAGAAAGTCTCATCGTAGTCAATCCCTTGAACTTGTGAAAAACCCTTTGCCACAAGTCGAGCTTTATACACGGTGACATTACCGTCAGCGTCCGTCTTCCTCTTAAAAATCCATTTATTCTGAATGGCCTTCCGCCCTTCAGGTAATACTTCCAAAGTCCATACTTTGTTTCATACATGGATCCCATCTCGGATTTCATGGCCTCTAACCATTTGTCGGAATCCGGGCCCACCATCGCTTCTCCATAGCTCGTAGGTTCACCGTTGTCTAACAACATGACCTCCAAGGCAGGGTTACCATACCACTCAGGTGCAGTGCGTACCCTTGTCGACCTACGAGGTTCGGTAGTAACTTGATCAGAAGCTTCTTGATCATCATCATTGGCTTCCTCTTCAACCGCTGCAGGCTCCACAAAAACATCTTTCTGTGCTGCGCAACTCTCTGGTTGAAGCAGAGGTTCAATAACCTCATCAAGTTCTACCTTCCTCCCACTCAATTCTTTCGAGAGAAACTCTTTCTCGAGAAAGGACCCGTTCTTAGCGACAAACACTTTGCCTTCGGATCTGAGATAGAAGGCGTACCCAACAGTTTCTTTTGGGTATCCTATGAAGACACATTTGTCCGCTTTGGGTTCGAGCTTTTCTGGCTGAAGCCTTTTGACATAAGCATCGCAACCCCAAACCTTGAGAAAAGACAACTTAGGTTTCTTACCAAACCATAGTTCATACGGTGTTGTCTCAACGGACTTAGATGGAGCCCTATTTAAAGTGAATGCAGCTGTCTCTAACGCATATCCCCAGAACGATAGTGGCAAATCGGCAAGAGACATCATAGAACGCACCATATCTAATAGGGTTCGATTACGACGTTCGGACACACCATTACGCTGTGGTGTTCCAGGTGGCGTCAACTGTGAAACAATTCCACATTTTCTTAAGTGATTGCCAAACTCATAACTCAGATATTCTCCCCTTCGATCAGATCGTAGGAACTTGATCTTCTTGTTACGATGATTTTGAACTTGACTCTGAAATTGCTTGAACTTTTCAAAAGTTTCAGACTTATGCTTCATTAAGTAAATATACCCGTATCTACTCAAGTCGTCAGTGAAGGTGAGAAAGTAACGATATCCACCGCGCGCCGTGACACTCATCGGGCCACACACATGAGTATGTATGATTTCCAATAAGTCACTTGCCCGTTCCATTGTTCCTGAAAACGGGGTCCTTGTCATCTTGCCCATGAGGCACGGCTCGCATGTGTCAAGTGATTCAAAATCAAGAGACTCCAAAAGTCCATCAGCATGGAGCTTCCTCATGCGTTTTACGCCGATATGACCCAGACGGCAGTGCCACAAGAAAGTGGTACTATCGCTAACTACTCTACATCTTTTGGCATCAATGTTATGAACATGTGTATCATCACTATCGAGATTCAATAAGAATAAACCCCTCACTTCGGGTGCATGACCATAAAAGATATTACCCATATAAATAGAACAACCTTTATTCTCTGATTTAAATGAGTAACCGTCTCGCATCAAACAAGATCCAGATATAATGTTCATGCTTAACGCAGGCACTAAATAACAATTATTCAGGTTCATAACTAATCCCGATGGTAATCGAAGAGCGAGCGTGCCGACGGCGATCACATCAACCTTGGAACCATTTCCCACGCGCATCGTCACTTCGTCCTTCGCCAGCCTCCGTTTATTCCGCAGTTCCTGTTTAGAGTTGCAAATGTGAGCAACCGAACCGGTATCAAATACCCAGGCACTACAACGAGAGTTGGTAAGGTACACATCAATAACATGTATATCACATATACCTTGCTTGTTGTTGTTGTTGGCCCCCTTCTTGTCTGCCAGATACTTGGGGCAGTTCCGCTTCCAGTGGCCGTTCCCCTTGCAATAGAAACACTCAGTCTCTGGCTTGGGCCCAGCCTTGGGTTTCTTCACTGGATGAGCAACTGCCTTGCCACCCTTCTTAGAGTTACCCTTCTTGCCCTTGTCATTCTTCTTGAAACTGGTGGTTTTATTGACCATCAACACTTGATACTCCTTCTGGATATCTGCCTCAGCGACTTTCAGCATCAAAAACAGCTCGGCGATGGTTTTGTTCATCCCTTGCATGTTATACTGATGTACGAAGCTCTTGTAGCTAGGCGGGAGTGACTGGAGAATTCTGTCAATGATAGCCTCGTCCGGGAACACAAGTCCCAGGTCAGCTATGCGGGTATAGTACCCAGACATCTTCAGTAAGTGCTCACTGACAGACGAATTCTCCTCCATCTTGCAAGCAAAGAATTTATCGGTGGTCTCATACCTCTCGATCTTGGCATTCTTTTCAAAGATGAATTTCAACTCCTGGAACATCTCATATGCTCCATGACGTTCAAAACGCCTTTGAAGTCCTCCTTCCAAGCTATACAATATGGCACACTGCACTATTGAGTAGTCATCCGAACGCGACTGCCAGGCGTTCATAACGTCCGCAGAGGCCTGAGGAGCGGGGGGTTCACCTAGCGGTGCATTTAAGACATAAACCTTTTGGGCAGCTGTGAGGATGATCCTCAGATTGCGGAGCCAGTCCACAAAGTTGCTCCCATCATCTTCCAGTTTAGCTTTCTCTAGGAACGCATTAAAATTCAGGGGAGCTACTGCGCGAGCCATCTACAACAAAAGATTTGCAAAGACATTTTAGACTATTGTTCATGATAAGTGAGTTATTACCTAATCAAATTATTTATAACTCCCACTCAAATTGACATCCCTCTGGTCATTCGAGCGTGACATGATCCAGATTCACCAACCCAAGTCCGATCATCACGTGAGATGAGGTGGTGTCAATGGTGAACATCTACATGTTGATCATATCTACTATATGACTCATGCTCGACCTTTCGATCTTCCGTGTTCCGAGGCCATGTCTGTACATGCTAGGCTCGTCAAGTCTAACCCGAGTGTTCTGCATGTGCAAAACTAGCTTGCACCCGTTGTATGCGAACGTAGAGTCTATCACACCCGATCATCACGTGGTGCTTCGAAACGACGAACCTTCGCAACGGCGCACACTCGGGGGGAACACAATTTTATCTTGAAATTTTAGTGAAGGATCATCTTATAATGCTACCGTCGTCCTAAGCAAAATAAGATGCATAAAAGGATTAACATCACATGCAAATCATAAGTGACATGATATGGCCATCAACTCATGCTTTTGATCTCCATCTCCAAAGCACCGGCATGATCTCCATCGTCACCGGCGCCACACCATGATCCCCATCATCATGATCTCCATCATCGTGTCGCCATCGGGGTTGTCGCGCGCCCTCCATGCTCTTACTACTATTGCTACCGTTTAGCGATAAAGTAAAGCATTACAAAGCGCTTAATGATTGACACGCAGGTCATACAAAAATTAAAGACAACCCTATGGCTCCTGCCGGTTGCCGTATACATTGACATGCAAGTCGATATTAACTATTACAACATGATCATCTCATACATCAAATATATTTCATCATGTCATTGGCCATATCATATCACATACATACCCTGCAAAAACAAGTTAGACGTCCTCTAATTTGTTGTTGCATGTTTTACGTGGCTGCTATGGGTATCTAGCAAGAACGCTTCTTACCTACGCAAAGCCACAACGGTGATATTTAAGTTGCTATTTAACCTTCTACAAGGACCGCCTTGTTCTGTTCCGATTCAACTAAGATAGGAGAGACAGACACCCGCCAGCCATCTTATGCAACAAAAGTCACATGTCTGTCGATGGAACCGGTCTCATGTACGTGGACATGTAAAGTTGGTCCGGGCCGCTTCATCCCATAATACCGCTGAATCAAGAAAGACTAAGGAGGGAAGCAATCTAAACATCAACGTCCACAAACCCTTTTGTGTTCTACTCGTGAAAGCATCTATGCAAGATCCTAGCTCTGATACCACTGAAGGGGAACGTTGCATGGGAAACAAAAATTTTTCCTACGTTCACCAAGATCAATCTAGGAGATGCATCTACGAGGGGAGAGTTGGATCCACATACCCTTGTAGATCGCTAAGCGGAAGCGTTCAAGAACGCGGTTGATGGAGTCGTACTCGCCGTGATTCAGATCGCCGAAGATCCTAGCACCGAAGCAACGGTGCCTCCGTGTTCTTCACACGTACAGCTCGGGGACGTCTCCTCCTTCTTGATCCAGCAAGGGGGAAGGAGAGGTTGATGGAGACACCGGCAGCACGACGGCGTGGTGGAGATGGTGGTGGAGGATTCCTGCAGGGCTTCGCCAAGCACTGCGGAGTTCGCGAAGATGGATGTGGGAGAGGGAGGGCAGCGCCGAGGCACGAACGTGTGTGGCTGCCCTCCCTCTGCCTCTCTTTATATAGGGGGAGTAGAGGGGAGGGGGCGCCCTAGGGTTTACCCCTAGGGGCGGCGGCCAAGGGGAGGTGGGAGGGGGCGGCGCCCCAGGGTTAGGGTTCCCCCCCCCCCCCAAGTGCCTTGCCCCCCAAGCCTAGGGGGGTGCGGCAGCCCTAGGGGGGGCCAGCCCCCTTGGCGCATGAGGAGAGGGCCCAGGGGGGGGGGCGCACAGCCCTATGAGGGCTGTTGTGTCCCCCTTTGTGGCCCATTAGGCCCGAAACTCTTTCCGGGACCCCGAAAACCCTTTTCGGTCATCCGCCGTCTTCCCGATACTCCCCGGAACACTTCCGGACTCCGAACACTCTCATCCTATATATCAATCTTCGTCCCCGGACCATTCCGGAGACCCTCGTCACGTCCGGGATCTCATCCGGGACTCCGAACAACCTTCGGTAACCATGCACTGTTCTCACTAACAACCCTAGCGTCACCGAACCTTAAGTGTGTAGACCCTGCGGGTTCGGAAACTATGCAGACATGACCGAGACACTCCCAGGCCAATAACCAATAGCGGGATCTGGATACCCATATTGGTTCCCACACGTTCCTCGATGATCTCATCGGATGAACCACGATGTCAAGGATTCAGGCAATCCCGTATACAGTTCCCTTTGTCTCGTCGGTATGTTACTTGCCCGAGATTCGATCGTCGGTATCTCTATACCTAGTTCAATCTCGTTACCGGCAAGTCTCTTTACTCATTACCGTAATACATAATCCCGTGACTAACTACTTAATCACTTTGAGCTCATTGAAATGATGTATTACCGAGTGGGCCCGGAGATACCTCTCCGTCACACGGAGTGACAAATCCCAGTCTCGATCCATGTCAACTCAACAGACACCTTCGGAGATACCTGTAGAGTACCTTTATAGTCACCCAGTTACGTTGCGACGTTTGGCACACACAAAGCACTCCTACGGTGTCAGTGAGTTACATGATCTCATGGTCATAGGAACTTATACTTGACATGCAGAAAACTATAGCGATAACTGATACGATCAAAAGCTATGTTTAACGTTTGGGTCTCGTCCATCACATCATTCTCCTAATGATGTGATCCCGTTATCAAATGACAACTCATGTCTATGACCTGGAAACCGCGGTCATCTTTGATCAACGAGCTAGTCCTGAAGAGGCTTACTAGGGACACAAAGTTTGTCTATTTATCCACACATGTATATGAGTTTCCAATCAATACAATTATAGCATGGATAATAAACGATTATCATGAACAAGGAAATATAATAATAACTCTTTTATTATTGCCTCTAGGGCATATTTCCAACAAATGCATCATCTAGTTTCTTGGTTCAATTCTTCCTAGACCTATTAACTGTCTTTTGCAAAATTAAGTTCAACTCCCTATTACTTAATTCTACTTGACCACTAGTCTGTGGGTGATAGGGTGATGCAATTATATGGTTGACATCATACTTTGCAAGCATCTTACGGAAAGCACCATGAATAAAGTGTGAACCACCATCAGTCATTAGATATCTAGGGACTCCAAACCTCGGAAAAATAACTTCTTTAAGCATCTTAATAGAAGTGTTATGATCAACACTACTAGTTGGAATAGCTTCTACCCACTTAGTAACGTAATCAACAGCAACTAAAATATGTGTGTATCCATTAGAGGCAGGAAAAGGTCCCATATAATCAAAGCCCCAAACATCAAATGGTTCAATAACAAGTGAATAATTCATAGGAATTTCTTGACGTCTACTAATATTACCAATTCTTTGACATTCATCACAAGATAAGACAAACTTACGGGCATCCTTGAAGAGAGTAGGTTAATAAAAACCGGATTGCAATACCTTGTGTGCAGTTCTATCTCCCGCATGGTGTCCTCCATAAGCTTCGGAGTGGCACTTGCGTAGGATATGTTCCTGTTCATGCTCAGGTACACAACGTCTAATAATACCATCTACTCCTTCTTTATAAAGATGTGGGTCATCCCGGAAGTAATGTCTAAAATCGTAGAAGAACTTTTTCTTTTGTTGGTATGTGAAGCTAGGAGGTATAAACTTAGCAACAATATAATTAGCATAATCAGCATACCATGGAGCAATACGAGAAGTATTTATGATAGCTAGTTGTTCATCAGGAAAGCTATCATCAATAGGTTGTGGGTCATCAAGTATATTCTCTAACCTAGACAAGTTATCTGCTACGGGGTTCTCAGCTCCCTTTCTATCAATAATATGCAAGTCAAATTCTTGCATCAAGAGGACCCATCTAATAAGTCTAGGTTTAGCATATTTCTTTTCCATAAGGTATTTGATAGCAGCATGATCAGTGTGAATAGTTACTTTAGAACCAACGATATAGGGTCTAAACTTATCACAAGCAAATACAACTGCTAATTTTTTTCTCAGTAATAGCATAGTTTCTTTGGGTACTATCTAGAGTTTTACTAGCATACTGGATAACATTCAATTTCTTATCAACTCTTTGCCCTAAAACAGCTCCTACAGCATAATCACTAGCATCACACATAATCTCAAAGGGTAAATTCCAGTCAGGAGGCTGGACAATAGGTGCAGAGATCAATGCTTTCTTAGGTATTTCAAACGCCTCTAGACAATCATCATCAAAGACAAATGGAATATCTTTTTGTAAGAGATTAGTCAGAGGCCTGGAGATTTTGGAGAAGTCCTTAATGAACCTCCTATAAAACCCGGCATGACCAAGGAAACTTCGTATACCTTTGATGTCCTTAGGGCATGGCATCTTTTCAATAGCATCAACTTTAGCTTTGTCAAATTCAATAACCATCAATCCCTTCTAACTCAATAGGTGCAATATCATGCATAACCATAGCAACATCATGACCAAGGAAATTTCTGAAAGAGGTATTGAAGTTGACAAAGCTAAAGTTGTGTGCCACTTTATGGTTAATGAAGACACTAATCTTGTCAACTTCAATAACCATCAATCCCTTCTAACTCAATAGGTGCGAGCTTGATAGTAACATCAATCCCTTCTAACTCAATAGGTGCAATATCATGCATAATTTCGTTATACAAATCAAGAGGGATAATACTCGCACTAGCACCTACGTCGCATAAACCATGGTAGCAATGATCTCCTATCTTAATGGAGATAACAAGCAAGCCTGCAATAGGTTTATGTTTATTCGTAGCATTGGGTTTGGCTATTCTAGCAGACTCTTCTTGGAGGTAAATAACATGTCCATCTAAATCTTCTACCAAGAGATCCTTAACCATAGCAACACTAGGTTCAACTTTAATTTGCTCAGGGGGTGTAGGTGTTCTAGTATTACTCTTGTGAACTACAGTTGAAGCTTGAGCATGATCCTTTATCCTAATAGGGAAAGGTGGCTTCTCAATATAAGCGGTAGGTATAACAGGATCAACATTATAGGTCATAGTCTTTTCTTCAACTTTAATAGGTTCAACTACTTTTACTTAAATAGGGGGATGGTATTTAAACCACTTATGCTTGGGGAGATCAACATGAGTAGCAAAAGATTCATAGAAAGAAGCTACTATCTCGGAGTCAAGTCCATATTTAGTGCTAAACTCACGGAAAACATCGGTATCCATAAAAGCTTTAACACAATCAAACTTAGGGGTCATACCTGACTCCTTACCTTCGTCGAGATCCCAATCTTCAGAGTTGCGTTTAATTCTTTCCAATAAGTCCCATTTGAATTCATTAGTCTTCATCATATAAGAGCCATAACAAGAAGTATCGAGCATGGAGCGATCATTAAAAGAAAGCCGAGCATAATTTTTTTGAATGATCATTTCTCTTGAGAGGTCATGGTTGGGGCATGAATATAACATTGACTTAAGCCTCCCCAAGCTTGAGCGATGCTTTCTCCTTCGCGAGGCCAGAAATTATAAATATAATTACGATCACGATGAACCTGGTGCGTAGGGTAGAACTTTTGATGAAATTCCAACTTCAGACGATTATAGTTCCTTGATCCCATATTATCGCATAGCCTAAACCATGTCAATGCATCTCCCTTCAAAGATAAAGGGAAGACCTTCTTCTTGATAACATCCTCGGGCATACCTGCAAGCTTAAACAATCCACAAACTTCATCCACATAGATTAGGTGTAAGTCGGGATGCAGTGTTCCGTCTCCTGTAAAGGGATTTTCAAGCAGTTTCTCTATCATACCCGAAGGAATCTCAAAGCAAACATTTTCAATAGGTGCAGTAGGTTGAGGAGCAACTCTTTGCTCTTCTGTTCGGGGTGAAGATACCTCGAACAAGCCCCCCAAAGGATTTTGAGCCATAGTAACAAGTGACAATAAATTTCAGCACACTATATAAATTTTTCCTTACCAAATTCCACTTACCAAAGGTGCTTCACTCCCTGGCAACGACGCCAAAAAAGAGTCTTGATGACCCACAAGTGTAGGGGATCTATCGTAGTCCTTTCGATAAGTAAGAGTGTCGAACCCAACGAGAAGGAGAAGGAAATGATAGGAAGTTTTCCGTAAGGTATTTTCTGCAAGCACTGAAATTATAGGTAACAGATAGTTTTGTGATAAGATAACTGGTAGCAAGTGACAAAAGGTAAAAGTAAATAAGGTGCAGCAAGGTGGCCCAATCCTTTTTGTAGCAAAGGACAAGCCTGGACAAACTCTTATATAAATAAAAGCGCTCCCGAGGATACATGGTAATTATCGTCAAGCTAGTTTTCATCACGATCATCTGATTCACGTTCGGTACTTTGGTAATTTGGTATGTGGGTGGACCGGTGCTTGGGTGCTGCCCTTACTTGGACAATCCTCCCACTTATGATTAACCTCTAATGCAAGCATCCACAACTACAAAAGAAGTATTAAGGTAAACCTAACCATAGCCTGAAACATATGGATCCAAATCAGCCCCTTACGAAGCAACGCATAAACTAGGGTTTAACCTTCTGTCACTCTAGCAACCCATCATCTACTTATTAATTCCCAATGCCTTCCTCTAGGCCCAAATAATGGTGAAGTGTCATGTAGTCGACGTTCACATGACACCACTAGAGGAGAGACAACATACATCTCATCAAAATATCGAATGAAGACCAAATTCACATGACTACTAATAGCAAGACTTCTCCCATGTCCTCAGGAACAAAAGTAACTACTCACAAGCCATAATATTGTTCATGATCAGAGGGGTATTAATATGCATAATGGATCTGAACATATGATCTTCCACCAAATAAACCAACTAGCATCAACTACAAGGAGTAATCAACACTACTAGCAACCCACAGGTACCAATCTGAGGTTTGGGTACAAAGATTGGATACAAGAGATGAACTAGAGTTTGAGAGGAGATGGTGCCGGTGAAGATGTTGATGAAGATACCCCTCCCCATGATGGGAGAGTTGTTGGTGATGACGGCGGTGACGATTTCCCCCTCCCGGAGGGAAGTATCCCCGACAGAATAGCTCTGCCGGAGCCCTAGATTGGTTTCCGCCTCGGTTCCACCTCGGGACGGCGGCGTCTGGTCCCCAAAGCCTCCTTCTGATTTTTTTTTCCAGGTCAAAACACCTCATATAGGAGAAGATGGGCATCGGGGGCCTTCCGGCTAGCCCACGAGGCAGGGGCGCGCCCTGGGAAGGGGGGCGCGCCCCCCACCCTCGTGGGCAGCCGGTGGCCCCCCTCGTGGACTTCTTTCGCCAGATATTTTTTATATTTTCCGAAACGACGTTCTGTTGAGTTTCAGGGCTTTTGGAGTTGTGCAGAATAGGTTTCCAGAGTTTGCTCCTTTTCCAGCCCAGAATTCCAGCTGCCGGCATTCTCCCTCTTCATGTAAACCTTGTAAAATAAGAGAGAAAAGGCATAAGTATTGTGACAAAACATATAATAACAGCCCATAATGCAATAAATATCAACATATAAGCATGATGCAAAATGGACGTATCAGGCACCAACCTGAAGGCCAGTGCGGAGTGCGACGACGCGTCTCTTCCTTCTTCCTTGTCGTGTCCTCATTCTATGTTGGATTAGCAATAGTGGATGTGTGGAGGCCGTGGTTGAGTTAACGATGATTGGTTCCAGTGGCTAGGGGTGGAGGTGAATATATAGGAGGCCTCCTTGGGTCTCATCCGTGGATCATTTCACATGACCGTTCATTCAAGGGCTCTAAGGGAGCCTTAACATCTCCTAATACTTCCCTTGGTTGCCCAGGGTTGTGTAGGAACAAATCGGGACAAAGTCAGCGAATAATAGCGGTAATATAATTTCATATTCTTTTGAGTCTGGTACGAGCGATGGTACAACTAGCCACGATCGTACCAGACGCCTTCTTCTTTTCTCGTGTTTGCGCGTGCAGTTTCGTGTTTTGGGTGCCATTTCTTGATACGAACTTTAATTTCGACGTTCTTGGTACCGTTGGAGTCGTCTCAAAAAGCCCGATGCACCCATGGGATTGGATATGCAATCTGTAAACTTTGTAAAATGTCAAAATATCAAACTCTCCATAGGGCTTGAATCTGATACTTGCAACTTCTTCAATTTTTACCCCAACTTGGTCCTTTTTTATGTGCCAAATCCATGAACATGCCAATATACCTCAAAGACAACAAAGCAAATGAAAAATACTTAAAAAAGTTGTGCAAAGAACTTGGTAAACAGGTACATATCAGAAATTGTGCATTGTGGACAAGGAAAAAAAATGCTAGATGGATATAACATGAGGGGGTTTGCTACTAGAATATACTCTAAAACATGACGCAAAAACCTACTCATCAGAAGGTCCCGTGATGCAATGACTTAAAGAATGATGGTGTGCCTTTTGCAATTGCCTTAGTATTGTGCTTGTTAAGCACATGGACATTTTTATTTATTTTCAGTGCATGCAATCGAGAGATCCGAGCATACCTGGAAACCCTTTTGCTTCTCCAATTGTCTTGAGCCTTGTTGTGTGTGTGGTAGTTGGTTCTCTGAAGTACTCCGGTCCAAACACTTTCACCACTACAACAACAAATTCCACCATCGAGGCATGTGCTTTCAGACATCTGGAGGTAATCGTCCCACGAATCTATCGTGATGCCATAGGTAAGCATTCTCATTGCAACTATGCACTTGTGGTAACCAGAGAATCCAATGGTTGCAATGGCATCCTTCTTTAGAACGGAGTAATCATCATAGACTGGCAAACCATGGTAGATGCGATCAAACACTTGTTGTTGCATTCGAATCGACAACAGAAATATGACTCGAATAGGGCATCAGGGCAAAGTAGCGTCGACCAACATCTAATTCCCCCATGCCTAATTCTGATTCAACACTCGATATCTCTTTGTTGAACCCTTTAGTTGAGGACATGCTCTTCCGCACGCTCCGCGCCTGCAAGAACCGCCCTCGTCATCATCGTTTCATCCTCATATTCCTCCTCCTCATCCGAAAAAAATGACTCATGAACTCGTTGTAGAAGTACTCCTCCTCCGAATCCATTATGCTTTCTTCAAAGTGAACAATGAGAACGTCAGTTTTTCTCCAATGGCATTTGACCGAACACTTGTCAGACGTGGTGTATGTCATGGACCGCGTCGACAGATAGCGGAGGATGGTCGGACCCGGGGTGGAACGACGACCTAGTCGAAGGAGATAAGCCGCTTGGGTGGAGCATCGAAGGTCCGACAAAGGTCGTACGATGGGGAGACGATCACCGAGGTAGCGGATAGGTGAAAACCTATGTGGTGGAGGTTCGGACGCCCGCAACCTTCCCTGCGTTTGATCTCGATTTGTGGGTTTCGGAGAGCAATGCTACACATACATAGGTTTACATGGGCTTTACAAATATGTGAGTTTTGATTGGAGATTAAGGAGGAGAAGGGGCCCACCCCCATGAAAATGAGGGGATGGTTAGTTAGAAGAAAGAATCTGGTCAGCGTGTAAATGCGTGTAACTCTTTGTATATTTAGCATTATTGGGTTTGGGTCCGAATCGATCCAAACATTTTCTTTTGATCACCGGACTTTCATTTTGATCGTCGTTAAATGACAAAATATGTCCAGACTGTTTGATCTAAACATTGAGGGGAAGATTTGACGATCTGCTTTGGAGTCGCCCTAATCCTATCCAATTATCCATGCTAGTGGCAGCAGGCAGCCGCGGGTAGTGAACAGGAGCAGACAGAAACCACTCGCGCGTGTCGTGTATAAATATCTCTCTCCCGGACTCCCCGCCGTCCCACCCAGCTGCTTACTCGCGGTCGGCCTGTCCCCGTTCCGTCACGCCCCGGCGACTCCACCACCCGCCCCTCTCGCCTCACCTTCCCTGCTCGTACCACGCACGGCAGCCCCAGCAGTTGACCCGCGCGACGCGCCGCTCGTCAGACCAGATGGACCATGCCAAGGAGCCGTCTCCCACGCGGTAATCAATCTATCAATCCTTCCCGCCTTCCCCGCGATTCGCTTCCTCCATCCCTCCCTCCCGCGCGCATTCTTGTTTTCTGCCTGCGCGCCGGTTCCGGCGGCGATGGCTGACGCGGGCGGTGGCGCGTGCAGGGCGTGGTGGTCGAGGGACACGGTGGCCGTGGTGACCGGCGCCAACCGGGGCATCGGCCACTCGCTGGCCGCGCGGCTCGCGGAGCACGGCCTCACCGTCGTGCTCACCGCGCGGGACGGCGAGCGCGGGGAGGCCGCCGCCGCGCCGCTCCGCGACTGCGGGCTCCCCGTCGTCTTCCGCCGCCTCGACGTCTCCGACCCCGCCTCCGTCGCGGACTTCGCCGCCTGGCTCCGCGACACCCTCGGCGGCCTCGACATCCTGGTACGCCACGCCACGCCACCACCTCCCTTTATCCTCCTCGCCCTAGGTGTCTGCATCTTCCCCGCACAAGGTCAAATCTTCGGAGCGCCGCCAAAGTTATTCCCACCTTTGCCATGGATGGATGGATCAGCCATGAATATCCACGATTCCGCGCACCGACGCGCATCGTCATCCGTAGCAGCGCTCTCGCTTTGCATCGGATCAGGCCGAGCCCGGTCCCGTTTCACACCGCATTATTGCGCTCTCTGTCTCGGACAGGGCACGCAACACAGCACGAGCTCGCCAGCGCGTCGACCAACGGAATAAAAACGTCATGTCACTCTCAGAAAAGCCGCAAGAAGTTCCAGGCGGGGTACGGCGGCGCGGTGTGCGCAGCGCAGTTATGGCGCCCGTCCGACGACCTTCCGTTCCCCGTTCGTCATCCGGGCGTCTGCGCCGCCGGACAGCGACGGCCGGCCGGCAGCCCGGTCCGAGCTGACCACGACGTGTCGTGGTTTCGTGGAATATGTTACATGGCCGGCACAGTACGCACCTACACTACTAGTTGCTTGCGTCCGGGGACCAACCCCAGCACTCAAGCTGGTCAAGTTTTTGATGAACCGCACCACTCACAAGATATTGCTTTTACCAAGTGTCCCTTGTTGACTAGGAGTAGTAGGTGATAATAATGTGCATCATCTACCGAGTCTACCGGAGTTCTTGTGCTTAATTCTACAGATTATTTTGCACTAAAGATTCTAGTATCATGTCAATTTTGTCAACGTTTGCGTAATCATCATATATTCAGAGTTTCGGACATTTCTAGTTTCAACTGCTTCAACTTATGGTTGCATTCTTTCTTGAAAATTTACAAAAGCACATGGCCACATGGGTCTTGCCCTTAGCCTTAGTTGCCGCAAACGGATGCTTTCTGAGCGAGCCAAGCCAAGGATACAGTTCATTACACTGTTGTTGTATAACCCAAACCAAGTCAATGTTTGAGTAGTCATATATTCAGAGTTTCAGACATTTCTTCTTTGAACTATTCAGATTTATGTTTACCTTCTTTATTATTGAGAAAGCACATGCGTCTTCTTTATTTTGACCGAGCCAAGCCAAGGATACTTTTCAGCACACTGTTGTCATATAGGAGAAGAAACGAGCAGACTCTAACCAAAATGGTGGCCCCTAACAGAATGTATTCAATTCAATGCTAACATACTTCAGTACCCCACTCTGGCCGAGTTAGTACTTTCATGCCACTTAATCATGTACAACTACTACCCATCTTATGGCTCTCCAACTTTGTTGGTCCATCCATGCCGTTAGGTCATCATCTGATGTGGTAAACTTTTCGAAAGCTTACTTTGATGCTTGTGACTTGAGAGTGAAAGGCATCATACACCAGTCAGCACTCACTAGTGCTGTTTCCATTTCTAGCTCCAACACCAAAACCAATGAGAAAAATGAAGTTGTTTCATGACCACGCAGGTGTAAAGAAGCAAGAGGGCATGGCCTTCCTCCTCTGCCTTTGAAATTAATGAAGTTGCATTCCTGTCTATCGATGTAGGTGAACAATGCCGCCGTGTCGTTCAACGAGATCGACACCAACTCGGTGGAGCACGCGGAGACGGTCCTCAACACCAACTTCTACGGGACCAAGCTTCTGACCGAGGCGCTCCTGCCCCTCTTCCGGCGATCGCCGGCCACCAGCCGGATCCTCAACATCAGCTCGCAGCTTGGCCTTCTTAACGTAAGTGAAGGCATGTTTTCTCAAGATCAGATGGATAGTATTTCAAAGTTTGCAAACATGCCGTTGTGGGCTCGACTAGCCGATAACACAATCAAACTATCAAAGTGTGAACGCACGTGGCTAGCTACGTGTAGAGACAAGATAATTTTCAATTCTATCTCAAACCATATCGCAATCAGCAACGCCAGCAGCTCTACCTAATACCAGTACATTGTCCACTCATGCTCCACAGAATGCATATATGTCCAAATTAAGCCACTCCATTTGAAATCCCATGTCTTTTCTTTCCTTATCGTTGAAAGAGCAAAGGGGGGAAGGTGCAACGTTTTCTTTCCACAAAACTCCAAGTTTGCTTTAGCACTTCTGTTTAAAGATTCTCCAACCTATATCTGTATACCATTCAATAGTACTGAGTTAAAAAAAAGTACAGAGTTAGGTGTTCAATCCTGCCCACCAGTATATTCTTAGTTAAAAATGGATCATTCAAAAGGGAGCACACTCAGCTTTTTCTTCCTTATAAATTGTATAAGTTGTAAATTTTTGGTTCCTAGCATGATCACATGGCAATTGGCAACATATGTCATAAAAAATGATATGTCTGTAAAACGATCATGACATGTGGACAAACACGGATGAATGGGAGGGTTTTTTTTGGATCTGGGGTACACAGGAACCCACTTGATAAAAAATACCAAAAAACGTAAAACAGTATAATATATCTTGATAACAAATGACGAGACTGAATTTTCTACCATGCACGGGGGGTCCCGTGCATGGTCTTGTAGAATACCCTATTCATACGTCTAGAACTATTCAACAACATCAAGTGAGAATAATGATACATGGGCCCAGTAATGCAAATTAAATGTCATCCCTGTGCGGAACCAGTCTATCTATACAAACGCCAGCATTTTATTTTCTTGTGAGATATTAATTCGTCAATATATTTTAAATATTAATTCCATTTTAAAATATTTTTAAATATTTGAATTCCTAACGACATGCTCTTTAAAACAAGGTTAATATTGAATATATTATAAATGAGTTTCAACTTCATCAGCATATTTCACTCTTTTTAAAAACTGATTTGACTCATTAAAAAAAAGCATATTTCAGTCATTTAAAATAACCACTTATCTCAAAATGTTGACTTTACACATTCCAAACAATGCTTTTACTCATTTGGAACAACTAATTTTGCTTAACTCAGAAAAACAATTTCACTAATTTCAATAAAATAATTTCACTCAATTTTTATTTGTATTTCACTCATTAAAAATTCATTTCAATAACTGATTTTCTCATTAAAAATTTCTAATTAGTGAAATAGATTTAGTGAAACGTGTATCAAAACATTGAAATTATAACGTGTTTAGAATCTATCCAAGATTGATCTTGTTCTAAAGGTCTTGATGCGATGAGTTCAAATATATAAAAACTTCCAAAAAAGGAATTTTGGTTTCAAAATATGAACAATTTAGATTTTGTAAAAGAAACTAAAAATTATGGATTTTGAGAGGAAGAGAGAGATGTTGTCAGCCATGCATGTGTCATAGTTTGTGAGCAGCCAGAGAGAGAAATGCATGCATCGCTTTAAGTGGACTGACACGATACAATGCTATATTAATGCGAACGGCATACTCTATAGGTATACACGAAGTATAGTTTGCATGCATTCACTGGACCTCCCGTGCATGGGAGAATCGCTTTTCTCAACAAATGACCACTTGTGACCTGGGTAAAAAAGAGAAAATGAAATAGTGCTACAATTTAAGTTTTTTGGCTGAGCTTTAGAAAGTGGGTACGCAGAAACCATCACCATTCCAATATTTTGCTGGATGACGAGCAAATATAGTGTCAGTTGGCAGCTATGTCAGAGGAACCACAATAGAGCCCAATCTATAGTAATGGTAAGCCGTTTATAGCGTCGGAACTTGATTATACTACAATAGGGTATGAGCAAATCTGGTTCAAGGGCATTATTAGTCAGTTGAAACATGGCGGGGACATTCACAAGGGCTTGTCTGCACGACGACTAATTTTGCAGAGAGAGAAGCTAGTGCTCCCACTGCATGCTCGTAAGCTTACCTAACAGAAAAAAGGAGAAGTCTCGGCGCAAGCTGTTTCTATTCTTGCACTCATTTCGTCACTAACATTCTGGAAAAACACACAGGAACCACGGACATGTATAACTGTAGTACTGTACTGCCTAAAGAGTACAGTATCTTGACGTTTGGTGCCGTATATACGTTTACTCATGTGCAGAAGGTGCGCAACCCGTCGCTCAGGAGGCTGCTGCAGGACGAGGAGACCCTGACGGAGGGCAAGATCGAGGCCATGGTGTCGCAGTTCCTGGCGCAGGTCAAGGACGGGACGTGGGGCGAGCACGGGTGGCCCAAGGTGTGGACGGACTACGCCGTCTCCAAGCTGGCCCTCAACGCCTACACCCGCGTCCTGGCGCGGCGGCTGCAGTCCGGCGGCGAGCGCGTCAGCGTCAACTGCTTCTGCCCCGGGTTCACGCGCACCGACATGACCAAGGGCTGGGGCAAGCGCACCGCCGAGGAGGTGGCCGACTTCGGCGCCCGGCTCGCGCTGCTCCCGCCCGGCGAGCTCCCCACCGGCACCTTCTTCAAGTGGCGCACGCCGCAGCTCTACTCCAAGCTGTGAGAGACGGTAGATCCCACGTGTCCGATGGTTGCTGGAATCATGGGCACCCTGATGTAGTACGTGCGCGCGCGTCCGAGATGGAGTAAATATCTTCTGTTTCAGTTTAGCCATCGTTGCTGCTAGTTCGGTGCTCCTGCTAAGTGTACAATAGCTGCTGATAAAATCAGTGGTGTTCCACTCGTCCTATTGCTTTGGATCTTCACGCGGCACGGATTCAAGTGCCGTCTCATTGCTTAGCCGTCGGCCCTTCACCAAGATTGTACTAGAGCACAATGTGAGCCCGTGTGGTGCTATCTTGGCTAGAGGGGGCATAATTTGGAGGCTCGTGCCATAGCAGGGGCCTTGCCTTCGTTAGTAGAAGTAGGGCATCATGGTCGCCTCCTTGCCCCTCCGGAGATTGCTTGTATTCCGTTTGACATTGATTAATAAGGGTCAGAGTTTCGATGTTGTATTGATCGCTATGTTTGTGTTCGTGCCGGCTGAGTAATACAGTTTGTGTTGGATGCAGATCAACCCAATGCTTGGACATTTCCTTTTCACTTGTAGCGATATGTAAGTCCCTTGATTATTAAATTTGGGTACGCAGTGGTGGGGGCAACCAGATATGACTAATGGGCCAGTTTTACCAGTTATTTGGGTCATTTATCAGAAGATTATGCATCGGCTGGGAGGCGGTGGCCCAGGTTGGCCCAGCCTAAGCTCCGCCATTGCCCCGAAAGTTGGGCCCAGCCGGTGGCCCAGGTTGGCCCAGCCTAAGCTCCGCCATTGCCCCGAAAGTTGGGGAGCAACCAGTTAACGAGCGCTTCTTCGGGAGCCTCGCAGCGACCAGCGTCAAGTGACGCGCTCTCAGCCATTCGTCATGTATCGTGCTTCGGATTTTTTTTTCGCACGCGTTTTCGGCTTATTAAACGGTTTTTTTCTCGGTTTTTTTGACGTTTTGGTTTTTCACCGGCCTTCCTTAGCTTTTCGACGACAATTTTTGTGTGTGTGCTAAAAACATGTTTTTTTCGCGAGAGTCACGGTTTTGCTTCCGACAGAAGCACAATTGTGATTTTGCGAGAGGCACGGGCTAGCCTTTTTCAGAAAGGAAAAAAAACGCGTTTTCTGTTTATTTTTTCTTTCGCGAGAGTCACGGTTTTGCTTCCGCCAGAGACACGGTTGTGCTCTCGCGACAGTCACGGCCGTGCCTCTCGGAAACGGGAAAAAAACGTGTTTTCTGTTTTTTTTTTCTCCTTTCGCGAGAGTCACGGTTTTGCTTTCGCGGGAGGCATGGTTGTGCTTCCGCGAGAGTCATGGCCGTGCCTCTCGGAAAGAGGAGAAAATGTGTTTTCTGTTTTATTTCTTTCGCGAGAGTCACGATTTTGCTTCCGCGAGAGGCACGGTTGTGCTTTCGCGAGAGTCACGGCCGTGCCTCCTCGGAAACGAAAAAAAATGCATTTTATCTTCTTTTTTCTCTTCTGCGAGATTCACGTTTTTGCTTCCGACAGAAGCACGGTTGTGATTTCGCGAGAGGCACGGACGTGCCTCTTTCGAAAAGGGAAAAAACCAGTGCGTCCGATTCAGTTTTTCCTCCGTTTTTTTCGTGAAAAAAAGTTCGTCAAAACCTATCAATATGGAATCTACTTTTGAAGATCTCGACGCGAGGAATTCAACGGTGAAAACGGTTCGAGATTTGGTCACACGGTTTAAAAGATAAAACGTTTTGAATAAACGGATCTACGAAAAAAGGGAAAATTGAAGGAAATATGCCCTAGAGGCAATAATAAAGATGTTATTTGTATTTCCTTATATCATGATAAATATCTTTTATTCATGCTAGAATTGTATTAACCGGAAACTTAGTACATGTGTGAATACATAGACAAAACAGGATGTCCCTAGTATGCCTCTACTAGGCTAGCTCATTGATCAAAGATGGTTATGTTTCATAGCCATAGACATGAGTTGTCATTTGATCAACGAGATCACATCATTAGGAGAATGATCTGATGGATAAGACCCATCCGTTAGCTTAGCACTATGATCAATTAGTTTTACTGCTATTGCTTTCTTCATGACTTATACATGTTCATATGACTATGAGATTATGCAACTCCCGAATACCGGAGGAACACCTTGTGTGCTATCAAACGTCACAACGTAACTGGGTGATTATAAAGATGCTCTACAGGTGTCTCCGAAAGTGTTCGTGGTATTGGCATAGATCAAGAATAGGATTTGTCACTCCGGGTGTCGGAGAGGTATCTCTGGGCCCTCTCGGTAATGCACATCATAATAAGCCTTGCAAGCAAATGACTAATGAGTTAGTCACGAGATGATGTATTATGGAACGAGTAAAGAGACTTGCCGGTAACGAGATTGAACTAGGTATTGAGATACCGACGATCGAATCTCGGGCAAGTAACATACCGATGACAAAGGGAACAACATATGTTGTTATGCGGTTCGACCGATAAAGATCTTCGTAGAATATGTAGGAGCCAATATGGGCATCCAGGTTCCGCTATTGGTTATTGACCGGAGAGATGTCTTGGTCATATCTACATAGTTCTCGAACCCGTAGGGTCCGCACGCTTAAACGTTCATTGACGATATAGTATTTAATGAGTTATGTATGTTGGTGACCGAATGTTATTAGGAGTCCTGAATGTGATCACGGACATGACAAGGAACTCCGAAATGGTCCGGAGATAAAGTTTGATATATGGGACAATAGTGTTTAACCTCCGGAAGGGTTCCGGAATTCACCGGAAGGGGTTCCAGATGTTTCCCGAAAGGTTTGGGTACGAGAACAGTTTATTTGGGCCAAAGGGGAAAGCCCACAAGGTTTTTGGAAAGCGCAAAAGGAAGTTTTGCGGAGTCCAGGGGCCAGACGCCAGGGTCCCTAGCGTGTGGGTCCAGACACCGGGAACCCTGGCATCTGGCCCTGGAGTCCGAGAAGGACTCTTACCTTTCGGGTGAAACCAACTCTTTGGAGGCTTTTACTCCAAGTTTCGTCCCCAAGGCTCAACATATAAATAGAGGGGTAGGGCTAGCACCCAAGACACATCAAGATACACCAAGCCGTGTGCCGGCAACCCCGACCCTCTATTTTAACCTCCGTCTAGTTTCTGTAGTGCTTGGCGAAGCCCTGCAGAGATTGTTCTTCATCAACAACCGTCACCACGCCGTCGTGCTGCCGGAACTCATCTACTACTTCGCCCGTCTTGCTGGATCAAGAAGGCGAGGACGTCATCGAGCTGAACGTGTGCAGAACGCGGAGGTGCCGTATGTTTGGTACTAGATCGGGACGGATCGTGAAGGTGTACGACTACATCAACCGCGTTGATAAACGCTTCCGCTTTCGGTCTATGAGGGTACGTAGACACACTCTCCTGTTGGGGATCGTTGCAGAAAATCAAAAAATTTCCTACGCATCACCAAGATCTATCTATGGAGTTTACTAGCAACGAGAGAGGAGTGCATCTTCATACCTTTGAAGATCGCGATGCGGAAGCGTTGCAAGAACGCGGTTGGTGGAGTCGTACACAAAGTGATTCAGATGCGGTCGAATCCGATCTAAGCACCGAACAACGGCGCCTCCGCGTTCAACACACGTGCAGCCCGGTGATGTCCCCCGCACCTTGATCCAGCAAGGGGAGAGGGAGAGGTTGGGGAAGACTCTGTCCAGCAGCAGCACGACGGCGTGGTGGTGGTGGAGGAGCATGGCACTCCAGCAGGGCTTCGCCAAGCACTGCGAGAGACGAGGAGGGAGAGGGGTAGGGCTGCGGCAAGAGAGAGGGAGACTCGTGCATCTGGCAGCCCCGAAACCCCCACTATATATAGGGGGAGGAGAGGGGCTGCGCCCCCATCTAGGGTTTCCCCCCTAGGGGTGGTGGCAGCCCCAGATCCCATCTGGGAGCGGCCAGGAGGGGGAGAGAGGGGGGCGCCCCTAGGGTGGGCCTTAAGGCCTATCTGGACCTAGGGTTTGCCCCCTCTCCTCTCCCTTGCGACCTGGGCCTTGGTGGGGGGCGCACCAGCCCGCTTAGGGGCTGGTCCCTTCCCACACTTGGCCCGCGCAAGCCTCTGGGGCCAGTGGGCCCTCCGGTGGACCCCGGAACCCTTCCGGTGGTCCTGGTAATGCCTAGAACACTTTCGGTGACCAAAACGGGACTTCCCATATATAAATCTTTACCTTCGGACCATTCCAGAGCTCCTCGTGACGTCCGGGATCTCATCCGGGACTCCAAACAACATTCGGTAACCACACACTACATTCCCTATAACCTTAGCGTCATCGAACCTTAAGTGTGTAGACCCTACAGGTTCGGGAACCATGCAGTCATGACCGAGACATATCTCCGGCCAATAACCAAAAGCGGGATCTGGATACCCATGTTGGCTCCCACATGTTCCACGATGATCTCATCGGATGAACCACAATGTCAAGGATTCAATCAATCCCGTATACGATTCCCTTTGTCTAGTGGTATAGTACTTGCCCGAGATTCGATCGTCGGTATACTGCTACTTCTCGAGCTTGCGTTGTATTCCCTCGAAGAGGAAAGGGTGATGCAGCACAGTAGCGTAAGTATTTCCCTCAGTTTTTGAGAACCAAAGTATCAATCCAGTAGGAGACCACGCGTGAGTCCCTCGCACCTGCACAATCAAATAAGAACTTCGCATCCAACGCGATAAGGGGTTGTCAATCCCTTTACGGTCACTTACGAAAGTGAGATCTGATAGAGATGATAGTTTATATTTTTGGTATTGTTGGTTTATAAGAACAACAAATAAAAGCTATAAAAGTAAAGTAGATGTAGATTGATATGTTGAGAATAGACCCGGGGGCCATAGTGTTCTCTAGTGGCTTCTCTCATGATAGTGATATTCTACGGCGGGTAAACAAATTACTCTCGAGCAATTGATAGAAAAGCGAATAATTATGAGACTATCTAGGCATGATCATTGTATATCTGCATCACGTCCGAGACAAGTAGACCGAAAAGATTCTGCATCTACTACTATTACTCCACACATCGACCGCTACCCAGCATGCATCTAGTGTATTGAGTTCATAAGAACAGAGTAATGCCTTAAGCAAGATGACGTGATGTAGAGGGATAAACTCAAGCAGTATGATATAAACCCCATCTTTTTATCCTCGATGGCAAGAATACAATACGTGCCTTGCTGCCCCTACTGTCACTGGGAAAGGGCACCGCAAGATTGAACCCAACGCCAAGCACTTCTCCCATTGCAAGAACTATAGATCTAGTAGGCCAAACCAAACCAATAATTCAAAGAGACTTGCAAGGATATTATGAGCACACATAAAAAGTTCAAAGAAGAACCCAATATCTTTCAAAGATAATCTTGATCATAAACTCACAATTCATCGGATCTCGACAAACACACCACAAAAAGAGATTACATCGAATAGATCTGCTCGAAGACCGAGGAGAACATTGTATTGAGATCCAAAGAGAGAGAAGAAGCCATCTAGATACTAGCTATGGATCCGAAGGTCTGTGGTAAATTACTCACAACTCATGGTGAGGGCGATGATGATGATGATGAAGAACTCCGTGATGGATCCCCCTCTGGTGGAGCTCCGGAGCAGGCTCCAAGATGGGATCTCACGGGAACAGAAGGTTACAGCGGTGGAATTAGGGTTTTCTCTCTCTTGTCAAAGGTTTCTGGGTACATAGACTTATATAGGAAGAAGGAGGACACCGGGGGGGTGCTCGGGGGCCCCATGAGGCAGGGGGCGCGCCCTGGGAAGGGGGCGCGCCCCCCACCCTCGTGGGCAGCCCCTTGATCCCCCGACGTGGTTCTCAAGTCCCCTGTGCGTGATTTTCTCCAAAAATATCTCTCGTGAAGGTTTCATTCCGTTTGGACTTTGTTTGATATTCTTTTTTTTGCAAAACCATGAAACAGACAAAAAACAGCAATCTGGACTGGGCCTTTGGGTTAGAGCATCTCTAGGAGAGCCCTCAAACCCTCAAATCTCTATAAATAACCGTTTTTTTACGGTTTTCGTCCAAAAAAACCCGTAGACTAGAACCCCTAAACCCTCAAATCCGTAAAAAAATTTAGAGGTCCAACCCTCAAACCTTCTCCCGGCCTGTAGAAGTGAGGGTTGGGGGGAGTTTCTCCCCCCGACCCGCACTCCTTTTCCTCCCGAGCGCGGGAA
Organism: Secale cereale; assembly: GCA_902687465.1. NCBI lineage: Eukaryota > Viridiplantae > Streptophyta > Magnoliopsida > Poales > Poaceae > Secale > Secale cereale. Next base: position 677,965,926 of record LR738710.1, on the reverse strand, counting down.
GGATTTCATCCCGCCCCGCCCGCCCGCGCTCGCTCCTCCCGCCCTCCGGCTCGCCCGCCGCCGCCGCCGGCCGCCCCGGCCGCCCTCCGCCGCCGCCCCGGCCGCCCTCCGCCGCCTCCCCCCGCCCCGGCGCCGCCCGCCCCGCCGGCCGCTCCCGCCCGTCCCGCCCCCGCCGCCTCCCCCCGCCCCGCCTCCCCCCGCCCCGCCCGC
>LR738710.1:677916900-677965317 GCA_902687465.1 Secale cereale | reverse complement strand
GAAAGAAACCCTTCTCGCATACAAGCCTTTCTTGAAGCACATCGTGAGATTGAGGATGCAAGCACTCATGGTCGTCTCCGGGATGATCTAGTTGAGCACCACTGGCAGTTGGATGGACGGCGTACTGGCCCATGATGTATCTTTGTTGTTTTTACTTTTCTATGTCCTATTTGATTCGAACAATTGTTGTAATAATTTGAATGATTATTGTTTTATTCGGTGCTGTAATGATAACTAGAATGATTATTGTTTTATGTCAAATGTGATTGAATTTGTGATATGTCATATGATGAAATGTGATGAAATGTGTGATATATGAAATGACAGTTTTAAGGGTTTGGGTTGGGTCAAAGACTAGAACCCTCAAACCCAACCCTTAGAACGGAATATTCCGATCTAAGGGTTTGGTTTGAGGGTTCTAGTCTCTGCCTCTGTTTTTCAACCCGTAAAAGTGTCAAAACTGGGCAATTCTCAACCCTTAAAACTGATTTTACATTTGAGGATTTGAGGGTTCTCCTAGAGATGCTCTTAGTAGGTTAGTCCCAAAAATGATATAAAAGTGTATGATAAAGCCCATTAAACATCCAAGACTTCATAAATAATAGCATGGAACAATAAAAAATTATAGATACGTTGGAGACGTATCAAGCATCCCCAAGCTTAATTCCTGCTCGTCCTCGAGTAGGTAAATGATAAAGAAAGAATTTTTGAGGTGGAATGCTAGCCAATATAGTTTTTCAATGTAATTCTCTTAATTGTGGCATGAATGTTCAGATCTGAAAGATTTAAGATAAAAGTCTATATTGACATAAGAAACAATAATACTTCAAGCATACTAACAAAGCAAACATGTCTTCTCAAAATACTATGGCTAAAGAAACTTATCCCTACAAAATCATATAGTCTGGCTATGCTCCCTCGTCATCACACAAAATGTTCATATCATGCACAACCCCGATTTCAGCCAAGCATTTGTTTTCATACTCTATCTTTTCAAACCTTTCAACTTTCACGCAATACATGAGCGTGAGCCATGGACATAGCACTATGGGTGGAATAGAGGTGGTTGTGGAGAAGACAAAAAGAGAGGAAGATAGTCTCACATCAACTAGGCGTATCAACGGGCTATGGAGATGCCCATCAATAGATATCAATGTGAGTGAGTAGGGATTGCCATGCAACGGATGCACTAGAGCTAAATATGAATGAAAGCTCAACAAAAGAAACTAGTGGGTGTGCATCCAACTTGCTTGCTCACGAAGACCTAGGGCATTTGAGTAAGCCCATCATTGGAATATACAAGCCAAGTTCTATAACGAAAATTCCCACTAGTATATGAAAGTGACTAAACATGAGACTCTCTACAATGAAGAACATGGTGCTACTTTGAAGCACAAGTGTGGACAAAAGATAGTAGCAATTGTCCCCTTTTCTTTTATTTTCTATTTTTTCTATTTTTTCTTTGGCCTTTTTCTTCTTATTTTTTTGCGGAGGGGCTTTATAGATTTAGCCTTTCCTCCCATCAGACAATGCTCTAATAATGATGATCATCACACTTTCATTACAACTTGATATTACAACTCGATACTACAACAACAAAGTATGACTCTATATGAATGCCTCCGGCGGTGTACCGGGATGTGCAATGAAACAAGAGCGAAATGTATAAAAATTATGCATTGTGGCCTTGCCAAAAATACGATGTCAACTACATGATCATGCATGCAATATGACAATATGATGCGTGTCATATGAACGGAACGGTGGAAAGCTGCATGGCAATATATCTCGGAATGGCTATGGAGATGCCATGATAGGTAGGTATGGTGGCTGTTTTGAGGAAGGATATATAGTGGGTTTATGGCACCGGCGAAAGTTGCGCGGTACAAGAGAGGCTAGCAATGGTGGAAGGGTGAGAGTGCGTATAATACATGGACTCAACATTAGTCATAAGAACTCATATACTTATTACAAAAATCTACGAGTCATCAAAACAAAGCAATCAACGCATGCTCCTAGGGGAGAGGTTGGTAGGAGTTAACCATCGCGTGCCCCCGACCTCCACACAAAGGTTGGCACTCTACAAATACCTCATGCTCTAACTTCGTCACATAGCGGTTCACCATACGTGCATGCTACGGTGATACGTCTCCAACGTATCTATAATTTTTGATTGTTCCATGCTATTATTTATGAAGTCTTGGATGTTTAATGGGCTTTATCCTTCACTTTTATATCATTTTTGGGACTAACCTACTAACCCAAAGGCCCAGTCCAAATTGCTGTTTTTTTGGCATATTTCAGGTTTTTGCAGAAAAGGAATATCAAACGGAGTCCAAACGGAATGAAACCTTCGCGAGAGATATTTTTGGAGAAAATCACGCTCGGGAAACGTCAGGACCAAGTCAGGGGATAGGGGGCCTGCCCTCGAGGGTGGGGTGTGCCCCCTGCCTCGAGGCTGGCCCGTGTGGCCCCCGGTGTCCTCCTTCTTCCTATATATACCTACGTACCCCAAAAACTCCATACGCACACAGAAAACCCTAATTCCACCGCCGTAGCTTCTGTTCCCGTGGAGATCCCATCTTGGAGCCTGTTTCGGGAGGGGGATTGATGGCTTCTCGCCCCTCGTTGGTTACCCCAAGTGGAAGGTTTGAGATGCAGTGTAGCGGTAGTTTTCCCTTGGCAAAGATACCAAGGATCGAATTCCCCTGAGACTCCAAGGTTCAACAAGAAGGTGTCAACTGCTAGCGGCGCAACTAACGATCGACCGGACCTGCACACAGATATAAATAACTTTGCTCCCAACGAGTACAGAGAGGTTGTCAATCCCTCCGGCCTTGTCGTTTACAAAGGATCAAACGCAAGAGATAATAGTGATAGGTATTACTGCAACTAGTAAGTAAAAACAGAAAGTAAATAGCGGATGTGATCAGTGATGGTAATATGCACCGGGGTCCCATGATGTTCACTAGTGATGTCTCTCTCCCAAAAGACGATAAAACAGCTAAGCGAGGTAAACAAATTACAGCTGGGCAATTGACAGGATTATGTGCGCAAACCAATGCTAACTATGCTGCAAGAAAGGTAGAGGCTCAAAAGCATGGGCGGTACGCCAAGGTAAGTAGACCGAAATCCATCTGCATCTACTACTAATCATCCACCTTGATATATCTATCCAGAACATCTCGCTGGTATTAAGTTGCGAGTCCCAACCATAGTGTAAACTCAAAGCAACAGACAACTGTATTAAAAGAACTTTGCGTAAAGTAAATAATCCTTGCACCCGCGAGTACAAGCACCGTTGTTTTACCCCTTGTGGCAACAACACATCCCCTAGACTCATGTTTCTGTCACTCAAGCTAGTCATCGAGGGGGCATGAACCCACAATCAAGCATAACGTTCCCTCTTGGAGTTACTACCTACTACTTGGCCAAAGCAATATACAGCAACGGAGAACATGCAAGAATTACTCAAGAACATAAATATAAAAGAGGTGAATCAAATATATTACTCAAACACAATCTGAACATAATCTCATAATCCATCGGATCCCAGCAAACTCATCATAGCAACAGCATAAGGATTACATACGTGCCTCGATCATGTAGGGCAGCTCACGAGGTCTAATCGGTGAAGAACAAAGAGGGGAGGAGAACATCACATAGCTACTGGTCATGGACCCATGGTCCACGGGATACTACTCACAACTCATCCGGGAGGCGTCCATGGTGGTGGAGAGGCTCCCGGTGGTGGTTCTCCCCTCCGGCAGGGTGCCGGGAAGAGTTCTCCTGGTGCTCCCGATCTTGGAAGCGCGACGGCGGCGGAACAGAGATGAGATCGCGAAAAAGGGTTCCGTCCTCGAGGGTTTCGGGACGCGGTGTAAATATATGCCAAAGGGGGGCGCCAGAGGAGGCCTGGGGGGCCCAGGCGCCCTGGCGGCGCGGCCAGGAGGGGGGGCGCGCCCTCTGGCCGCCTAGAGCCCTGGTGGCCCCCCTCCAGCCCTACTTTGGCAGCATGGAAGCTTCCGGAACGCTGATTTTTTATATATATTTTCCAGGAATTTTTCTAGCAGTTTACGTAATGGGAAAACCTGAAATACAAAAACAACAGAAAACAGAAACTGGCACTGGGGTGCACTGAGTTAATAGGTTAGTCCAAATATGATCAAAAGTGTATGGAAGTGCATAAATATCATAGCAATATCACACAAAAGAGGCATGGAGCAAGCAGAAATTATAGGTACGTTTTGGACGTATCAGGGATCCATCACGGAGGCCTTCATCATCATCATCATCATCGCCCTCACCATGAGTTGTGAGTAGTTTACCACAGACCTTCGGGTCCATAGCTAGTATCTAGATGGCTTCTTCTCTCTCTCTGGATCTTAATACAAAGTTCTTCTCAGTCTTCGACGAGATCTATTCGATGTAATCTCTTTTTGCGGTGTGTTTGTCAAGATCCAATGAGTTGTGAGTTTATGATCAAGGTTATCTATGAAAGATATTTGGTTCTTCTTTGAACTTTTTATGTGTGCTCATAATATCCTTGCAAGTCTCGTCGGATTATTGGTTTGGTTTGGCCTACTAGATCTATAGTTCTTGTAATGGGAGAAGTGCTTGGCTTTGGGTTCAATCTTGCGGTGTCCTTTCCCACTGACAATAGGGGCAGCAAGGCACGTATTGTATTGTTGCCATCGAGGATAAAAAGATGGGGTTTACATCATATTGCTTGAGTTTATCCCTCTACTTCATGTCATCTTGCTTAAAGCGTTACTCTGTTCGTATGAACTCAATACACTAGATGCATGCTGGATAGCGGTCAATGTGTGGAGTAATAGTAGTAGATGCAGGCAGGAGTCGGTCTACTTGTCTCGGACGTGATGCCTATATACAATGATCATGCCTAGATAGTCTCATAATTATTCGCTTTTCTATCAATTGCTCGACAGTAATTTGTTTACCCGCCGTAGAATACCGCTATCATGAGAGAAGCCACTAGAGAAAACTATGGCCCCGGGGTCTATTCTCAACATATCAATCTACATCTACTTTACTTTTCTTACTTTTATTTGTTGTTTTATTAAACTAAAAATACCAAAAATATAAACTATCATCTCTATTAGATCTCACTCTCGTAAGTGACCGTAAAGGATTGACAACCCCTTATCGCGTTGGCTGCGAAGTTCTTATTTGTTTGTGCAGGTGCGATGGACTCGCGCGTGGTCTCCTACTGGATTGATACCTTGGTTCTCGAAAACTGAGGGAAATACTTACGCTACTGTGCTGCATCTCCCTTTCCTCTTCGAGGGAATACAACGCAAGCTCAAGAGGTAGCATACGAGAATCACTAACCTTAACACAAGTATTTCTCAATTTCATAATAACTCCACTAGCATGACTCTAATATCATTATCCTCATATCTCAAACTATTATCAAGCATCAAACATCTCATTCTATTCAATGCACTTTGTGTGTTTTTTTACTACATTGACATTGGATGTCTATCATGTGAAGACTAGTAGGAGTACAGTAGCGTAAGTATTTCCCTCTTGGATATTGACATTCACATTGACATTGACATTGGATATCTCTTCTTGCTACTTCTCGAGCTTGCGTTGTATTCCCTCAAAGAAGAAAGGGTGATGCAGCACAGTAGCGTAAGTATTTCCATCAGTTTTTGAGAACCAAAGTATCAATCCAGTAGGAGACCACGCGCGAGTCCCTCGCACCTGCACAAACAAATAAGAACTTCGCAGCCAACGCGATAAGGGGTTGTCAATATCTTTACGGTCACTTACGAAAGTGAGATATGATAGAGATGATAGTTTATATTTTTGGTATTTTTGGTTTATAAGAACAACAAATAAAAGCAATAAAAGTAAAGTAGATGTAGATTGATATGTTGAGAATAGACCCGGGGCCATAGTGTTCTCTAGTGGCTTCTCGCGTGATAGCGATATTCTACGGCGGGTAAACAAATTACTGTCGAGCAATTGATAGAAAAGCGAATAATTATGAGACTATCTAGGCATGATCATTGTATATAGGCATCACGTCCGAGGCAAGTAGACTAAAACGATTTTGCATCTACTACTATTACTCCACACATCGACCGCTATCCAGCATGCATCTAGTGTATTGAGTTCATAAGAACAGAGTAACGCCTTAAGCAAGATGACATGATGTAGAGGGATAAACTCAAGCAATATGATATAAACCCCATCTTTTTATCCTTGATGGCAACAATACAATACGTGCCTTGCTGCCCCTACTGTCATTGGGAAAGGACACCGCAAGATTGAACCCAACGCCAAGCACTTCTCCCATTGCAAGAACTATAGATCTAGTAGGCCAAACCAAACCAATAATTCAAAGAGACTTGCAAGGATATTATGAGCACACATAAAAAGTTCAAAGAAGAACCCAATATCTATCATAGATAATCTTGATCATAAACTCACAATTCATCGGATCTCGACAAACACACCGCAAAAAGAGATTACATCGAATAGATCTCCTCGAAGACCGAGGAGAACTTTGTATTGAGATCCAAAGAGAGAGAAGAAGCCATCTAGATACTAGCTATGGGCCTGAAGGTCTGTGGTAAATTACTCACAACTCATGGTGAGGGCGATGATGATGATGATGAAGAACTCCGTGATGGATCCCCCTCCGGTGGAGCTCCGGAACAGGCTCCAAGATGGGATCTCACGGGAACAGAAGGTTACAGCGGTGGAATTAGGGTTTTCTCTCTCTTGTCAAAGGTTTCGGGGTACATAGACTTATATAGGAAGAAGGAGAACACCGGGGGGGTGCTCGGGGGCCCCATGAGGCAGGGGGCGCGCCCTGGGAAGGGGGCGCGCCCCCCACCCTCGTGGGCAGCCCCTTGATCCCCCGACGTGGTTCTCAAGTCCCCTGTGCGTGATTTTCTCCAAAAATATCTCTCGCGAAGGTTTCATTCCGTTTGGTCTTTGTTTGATATTCTTTTTTTTGCAAAACCATGAAACAGACAAAAAACAACAATCTGGACTGGGCCTTTGGGTTAGTAGGTTAGTCCCAAAAATGATATAAAAGTGTATGATAAAGCCCATTAAACATCCAAGACTTCATAAATAATAGCATGGAACAATAAAAAATTATAGATACGTTGGAGATGTATCATATACCGATACCTTGTTCAATCTCGTTATGGTAAGTCTCTTTACTCGTTCCGCAACACATCATCCTGTGACCAACCCCTTAGTCACATTGAGCTCATTACGATGATGTATTACCGAGTGGGCCCAGAGATACCTCTCCGTCATACGGAGTGACAAATCCCAGTCTCGGTTCATGCCAACCCAACAGATGCTTTCAGAGATACCCCTAGTGTACCTTTATAGCCACCGAGTTACGTTGTGACGTTTGGCACATCCAAAGTATTCCTACGGTATCCGGGAGTTGCACAACCATATGGTCAAAGGAAAGGATACTTGACATTGGAAAAGCTTTAGCATACGAACTACACGATCTTGTGCTAGGCTTAGGATTGGGTCTTGTCCATCTCATCATTCTCCAAATGATGTAATCCCGTTATCAATGACATCCAATGTCCATGGTCAAGAAACCGTAACCATCTATTGATCAACGAGCTAGTCAACTAGAGGCTTACTAGGGACATGTTGTGGTCTATGTATTCACACATGTATTACTGTTTCCGATAATACAATTAAAGCATGAACAATAGACAATTATCATGAACAAGGAAATATAATAATAACCATTTTATTATTGCCTCTAGGGCATATTTCCACTAGTCTCCCACTTGCACTAGAGTCAATAATCTAATTACATTGTGATGAATTGAACACCCATAGAGTTCTGGTGTTGATCATGTTTTGCTCGTGGAAGAGGTTTAGTCAATGGATCCGTGACATTCAGATCCGTATGCACTTTACAAATATCTATGTCTCCATCTTGAATATAATTTCGGATGGAGTTGAAACAATGCTTGATGTGCTTGGTCTTCTTGTGAAACCTGGGCTCCTTGGCAATGGCAATAGCTCCAGTGTTGTCACATAAGAGAGTCATCGGGCCCGACGCGCTTGGAATAACTCCTAGGTCGGTGATGAACTCCTTCATCCAGACTCCTTCCTGTGCTGCTTCGGAAGCAGCTATGTACTCCGCTTCACATGTAGATCCCGCCATGACGCCTTGCTTGCAACCGCACCAGCTTACCACCCCACCATTCAAAATATACACGTATCCGGTTTTTGACTTGGAGTCATCCAGATCTGTGTCGAAGCTAGCATCGACGTAACCCTTTACGACAATCTCTTCGTCACCTCCATAAACGAGAAACATATCCTTAGTCCCTTTCAGGTACTTCAGGATGTTCTTGACCGCTGTCTAGTGCTCCATACCGGGATCACTTTGGTACCTCCCCACCAAACTTATGGCAAGGTTCACATCAGGTCTGGTACACAGCATGGCATACATAATAGAACCTATGGCCGAGGCATAGGGGATGACACTCATCTTTTCTCTATCTTCTGCCGAGGTCGGGCATTGAGCTGTGCTCAATCTCAAACCTTGCAATACAGGCAATAACCCTTTCTTGGACTGATCCATATTGAACTTCTTCAATATCTTGTCAAGGTATGTGCTTTGTGAAAGACCAATGAGGCGTCTTGCTCTATCTCTATAGATCTTGATGCCAAATATGTAAGCAGCTTCTCCAAGGTCCTTCATTGAAAAACTTTTATTCAAGTAGGCCTTTATGCTTTCCAAGAATTCTACATCATTTCCCATCAGCAATATGTCATCCACATATAATATGAGAAATGCTACAGAGCTCCCACTCACTTTCTTGTAAATACAGGCTTCTCCCCAAGTCTGTATAAACCCAAAAGCTTTGATCACCTCATCAAAGCGAATGTTCCAACTCCGAGATGCTTGCACCAGCCCATAGATGGAGCGCTGGAGCTTGCATACCTTGTTAGCATTCTTAGGATCGACAAAACCTTCTGGCTGCAACATATACAATTCTTCCTTAAGGAAGCCATTAAAGAATGCCGTTTTGACGTCCGTTTGCCATATCTCATAATCATAGAATGCGATAATTGCTAACATGATTCGGACGGACTTCAGCATCGCTACGGGAGAGAAAGTCTCATCGTAGTCAATTCCTTGAACTTGTCGATAACCTTTAGCGACAAGCCGGGCCTTATAGATGGTCACATTACCATCCGCACCAGTCTTCTTCTTAAATATCCATTTATTTTCTATGGCTTGCTGATCATCGGGCAAGTCAACCAAAGTCCACACTTTGTTATCATACATGGATCCTATCTCGGATTTCATGTCTTCAAGCCATTTGTTGGAATCCGGGCCCGCCATCGCTTCTTCAGAGTTCGAAGGTTCACCGTTGTCTAACAACATGATTTCCAGGACAGGGTTGCCATACCACTCTGGTGCGGAACGTGTCCTTGTGGACCTACGAAGTTCGGCAGTAACTTGATCTAAAGCTTCATGATCATTATCATTAACTTCCTCTCTAGTCGGTGCAGGCACCACAAAAACATCTTCCTGCGCTGCGCTACTTTCCGGTTCGGAAGAGGTGACAATCACCTCATCAAGTTCCACTTTCCTCCCACTTACTTCTTTCGAGAGAAACTATTTCTCCATAAAGGATCCATTCTTGGCAACAAAGACCTTGCCTTCGGATCTGAGGTAGAAGGATACCCAATAGTTTCCTTAGGGTATCCTATGAAGACGCATTTTTCCGATTTGGTTTCGAGCTTTTCAGGTTGAAGTTTCTTGACATAAGCATCGCATCCCCAAACTTTTAGAAACGACAACTTAGGTTTCTTCCCAAACCATAGTTCATACGGTGCCGTCTCAACGGATTTAGACGGTTTCCTATTTAAAGTGAATGCGGCAGTCTCTAAAGCATAACCCAAGAATGATAGCGGTAAGTCGGTAAGAGACATCATAGATCGCAGCATGTCCAACAGAGTACGATTACGACGTTCAGACACACCATTATGCTGAGGTGTTCCAGGCGGTGTCAATTGTGAAACAATTCCACATTTCCTTAGGTGCGTGACAAATTCGTGACTTAAATACTCTCCTCCATGATCTGATCATAAGAACTTTATTTTTCTGTCACGTTGATTCTCAACCTCATTCTGAAATTCCTTGACCTTTTCAAATGTCTCAAACTTGTGTTTCATCAAGTAGACATACCCATATCTACTTAAGTCATCAGTGAGGGTGAGAACATAACGATAGCCACCGCGAGCTTCAACACTCATTGGACCACACACATTGGTATGTATGATTTCCAACAAGTTGGTTGCTCGCTCCATTGTTCCGGAGAACGGAGTCTTGGTCATCTTTCCCAAGAGGCATGGTTCGCACGTGTCAAATGATTCATAATCAAGAGACTCCAAAAGTCCATCTGCATGGAGCTTCTTCATACGTTTGACACCAATATGATCGAGGCGGCAGTGCCACAAGTATGTGGTACTATCATTATCAACCTTACATCTTTTGGCATTCACACTATGAATATGTGTAACATCATGTTCGAGATTCAATAAGAATAAACCATTGACCAACGGGGCATCACCATAAAACATTTCTCTCATATAAATAGAACAATTATTATTCTCAGATTTAAAAGAGTAGCCATCTCACATTAAACGAGATCCAGATTCAATGTTCATGCTCAAAGCTGGTACTAAATAATCATTATTGAGGTTTAAAACTAATCCCGAAGGTAGATGCAGAGGTAGCGTGCCGACGGCGATCACATCGACCTTGGAACCATTTCCGACGCGCATCGTCACCTCATCCTTCGCCAGTCTCCGCTTATTCTGCAGCTCCTGCTTTGAGTTACAAATGTGAGCAACTGCACCGGTATCAAATACCCTGGAGCTACTACGAGCGCTGGTAAGGTACACATCAATAACATGTATATCACATATACCTTTGACGTTTCCGGCCTTCTTATCCGCTAAGTATTTGGGACAGTTCCGCTTCAAGTGACCCGTTCCCTTGCAATAAAAGCACTCAGTCTCAGGCTTGGGTCAATTCTTTGGCTTCTTCCCGGTAACTGGCTTACCGGGCGCGGCAACTCCTTTGCCGTCCTTCTTGAAGTTCTTCTTACCCTTGCCTTTCTTGAACTTAGTGGTTTTATTCACCATCAACACTTGATGTTCTTTCTTGATCTCCACCTCCGCTGATTTCAGCATTGAATATACCTCGGGAATGGACTTTTCCATCCCTTGCATATTGAAATTCATCACAAAGCTCTTGTAGCTAGGTGGGAGCGACTGAACAATTCTGTCAACGACCGCGTCAACTCGGAGATTAACTCCCAACTGAGACAAGCGGTTATGTAACCCAGACATTTTGAGTATATGCTCGCTGACAGAACTATTCTCCTCCATCTTACAACTGTAGAACTTGTCGAAGACTTCATATATCTCGACTCGGTCATGAGCTTGGAAAACCATTTTCAGCTCTTGGAACATCTCATATGCTCCGTGTTGCTCCAAACACTTTTGGAGCCCCGATTCTAAGCTGTAAAGCATGCCGCACTGAACCAGGGAGTAATCATCACTACGCGACTGCCAGGCGTTCATAACGTCTTGAGTTGCTGGGAAAATGGGTGCATCACCTAGCGGTGCTTCAAGGACATATGCTTTCTTGGCAGCTATGAGGATGATCCTCAAGTTACAGACCCAATCCGTATAGTTGCTACCATCGTCTTTCAGCTTGGTTTTCTCTAGGAACGCATTGAAGTTGAGGGCAACATTAGCGTGGGCCATTGGATCTACAAGTCATATTGTAAATATTTTAGACTATGCTCATGACAATTAAGTTCATCTAAACAAATTTAATGAACTCCCACTCAGATAAACATCTCTCTAGTCATCTAGGTGATACATGATCCGAATCGACTAGGCCGTGTCCGATCATCACGTGAGACGGACTAGTCATCAATGGTGAACATCTTTATGTTGATCGTATCTTTTATACGACACATGTTCGACCTTTCGGTCTTCCGTGTTCTGAGGCCATGTTTGTACATGCTAGGCTCGTCAAGTCAACCCAAAGTGTATTGCGTGTGTAAATCTAGCTTACACCCATTGTATGTGAACGTTAGGACCTATCACACCCGATCATCACGTGGTGCTTCGGAACAACGAACCTTAGCAACGGTGCACAGTTAGGGGGAACACAACTCTTGAAATTTTAGTGAGAGATCATCTTATTTACTACCGTCGTTCTAAGCAAATAGGATGTAAAACATGATAAACATCACATGCAATCAAATAGTGACATGATATGGCCAATATCATTTTGCTCCTTTTGATCTTCATCTTTGTGGCTCCATGATCATCATTGCCACCGGCATGACACCATGATCTCCATCATCATGATCTCCATCATCGTGTCTTCATGAAGTTGTCTCGCCAAACATTACTTCTACTACTATGGCTAACAGTTAGCAATAAAGTAAAGTAATTACATGGCGTTTTCAATGACACGCAGGTCATACAATAAAACAAGACAACTCCTATGGCTCGTGCCGGTTGTCATACTCATCGACATGCAAGTCGTGATTCCTATTACAAGAACATGATCAATCTCATACATCACATATATATCACTCATCATATCCTTTTGGCCATATCACATCACACGACACATGCTGCAAGAACAAGTTAGGCGTCCTCTAATTGTTGTTGCAAGTTTTTACGTGGCTGCTATAGGTTTCTAGCAAAAATGTTTCTTACCTACGCCAAAACCAGAACGTGATATGCCAATTACTATTTACCCTTCATAAGGACCCTTTTCATCGAATCCGATCCGACTAATGTGGGAGAGACAGACACCCGCTAGCCACCTTATGCAACTAGTGCATGTCAGTCGGTGGAACCTGTCTCACGTAAGCATACGTGTAAGGTCGGTCTGGGCCGCTTCATCCCATGATGCCACCAAATCAATATAAGACTAGTAGCGGCAAGTAAATTGACATGATCTACGCCCACAACAATCTTGTGTTCAACTCGTGCATAGTAACTATGCATAGACCTAGCTCATGATGCCACTTTTGGGGATCGTTGCAGAAAATCAAAAAAATTCCTACACATCACCAATATCTATCTATGGAGTTTACTAGCAACGAGAGGGGAGTGCATCTTCATACCTTTGAAGATCGCGATGCGGAAGCGTTACAAGAACGCGATTGGTGGAGTCGTACACAAAGCGATTCAGATCGCGATCGAATCCGATCTAAGCGTCGAACAACGGCGCCTCTGCGTTCAACACACGTGCAGCCTGGTGACGTCTCCCGCACCTTGATCCAGCAAGGGGAGAGGGAGAGGTTGGGGAAGACTCCATCCAGCAGCAGCACGACGGCGTGGTGGTGGCGGAGGAGCGTGGCACTCCAGCAGGGCTTCGACAAGCACTACGAGAGACGAGGAGGGAGAGGGGTAGGGATGCGCCAAGAGAGAGGGAGACTCGTGCATCTGGTAGACCCAAAACCCCCACTATGTATAGGGGGAGGGGACGGGCTGCGCCCCCATCTAGGATTTCCCCCCTAGGGGTGGCGGCAGCCCCAGATTCCATCTGGGGGGCGGCCAGGAGGGGGAGAGAGGGGGCGCCCCTAGGGTGGGCCTTAAGGCCCATCTGGACCTAGGGTTTGCCCCCTCTCCTCTCCCTTGCGCCCTGGGCCTTGGTGGGGGGAGGGGGGGCGCACCAGCCCACTTAGGGGCTGATCCCTTCCCGCACTTGGCCCACACAAGCCTCTGGGCCGGTGGCCCCTCCCGGTGGACCCCCGGTGTAATGCCCCGGATGCAACACTTTCCCTATTTGGCAATATATAAACTTTGGCTTCATCATTTCCTTCCGGGTTCTTCTTTCTTTTCGGGTTTCGTCGTTTTGTCGTGTGCGTGTGTGCATTTCATTCATGTCATGTTGTCATGTGCATTGCATTGCATTTGTGTTGTCACTTGCATCCGGTCCCACTCGTCTCTTCCCGTTGTCCGTTTCGAGTTCCGACGCTCTCACCCTGCCCGTGGCATCCCCGAGTCCTTCTTTCGTGTTTGACCATGTAACATTTCCAGAATGGCGTGAGACTTGCCGTGCGATGTTGTTTTGGTACGTGTAGGCTACCTGTCAAGTTTCGTCGCGTTTGGAGTTCGTTTGGTACTCCAACGGTTAACCTAGTGGGCTAAAAGAACCTCCTCTTTGAGGCCCAAGACCCCCTCCACAACAGCCCACCAACCCAGCACAACCCTTCCCATCATCTCGGTCGTCGAATTATGATCACGTGGCCGAATACCGCTCCCCATTTGGACTGTCCTAGCTCCTTGTGCCTATAAAAACGTCCACCCCTCCATGTTTCGTCCAAAAAACCCTAGTCTCCTTCCTCCTCCAGCCTTGCCTCGAAAACCGTACCGGGCGGACGTGTCCGTCCGCCATCGGACACATCACCACCGCACAGATCCGCCTCCGCCGCCGCGCGGGCCCGCAGGTCCGTTCCCGGCCCGCCGCCGCCGCCTTCGGGCCCGTCCGCCCCCGTGCCTCCGCTCCTCGGCTCCGTCGTCGGCCGCCGCGCTCGCCGCCCACCGGCGACTGGAGCGCCGTCCTCCGCCATCGCGAGGCCCCGCCACCGCGCCGCCACCCGCAGGCGGCCGGAGCCCCGCAACCTCCGCCGCCGGGCTCTCCTCGAGGTCGCCGGCCCGAGCCCCAAGTCTTCGCCGCCGGCCGGCCCTTGTCCCGCTTCCGTCGGACCCTCCTCCGGTGACCCCTCACCACCGGCCGCCGCCCGTCATTCTCCGGCCGTCGCCGGACGGAGCAGAGCCGGATCCGCCGCCGGAAGCCAGTAGCCGCGCCGCCGATCCCGATCCATCGAGGGCTGCGAACCCTAGCGGGTTCCCGGGCCCCGATCCAGTACGCTCGCAACCCGTTGCGCCCGATCCACCGCGTTGACCCGCTCCGTAGACCCGCGTTGACTGATCCGGAGGTTGACCCGTTTTCCTAAGTCATTGTTGTTTTTGTTGTCTGATGCATTTTTGTATTGGCAATAACTTTTACTGTGCTCGTCCGATTTGTGCATATGATATGTCAAAATGATCGTGGTGATGTGTACTATATTTTGTTCCATTGTGTCATGCTTGTTTGAGCCCATATAGATGTCTTAATCTTCATGAAAAGAGTGCTACATGATATAAACTGCTGCTATTAGTTGTTTTCATGCCATGTTTGAGATGTGATAACTTGGTGCATGTTTATCCAAATGAAGCAAATGATATGTCAAAATGTTCATCATGAGATGCTCAACATGTTGGTTGCTATAGCATGCATGTTAGAGTTCATATTGCCATGTTTATCTCTGTTGCAAAAGTGCAGGTGGCTGTTAGGTTTTGTAACTTGTTACGAGATGCCTAGTTGAGGAGCTCGTTGCTATTGTTGTGTTTGTCCCCATGCCACTTGCTCATATGTTTTGGATTCCCCATCATGTGTTCTTTGCTGTGGTGCAAACCATTTGCCATGTTATGCTTTAAGATGACTTAAACATGATCACAAACATGCCATGATAATATTGCTGTTTTAACACTTAGTGAAATTTCACTAAGTCTGGAATCTGTAATATCCTGATGCCATGTTTGCTTGATGCTCTAGGCAAATCCATGTTAGTTTTGGGGTGGCTATTGATCATTACTTGTTGTATATGTTGTTGTCTATCCATCCATGTCCTCACATGCTCATTTGGGTTGATGTAGCTTATTCAATTCTTGCTCCCAAGTTGCTATAAAATATTGCTGTCAGGTTTTTAGTGTCATGATCAAAATGTTGTAGCTTGTTGCTATTGATCCATGCCTCCTATGGAGATGCTCCAATGGAGTTGTTTGCTGTAGGATATGTCTACTTCATGTCCATGCTTCTTGTCACCATGTTTGAGTGATGTAGAGTATATATTTCTTTCTCCAAAGTTGTTATGTGGCTGTTAATTTCAGCTTTGCTTTGTTTCTTGTTTCGGGTGTATCTTTTAGTCCGTTGCTCCGTTTTGAGCGCGACCTACATGAAACTTGTGTGATTTTGCATGTAGATTCATAATATAATCTTGTTTAAATGTTTTGGAGTATGTTTGCTTGATGTTTGGGTGCATCTTGCACCGTTGCCATGCTTATCTTGTTTTGATCATATCTTCTAGACCGTAGCTCCGTTTTAAACAAACTTTATATGAAACTTGACTAGAATTTCGTGTAGATCATCATGGTGCATGTTAACTTTCTGTTTATCAACTTTAACTTAAGGTTTGATCAGATCTGGACTAATTCCAAACTATGCATATGAGGACTTACCGGATTTGTCTTAAGTAGTTTCCGGCCTCATTTAAACCTGTTGTTTCTTGTGTTGTTTCTCTGTGCTTCCTACCTTGCCATGTTTTTCATCCTAGATAGACTTGTCTTGCATCCTACTTGCTTGAGTATATTGTCTTGTTCTTGTGCTGTTTCTCTGTGCTTCCTGTGGTGTCATGTTGTGCATCCTAAGTGCATCCGCAGTGCATCCTAAGTGCATCATACATGCATCATGTAGTTTGTGCATTGCACCTTGTTTGATTTCGTTCCTCGTGTGTCCTTGTGTTGAGTAGAGTCGGAAGCCGAGACCGAGTACGAGAACAAGGTTACTATCGAGGTTGACAACGAGGAGCCGTCTTACGATCCCATCGACGACTCGACAGGCAAGATGACCTGACCCAGATATCATTACTATCTTTGCCTATTGCTAGAAGTCTCGCTCTTTAGCTTATTGCCTCGATGCCCATGTTTTCCTGTCAGCCTCCTATTGTAACCATGAATCAGTTTAACCACCCAACCTATGCAAACCTTTGTTTGGCTAAGTAAGCTTCGCTCAGCCCCCTCTTATAGCATTGCTAGTTGCAGGAGAAGATTTGAAGATTCTTGCTTCATGTTGAAGCTTGTTGAGATATCACACTATATAAATTCTTAAATGAAATTATCTATATATTGGCAATGGGTGGAAGGCTGAGCCTCTTGCTCGGTGATTTGTTCCACTCATGTCGCCCTAGGAATCGTTTAAACCGGTGTTATGTTCCTTGATTTTGCGTTCCTCACACGGTTGGGGTTATGGGACCCCCTCGATAAACCGCTTAGCGCTAAGTCTTTTCCAGCAAGTCCCAACATTGGTACTATTTGCCTAAACAACTAAAAACTTGCATAGGGAGTAATTAACCCTCTTTTTAATCAACAACCCGGGCCAGTGCTCCACATGAGTGTTGGTCCAAACTGGGGAGTCTGCGGGGCCACCTCGAGGAAACTCAAGGGCTAGTAAAAACCTGTAGAGTCGCCCATCCGGTCGTGGCCTGAGATGAGATACGCGCGGCTACTATCAGGGTGTCGGCACGCCGGGAGGATTTGCTGGATTAGTCTTACCTTAGTTAGAGTATCTTGAGCACAGTATTCCGAGAATACTCGGGCCTTCCCACCTTGGAGTTGCGACTCCGCAGATCGTGGGCTTGTAATGGGCCAAGTTGGAACACCCCTGCGGGGTTTTGAACTTTCGAAAGCCGTGCCCACGGTTATGTGGCAGATGGGAATTTGTTAATATCCGGTTGTAGAAAACTTGACACCATGTTCAAAACACACTATCAGCGTGAGTACCATGACGGTCCTTTTCCGAAAGGGGTTCGGGAAGTGAACACGGTGGGGTTATGTTTGTCGTGCTTAGATAGGATCACTTCATGATCACTTTATCGTCCGTGGCACTTCTCTTCTCGCTCTAAACACGTAAGCTAGTGCTAGTGCTGCTACAACCTTTTATTCTTTCTTCAGCCTTGTTCCACACCCAAGGCTTAGATAGTTCTGTTACCCGGGAACGGGATTGCTAAGTCCTCCGTGGCTCACAGATTCTACACCACACCAGATGCAGGTACCATGGTGAACTACTCAGGTGACGGCACAGAGCTGTACTGGGAGTATGATGAGGAACGTAGCCGTTACTATGTGCACTACCCCGATGATCAGTAGTGGTTTTCTACTAGGGGTGATCCGAACCTGTGGCTTTATGTATTTGGTATCTTTCATTTGGATCTTCACCCGTAGTCGGGTTGTGATGTTATTTGGATGATGATTTGCTATGTAATGAATTGTGTGACGTGGCGAGTGTAAGCCAACTATCTCTTTTGCTTTTCATCCCTATTTTTACATGAGATGTGCAAAGAAACTTGAGATCATTCCAGAATGGGCTTATACCTTTAAGTCGTGCCTCGACACGTAGGAGGTATATTCCCATCCTGGGCATTACAAGTTGGTATTCAGAGCATTCTCCGACCTAGAAGCCCCCACTGATTGATCGAATCGTTGACGGTTGAGTCTAGGCACACACTTAAAATGTTTCGAGTCCTATATATATCGAAGAGTAGAATTTCTTTTGATGCTCATCTCTTTTCACTCTGGTGAGGACTCCTGACGATTACTCTTGTCTCTTCTACTCTCAAAATTTCACCAAATTTTTTTTAGGAATCTCGCGAGTATTGTTTGGATTGTTCCGATGTCTTTGTGACGAGAACATTGTTCTCGATGCCTCCTGTCATTAGGAGTTGTGGCAGTGTCCCGGGGAGTTGAGCTCCGAGGTGTTGTCGTCACAAATATATCGCATCAGTTCTGGAATACTTAAGACGGCCGACATCGAAAACTCTCCTATGCGGTTAGTGGCAAGATAACCCCGACATCACCCAGTACTGGGGAGGCAGTTCGGGAGTATTGCCATAGCTTGTATAGTAGATGCGTTTCGAAGGTCCGAGGTAGACGGTTTCCGGAAATAACTGGTTATGTGTTGAAGGATGGATACAGCTGGATGTAGGATTAGAGTTGAGTGCGCGATGCTTCCCCTGTATCCCCAACACATGATTGCATAACTGAAAACTTTCGGAAATTAATAGGTGGGTTCATCTAGTTGCTCATAGGCATTCTTCCAACGAATGCATGATATGGAGTTCGGGGTTCTACATTGAGTGAAGTAGTTTTACGGCCGTTGTTCCGGTCGGGAGTTGCATCTTAAAGGGTCCTTGGCTATGCTGATCTGGGGATTGCAAAACCCTTTTGTAACACATTCCATAAGCTTTCAGCACGAATATGTCGAACGAAGCTTCTATCTTGTATTTGTTCTACCTGCTCCTTGTTGTTTTATTTACCTTTTTTTCTCCCAAGTGGCTTCTCGTGAAGATTGTTGTTGCTTTTAAACTGAGATTTACATTCATTCATCTTGTTCGAATGTTCTTGTGAAGACTTATGTTGCAATTCTAGCCGTTGATTCATCTTATTTATTCTTTCAATCAATGGCTAATAGTTGTCGTCTCATTCAGGATGGCTCCTAAAAGGGTTCCCAACGCTAACCCAGAGGGTGAAGAGGTTCCTGATCGTCCTCCTTCACCTCCTCCTCCGTCTGAGGCCTGGAGAGCAATTATGCAAGCGACGAATCAGAACACCCAGATGCTTATGCAAGTGATGCAGAACATTCAAGCAAATCATGGTGCTCATGGGAACCAAGGCAATTTGTTCAACCAACCTCACTTTGCTACGCTCAACCAGTTCTTGGCAAACCAACCAAAGGCATTTAGTTACTGTGTTGACCCTCTAATGCTGAAGACTGGATAACAGATATCAAGAAGCATTTTGAGTGCAGTAACGTCAGGCCCGAGGACTATGTGAAGTTTGCAACCTTCCAACTCAAGGACCAAGCAGCTGATTGGTGGCAGCAGTACAAAGACTCCAGAGCAGGGCGTGTAATCTCCTGGGATGACTTCTGCAAGGACTTTCGTTCTCACCACATTCCAACAAGTGTCATCGAGGGTATGCGTGAGCAATTCCGCAACCTCAAGCAAGGCTCTATGTCTGTATACCAATATAATGTCAAGTTCCAGAACCTTGCCCGCTATGCCAAGCAAGACATCCCAGATGCCAAGAGCAAGATCTATCAGTTCCGTGGTGGTCTGAAGGATGAACTCCAACTATCTCTCACCTTGTTCGAGCCTGATGAGTTTGATCAATTCTATAACATGGCACTTAAGCAAGAGGCAGCCCAGCTCAAGATGGAAGCTTCCAAAAAGAGGATCAGAGACGCTGTTCACTCCTCCTCTTCTTCTCAAGTGGTCGTAAAGCAACAGAAGTTTTGGCTTCCACCTCCTCCAGTGACCCGAGCTCCCAACAACAACAACAAGAATTCTGGTGGCCGTGCTTTCTCCCACCCACCCAACCCAGCCAATCAGTCAAAGAATCATTTTCAAGCTTCCAAGTCAAGTGCTCCTTATCACCGTCCTCTCTCAGAAGTGGTTTGCAACAAGTGCACTCAGAAGGGTCATTATGCTAACAAGTGCCCCAACCCAAGGCGCCTTCCGCCTCCTCCACCTGTCAGCACTGCTATTGTCAAGCATAATCCAAAGGCAGCAAGAGTGAATCTGATGAATGCAGCTCAAGCAGAGAATTCTTCAGATGTGATACTTGGTAACCTTCCAGTTAACTCTATTCCTGCAAAAGTGTTGTTTGATTCGGGTGCATCATGTTCTTTCATGTCATATCCATTTGCATCCAAGCACATTGTTATCACCAAGAATCTACCCAAGAAGTTGCTAGTTACTTCTCCGGGGAAACTCATGACTTCTAGTGTGTATGCTCCGGATGTACCTATTCGCATGGGTGATTACCACTTTCTGGCTAAACCGGTTGTTCTCGGCAACTCCGACATTGATCTTATTCTCGGGTTGGATTGGCTTTCTCAGCATGATGCTCACATTGATTGTGCAAATAAGGAAGTCAAGCTTACTCATTCCAACGAAGACGTGATTATCTTCGCCTCTCGAGATAACACAATCAGGCTATTCTCTCTCAATGACAAGGGCGAGATTAATGCCATCTCTCAAATTCCGGTGGTCAATGAATATGAAGACGTTTTCCCTGAAGAGCTTCCAGGCATGCCTCCGCATCGTCAAGTTGAATTTGTCATTGAACTCGAGCCCGGTACTGAGCCAGCATGCCGGCGTCCGTACAAGCTCTCCCCTGAAGAGTTGAAGGAGTTGAAGAAACAACTCGATGAGCAAGAGCGTATGGGTCTGATCAGGCCTAGCACTTCTCCTTGGGGCTGTGGTGTCTTATTTGTCAAGAAGAAGGAGGGCACGGAGCGCCTTTGCGTTGATTACCGGCCATTGAACAAGAAGACAATAAAGAACAAGTATCCGCTCCCCAACATCAATGAATTGTTCGAGCAGCTCAAAGGAGCAAAAGTGTTCTCAAAGCTCGATCTCCGGATGGGTTATCACCAGATCCGTATCCGCGAAGAAGATATTCACAAGACTGCATTCAGAACAAGCTATGGCTCCTATGAATATACATTCATGTCTTTTGGCCTCGCTAATGCTCCACCCACCTTCTCGAGAATGATGCACTACATTTTCAACCCCTACACCAATGAATTTGTGCTTGTGTATCTGGATGACATCTTGGTATTCTCCAAGAATGAAGAAGATCACGAAAAGCACCTCCGTCTGGTTCTCGACAGACTCCGTGAACATAAGTTCTATGCCAAGTTCTCCAAGTGCGAATTCTGCCTCGATAAGGTCTTGTATCTGGGCCATATCATCTCCGCTGACGGTATTGCGGTCAACCCCGAGAAAGTTGAAGCGATTGTCAACTGGGAACCCCCTCAGAACGTCAAGCAACTCTGAAGCTTCCTTGGTCTTGCTAGTTATTGCAGAAGGTTCGTTGAGAACTTCTCCAAGATTGCCAAGCCTCTCTCCAACTTGCTGCAGAAGAATGTCAAGTACAACTGGTCTTCGGATTGTGATGTGGCATTCAAAACTCTCAAAGAAAAGCTCATCTCTGCTCCAGTTCTTACCCCTCCAGATGAGTCCAAGCCCTACGAAGTATTCTGTGATGCTTCTCTTCAAGGACTTGGTGGTGTGCTAATGCAGGACAAGAAAATTGTGGCATACAGTTCTCGTCAATTGAAGCCAAGTGAGAAGAACTACCCCACACATGATCTCGAGCTAGCAGCTATGGTACATGCCTTGATTACGTGGAGACACCTTCTGTTGGGCAGAAAAGTCGTCATCTTCACCGATCACAAGAGCTTGAAGTACATCTTCACACTGCCGAACCTGAACCTTCGCCAGACTCGTTGGGTTGAAATGATCCAAGAGTATGATCCAAGCATCGAATACACACCTGGCAAGGCCAATGTCATTGCAGATGCCTTGAGCAGAAAGGCATATTGCAACAGTCTCCTTATCAAGCCGTTTCAGCCTGAGCTTTGTGAAGCATTCAGGAAGCTCGACCTCCAAGTTGTTTCGCAAGGCTTTCTTGCAAATCTTCAAGTTGCTCCTACCTTGGAAGATCTGATCCGTGAGGCCCAGCTCAGTGATGCTATGGTGCAGAAAGTGAAACATGGTATTGCAAAGGGTACTCCCAAATACAAGTGCAATCGCGTTGATGAGAGAGATACCTTGTTCTTTGAGGACAGACTTGTGGTTCCCAAGGGTGATCTCAGGAAGCTCATAATGAAGGAAGCACATGACTCCCTCCTTTCGATTCATCCTGGAAGTTCTAAGATGTACCAAGACCTCAAGCAATCTTACTGGTGGACTCGCATGAAAAGGGAGATTGCCCAATTCGTGAATGAATGTGATGTCTGCAGAAGAGTGAAGGCAGAGCACCAATGTCCAGCCGGTCTTCTCCAACCTCTTCCGATTCTCGAGTGGAAATTCGACCACATTGAAATGTATTTCGTCACTGGCTTTCCCAAGTCCAAGAAAGGGAATGATTCTATCTTTGTTGTCATTGACAAGCTCACCAAAGTAGCTCACTTCCTTCCAGACAAAGAATCCATCAATGCAGCTCAACTGGCAGAGTTGTACACTTCCAGAATTGTGTCCTTACATGGCATTCATCAAGTTATCTCCTCAGACCGTGGAAGTTTGTTCACATCCAAGTTCTGGGACTCCTTTCAGTCTGCCATGGGCACTAAGATCCGTTTCAGCACTGCGATTCACCCTCGGACTAGTGGTCAAGTCGAAAGAGTGAACCAGATTCTAGAAGACATGCTCAGAGCTTGTGTCATCTCATTTGGCATGAAGTGGGAAGATTGTCTCCTATTTGCCGAGTTCTCTTATAACAACAGCTTTCAAGCAAGTGCCGACAAAGCTCCGTTTGAAATCCTCTATGGCAGAAAGTTCCGTACTCCTCTCAACTGGTCCGAGACTGGTGAACGTCAACTTCTTGGCAATGACTTGATCTCAGAAGCTGAAGAAATGTGCAAAGTCATACGTGAGAATCTCAAGGCCGCTCAGTCGCGTCAGAAGAGCTACTATGACGGCAAGCATCGTGATTTGGCTTTCAACATTGGGGATCATGTCTATCTCCGTGTTTCTCCTATGAAAGGCACCCAAAGATTTGGTATCAAAGGAAAGCTGCTCCTAGATACGTGGGCCCTTTCAAGATCCTTGGCAAAAGAGGCGATCTAGTCTATCAACTTGAGCTCCCTTCCAACTTCGCTAATGTTCATGATGTGTTTCATGTGTCTCAACTCCGCAAGTGCTTCAAGACACCTGAACGCACCATTCCGTTCGAGGAGATTGATCTTCAACAAGACTTGTCTTACCGAGAGCACCCCGTTGCTATTCTTGAAGAAACCGAGCGCAAGACCCGCAACAGGTCAATCAAGTTCTTGAAAGTCAAGTGGTCACACCATACCAACCGAGAAGCTTCGTGGGAACGAGAAGATCACCTTCGTTCCGAGTATCCTTCCTTCTTCCAGTCCTAGATCTCGGGACGAGATCTTTTCGTAGTAGAGGAGAGTTTGTAATGCCCCGGATGTAACACTTTCCCTATTTGGCAATATATAAACTTTGGCTTCATCATTTCCTTCCGGGTTCTTCTTTCTTTTCGGGTTTCGTCGTTTTGTCGTGTGCGTGTGTGCGTTTCATCCATGTCATGTTGTCATGTGCATTGCATTGCATTTGTGTTGTCACTTGCATCCGGTCCCACTCGTCTCTTCCCGTTGTCTGTTTCGAGTTCCGACGCTCTCACCGTGCCCGTGGCATCCCCGAGTCCTTCTTTCGTGTTTGACCGTGTAACGTTTCCGGAATGGCGTGAGACTTGTCGTGCGATGTTGTTTTGGTACGTGTAGGCCGCCTGTCAAGTTTCGTCGCGTTTGGAGTTCGTTTGGTACTCCAATGGTTAACCTAGTGGGCTAAAAGAACCTCCTCTTTGAGGCCCAAGACCTCCTCCACAACAGCCCACCAACCCAGCACAACCCTTCCCATCATCTCGGTCGTCGAATTATGATCGTGTGGCCGAAAACCGCTCCCCATTTGGACTCTCCTAGCTCCTTGTGCCTATAAAAACATCCACCCCTCCATTTTTCGTCCAAAAAACCCTAGTCTCTTTCCTCCTCCAGCCCCGCCTCGAAAACCGTGCCGGGCGGACGTGTCCGTCCGCCACCGGACACATCGCCACCGCACAGATCCGCTTGCGCCGCCGACCCGCGTTGACTGATCCGGAGGTTGACCCGTTTTCCTAAGTCATTGTTGTTTTTGTTGTCTGATGCATTTTTTATTGGCAATAACTTTTACTGTGCTTGTCCGATTTGTGCATATGATATGTCAAAATGATCGTGGTGATGTGTACTATGTTTTGTTCCATTGTGTCATGCTTGTTTGAGTCCATATAGATGTCTTAATCTTCATGACAAGAGTGCTACATGATATAAACTGCATCTATTAGTTGTTTTCATGCCATGTTTGAGATGTGATAACTTGGTGCATGTTTATCCAAATGAAGCAAATGATATGTCAAAATGTTCATGATGAGATGATCTACATGTTGGTTGCTATAGCATGCATTTTAGAGTTCATATTGCCATGTTTATCTCTGTTACAAAATTGCATGTGGCTGTTAGGTTTTGTAACTTGTTACGAGATGACTAGTTGAGGAGCTCGTTGCTATTGTTGTGTTTGTCCCCATGCTACTTGCTCATATGTTTTGGATTCCCCATCATGTGTTCTTTGCTGTGGTGCAAACCATTTGCCATGTTATGCTTTAAGATGAATTAAACACGCTCACAAGCATGCCATGATAATATTGCTGTTTTAACACAGTGAAATTTCACTTAGTTTGGAATCTGTAATATCCTGATGCCATGTTTGCTTGATGCTCTAGGCAAATCCATGTTAGTTTTGGGGTTGCTATTGATCATTCCTTGTTGTATATGTTGTTGTCTATCCATCCATGTCCTCACATGCTCATTTGGGTTGCTGTAGCTTATTCAATTCTTGCTCCCAAGTTGCTATAAAATATTGTTGTCAGGTTTTTAGTGTCATGATCAAAATGTTGTAGCTTGTTGCTATTGATCCTTGCCTCCTATGGAGATGATCCAATGGAGTTGTTTGCTGTAGGATATGTCTACTTCATGTCCATGCTTCTTGTCACCATGTTTGAGTGCTGTAGAGTATATATTTCTTGCTCCAAAGTTGCTATGTGGCTGTTAATTTCAGCTTTGCTTTGTTTCTTGTTTCGGGTGTATCTTTTAGTCCGTTGCTCCGTTTTGAGCGTGACCTACATGAAACTTGTGTGATTTTGCATGTAGATTCATATTATAATCTTGTTTACATGTTTTGGAGTATGTTTGCTTGATGTTTGGGTGCATCTTGCACCGTTGCCATGCTTATCTTGTTTTGATCATATCTTCTAGACCGTAGCTCCGTTTTAAACAAACTTTATATGAAACTTGACTAGAATTTCATGTAGATCATCATGGTGCATGTTAAATTTCTGTTTATCAACTTTAACTTAAGGTTTGATCAGATCTGGACTAATTCCAAACTATGCATATGAGGACTTACCGGATTTGTCTTAAGTAGTTTCCGGCCTCATTTAAACCTGTTGTTTCTTGTGTTGTTTCTCTGTGCTTCCTACCTTACCATGTTTTGCATCCTAAAAAGACTTGTCTTGCATCCTACTTGCTTGAGTATATTGTCTTGTTCTTGTGCTGTTTCTCTGTGCTTCCTGTGTTGTCATGTTGTGCATCCTAAGTGCATCCGCAGTGCATCCTAAGTGCATCCTAAGTGCATCATACATGCATCCTGTAGTTTGTGCATTGCACCTTGTTTGATTTCGTTCCTCGTGTGTTCTTGTGTTGAGTAGAGCCGGAAACCGAGACCGAGTACGAGAACGAGGTTACTACCGAGGTTGAGAACGAGGAGCCGTCTTACGATCGGAGTGACAACTTGCTTGTCATTCTTTTTGAAGTTCCCCTTTTATCCCTTTGCCCTTTACTTGAAACAAGTGGTTTTATTAACCATCAACACTTGATGCTCTTTCTTGATTTCTACCTTCGCCGATTTCAGCATCGCGAAGAGCTCGGGAATTACCTTTGTCATCCCTTACATATTATAGTTCATCACGAAGTTCTACTTCCATGGTGATAGTGACTAGAGAACTTTGTCAATTACTATCTTATCTGGAAGATTAACTCCCACTTGATTCAAGTAATTGTAGTACCCAGACAATCTGAGCACATGCTCACTGGTTGAGCTATTCTCCTCCATCTTGTAGGTAAAGTACTGTCAGAGGTCTTATACCTCTCGACATGGTCATGAGTATGAAATACTAATTTCAACTCTTGAAACATCTTATATGCTCCGTGGCGTTCAAAACGTTTTTGAAGTCCCGGTTCTAAGCCGTAAAGCATGGTGCACTTAAACTATCAAGTAGTCATCATATCGAGCTTTTGTCAAAACGTTCATAACGTCTGCATCTGCTCCTGCAATAGGTCTGTCACCTAGCGGTGCATCAAGGACATAATTCTCTGTGCAGCAATGAGGATAATCCTCAGATCACGGAACAATTCCGCATCATTGCTACTAACATCTTTCAACTTAGTTTTCTCTAGGAACATATAAAAAATAAATATGGAGCAACATCGCGAGCTATTGTTCTACAACATAGATATGCTAATACTACCAGGACTAAGTTCATGATAAATTAAAGTTCAATTTAATCATATTAATTAAAGAACTCCCACTTAGATAGACATCCCTCCGGTCATCTAAATGATCACGTGATCCAAATCAACTAAACCATGTCCGATCATCACGTGAGATGGAGTAGTTTCAATGGTGAACATCTTATGTTGATCATATCTACTATATGATTCACGCTCGACCTTTCGGTCTCCAGTGTTCCGAGGCCATATATGCATATGCTAGGCTCGTCAAGTTTAACCCGAGTATTCTGCGTGTGCAAAACTGGCTTACACCCGTTGTATTTGAACGTAGAGCTTATCACACCCGATCATCACGTGGTGTCTCGGCACGACGAACTTTCGCAACGGTGCATACTCAGGGAGAACACTTATACCTTGAAATTTAGTAAGGGATCATCTTATAATGCTACCGTCGTTCAAAGCAAAATAAGAAGCATAATAAGATAAACATCACATGCAATCAAAATATGTGACATGATATGGCCATCATCATCTTGTGCTTTTGATCTCCATCTCCAAAGCACCGTCATGATCACCTTCGTCACCGGCGCGACACCTTGATCTCCATCGTAGCATCGTTGTCGTCTCGCCAACTATTGCTTCTACGACTATCGCTACCGCTTAGTGATAAAGTAAAGCAATTACATGGCGATTGCATTTCATACAATAAAGCGACAACCATATGGCTCCTGCCAGTTGCCGATAACATTACTGATCATCTCATACAAAACCGTATAACTCATCATGTCTTGACCATATCACATCACAACATGCCCTGCAAAAACAAGTTAGACGTCCTCTACTTTGTTGTTGCAAGTTTTACGTGGCTGCTACGAGCTTAGCAAGAACCGTTCTTACCTACGCATACAAAACCACAACGATGTTTCGTCAAGTATGTGCTGTTTTAACCTTCACAAGGACCGGGCGTAGCCACACTTGATTCAGCTAAAGTGAGAGAGACAGACACCCGCCAGTCACCTTTAAGCAACGAGTGCTCATAACGGTGAAACCAGTCTCGCGTAAGCGTACGCGTAATGTCGGTCCGGGCCGCTTCATCTCACAATACCGCCGAAGCAAAGTATGACATGCTGGTAAGCAGTATGACTAGTATCGCCCACAACTCATTGTGTTCTACTCGTGCATATCATCTACGCATAGACCTGGCTCATGATGCCACTGTTGGGGAACGTAGTATTTAAAATTTTTCCTACGATCACGCAAGATCTATCTACTAGATGCATAGCAACGAGAGGGGAGAGTGTGTCTATGTACCCTCGTAGACCGGGAGCGGAAGCGTCAAGTGACGCGGTTGATGTTGTCGAACTTCTTCGCGATCCAACCGATCAAGCACCGAACGTACGGCACCTCCGCGTTTAGCACACGTTCAGCTTGATGACGTCCCACGAGCTCTTGATCCAGTTGAGCTTCACGGGAGAGTTACGTCAGCACGACGGCGTGGTGGCGGATATGATGTATCTACCGGCGCAGGGCTTCGCCTAAGCACTGCAACGGTATGACCGAGGTGTGTTTCTGTGGAGGGGGGCACCGCACACGGCTAAAACAATTCAACTTGTGTGTCCTAGGGTGCCCCCTGCCCCCGTATATAAAGGAGCAAGGGAGAGGCCGGCCCTAGAGGGGGCGCGCCAAGTGTCGGGAGTCCTACTAGTACTCCCAAGTCCTAGTAGGATTCCCCTTTCCTTTCCGGAGTAGGAGAGAAGGAAAGAGGGGGAGAGGGAGAAGGAAAAGGGGGCTGCACCCCTTGTCCAATTCGGACCAGAAGGGGGGCACGCGCCTCCTTCCTTTTGGCCTCTCTCTTCTATTCCCGTAACTCCCCAGTACTCCGAAAATACCCGAATCACTCGGAACCTTTCCGATGTCCGAATATAGTCGTCCAATATATCGATTTTTACGTCTCGACCATTTCGAGACTCCTCGTCATGTCCTCGGTCTCATCCGAGACTCCGAACTCCTTCGGTACATCAAAACTCATAAACTCATAATACCGATCGTCATCAAACGTTAAGCGTGCGGACCCTACGGGTTCGAGAACTATGTAGACATGACCGAGACTCATCTCCGGTCAATAACCAATAGCGGAACCTGGATGCTCATATTGGCTCCTACATATTCTATGAAGATCTTTATCGGTCAAACCGCATAACAACATACGTTGTTCCCTTTGTCATCGGTATGTTACTTGCCCGAGATTCGATCGTCGGTATCTCAATACCTAGTTCAATCTCGTTACCGGCAAGTCTCTTTACTCGTTCCGTAATACATCATTCTGCAACTAACTCATTAGCTGCAATGCTTGCAAGGCTTATAGTGATGTGCATTACCGAGTGGGCCCAGAGATACCTCTCCGACAATCGGAGTGACAAATCCTAATCTCGAAATACGCCAACCCAACAAGTACCTTCGGAGACACCTGTAGAGTACCTTTATAATCACCCAGTTACGTTGTGACGTTTGGTAGCACACAAAGTGTTCCTCCGGTATTCGGGAGTTGCATAATCTCATAGTCATAGGAACATGTATAAGTCATGAAGAAAGCAATAGCAGTAAAACTTAAACGATCATAGTGCTAAGCTAACGGATGGGTCTTGTCCATCACATCATTCTCCTAATGATGTGATCCCGTTGATCAAATGACAACTCATGTCTATGGCTAGGAAACATAACCATCTTTGATCAATGAGCTAGTCTAGTAGAGGCATACTAGGGACACTCTGTTTTGTCTATGTATTCACACATGTACTAAGTTTCCGGTTAATACAATTCTAGCATGAATAATAAACATTTATCATGATATAAGGAAATAAATAATAAATTTATTATTGCCTCTAGGGCATATTTCCTTCAGTCTCCCACTTGCACTAGAGTCAATAATCTATCTCACATCGCCATGTGATTTAATACCGATAGTTCACATCGTTATGTGAATAACACCCATAGTTCACATCACCATGTGACCAACACCCAAAGGGTTTACTAGAGTCAATAATCTAGTTCACATCGCTATGTGATTAATACCCAAGAGTAATGAGGTGTGATCATGTTTTGCTTATGAGAGAAGTTTAGTCAACGGGTCTGTCACATTCAGATCTGTATGTATTTCGCAAATTTCTATGTCTACAATGCTCTGCATAGAGCTACTCTAGCTAATTGCTCCCACTTTCAATACGCATCCAGATTGATACTTAGAGTCATCTGAATTTAGTGTCAAAGCTTGCATCGGCGTAACCCTTTACGACGAACTCTTTATCACCTCCATAATCGAGAAACATTTCCTTAGTCATCCAGTTACTAAGGATAATTTTGACCGCTGTACAGTGATCTACTCCTGGATCACTATTGTACCCCCTTGACAAACTCATGGCAAGGTACACAACATGTTTGGTACACAGCATGGCATACTTTATAGAACCTATGGCTGAGGCATGGGGAATGACTTTCATTCTCTCTATATTTTTCTGCCGTGGTCTGGCTTTGAGTCTTACTCAACTTCACACCTTACAAGTCAGGCAAGAACTCCTTCTTTGACTGATCCATTTTGAACTACTTCAAAATCTTATCAATGTATGTACTTATCGAAAGTCTTATCAAGCGTCTTGATCTATCTCTATAGATCTTGATGTCCAATATGTAAGCAGCTTCACCAAGGTCTTTCTTTGAAAAACTCCTTTCAAACACTCCTTTATGCTTTCCAGAAAATTCTACATCATTTCCGATTGACAATATGTCATTCACATATACTTATCAGAAAGGTTGTAGTGCTCCCACTCACTTTCTTGTAAATACAGGCTTCACCGCAAGTCTGTATAAATCTATATGCTTTGATCAACTTATCAAAGAGTATATTCCAACTCCGAGATGCTTGCACCAGTCCATAGATGGATCGCTGGAGCTTGCACATTTTGTTAGCACCTTTAGGATTGACAAAACCTTCTGGTTGCATCATATACAATTCTTCTTTAATAAATCCATTAAAGAATGCAGTTTTGTTATCCATTTGCCAGATTTCATAAAAATGCGGCAATTGCTAACATGATTTGGACAGACTTAAGCATCGCTACGGGTGAGAAAGTCTCATCGTAGTCAACTCCTTGAACTTGTCGAAAACCTTTCGCAACAAGTCGAGCTTTGTAAACAGTAACATTACCGTCTGCGTCGGTCTTCCTCTTAAAGATCCATTTATTTTCGATGGCTTGCCGATCATCGGGCAAGTCAACCAAAGTCCACACTTTGTTCTCATACATGGATCCCATCTCAGATTTCATGGCCTCAAGCCATTTTGCGGAATCTGGGCTCATCATCGCTTCCTCATAGTTCGTAGGTTCATCATGGTCCAGTAACATGACTTCCAGAACCGGGTTGCCGTACCACTCTGATGCGGAACGAACTCTGGTTGATCTACGAAATTCAGCAGAAACTTGATCTGAAGTTTCATGATCATCATCATTAGCTTCCTCACTAATTGGTGTAGGAATCACTTGGAACTAGTTTCTGTGATGTTCCACTTTCCAATTTGGGAGAAGGTACAATTACCTCATCAAGTTCTACTTTCCTCCCACTCACTTCTTTCGAGAGAAACTCCTTCTCTAGAAAGGATCCACTCTTAGCAAC
This sequence comes from Secale cereale, assembly GCA_902687465.1. NCBI lineage: Eukaryota > Viridiplantae > Streptophyta > Magnoliopsida > Poales > Poaceae > Secale > Secale cereale. The sequence continues at coordinate 677,933,633 of LR738710.1, read as the reverse complement.
AAAGACCTTGCCTTCGGATCTGTGATAGAAGGTGTACCCAATAGTTTCTTTTGGGTATCCTATGAAGATTTACTTCTCCGATTTGGGTTCGAGCTTATCATGTTGAAACTTTTTCACATAAGCATCGCAGTCCCAAACTTAAAGAAACGACAACTTTGGTTTTTTGCCAAACCACAGTTCATAAGGTGTCGTATCAACGGATTTAGATGGTGCCATATTTAACGTGAATGTAGTTGTCTCTAATGCATAACCCCAAAAGCGATAGTGGTAGATTGGTAAGAGACATCATCGATCGCACCATATCTAATAAAGTACGGTTATGACGTTCGGACACACCATTACACTGTGGTGTTCCAGGTGGCGTGAGTAGTGAAACTATTTCACATTGTTTTTACTGAAGGCCAAACTCGCTAACTCAAATATTTTACCTCTACGATCGTATCGTAGAAACTCTTATTTTCTTGTTACGATGATTCTCCACTTCACCCTAAAATTCTTTGAACTTTTCAAATGTTTCAGACTTGTGCTTCATTAAGTAGATATACCCATATCTGCTCGAATCATCAGTGAAGGTCAGAAAATAACGATACCCGCCATGAGCTTCAACACTTATTGGTCTGCATACATCAGTATGTATGATTTCCAACAACTCTGTTGCTCGCTCCACAGTTCCGGAGAACGGAGTTTTAGTCACCTTGCCCATGAGGCATGGTTCGCAAGCACCAAGTGATTCATAATCAAGTGATTCCAAAAGTCCATTACTATGGAGTTTCTTCATGCGCTTTACACCAATATGTCCTAAACGGCAGTGGCACAAATAAGTTGCACTATCATTATTAACCTTGCATCTTTTGGCTTCAATATTATGAATATGTGTATCACACGATCGAGATCCAACAAACCATTTTCATTGGGTGTATGACCATAGAAGGTTTTATTCATGTAAACAGAACAACAATTATTCTCTAACTTACATGAATAACCGTATTGCACTAGACATGATCAAATCATATTCATGTTCAACACAAACACCAAATAACACTTATTTAGGTTCAACACTAATCCCGAAAGTATAGGGAGTGTGCGATGATGATCATATCAATCTTGGAACCACTTCCAACACACATCGTCACTTCACCTTTAACTAGTCTCTGTTCATTCTGCAATTCTCGTTTCGAGTTACTAATTTTAGCAACTGAACCGGTATCAAATACCCTGGGTTGCTATGAACACTAGTAAAGTACACATCAATAATCTGTATATCAAAATATACCTTTGTTCACTTTGCCATCCTTCTTATCCGCCAAATATCTAGGGCAGTTCCACTTCCAGTGACCATTTCCTTTGCAGTAGAAGCACTTAGTTTCAGGCTTGAGTTTAGCTTTGGGTTTCTTCATGGGAGTGACAACTTGCTTGTCATTCTTTTTGAAGTTCCCCTTTTATCCCTTTGCCCTTTACTTGAAACAAGTGGTTTTATTAACCATCAACACTTGATGCTCTTTCTTGATTTCTACCTTCGCCGATTTCAGCATCGCGAAGAGCTCGGGAATTACCTTCGTCATCCCTTACATATTATAGTTCATCACGAAGTTCTACTAACATGGTGATAGTGACTAGAGAACTTTGTCAATTACTATCTTATCTGGAAGATTAACTCCCACTTGATTCAAGTAATTGTAGTACCCAGACAATCTGAGCACATGCTCACTGGTTGAGCTATTCTCCTCCATCTTGTAGGCAAAGTACTGTCAGAGGTCTTATACCTCTCGACATGGGCATGAGTATGAAATACTAATTTCAACTCTTGAAACATCTTATATGCTCCGTGGCGTTCAAAACGTTTTTGAAGTCCCGGTTCTAAGCCGTAAAGCATGGTGCACTTAAACTATCAAGTAGTCATCATATCGAGCTTTTGTCAAAACGTTCATAACGTCTGCATCTGCTCCTGCAATAGGTCTGTCACCTAGCGGTGCATCAAGGACATAATTCTCTGTGCAGCAATGAGGATAATCCTCAGATCACGGAACAATTCCGCATCATTGCTACTAACATCTTTCAACTTAGTTTTCTCTAGGAACATATAAAAAATAAATATGGAGCAACATCGCGAGCTATTGTTCTACAACATAGATATGCTAATACTACCAGGACTAAGTTCATGATAAATTAAAGTTCAATTTAATCATATTAATTAAAGAACTCCCACTTAGATAGACATCCCTCCGGTCATCTAAATGATCACGTGATCCAAATCAACTAAACCATGTCCGATCATCACGTGAGATGGAGTAGTTTCAATGGTGAACATCTTATGTTGATCATATCTACTATATGATTCACGCTCGACCTTTCGGTCTCCAGTGTTCTGAGGCCATATCTGCATATGCTAGGCTCGTCAAGTTTAACCCGAGTATTCTGCGTGTGCAAAACTGGCTTACACCCGTTGTATTTGAACATAGAGCTTATCACACCCGATCATCACGTGGTGTCTCGGCACGACGAACTTTCGCAACGGTGCATACTCAGGGAGAACACTTATACCTTGAAATTTAGTAAGGGATCATCTTATAATGCTACCGTCGTTCTAAGCAAAATAAGAAGCATAATAAGATAAACATCACATGCAATCAAAATATGTGACATGATATGGCCATCATCATCTTGTGCTTTTGATCTCCATCTTCAAAGCACCGTTATGATCACCTTCGTCACCGGCGCGACACCTTGATCTCCATCGTAGCATCGTTGTCGTCTCGCCAACTATTGCTTTTACGACTATCGCTACCGTTTAGTGATAAAGTAAAGCAATTACATGGCGATTGCATTTCATACAATAAAGCGACAACCATATGGCTCCTGCCAGTTGCCGATAACTTTACAAAACATGATCATCTCATACAAAACCGTATAACTCATCATGTCTTGACCATATCACATCACAACATGCCCTGCAAAAACAAGTTAGACGTCCTCTACTTTGTTGTTGCAAGTTTTACGTGGCTGCTACGAGCTTAGCAAGAACCGTTCTTACCTACGCATACAAAACCACAACGATGTTTCGTCAAGTATGTGCTGTTTTAACCTTCACAAGGACCGGGCGTAGCCACACTTGATTCAGCTAAAGTGAGAGAGACAGACACCCGCCAGTCACCTTTAAGCAACGAGTGCTCATAACGGTGAAACCAGTCTCGCGTAAGCGTACGCGTAATGTCGGTCCGGGCCGCTTCATCTCACAATACCGCCGAAGCAAAGTATGACATGCTGGTAAGCAGTATGACTAGTATCGCCCACAACTCATTGTGTTCTACTCGTGCATATCATCTACGCATAGACCTGGCTCATGATGCCACTGTTGGGGAACGTAGTATTTAAAAATTTTCCTACGATCACGCAAGATCTATCTACTAGATGCATAGCAACGAGAGGGGAGAGTGTGTCTATGTACCCTCGTAGACCGGGAGCGGAAGCGTCAAGTGACGCGGTTGATGTTGTCGAACTTCTTCGCGATCCAACCGATCAAGCACCGAACGTACGGCACCTCCGCGTTTAGCACACGTTCAGCTTGATGACGTCCCACGAGCTCTTGATCCAGTTGAGCTTCACGGGAGAGTTACGTTAGCACGACGGCGTGGTGACGGATATGATGTATCTACCGGCGCAGGGCTTCGCCTAAGCACTGCAACGGTATGACCGAGGTGTGTTTCTGTGGAGGGGGGCACCGCACACGGCTAAAACAATTCAACTTGTGTGTCCTAGGGTGCCCCCTGCCCCCGTATATAAAGGAGCAAGGGAGAGGCCGGCCCTAGAGGGGGCGCGCCAAGTGTCGGGAGTCCTACTAGTACTCCCAAGTCCTAGTAGGATTCCCCTTTCCTTTCCGGAGTAGGAGAGAAGGAAAGAGGGGGAGAGGGAGAAGGAAAAGGGGGCTGCACCCCTTGTCCAATTCGGACCAGAAGGGGGGCACGCGCCTCCTTCCTTTTGGCCTCTCTCTTCTATTCCCGTAACTCCCCAGTACTCCGAAAATACCCGAATCACTCGGAACCTTTCAGATGTCCGAATATAGTCGTCCAATATATCGATTTTTATGTCTCGACCATTTCGAGACTCCTCGTCATGTCCTCGGTCTCATCCGAGACTCCGAACTCCTTCGGTACATCAAAACTCATAAACTCATAATACCGATCGTCATCAAACGTTAAGCGTGCGGACCCTACGGGTTCGAGAACTATGTAGACATGACCGAGACTCATCTCCGGTCAATAACCAATAGCGGAACCTGGATGCTCATATTGGCTCCTACATATTCTACGAAGATCTTTATCGGTCAAACCGCATAACAACATACGTTGTTCCCTTTGTCATCGGTATGTTACTTGCCCGAGATTCGATCGTCGGTATCTCAATACCTAGTTCAATCTCGTTACCGGCAAGTCTCTTTACTCGTTCCGTAATACATCATTCTGCAACTAACTCATTAGCTGCAATGCTTGCAAGGCTTATAGTGATGTGCATTACCGAGTGGGCCCAGATATACCTCTCCGACAATCGGAGTGACAAATCCTAATCTCGAAATACGCCAACCCAACAAGTACCTTCGGAGACACCTGTAGAGTACCTTTATAATCACCCAGTTACGTTGTGACGTTTGGTAGCACACAAAGTGTTCCTCCGGTATTCGGGAGTTGCATAATCTCATAGTCATAGGAACATGTATAAGTCATGAAGAAAGCAATAGCAGTAAAACTTAAACGATCATAGTGCTAAGCTAACGGATGGGTCTTGTCCATCACATCATTCTCCTAATGATGTGATCCCGTTGATCAAATGACAACTCATGTCTATGGCTAGGAAACATAACCATCTTTGATCAATGAGCTAGTCTAGTAGAGGCATACTAGGGACACTCTGTTTTGTCTATGTATTCACACATGTACTAAGTTTCCGGTTAATACAATTCTAGCATGAATAATAAACATTTATCATGATATAAGGAAATAAATAATAAATTTATTATTGCCTCTAGGGCATATTTCCTTCACTTCCCACCTTGGAGTTGCGACTCCGCGGATCGTGGGCTTGTAATGGGCCAAGTTGGAACACCCCTGCAGGGTTTTGAACTTTCGAAAGCCGTGCCCGCGGTTATGTGGCAGATGGGAATTTGTTAATATCTGGTTGTAGAAAACTTGACACCATGTTCAGAACACACTACCAGCGTGAGTACCGTGACGGTCATTTTCCGAAAGGGGTTCAGGAAGTGAACACGGTGGGGTTATGTTTGTCGTGCTTAGATAGGATCACTTCGTGATCACTTTATCGTCCGTGGCACTTCTCTTCTCGCTCTAAACACGTAAGCTAGTGCTAGTGCTGCTGCAACCTTTTATTCTTTCTTCAGCCTTGATCCACACCCAAGGCTTAGATAGTTCTGTTACCCAGGAACGGGATTGCTGAGTCCTCCGTGGCTCACAGATTCTACACCACATCAGATGCAGGTACCATGGTGAACTACTCAGGTGACGGCACAGAGCTGTACTGGGAGTACGATGAGGAACGTAGCCGTTACTATGTGCACTACCCCGATGATCAGTAGTGGTTTTCTACTAGGGGCGATCCGAACCTGTGGCTTTATGTATTTGGTATCTTTCATTTGGATCTTCACCCGTAGTCGAGTTGTGATGTTATTTGGATGATGATTTGCTATGTAATGAATTGTGTGACGTGGCGAGTGTAAGCCAACTATCTCTTTTGCTTTTCATCCCTATTTTTACATGAGATGTGCAAAGATACCAAACTTGAGATCATTCCAGAATGGGCTTATACCTTTAAGTCGTGCCTCGACACGTAGGAGGTATAGTCCCATCCTGGGCATTACACCCGGAACCCTTCCGGTGATCCCGGTAACGCCCAGAACCCTTCCGGTGACCAAAATGGGACTTCCCATATATAAATCTTTACCTCTGGAGCTCCTCGTGACATCCGGGATCTCATCCGGGACTCTGAACAACATTCGGTAACCACATACTACATTCCCTATAACCCTAGCATCATCGAACCTTAAGTGTGTAGACCCTACGGGTTCGGGAACCATGTAGTCATGACCGAGACATATCTCCGGCCAATAACCAACAGCGGGATCTGGATACCCATGTTGGCTCCCACATGTTCCACGATGATCTCATCGGATGAACCACGATGTCAAGGATTCAATCAATCCCGTATACGATTCCCTTTGTCTAGTGGTATAGTACTTGCCCGAGATTCGATCGTCGGTATACCGATACCTTGTTCAATCTTGTTATGGCAAGTCTCTTTACTCGTTCCGCAACACATAATCCTGTGACCAACCCCTTAGTCACATTGAGCTCATTATGATATATTGCCGAGTGGGCCCCAGAGATACTTCTCCGTCATACGAAGTGACAAATCCCAGTCTCGGTTCGTGCCAACCCAACAAATGCTTTCGGAGATACCCATAGTGTACCTTTATAGCCACCCAGTTACGTTGTGACGTTTGGCACACCCAAAGTATTCCTATGGTATCTGGGAGTTGCACAACCTCATGGTTTAAGGAAATGATACTTGACATTGGAAAAGCTTTAGCATACAAACTACACGATCTTGTGCTAGGCTTATGATTGGGTCTTGTCCATCACATCATTCTCCTAATGATGTGATCCCGTTATCAATGACATCCAATGTCCATGGTCAGGAAACTGTAACCATCTATTGATCCACGAGCTAGTCAACTAGAGGCTTACTAGGGACATGTTGTGGTCTATGTATTCACAGATGTATTACTGTTTCCGGATAATACAATTAAAGCATGAACAATAGAAAATTATCATGAACAAGGAAATATAATAATAACCATTTTATTATTGCCTCTAGGGCATATTTCCAACATCTCCCCTCTCGTTGCTATGCATCTAATAGATAGATCTTGCGTGATCTTGGGATTTTTTTGAAATACTACGTTCCCCAACAGTGGTATCAGAGCCAGGTCTATGCATAGATGATTTGCATGAGTATAACATAATGAGTTGTGGGCGATAATAGTCATACTGCTTACCAGCATGTCATACTTTGGTTCGGCGGTATTGTGAGATGAAGCGGCCCGAACCGACATTACGCGTACGCTTACGCGAGACTGGTTTCACCGGTATGAGCACTCGTTGCTTAAAGGTGACTGGCGGGTGTCTGTCTCTCTCACTTTAGCTGGATCAAGTGTGGCTACGCCCGGTCCTTGTGAAGGTTAAAACATCACATACTTGACGAAAAATCGTTATGGTTTTTGTATGCGTAGGTAAGAACGGTTCTTGCTAAGCCCGTAGCAGCCACGTAAAACTTGCAACAACAAAGTAGAGGACGTCTAACTTGTTTTTGCAGGGCATATTGTCATGTGATATGGTCAAGAAATGATGAGTTATACGTTATTGTATGAGATGATCATGTTTTGTAAAGTTATCGGCAACTGGCAGGAGCCATATGGTTGTCGCTTTATTGTATGAAATACAGTCGCCATGTAATTGCTTTACTTTAGCACTAAGCGGTAGCGATAGTCGTGGAAGCAATAGTTGGCGAGACGACAACGATGCTATGATGGAGATCAAGGTGTCGCGCTGGTGACGATGGTGATCATGACGGTGCCTTGGAGATGGAGATCAAAAGCACAAGATGATGATGGCAATATCATGTCACACATTTTGATTGCATATGATGTTTATCTTATTATGCTTCTTATTTTGCTTAGTACGGCGGTAGCATTATAAGATGACCCCTTACAAAATTTCAAGGTATAAGTGTTCTCCCTGAGTATGCACCGTTGCGAAAGTTCGTCGTGCCGAGACACCACGTGATGATCGGGTGTGATAAGCTCTATGTTCACATACAACGGGTGTAAGCCAGTTTTGCACACGCAGAATACTCGGGTTAAACTTGACGAGCCTAACATATGCAGATATGGCCTCGGAACACTGGAGACCGAAAGGTCGAGCGTGAATCATATAGTAGATATGATCAACATAAGATGTTCACCATTGAAAACTACTCCATCTCACGTGATGATCGAACATGGTTTAGTTGATTTGGATCACGTGATCATTTAGATGACTAGAGGGATGTCTATCTAAGTGGGAGTTCTTAAGTAATATGATTAATTAAACTTTAATTTATCATGAACTTAGTACCTGATAGTATTTTGCATGTCTATGTTGTTGTAGATAGATGGCACGTGTTGTTGTTCTATTAAATTTTAATGCGTTCCTAGAGAAAGCTAAGTTGAAAGATGATGGTAGCAATTACACGGACTGGGTCCGTAACTTGAGGATTATCCTCATTGCTGCACAGAAGAATTGTGTCCTTGAAGCACCGCTAGATGACAAGCCTGTTGCAAGAGAAACTCCGGATGTTATGAATGTCTGGCAAGCTCATTCTGATGACTACACGATAGTTCAGTGTGCCATGCTTTACGGCTTAGAACCGGGACTTCAACGACGTTTTGAACGTCATGGAGCATATGAGATGTTCCAGGAGTTGAAGTTGATATTTTAAGCAAATGCCCGGATTGAGAAATATGAGATTTCCAATAAGTTCTACAGCTGCAAGATGGAGGAGAATAGTTCTATCAGTGAACACTTGCTCAGAATGTCTGGCTACTACAATCATATGACTCAACTTGGTTGCTAAGTTGATGAAGATAATGTTATTGATAGAGTTCTTCAATCACTTCCACCAAGCTATAAAGGCTTCGTGATGAACTATAGTATGCAAGGGATGCAAAAAACAATTCCCGAGCTCTTCGCTATGCTCAAGGCTGCAGAGGTAGAAATCAAAAAGGAGCATCAAGTGTTGATGGTTAACAAGACCACTAGTTTCAAGAAAAAGGGCAAGGGAAAGAAGGGGAACTTCAAGAAGAATAGCAAGACAGTTGCTACTCCCGTGAAGAAACCCAAGTCTGGAGCCAAGCCTGAAACTGAGTGCTTCTACTGCAAAGGGACTGGACACTGGAAGCGGAACTTCCCCGAGTATTTGGCGGATAAGAAGGATGGCAAGGTGAACAAAGGTATATGTGATATACATGTTATTGATGTGTACCTTACTAATCTCGTAGTAGTACCTGGGTATTTGATACCGGTTTGGTTGATAATATTTGTAACTCGAAACATGGACTACGGATTAAAAGAAGATTGGCTAAGGACGAGGTGACGATGCGCGTGGGAAATGGTTCCAAAGTCGATGTGATCGCCGTCGGCATGCTACCTCTACATCTACCTTCAGGATTAGTTTTAGACCTGAATAATTGTTATTTGGTGCCAGCGTTAAGCATGAACATTATATCTGGATCTTGTTTATTGCGAGACGGTTATTCATTTAAATCTGAGAATAATGGTTGTTCTATTTATATGAGTAATATATTTTATGGTCATGCACCCTTGAAGAGTGGTCTATTCTTGTTGGATCTCGATCGTAGTGATACACATATTCATAATATTGAAGCCAAAAGATGCAAGGTTAATAATGATAGTGCAACTTATTTGTGGCACTGCCGTTTAGGTCATATTGGTGTAAAGCGCATGAAGAAACTCAATAGTGATGGACTTCTGGAATCACTTGATCATGAATCACTTGGTGCTTGCGAACCATGCCTCATGGGCAAGATGACTAAAAATCCGTTCTCTGGAACAATGGAGCGAGCAACAGATTTGTTGGAAATCATACATACTGATGTATGTGGACCGATGAGTGTTGAAGCTCGCGGCGGGTATCGTTATTTTCTGACCTTCACTGATGATTTAAGCAGATATGGGTATATCTACTTGATGAAGCACAAGCCTGAAACATTTGAAAAGTTCAAAGAATTTCAGAGTGAAGTAGAGAATCATCGTAACAAGAAATAAAGTTTCTACGATCTGATCATGGAGGTGAATATTTGAGTTACGAGTTTGGTCTTCATTTGAAACAATGTGGAATAGTTTCACAACTCACGCCACCCGGAACACCACAGCGTAATGGTGTGTCCGAACATCGTAACCGTACTTTATGAGATATGGTGCGGTCTATGATGTCTCTTACCGATTTACCACTATCGTTTTGGGGTTATGCTTTAGAGACAGGTGCATTCACGTTAAATAAGGCATCATCTAAATCCGTTGAGACGACGCCTTATGAACTGTGGTTTGGCAAGAAACCAAAGTTGTCGTTTCTTAAAGTTTGGGGCTGTGATGCTTATGTGAAAAAGCTTCAACCTGATAAGCTCGAACCCAAGTCGGAGAAATGTCTCTTCATAGGATACCCAAAGGAGACAGTTGGGTACACGTTCTATCATAGATCTGAAGGCAAAATATTCGTTGCTAAGAATGGATCCTTTCTATAGAAGGAGTTTCTCTCGAAAGAAGTGAGTGGGAGGAAAGTGGAACTTGATGAGGTAATTGTACCTTCTCCCGAATTGGAAACTAGTACATCACAGAAACTAGTTCCAATGATTCCTACACCAATTAGTGAGGAAGCTAATGATGATGATCATGAAACTTCGGATCAAGTTTCGGCTGAACTTCGTAGATCAACCAGAGTACGTTCCGCGCCAGAGTGGTACGGCAACCCAGTTCTGGAAGTCATGTTACTAGACCATGATGAACCTACGAACTATGAGGAAGCGATGATGAGCCCAGATTCCGCAAAATGGCTTGAGGCCATGAAATCTGAGATGGGATCCATGTATGAGAACAAAGTGTGGACTTTGGTTGACTTGCCCGATGATCGGCAAGCCATCGAAAATAAATGGATCTTCAAGAGGAAGACCGACGCTAATGGTAATGTTACTGTTTACAAAGCTCGACTTGTTGCGAAAGGTTTTCGACAAGTTCAAGGAGTTGACTACGATGAGACTTTCCCATCGGTAGCGATACTTAAGTCTGTCCGGATCATGTTAGCAATTGCCGCATTTTATGATTATGAAATCCGGCAAATGGATGTCAAAACTGCATTCCTGAATGGATATCTTAAAGACAAACCAGATTCAAGCTTTGACACTGATCCGGATATCTTAAGTACCTGAAAAGGACAAAGGATATGTTTCTCGTTTATGGAGGTGACAAAGAGCTCGTCGTAAACGGTTACGTCGATTCAAGCTTTGACACTGATTCGGATGACTCTAAGTCACAAACCGGATATGTATTTTTATTGAACGGTGGAGCTTTCAGTTGGTGAAGTTCCAAGTAGAGCGTCATGGCGGGATCTACGTGTGAAGCAGAATACATAGCTGCTTCGGAAGCAGCAAATGAAGGAGTCTGGATGAAGGAGTTCATATCCGATCTAGGTGTAATACCTAGTGCATCGGATCCAATGAAAATCTTTTGTGACAACACTGGAGCAATAGCCTTGGCGAAGGAATCCAGGTTTCACAAGAGAACAAAGCACATCAAAAGACGCTTCAATTCTATCCGCGATCAAGTCAAGGAAGGATACACAAAAATTTGCAAGATACATACAGATCTGAATGTCGCAGATCTGTTGACTAAGCCTCTTCCACGGGCAAAACATGATCAGCACCAAGACTCCATGGGTGTTAGACTCATTACTATGTAATCTAGATTATTGACTCTAGGTCAAGTGGGAGACTGGAGGAAATATGCCCTAAAGGCAATAATAAAGATGTTATTTGTATTTCCTTATATCATGATAAATGTCTTTTATTCATGCTAGAATTGTATTAACCGGAAACTTAGTACATGTGTGAATACATAGACAAAACAAAATGTCCCTAGTATGCCTCTACTAGACTAGCTCATTGATCAAAGATGGTTATGTTTCCTAGCCATAGACATGAGTTGTCATTTGATCAACGATATCACATCATTAGGAGAATGATGTGATGGACAAGACCCATCCGTTAGCTTAGCACTATGATCGTTTAGTATTACTGCTATTGCTTTCTTCATGACTTATACATGTTCCTATGACTATGAGATTATGCAACTCCCGAATACCGGAGGAACACTTTGTGTGCTATCAAACGTCACAACGTAACTGGGTAATTATAAAGATGCTCTACAGGTGTCTCCGAAAGTGTTCGTGGTGTTGGCATAGATCCAGAATAGGATTTGTCACTCCGAGTGTCGGAGAGGTATCTCTGGGCCCTCTCGGTAATGCACATCATAATAAGCTTTGCAAGCAAATGACTAATGAGTTAGTCACGAGATGATGTATTATGGAACGACTAAAGTGACTTGCCGATAACGAGATTGAACTAGGTATTGAGATACCAACGATCGAATATCGGGCAAGTAACATACCGATAACAAAGGGAACAACGTATGTTGTTATGCGGTTCGACCGATAAAGATCTTCGTAGAATATGTAGGAGCCAATATGGGCATCCAGCTTCCGCTATTGATTATTGACTGGAGAGATGTCTCGGTCATGTCTACATAGTTCTCGAACCCGTAGGGTCCGCACGCTTAAATGTTCGTTGACGATATAGTATTTAATGAGTTATGTATGTTGGTGACTGAATGTTATTCGGAGTCCCGGATGTGATCACGGACATGACGAGGAACTCCGAAATGGTCCAGAGATAAAGTTTGATATATGTGATAATAGTGTTTAACCTCCTGGAGGGTTCCGAAATTCACCAGAAGGGGTTCCGAATGTTTCCCGAAATGTTTGGGTACGAGAACACTTTATTTGGGCCAAAGGGGAAAGCCCACAAGGTTTTTGGAAAGCGCAAAAGGAAGTTTTGCGGAGTCCAGGGGCTAGACGCCAGGGATCCGACCCAGACGCCGGGAACCCTGGCGCCTGGCCATGCAGTCCGAGAAGGACTCTTGCCTTTCGGGTGAAACCGACTTTGTGAAGGCTTTTACTCCAAGTTTCGACCCCAAGGCTCAACATATAAATAGAGGGGTAGCGCTAGCACCCAAGACACATCAAGATACACCAAGCCGTGTGCCGGCAACCCCGACCCTCTAGTTTATCCTCCGTCTAGTTTGTGTAGTGCTTGGCGAAGCCCTGCAGAGATTGTTCTTCATCAACAACCGTCACCACGCTGTCGTGCTGCCGGAACTCATCTACTACTTCGCCCGTCTTGCTGGATCAAGAAGGCGAGGACGTCATCGAGCTGAACGTGTGCGGAACGCGGAGGTGCCATACGTTCGGTACTAGATTGGGACGGATCGTGAAGGTGTACGACTACATCAACCGCGTTGATAAACGCTTCCGCTTTCGGTCTATGAGGGTACGTAGACACACTCTCCCCTCTCGTTGCTATGCATCTAGTAGATAGATCTTGCGTGATCGTAGGATTTTTTTTGAAATACTACGTTCCCCAACAAAAACACCCAGGTTGCGACAAGTGGCGCACATGCAGTGCACCACTTGTCGCAACATAGGGGTTTATGGGTGATCTTTGCAACGAGTACTCCTCAATTAGTGATTTCGCGAAAGTTGATTTTCTAACTGTTGGTTCCTATGTTAAGATTCGTGCTATTTTTTCTTTATTGTGTTCTTTCATTGCTTCTAAGTCTGGTTTTCCACTTGCCCTTATTTAGGGTAAGTTGTTTTTTTCTTAGGTTGAATTTTGACTTGTCTTTGTTTGGGGTAAGTCGATGTTTCGCGTGAAATCCGTTACAAATTACTTGATATTTTGTTTGTATGCATTTTTTGCTTTTGGTTTTGGTTTTATATATTTTTAGTTTCTTTTCTACATGGGTATTTTTTACATGTTGGATGAGCAAAAATGTATATACACATGTATTGTACAATATGTGTGTAAGTTAATTTTAGAGTATAAAAATTACATTATTATATACTCCTTCCCAAAACAAGTGTCTCAAATTTAGTATAATTTTTTTTGAGAGAAAACTTCTGATCTATGCTTCTTCAACGAACACCAGAAATAACAAAATTTACATCCAGATTCGTAGACCATCTAGCGACGGCTACAAGCACTAAAGCGAGTAGAAGGCGCGTTGCCGTCATTGCCCCTCCTTCGCCGGAGCTGGACAAAACTTGTTGTAGTAGACGGTCGGGAAGTCGTCGTGCTAAGGCTCCATAGGACTAGTGCAGCAGAACAACAACCGCCACGGATGAAGAGTAGTGTAGATCGGAAGGATCTAACCTGAAAACACATGAACGTAGACGAACTACGACCAAATCTGAGCAAATCCACCAAGAACAGATCCGCCAAAGACATACCTCCACACGCCCACCAATGATGCTAGACACACCATTGGAACGGGGGGCTAGGCGGGAAGAACCTTATTTCCATCTTCAAGGATCCTTCGTCGTCTCGTCTTCCTGAACATGACACAAACCCTAACAAAACATGAAGAAACAACTGAAAACAAAGCCCTCCCGCTGGCAAGGTCCGAGATCCACCGCGTCGCCCTGGCCGTAAGGCCACCGGAGACGAGGCGGACCGACGCCGACGCCGGCGAGAGGAAGGAGAACCCTAGACTTTTCTTGGGGAGGAACAAATGATCTAATCTAAATTGGTACAAAGATGAGACACTTATTTTGGGACGAAGAAAATATTTATTATTTGCATTAAAAAGTGCAAAATTGTGTGCATGTTTTTTTAAGGTTTTTTTCTTCCGTCTTAAAGGGTAATACTAATGTCACTAATTTACCTTTTCCTAGAAAGCTTCATTATTTTTATTTTTTATTTTATTTCTTTCTTCTGTGAGGGTAATACCAATGTCACTAATTCATTCCCTCCTAGGAAACTTCTTTATGCGGAATTATTATATGCTTATTCTTGCATATTATAAAAAACATAATTTTGGTGTAAATTTTGTGCAAATTTATCATTATTTTATTATTTTCTTTATTTTCTTTCTTCCTAAATGATAATACCAAAGCCTCTAATTTATTTTTCTTAAAAACTCCATTGTTTTGATTTATTTGATTTTGGTTTTTATTTTATTTTCTTTCTTGTTTAATGGTAATACCAATGTCGCTAATTTATTCCTTCTTACCGAACTTCTTTTCATGAAAAATACTATTATATGCATGTTGTTGAATATGACAAAAAGCGCAATTTCTGTGTAAATTGTGCGCAATTTTTTCTATTATTTTCTTTTATAATTTCCTTTCTTAAAGGGTAATGACATGCCACTAATTCATTTTTCCATAGAATTTTTCATTATTTTAATTTAGTTTTTGTTTTTGTTTCACTTTTCTTCTTCTTTAAGTGTAGAATAACAATGCCACTAATTCATTCTCTCTGAAAAACTTATTTGTACGAAAATTCCACTATTACAAGCTTATTCTTGCATATTATGAAATACACAACTTGATGTGTATTTGTTTCATTTTTCGTTTTTCATTTCTAAAGGGTAATATGAATGCCACTAATTCATTATTTCTTAGAAAACTCAATATTTGATTTTTTTTAGTTTTATTTTATTTTCATCGTTTAGAAAACTACACATATTATAGGTCTGCCTACGCCTTTGATCATCATCCGCATGTGAAGATTAATTGAACTCTAACTTCGCATAAATAAACGATCCTTGTACTGTAGTTAAGTTCCATTAGGTCGATCGATCAAAACTTACACATAGAAGATATATCTATGAACTCAAACATTTGTGTCTAATTTTCGGGATCTGCTCACCAAATATAATAGGGATAAGTATATTTTTCGTCCTCGAATTCTTTTGAGAGTTTAGAAATCGTCCCTCGACTTTAATCCGGATAGTTTTCGTCCCTCAACTATCAAAACCGGATAGTTTTCGTCCCTCGTGCTGATTCAGACGGTTTTCGTCCGAAGTGAACAGTAAATCGATGAACAATAAATCTGAAAAAAAGTAGGGAGAAAATCCAAAAATTCGTGGAATCAAATTTTCAGTTTTGTTTTTTGTTTTTTCCTATTTTTTCGAATTTACTGTTCACTGATCTACTGTTCACGTCGGACGAAAACCGCCCAAAGCGGCACGAGGGACGAAAACTCTCCGGTTTTGATAGTTGAGGGACAAAAACTCTTCGGATTAGAGTTGAGGGACGATTCCTGAACTCTCGCAAGAGTTCGAGAACGAAAAATATACTTATCCCAATATAATATTATAACTAGCTAGCTTGTGTTGTCGTACTTCTGAAGAATGCACCACTCTGGCTGGTCGTCGCCAGCTAGATGTAGGTGCGCCCTCGTGTAAAGATTTTTTTTCTTTTCGAAATTCATCATTTCTTAGAAAACTTCATTTTTTTTCTCTTTATTTTTATTTTTTCCATTTATTTTATTTTTGTCTTGTGTCTTACCAGATATACGGTCGGTTTTTAGTATGTTCGAAACCAAGCCTAAGTATTTGTTGGGCTTTTGTTTTGTGGTTACAAAGGGCCGAATGCTCCTTAAAAAACCGACTTACCCAAATTAGTGAAGTCGATTTTGATTCCCCAAAAAACTGACTTACGCAATAAAAAAAATCCGGACGACTTCCCTAGCTTTTTTTCAGCTTAAGGAGCCTCTAGCCGTCAATTTTGTTGCATCAATGAAACCGATAGTACAAGAAGGGTATAAACCGATAGCTAAAAGCGTATGGTCACGCCCGTTGTTGAAAGAGATAACAATTCTGCCAGCGTGGAATATCTGGAAGCAACCAAACATGTCTCACTTTGATAAGATCCCAGCTTCACTTCGAGATTGGAAAAGAGCACTCAGTTTTGATCTACACATTCTTAAATTTAGGGTTAACCATGAGGTTGCCGAATTCTTAACTAGCTTCATTACAAACCTTTCGCTGTAAGTA
>LR738710.1:677828852-677916815 GCA_902687465.1 Secale cereale | reverse complement strand
CCCCCCCCCCCCCCCCAAACATCTCTTTTGTTGTGCCCTTTGGCCATGTAAATACCACTCTTGTACGTTTTTTAACACTACATTAGTGTCAAAATGCGTCTTACATTATGGGACGGAGGGAGTATATAACAGTAGGAGCCTCTGCTGCTATTTTCATGGGTCAAAAAAAGAAGGGTATAGTCTGATTACCAAGGATTCATTTTTAAAGTTAGATGACTACTCCCATGCATCGAACTGCCACATAGCTAAACGTGTGCCAAAACCTTCACTCGACTACTTATTACATAAAAGCAAGCCTCAAGGACAACTCCACCTCTATATGAGGGATTTCATATGGGGTCTTATTTTCGAGAGTGCAGAGATAGAGCGGCTTTAATGCATGCCACGTGGTATTGATGGCTTGGGCCCAATGCTAGTAAGGAGATTTATAGTCCAAGAATGTGCTAGCCTTTTAGGCTGGTTGTAATGGGGAGTATCATATACTAGTATCATGCACATGATACTAGTGTATGATACTACATCCGTAGTGCATAGTATCATATGTTAGTATCATAGGATAGTCATTTATTGCCATGCATGACACATACTAGTACATCATTTAATATGATACGGTATCATAATATGATACTCAACCCCCTCTCTCTTCATTTAATTTTATGCCACATCATCAAAATTGCCTAGTTGGCATGCATGATACCACCTATGATACTTCCATTACAGGTAGCCTTAGAAGAGACTGTAGTTCTCATACCCACGTGGGCTAGCTTACGACACAATAGCCACCCCACATCGGCTTTGGTCTTAGTGATGTTATAGCATGTGAGCTATCTTTCGAGAAATCATCCACAAGGTTGTATTCAACATGCCCAACTCAAAACACTTTGAGATTATCTCTTCTAAAGACTGTCATATGAAATTCACCGAAATGAGAATCATAACCGACATATGCCAATTGAATTGTGAAAGTAAATTGTAGTGGAGGGATTGGACAAGCATGACTTTCAAAAGTGAAGCATCACTAGAGATTACCACCTTTACCAAAACCACCAATACCTTGATGTTCGAGGAGGACTGGAGTGCCTCAACGAACTCCAGGAGCATATTGCTCCCACCGGTCATATGGTTTGTGCATCCCCTATCAATCACACATTGAGTTCCACCAGATGTATAGTCCTGCATGAATCAAGCCTTGACTATAGGTACTCATTTTTGAATGGGTCCTAGAGTGTTAGGAACAAGTGTCTTAGGAACTCAAATAGTCCAAGCATAATCATCACATTTAGTTCCAAGAAAATTAGCATATGGGTACCCATCCTTTCCTTTCATAAGGGCATACCATGGATTGTTCTTTCCGACAAAGGCATTGAGAATAGCATTGGCCCTAATGACATTAGTATCACAACCTTATCCTTCATCTCCTCCTTTTGTTTGTGACCTTCTTGAACAAACTCGATTCTTTGAGGTTGGGGATGAGCATATTTCCTTCCTTTTGTTCTGTTTGCTCAATTGCTCTACTTCTTCTTCTTGGATGAGGATCATCAAGTCCCTCCTTAGCAAAGCATTCCTTTTGATTGCTTGAAAGGTCATTTAAGCTCTTTCGACCTTGGATACAAGACACAAGGCCCTACTCGAGTTGAGTTTCCAAATTCCCCTTCTCCTCGAGAAGTGATGTATAGTCGAGTGAAGAAGTATAGGTATCATCATTATATTAATGGGAGGAGTGGTGGTGAGTGACTTAAAGACGAGAGTCTTAAGTTGAGCATAATACTCAGTACGAGCTATGAGCTCACCCTTGGCGAGATTAGAGCTCTTCTCAA
Organism: Secale cereale; assembly: GCA_902687465.1. Lineage (NCBI taxonomy): Eukaryota > Viridiplantae > Streptophyta > Magnoliopsida > Poales > Poaceae > Secale > Secale cereale. The sequence goes on along the minus strand of LR738710.1, from coordinate 677,914,998 downwards.
TGAGCTCGTAATCCTCAAAGTGTTTACTTGGTCAACTTGATGCTTGGCATGCTCAGGTTCTTCAAATCAATTCAAGGGTGCAACTAAGGCGACTGCAACTTTGGAGCGCTAGTCCTTAGGGACGTGTGCAAGAAGACTTTCTGACTGTTATTGACATGGTTAGACCGGCTCCGGTACGAGAGTGGCGACAACATGTCATTTTAGCGACGACAGTGGTCTAGGGACATTGATATAAATTTCATCATGTTTAGGATGGTTCATACTTCTGATGACAAACCTTTATAATTGATTTAGTCATCCTATATATACATAACTCTAATTATCTCGACATGCGTGATTCCACATTATCAAAATTGTTGTAGTTGTTAGATTTACTAGCTTGATCTATTAGCGTATGTCTGACATGCGCATAAGAATCACCTACTCCCTCCGTTCCTAAATATAAATCTTTTTAGACATTCAAATGGAATACAACATACGGATGTATGTAGACATATATTAGAGTGTAGATTTACTCATTTTGCTCCGTATGTAGTTACTTGATGGAATCTCTAGAAAGACTTATATTTGGGAACGGAGGGAATGTCACGCAACATGCGTTAGTGCGTTAAGTGGATTTTAAATCACATTGCATTATTGTGACATGCATAACTTATCATGTCAACTTTTTTTGCTTATGCAGAAAACTCGCACATAGTTGAAATCGTAACGACTGAATTAATATTCTGCGTAATTTTTAGAAAATATACGTCCAATTTCATGACAACACATGTTGTATTATCTCGTTTTATTTAAAAAGAAGGCGTCCCGGGATTTTTCAGGCCTCCTTTGGTTTGGAGAAATCTTGTAGGATTTCTAGAGGATAGGAATTTTGTAGGAAAAATTCCTTTGGAGCCCTTTGGTTTGTAGGAATGGATTCCTATGCCTACGTAGGATAGGAACCAATCCTTCACATTTTAAAGGATAAAAAATATTAGCCTAGACTCAATGGAAAAATTCCTATCCTATGAATCAAGTGACATCTCTTTTCATATAGAAAGTGAGATGCATGTCACCTCACTTCCTATGTTTTTCCTATTCCTATGATATTCCAATCCTATGAACCAAAGGAGGCCTCAAGCTGTTCGGCCGTGATTCTTTTTCCAGAACTCGTTTTGCCCGTGACTGAAGAGTCCAAACGAGATTTGTTAGCGACGGCCGCCGCGGGGATCCCCAATTCCCGGGCTCAGAACAAGCCCACGGGCTTGTTTAATCAGGGTGGCCCACGCTTTAAAATACTACACTACCAGTAGGAGTATGCTGCTCTAGTTCGCTAGTAATTCCGGAAAGCGAACGCCGGAAGGGCCCACTCTAGCGTAGGCGAGAAAAGGTTAAGCTGGACGCGAAAGCAGGTGGGCCCGCTGCCGGCGCCGCTACAAGCTAGGCTAGTACCACCACTAATCACACTGTTCGTCCTTCACTGTCACTGCTGAGAGACGAGACTAGCTTGGTGTGCTTTTCCAGCCGGAAAGAAGGGCAAGGAACATCAATCATGCACGCCTACTCGTACCGCAAACCTTTAGTTTACGGAGGCAGATCAGCTCAGATTATGCTATGCTATGTTGTTATTCGCGGCGTGTAGAGCTGTGGTACTTCTTGCTTTCCCGCAGGGCCGTCTGCACCCCAATATTCTAGCACGCCGTCGCCCGCCCAAGCGTACCACACACCGGCATACAACTCGCCCTCCTCGAGAATTTGGTGATCGAGACGGCACGCCCGAACCTTCCTTCCCGATACACGGTGCCTGTCCAGCACACGATCTGCCCCAAGAAACGGTCGTTTCGACGGTGGCGTGCGCGCTCCCGAGAGCGCGCACTGCATTTGCATGACGGGCCCGTTCGCGAGCTCTCGCCGGGCAAGGCACGCCGGGAGCGCGCGCGGCGCGTCGGTGTTTTGACCACCGGCCGGCCGGCGGGCACCATCGGGTTCTCAACGTTTGGTGGGCTGCTCGTGGTACGTCTGCGGTGCCCAACGGCAGGCAGGGTTCGTATCTTCCCGGTTGTTCATACTTGATGCCGATCACACGTACGCGCATTTACCTCCATCCACTGAACCGATCCGATTAAATGCTTAGCCGAGGAGGCTCTGGCTCCCTCGCCGTCACGCGGGGCCCTGCGCGGGGGTTAGCCGTTGCGTCGGTTGCTCTTGCTCGACCGTTCGGTACCTACCACAGCACTTTCACTTTGCCGGCGGCCGGGCCAGAGCGAAATGACACGCAGCAAAAGCAAGATGCAGAATGAGAAGCAACGTCGCGTGCAGCCAGAGCCTGTGTGTTTGTACCAGTAAAAACATCGCGCTCCAAATTTGTTCATGCGTGACATGATATCGACAACAACACAAGTGAGAGAGAACAAGAGAAAAACGACGAGGAGTGAGTGAATGAGTGAACGGGAAGCAAGCAGCAGGGGAAGGAAGGAAGCTTCACGCCACGCCAGTGCTACGCTACCGACGATCGGGGCTTCCTCTCCCGTTGTTGCGTCTCGGGCGCCGCCGCCTCCTCCTCGCCCTCCGACTCCGACTCCGCCAGCACCATCCGGCGGAGCGGGCTCGGGCCCAGGCGCCGGCGCTTGGCCGCCGTCGCGTGCCGCCGCCGGATCACCTCCATCTGGTTCCGCCGCCGCGTGGCGCCCTCGTCCACCACGAACCGCCGCATCAGGTGGTCGTCCGTCAGCGACTTGCCGCGGAACACCGGCCGCCGCGCGCCCTCCCCGCCGCCCGACGCCCCGCGGTGCGGCTCGGCGCCAGGCGGCGGGGCCACCAGCGGGTTGACGTTGACGTTCGCACCGCACCCGGACGCCGACGCCGACGACGCGCGCGGGTAGCTGTAGCTCCGGCGCGGCGCCACGTCGCCCGGCTGGAAGTAGAGCGACGGCTCGTTGTAGGAGGAGATGGGCGCGCAGAGGCAGACGCGCGTGAACGACGCCGCCACGTTCAGTGACGACGACTTGCGCAGCCTCCCCGGCCCGGCCGGCGGCGCCGCAGCCTTGCCGGTGGCCGACACCCCCGCCGCCGCGGCCGCCTTCGTCGTCGTCGGCGCCCCCGCCGGCTGCTTCCAGATGAGGAGCAGCAGCTCCACCGCGCGCTGGTACCACGGCGACTTCTTGGACAGGCCTCTCGACCTCGCCGCGCCGCCGCCGTCTTTCGATCTGCATGCAAGCCATCACATCAGCCGACACGAACTCCAGAATTGTCACAACCAACAAAACACGAACGCGCGCGCGCACATGCTCATGGGATCATGGTTGGGTGTGTGTACCTTGGCTGCTGTGTGTTCTTGGCCATGTTTTGCACCAAGAGGTGGTGGAGGAACATCTGGGCCGGCGCGCGCGGGGAGAAGAGGGTGAGGAGTTGAACTGAGGTCACATCAGGCTGTCACATTCCCTACTGGCATGCGATGCGAGTGAGAGGATCCATGGTCATGCACTGGGGCTGGAGTTGGTTAAGTTAAGGCCTTGAGAGCAGGGGCAGTTTGGTCTCGTTGCTCTGGGTTGCACTTGCAGTACACAGCAGGAGCATGTCAAAGTTCTCTGAAGGGAATAAGGCTTTTCTCGGGGGACCATTTCCCAAACTTAACTACGGAACGGGAAGACCCAGCTGATCAAGCATATATGTGCTCTGGGCCTGTGGTGGGGAACGGAACTGAATTGCCACTGAAGATTTGATGATGGTGCTATGTAACGTCACGCTGAAAAGTGTGTGCAGTGCAAAACATACATACCATTGATGTACCCTGTCCACCAAGTCCGCATGAGCCGTCAATTTTCATGGTCTAATGGCTCGCAAGAGTATTATTTAAAGATTTGGCTAGGTCTCAGTCGACTGAGATATCAAATCTCAGTCAAGTGACAAAACATGCAAAAAAGAAAAGGAAAAAAAACTGAAAATAAAATTTTGTGCGGATCTCAATGTAAAAACTCACGGATATTGCATCGACGGCCGAGACTTAACAAGACTGATTAGTTAAGTTCAGTTTTGATTGTGCCCTAGACATCATGCCTTAGGGTGCCTGATACGCTGATGCCTATTTTTAAGGTGGGGCTATTTTTAGTGTGCTTTTTTACTTCTACAAACTAGGGAACGGATTATAGTGCCTTTAAATCTCCAAAGCGAATTAAGGAAACACATAATTATTAAGATTAATGTTATATATTTCTTTCAAATTTGGTTTCATCACACCTTCACAAAGCAACAAGACACCGTGATTTTTTTCGGCACTGCTAGGCGCGAGTGGCGGATCCAGGGATTTATCTTTGGGTGTTCATTTTTTTCACACTAATAAAGTAGCCAATTGGTTCATAGCAATACAAATTCAAATATAAATTGTTCATTAGCAATAATATCTTGAATGATTAATGAAATTACAAAATAGATAAGAAAATTACAACTCGACCATACGTTTTGTCATGGCTTGAAAGCGAGATATGACATCGTCATCATTCACTTCAAAGAAGAATTCCCTCTTAATAAATGTAACCAGGCAGTCATTCAAGAGTTGATTCCCCATTTTATTACGTAGCTTGTTTTTCATATAAGTCATTGAAGAGAATACTCTCTCAACTTTAGCTGTTGCTACTGGTAGGATTAGAACCAATTTGAGAAGCTTGTAAACAAGGTTATAAGTGACACTTGTTTGTCTCAACAAGCATAATAGAAAGGTCGACTATATTTTTGACCTTTCTAAACCTCTCAGATCTACGCATATCAGTAATGAAGTGTGTAAGTTGATATGGAATATGCATCAAATCTTCCTCTGTGAAATCCAAAGGATAAAGATGTGCAAGCTTAACCAAGTTTTCCTTATCATAAGCAGCAAAAGAATAAACCAAACCGAATGATCCCATGCAAGGAAGTAATTCAGTGTTTACCTCATCATATCTATTCCCAAGATCTCGAACTTGCCTATCAATAAGAGCCAAAAATATCTCAACATGGAAGCGGTGGAGATTCGTGAGATTTTTGTAGAATCTTGACGGTCTTCCAGGCGCCTTGTACCAACCACCCATTTGAGGAACTTTGACTTTATGCTTCATACAATAAGAAGTAATCTCTTCAAGAAAAGTTTCCCATTCACCATCATCTCTCAACAACTGCAATTGATTTTTTGTCAAATGAATGAATTCAACGACATTAACAATGTCTTGATCTTTCTTTTGGAAAGCTCAACTTAAGTCAATGGTGTGCCCAAATATGGTCCGGAACAAGTGCGCCATGAAAACAAAGTCAAATGACTCAAAATATGTCAACATAGTTTCAACAATCATAACCGCATTGCTTTGAGTTTGGTATTTAGATATGCTGATGAGAACTAGCCAGGTTGAAGGATACATGCGGAGAATATGCATAATAGTTTTGAGGTGAGATCCCCAACAAGTGTCACCCGACCTACTCAAACCTATCTCTTCACTCATTCCTTTACCAGTTTCAATTTCCGCCAATTCCAATTATTTAATGATCCGTTGAGCTTGAGCCACACGAATCATTCTAATCTTCTTACAAGACATCCCAAGAATATTCAAAAGATTAGCAAGTTGTTGAAAGAACAAAAGACAATAACAATTCTCCTTAGCAATATCAACTAGAGATAACTGAAGTTGATAGCAAAACAATGCGCATAATAGGCAGAAGGGGACTCATCCATAATTAGTTTCCTTAGAGCATTGACATGACCCTTCAAGTTGCTAGCACCATCGTATCATTGCCCACGCACTCTAGAGAAGGTCAAACCATGTTCCATAAGCAAACACTCAATTGTTGTTTTGAGTGTCAAAGATGTGGTGTTTTCAACATGTTAAATACTGAGAAACCTCTCAACCACCCTTCCTATTTTATCAACATAACATAGACAAAGAGCCAAATTGTTCTTGTAGATACACATCACTAGATTCATCAGAAGTATTGAGAAACAACTATCACCTAGCTCTTCCATCAAAAGCCTAGTAGTTTCTTTGGCACAAGAGCTGATGAGGTATGTTTGTATTTCATGAGCTATAATTTTATTGTTCTTTGGAGCATTCTTAAGAACCACCTTTTCCACTTCTTCAAAATTCTCCTGCAAGACAATGTAGAAGCTCAAGGAAATTACCTTTATTTAGTGAAACTTCTCTTTCATCATATCCACGAAAAGCTAACCCTTGACACAAAAGAAACCTTGGGCATTTAAGAGAATATGTCAAGCGAGCAATATAGAGAACCTAGTCTTGTTTGGTGGTTGAGGAAAATGATTTATGATTGCTGTTTTGGGTGCAATGAAGGAACTGTATTTTTCCTGTGCTTTGTTGTGAGCACTATTGATTCCACCTTCATGTTTCAGAAAACTATCCTTGTGATTCTAGTTTCTAAATCCTCCATTCACAAAACAGTCTCCACCAGAATGTGAATTGTCTTTGAAAAGATAGCATATAAACAAAAAGCGGCATCTTGTTCTTTACTGTACTCAAGCCAACTATATGACTAGAACCATGATGTCTACTACACAACTTATTCTTGTAAACTCGTGTTGGGCCTCCAAGCGCAAAGTCTTGTAGAACAGTAGCAATTTTCCATCAAGTGGATGACCTAAGGTTCATCAGTCTGTGGGAGGCATAGGATAAAGAAAGTCTCTCTCAAACAACCCTGGAATCAAATACAAGAAATCTCTTGTGTCCCCAACACACCCAATACAATGGTAAATTGTATAGGTGCACTAGTTCGGCGAAGAGATGGTGATACAAGTGTAGTACGGTTAGTAGATATAGGTTTTTGTAATTTGAAAATATGAAAACAGTAAGGTAGCAAGTGATAAAACGGAGCACAAACGGTATTGCAATGCTTAGAAACAAGGCCTACGGTTCATACTTTCACTAGTGCAATCTCTCAACAATGTTAACATAATTGAATCATGTAGCAATCCATCAGCGTGCGAGAAATAATCAATCCAAAGTTCTTATCTAGCGGAGACCATAAGATGAAAAAATTTTAGGGTACGAAACCACCTCAAAAATATTCTTTCCGATCAATCTATTGAGCTATTTCTATGAGTGTCACAAACATCCCTAGATTTCGTACTAAAATAAGACCATATGATACACATCAACCAACTCTAATGTTACCTAAATACTCCAATGTCACCACAAGTATCTGTGAGTTGATTATTCTATATGCATCAAACAACTTATGATTCGTAATATTCAATCCAACATAAATAACTTCAAAGGGCGCCCAAAAATTTCTACCGGAGAAAGTAGTACGAAAATGTGCATAAACCCCTATGCATAGATTACCCCAATGTCGCTGTGGGAATCCGCAAGTTGATTGCGAAAACATATATTAAGTGAATCAATAGAGCACCCCATTGTCACCACGGGTATCCACATGCAAGACATACATCAAGTGTTCTCAAATCCATAAAAGTATTCAATCCGATGTGAGACCTCAAAGGTACAAACTCGATTCATCACAACATGATAGAGAGGAAGAAACACCATATGATCCAACTATATTAACAAAGCTCTCGGTACATCAATATTGTGCCAAATAAAGAAGACGAGAGAGAGAGAGAGAGAGAGAGAGAGAGAGAGAGAGAGAGAGAGAGAGAGAGAGAGAGATCAAACACATAGCTACTGGTACATATCCTCAGCCCCGAGGGTGAACACGAGGGAATTTACGATAGGGTACTCCATAAGTACGGGGTGACTCACCGTATATCTTCACCATATCATCCACAAACTTGTGGTTAAGTGGTACTCTCCAACCGGGGCAAACTTGAGCACATCCTCAAGGCGATCTCTGAGCCGATGGTCAAGCTGTTGACGGTGGATCTGGACTCCTCAGAGGGGATGGCCCGGCTCGTATCGAGATCATGTGTATGGTCCCAGCTGAGGTGGACGGCTTGTCCCTGATCTTCTACTTCAGCACGAAGGGCAAGCGCCTCACTAATGAGCTCAAACTCCCTGAGCCTGGGTGCCAGCCGGGAGCGGTCACCCCACCTTTCCTTTTGACCCTCTCAGATGGTGGGAAGGGTGGGGAGGACGACCCATCCAGGAAGAGCTCTTATGAGGAGGACACAGACCCTCCTGCTCATCCAACCAGCCGCCGGAGCCCGGCCACTTCCAGGAGGACGTCCGTCGTGCCGGCCGGGACTCCCGCTCCCCCTCTTCCGGATGGCGACGACTTGTCGTTGGATCATGTGGTACTGCTGCCGGTCTCCCCGGGCAGTGCCCTGGCCTTGGCGGAGGAGAAGGACTCTCTAAGTGCAGGGATGGTCGTGCATCCCCGTCCTCCCCCTCTCTCGGGGGTGGTGTGCTACTCGTGCTCGCCAGGGTCTTCACCCTCTTCAGCCTTGGGGGCCCCGACGCCGACCCCAGCTACGCCTCCTCCCCCGGGCTTGGACCTTGTCGCAGCTACGCCACCTGCAGCTGGCTCCAAGACAAGAGGATGAGGCCCTCCGTGGGGATGGCGGCGAGGCAGCGTGTGCGGTTGAGCCAGTCCCGGATGCTTGAGGATGGTCGAGTCTCGACGATTCCTGAGAAGGCTACCATGCGGGCGACTGCTCGTGACCTTCTTCCAGCTATGGCACCTGCTTGCTAGGTTGCAGGATTGTGATCGCCTTGGGGTGATGTTTGATGTGCTTCTGGCTTCCGTGCGCCATCTGTCATCTCCATAGGATCATTCCATAGGTTGCCACTAGGTGTATTTTTCTGTTTCTTTTCTCTTTATTGGGCATGATTGTGTTGTGGCCCCAGCCATCGATTTTCATTTCTGTGGATGCTACTTGGATGTACGGATGTTTGCTTTATCTATAAAGCGGAGCGAAAGCCTAGTTCGAGATAGAGACGATGTTGCAGAATACGGTGTAGAAGTCTAGAAAATATTGGGCAGGAAAACTAAACAAACCTCTATGGGCCTACCACACCGCCTGCAAGAATCTCATGGGGATGTCACCATACAAAATGGTGTATGGTAAGGCTTGTCATTTACCTTTAGAGCTAGAGCATAAGCTTCTTGGGCCATCAAGAATATTAATTTTAATCTTAAGGAAGCTAGATAGAAAAGTTTGCTAGATATACATGCTCTAGGAGAGCCTCGCAACATTGCTTACGGGAGTGCCAGGTTATTTAAAGAGAAGGTTAAGATGTGGCATGATCGTAAGATACTGAAACAAACTTTCACCGTGGGGAAAAAGTCCTCTTACTTAATTATCATCTCAAGTTGTTTCCAGGGAAGCTCATGTCCCATTGGCAAGGACCCTATGAAATATAAGAGGCGTATAATTCTGGAGCCGTTCGGCTAAAAGGAGGAAAATATGGACCCTGAACCGTTAACGGGCAACACTTGAAGTTGTACCTCGTAGATGAACAAAAGGAAGACTGAGAGGTAGAAGAGATAAGTTTTCTCACCATCAAGCAAGCTGAAGCCCTTCGGGGGGAATGAAAGGTATGCAATAACACCTCCGCGGAATGGATGTAAATACAGGTGTAGAAAATAGACTTCCATTTAGTTTCTCGAAAAAAAATAGACTTCCATTTCGTTAGGCATGTTAAACTTAAATCTGAACAGTAGGAATTTTTGTCTATAGTTGGAGGCTTTGTCACTAACCTTTTAGGAGGTAAAAAAATGTAAATAAAAATTGACCTTGCGGCCAAGAGGGAGAAAGACGACGTTCCAAACGACCGGATGCGCCCAACTGGGCGGTCGCACGGATGTCGGACGAAAGTGGCAAAGATTCTAGAGCGAAATACGGTACTTCATACGGACGCGAGCGCCTGTTTGAGTGGTCGTTTGAGTAGTCCTCGGCGAAGAGGACGACCACAGAGCAAACGACGACGTTCCCGAGGACCGCGAGTGCTTGTTTAAGTGAACACATGGATTTATCATCGTAAAAGGTATTAAAAAGGACAGAGGATCTCGGTGGCAAACCAAGCGACCGGCCATACGCGCGCAAGCACCAGTATGGAAGGCTGTCCTTTTGTCTGTTTTTGCAACTCTTTCCCGATTTTGTTTTGATTTCTTTCTAACTAACTCCTTATCCTTAATCTCTTGTTTACCTGTAAGTTTAGCCTTTATAAGGAGGGAAGTGATACGTCTACAATGTATCTATAATTTTTTATTGTTCTATGCTATTATATTATCCGTTTTGGATGTTTTATATGCATTAATATGCTATTTTATATTATTTTTGGGACTAACTTATTAATCTAGTGCCTAGTGCCAGTTTCTGTTTTCCCCTTGTTTTTGAGTTACGCAGAAACGGAATATCAAACGGAGTCCAAATGGAACGAAACTTTCCGATGAATTTTCTTGGACCAGAAGACACCCCGGAGACTTGAGAACCAAGTGAGAAGAGCTACGAGGTGGCGACAAGAGGGGAGGGCGCGCCCCCTACCTTGTGGGCCCCTCGTGACCCCATGACCTACCTCTTCCTCATATATATTCACATATATTCCAGAAACATCAGAAGAAGCCACGAAACCACTTTTTCGCTGCCGCAACCTTCTATCCCCGTGAGATCCCATCTTGGGTCCTTTTTCGGCATCCTGCCGGAGGGGGATTCGATCATGGAGGGCTTCTACATCAACTATATTGCCCTTCCGATGAAGCGTGAGTAGTTTACCACAGACCTACGAGTCCATAGCTAGTAGCTAGATGGCTTCTTGTCTCTATTTGATTCTCAATACCATGTTCTCCTCGATGTTCTTGGAGATCTACCCGATGTAATCTTCTTTTGCGGTGTGTTTGTTGAGATCCGATGAATTGTGGATTTATGATTAGTTTATCTATGAATATTATTTGAATCTTCTATGAATTCTTATATGCATGATTTGATATCCTTGTAATTCTCTTTGAATTATCTGTTTGGTTTGGCCAACTAGATTGATTTTTCTTGCAATGGGAGAAGTGCTTGGCTTTGGGTTCAATCTTGCGGTGTCCTCACCCAGTGACAAAGTAGGGGTATTGAGGCACGTATTGTATTGTTGCCATCGAGGGTAAAAATATGGACTTTTCATCATATTGCTTGAGTTAATTCTTCTACATCATGTCATCTTACTTAAGGCGTTACTCTGTTCTTTATGAACTTAATACTCTAGATGCAGGCAGGAGTCGGTCGATGTGTGGAGTAATAGTAGTAGATGCAGAATCGTTTCGGTCTACGTGTCTCAGACGTGATGCCTATATTACATAATCATTGCCTTGGATATCATCATAACTATGCGCTTTTCTATCAATTGCTCGACAACAATTTGTTCACCCACCGTATTATATTTGCTATCATGAGAGAAGCCTCTAGTGAAACCTATGGCCCTCGGGTCTATTTTCCATCATATTAGTTTCTGATCTACTATTTTGCAATCTTTTACTTTCAGATATATAAATAAAAAAACTCAAAAATATTTTATCTTTTATTTATGTTTCTTTATCAGATCTCACTTTTGCAAATAACCGTGAAGGGATTGACAACCCCTTTATAGCGTTGGGTGCAAGTGTTTGATTGTTTGTGCATGTATTGGCGATTTGCACGTTCTTCTCCTACTGGATTGATACATTGGTTCTCAAACTGAGGGAAATACTTATCTCTACTTTGCTACATCACCCTTTCCTCTTCAAGGGAAAAATCAACGCAAGCTCAAGATGTAGCAGGAAGGGACACGTCACGTCTCCTTTGCATGGCATCTGCACCAAAAAGCTTTTAGTTGCAGATCACAAGCCCGACCGCCATCATGACCAACAAGACCTCATCCACCTGTGCTCTCATCATCTCCTTCCCGAACTGGGATGATGACGTGCCTTCAGGATGGGAAAAACTAAGGAAGCTAAGCCTCAAGGAGGAACCGCGTCTAGAGAAGAAAGACCTTGAGGAGAAGGTCGAGCTGGTGGAGACCAAAGAGGAAGAGTAAGGAAAAGGAGATGATGACACCACTCCAGATGAGTATTCCCCTAATCCGTACCAATTCAATATTCATGGACCTATTCCATTATTTCTTCTGGGGCCTCCTTAAGCTAATCGAGTGGGGTAAGGAGCCACCGACCCAAGAGGAGATGAAGGAAAGGATCAGGGAATTGGAGAAGGTTTCAAAGGCTTGTGTTAATGTGATCGAAGATGGTATTGATTCTTACTGATGACGGGAAAAGACTTGTAAGTTGTAAGTAAGGGTTGATGGCCTTCTTCATAAGGCCGGGCTCATGATTGATGCTCTTAACAACAACACTACACAACTTGAGTTTTTGACCCAGGTTTTAGATGATCAGCAAGCCGTGATTGAGGTGATGAAAAAGAAACTCAAGAGCATCTGTGTTGCCTTCCAAGGTTTTCATGAGTGAGCATATAACACTTAGTGCCTGCATCTCCCCGGCTTGATTTTAAGCTTGGGGGAGATTCACATGCACTATGTATCTTTACCTTTTTGCATTTCCTTTCCGCAAGTCGAGATCAGAGTTTACTTTCAATAAGGTTCAACTATCTTTTTTCTCTTGAATAAGGGATGATCCTTTGCGATGAGTATATGCATATCCTAATGTGTGAGATCATTGCTACTAGGTTGAGGACGTATTTGATGATTGTTGTGATCAATAGTAGCCCATAATTACTTGCATAATGATTAAAAGTACTCCAGATTGTAGTTTTTTTTGAAAGGCGACGAAATAACTATATATGCTAGTTCATTGTGGGTTCAACTCACAAAATGGGAAGCAAGGAAATTAATCTGCTTAAAATTGAAAAGTGCTCTTTTAAATTAAGTCTTTCCGAGATTCATTTTTGGCTTGCATATCATACAAAAGATGCAATGAGCTTCATCATGTCTCAATGACAAGAGACTAAATCATATATAAATAATAAAAGATCTCAAAAAGAACAAGAGGAAAAGAACAACCGCTTGCCCGATTGAAACAACGATGAGCTAGGATATGACATTGTTACTTGTCCACAACAAAATTAAGTGACAGATTGTCAGATCATGCATGATCACTATCATAATGAATATGATCTATCATTTGTCACAAATCTTTTATCCTAAACCATTGCCCTAAAAAGTGATGGACTCATCCCTTTTTCATATCTGTATCTCATAAACACAAGGTTAACCTTGTTATTTACAAGCCATGATACTTGCTCTGGGACTAGCAAGACATTAGTTTGGGGGAGTTTATGAGTCCAATTTATGTGACAATTTTGCTATGTATTTTGTGCCTACATGGTAGGATTTATGGAATTTTACTGCATTCACACACTTCTTTTTGTTGATAATCCCTCAGGTGACGTATTTTGGATCAATTATCATTTAATAGAGAAAATCTTCAGAAATGATAATGGAGTCACATATTTAAAGTGATAATCACTTTCCATAAAATAATCAAGCAAGCAATCCAAAGGAACGGGCGCCGTCCCACTTCCAGAGTGAAAGACGGTGTTCCATACGAATGCGAGCTCCCGTATGAGCGGTCGTATGGCACGCCGCTGCCGCTAGATCGACTATTTCCACCCTGTCGAATCAAATTGTGGATGAGATGCCTAGAGACATCAGAAACTCATCCAGAAGACATAACCCTAGCCTCCGGAGTTCATCCAAAGGAGGGATTGGCAAGGAGAAGGAGAGGATCCTTCCCACCACGAGGAGGGGGACAACATCATCATCCACATCCTTAACATCTCCAACATCAAGAACCCTAGTGGATTCTTCAGTGTGTCATTTGCATCACTCATCCATGTATTCAATTACCGTTACTATGATGTTTGTTGTCCTCATGTGTGAGTAGACCCCTAGTTCTCGGGGATATGGATGAACCTTGGTACGCGTAGGATCTAAAACGTAACTGTGGATATGAGATCCTGCGTTGAATGCTTAGTTTAATAACTTCGTGAATGTTGTGAAGGGGCACCACTCAACATTTGAGCCTCATGGCCATGAAGTATATCACCGTCGTTGTAAAGGTTTAGGACGCGAAGGTAATTCAAGGTGACAGTAAGAGCCTACTACTCCTAGCCTTTACAATTTCCAGGGGAATTACGGAGAACCCTTAGAGAGGCCGCGTCCATGGGGAAACCATTACTTATCATGAGTTGTAATCCTCTGGGGGAGACTATGATGGTGGCATGTGTGGCATGAAGTCTATTACGAGTAGAACGTGTAGTGTACTCGGCTCCGCCCAACATAATCGTGAACAGTGGCTCAAGTATCCGGTCTATACCATGTTTATGCATATGTGCGCTAGAAACATACAAATGGGGATTTCAGACTCCCTTAGAACGTCTTTTTATTCTATTGTTTCACTCTTCATTACAATCCTTGCACTTCATTTACTTTTATGTTACTTAATTACAAGTCACAACACTACTCAACAATTATTTATGTTGGCCCTCACTCTGATTTGAGTCTACAATTATCTGCAGGAACAAAATTAAGTGTGATTCTTGTGCTCCCCGTGGGATTGATACTCTTATTTAGAAAAGGCTACAACTAAACCATATGCACTTACAAGTCATCACCTTGCCGCACGCACGTGATGGCATTCCGCAACACCGGCGAGCCTCACGGCAGGGTGATGGGAGCCTCTCTCACCAGGCAGCGGCCACACATAAAAGTAAAATATTGTGGTTAGGCGTGCGACAACGACTAGAATTTTGGAGGAACGATATGTTGTGGGGTGCTGCGCATGAAAAGATAATGGCGGGATGGGTGGTTTGTGGGGCCCAATCAAGGACGCGCGTCGATAGGACGTGACCTACGAAAGCTGTGGCCGGTCGCCCGACTCAAACCATTAACACTTTTTGTGCTAAGATGTGCATTTTAGTGAAAAATAATTAATCGTTGAACCAAGTCTCCTCCACACCGCCGCCTCGGCCCTCCTCCTCTCTCTTTCTCTCTCGTCCGACGATTCATACATGTTATACGACCTTAGTCAATCACCCTAGGATCAAATCACTCCTTTAAGAACAGACGCAGGATCACCATACCGTATGCAAATCGGATGTAATTAGTCGTACGCAAAGCAATTTCGTTCATACATCGGCCAGAGGAGTGGGGACCCATCCTTTTTTGTTTTTTACTGAGATTACCTTAGATTTTTATTTCCCTGATGACATCAATGAGGTGTGCAATGATGATGAGTTGGAATAAGATCTGTTCAGCCTTGCCCTACATTGACGACGTTTATATAGCAACGACGAAGGGCTTGTGAGGATTGTTGTTGCCAGGTTTTTGATCTTGGCACTTGGTGTGTCAATAAAGGAATGCAATTGACTAGATCTTGGTGAGCCAACTTCAACCTCTTTTTTTGAGTTTGTCTACGACATGACTCTATTTCTTCAACCCTCTACACCGGTGGCGAAGGATTGCAAGTCCACAGTGCATGGGGTGATGCCCAACAGATATCACTCCAATGGTTACTAGATTTTATTTCCAGCGACGAGTGACTATTGCGGTCTTCCAAGTCTGGTATAACGAGGGCGTTTGCAGGTATCCATTTCCCTTACTTCTGGTTCAGTGCATTTTTGAAGCTTCGGCGTGCAGAAAACAATCGAAAGATGTCCGGTATGATTTTCAATGTAATTCTTTTTATGGTCATTATGTTTCTCATTCTCTTTTTATTGTAATGTCTAATGCTTTCATTGACAAATTTCAGTTATAAGATGCCGTCATCGTCATGTGTCTTTTCTCGAAAAAAAAGTATTAGTCATTGGTGAGAAAAAACTTATGACCTTTTAGAATTTCGAAATAACCATTGTAGATATCACATATCTGTGTTTTAAGTACATATTATAAATGTATATACGGATTATTAATCATCATGTAAGTAATTCAGACAAATTTTATTTTTGCCAATTGTGTGGCGCCGCAGGCCCGCCCCGCCTCTAGTGAGCCTTGGGTCCTGGAGGTGCGGCTAACATGGATTCTCGTCCTTGCTTTAGGTAATTTTAGTGTCTTAGCATGTCTTTCCAATTGTCTACTATAATAAGATTTGCTCGGCTCTGACAAGCAAGGGGCGATGATGGCGGTGCGTCTTTGGTTCGTTCCGGTGCTAGTTGTCGTTCTAGGTGGTCCATGGACCTAGTTCTAATTTTTACCACTTCTGCTTATATTTGTACTTTTGTTCAAATTATTAATAGATCGTAGGACTTGTTGGCAAGAAAGGATGTTATGGTCGCAATAGAGGGCTAGTCGCCACTTCTAGAACGTAACCCTAGCAGAAATAGAATACATCAGCCTCTTAAAATAAAACGAAGCATTCTTATGTCGCATACCTAAGGCTGGTGCCAACGCGGGCGGCAGCGCCGGCGGTACCGCCCGTCCGGAGGCGAGAGCGAGGCGAGAGCGAGGCGAGACGGCAGCGCGGGGCGGTGGATCCACCGCCCGGCGGTAGCGCCCGCTACCGCCCGGCTGCCGCCCGCGCTGGCGCCGAGAGGGGGGCGAGAGGGGGGCGAGAGCGAGGCGAGAGCGCTGGCGGGTCGGGGCGAGAGCGGGGGCGAGAGGGAGGGGGTAACGGCTAGCTGACGTGGCGCGATCTGATTCGTCCACGTCAGCTAGCCGTTAATTTTTTATGTAATTTTTTTATTTATTATGTAATTTTTTTATTTATTATGTAATCAGTACAATTTGTAGTTGAATAAAATTATTTTCTTACATTATTTTGAATGTCTAAAGAAATGCGAGTGAAATAACTAAATCTGAGGAGAGAGAAGATGACGTGGCGGTAGTCTGCCACTACAGCCCGTGCACTGGCACCGTGATGTGAGAGTGGGGTGAGAGTGGGGTGAGAGTGAGGGTAAAAGCTGACGTGGCGGGGCGATAGTGGGGCGGTGCGTTGGCACCAGCCTTAGTAATAGCTAATAGGAGAATATAATACAAGCACCTGCAAGAACGTACGTATGTCCTGGTAGTATATATTATCGTGCATCCATAATTTGGGGAGAGACTAAACCAACGCGCTGCGGAATTCCAGCGCTACATCTCAAAGAAGAAGCAAAGATATACTAGTACATATTCAGGCAGGTCCTAGCCTTTTTACAAGCTTGATCCACACTGCTGTCTTCCTTTTCTTTGCTGCATGCATAGCATGTTAGCTTGCATCCGCTTTTCCTTTAGCCATGATTCCTCCCAGTCCTGCAATGCAATGGAGCCACCGAAGAATTTTAAACCCCAGCGGCGATGGGGCCAAAGCAGTATCGCAGCGCTGGCTTTTTGCATGGACTGCATCATACCAGTATCATACAATAACAGTTCTAGTGCTAGCGAGCAACCAATGGCTACCAGGCTACACCTGCATAGCTAGGGAGGTAGTTAAGACCGCATCGCTTTGAAACCGTAGTACTTCTATAATCTCTCTGTGTCGGCCAATACCGAATCCATCTGGTAGTACGTGGTACCACGGGCTGCGATGCTACAGCGTACTACATGTCTCTGCATTTGGAGCCTGCATCAGCAAAGATTTCTTCTCGTCCTTGTAAGATATATGCTACCACCCCTATGCTGTGGCTACTTTGTATTGCTGGTACAAAATTTAATAGGGGTTTAGGTCATTTCATCAGTGTCCTTATGTACTTGGCACAATGAAATTTCTTCCCATGTACTGATCCGGAATTGAAATTTGAAAGGGTTGGGTGTGCATCACCGATCGTCCGGCCGGGTCTGCCTTTTTCTTTGATCAACTACCTTTGAGGGCATGGAAAAGCTGATTAGCGAAAGCTAACTTGATGTGTTTAGTTTAGAGTTTAGGCCGGCTCTAGTGCCTATGTTGGGAAGGACAGGTTGGTGGGCCGAGAGGAACGGCGTGCCCATGGGCGACGATGAGAGGGGAACAGGAACATGGAGGGGGTAGAAAGGGCAGGCGGCCAGGGCACAACTGTTCCCATCGTGGAGCACGTACGTACGTAAGTAAGTACATGCACATTATACATGCCCCACGATGCAAATTAAGGACTGATCAAACTTACTTAATTGAACATTTTTTATGGCCAGTTGATGGATCGGCGCAGGGAGGGAGCCATGATGATATCCGTGTTGGACCGGAGGTGTAAAAGAGAGCAAAAGCTAGCTCATAGGCCATGGGAAAGGCGAGGGAGGGAAAGGGGCCATGATCCTTCAGACCTTGATGCCGCCTTGTTAGGCTGGCCCTGCCTGCCCGGCAGGCCTCGCCGCTCAAGATCGAGGATCGTATCCATCTCCATCATTCGGTTTCGTCGAGCTTTAGCTTTAGATTAGACCTTGGCTTGCCGCCCCGCCCGGCCTCGCGTCACTGGACATGCACGTCGCAAAAGCAGAGTGAGATGGCACCGCGTGGAGCAATGGATGCCGGGCCGGATGGATGGGCCACCGGGCAGGAAGAAAGGGAAAATGCTTCGTGGTGGTCGTGATTCTGTTACAGTCATGGGTGGCCCAATTACCGGTTTATTAACTGGGTGATTACACTCTTTGATTAGGAGCTGATGGTTTTAGTAACCTGCGTCTAAAAGAGTTTCCTCCTTTTTCTTTTCACGTGATACTAAAGGGATTATTGTCGCAAAATAAAAACTAAAGGGATTACTGTGAGCAGAGATCTTCTCTAACGCTCTGTTCTGACAAAGTTGTAGCATGGCCAGATCGCCCGTACTACAAAGGTTGGCGCACGGGCCAGAGCATCCGCATCTCAGTCTGTTCTTCCAATGCAAGAAAGAAGCGTACTGTGAGGCTACGGAGCGGGAGAACGAACTTTGGCCGGCACGGCATGCAGGCAGCCGGTCAAAAGTCTGGTCAGCCAAGGCCTGTCTATAGTGCTTGATTTGCCCTTGCCGGAGCATCATGGAATGGACATGGGCCTCCCTCGTCCCTTCTCTCGTCGTCGCTGGTAGCGTAGCTGGTCCTGGTCCATGCTTGCACCATGGAGGGGGCAGACAGAAGGCAGCAGCAGGAACCCCACAACCGACCCTAGGTCCAAAGCAATCGAGTTCATCGTCTCGCTCCGTGCTTCTTTGCGGTTGCAGCTACGCGACTCCACCCTGGATTCATGCGTCTTCACGTTTGTTTGTGTGTGTGTGGTGGTGTGCACGCGACCAGCTATCGATCGTGTTTTCGTGCCGGCGTGTGTAGCTCTGAGCGGACAGGGCGATTCGGAGCCAAGCCTCCGCCTATGAACAGTAAATTAATAAAAGAGTGAAGTGCATCATAGGTCCTCAAACTATTTCAGAGATGTCACATAGGTCCTCTAACTATGAAAACCGTCATTCAGGTCCTCAAAGTGCAATATGTGTGTTATCCTGGTCCTAAAACTATTTCAAATGTGTCACATAGGTTCTTGAACTATTTCAGACGTGTCACGTATATACATTTATTACATTTCAAGGATTTTCGAGGAGCTAGATGACACTTTTCATAATTTAAGGACCTTCGCGATACCTTCGAAATAGTTCGAGGACCTAGGATGCACTTCACTTTTAATAAAATAAAAAAGTGAAAACTATACTCTTCGTCCCTCAACTCTTGGTGAAGTCTAGATTTGGTCCCTCAATTTTAAACCGGACAACTTGCACCCCCCAACTACCGAAACCGGACAAGATTCGTCCCTGGTCTCGGTTTTGACCGGTTTTGGTGCTGACTCACCCCGGATTTGAAAAAAGTACGCAAATTTCAAAATAGTTCGCTGATTTGAACAAAAAGTATGTTTATTTTTGAAAAACAATACGCGACCTTGAGAAAAACTACGCGGATTTGAAAAGTGTATGTGAATTTCAAAAAGTTCACGGATATTAAAAAAATCCGCGTACTTTTTTCAAGTTCGCATAAAACTTTCAAATGCATGAACTATTTCAAAAACAAATTACTCGAAGATGAAAAGTTACGTCAATTTTTTAAAATTAATTGAACTTGAGAAAAATACATGAACTTTTAAAAAATATGCAGATTTGAAAAAGTACATGAACTTGGAAATAGTACGCAGATTTTAAAAAAGTATGCAACTTTTTAAAAAGTTCACGTATTTGAAAGAAGTAACCGAATTTGAAAACATGACGCGGACTTGGAAAAAGTAGGCAAATTTGAGTCTGCACGGTCAAAACCGGGGTGGGACAGCACCAAAACCGGTCAAAATCGTGACCAGGGATGAATCTTATCCGGTTTCAAAAGTTAAGAGTGCAAGTTGTCCGGTTTTGAAGGTGAGGGACCAAATCTAGACCCTGCCAAAAATTGAGGGACGAAAAGTATACTTTTCTCAATAAAAAATAGTGAATAAATTCAATAAATAAATTATTATTTTTGGCACGCATGATGCTTGGGTGCGTAATAGGGTGTGGTGCTTGGACATTTGAAGCGCTCGTGAGAAAAATAAAAATAAATTTAACTTCTGAAAGAAACTTTGTAAGAGTGTATTATATAGATCATACTTTTTAATAGGGAAACAAGTATTGGTGTCTTAATGCCGGGGCGGCAGCCCTGATGGTGGTGTCGGGGTGCTCCTGGGGAAAGCCAGTGGCGTCAAGGTTTGGTTGGGCTGAATGCAGCCTATCAAACACGTCCTGTATTTCTCTGGTTTCGAAGCTCCTACCTATCAAGTACAAGTGGCGCTACAAAACATATCAAGCATAAGTAGAGATGGGATTGCTTTCTTCCTATGGCCACCCGGATCATGAAACTAACCCAGGTACGGTAAGCCGATAGCTCTCCACCCCAAGAGTTGATACCGAGCTTGGAGAATCTATCAAATCCTTGGGCATGTGTCATGTACAAATAGAGAATCTGCATACTTTGGATCCACTCCTTTCCTATACCGCACCCTTTGCCTATTACGATCAATACCCAGAAAGTTGTTTCCTTGGGAGAAGAGGTAGTTCACAAACCAGTATCAAATAAGGCAAGATGTGCTAATCTCAAAGTGACAAATCAATCATTTTACCTCGACATATGCCCTCGGGATATCACATGTATCACTATCCGAAATATCACTATTCGAAATATCTCATAGTTGTGCACGCAGAGATCCTCATGTTTATTAGGCTTTATCTTGCCTATCAACCACTATCAAACATTTGTTTCATGGAAAATGGAACATTATCGTGGCAAACGTGAATTTAGAATAACCATCATCGCATTAATCGGAATCTTCAAAAGCAAGCTCAGAGTGATGCCCTGGCATAACGAGCTAAACTTGGTCAAAAGGACTAGATCCATATCATAACAAGACATCACTTATTTTTCTCCGCCGGGTTAAATATCACAAACATCACCTTCAAATATCAATCAAGAATTCATCTACATTAATCAACAAGTCATCTATATGTTCGTTGATACTCTAACAGTTTTGATGCCATGAAGCTCACTGTTGAAACCAAGCTCAAATGTTGTTGCCTGACTAGCTACAGGGTTATCCAACTTCACTGCCTCATCTATTTCTGCATATGAAATGCATATTGCCGAAAATCAAATATTCATTGCAACCGATGCGAAGCCAACTCACCTATAATTTTTTCATTGATGGAGCGAAGAGTCTCCTCTATGTGCATAGTTTAAACCTAATCATCGATCTTCTCAATTGCAGATCAATCAATGATGACACTATACTCGCCACTCAGCCTCTTCATGATATCTTTTTTTGAAAGTTTGGACAGTAGGAAAGCCTCCTTCTGCATGTGTATATTAATATGAAAGTTTTATCTTACAATGTACAATGAATGGTTGGGGGGTGTCGGTGTCAAAACCGGCGGATCTCGGGTAGGGGGTCCCGAACTATGCGCCTGAGGATCAATGGTAACAGGAGCCTAGGGACGCCTTCCTCAAGCTCGAGCTCTCCAATCTCCCTAGCCCAAGCTTTCCCATCTCCTACGCCCACCGCTCTGCGTTCCTCAACCACCGTCTCCTTTCCTAGGAATGGCTGGTTCCGGCGCCAGGGGCAAGTGGGAGGCCTCCGCGGTCACTGAAAAAACATGGAGGATCTCAGGAGCGCGGGCTATCTCGCCGCTGATATCGCGCACCGAGTCCCTGCCAAGGGTCAGGTGATTCCCGTCCCCGAGGTGGGTGAGAGGGTAGTGTTTACTTCTCACTTTGTTAGGGGGCTAGGGTTTCCACTCCATCCCTTTGTTCGGGGTCTGTTGTTGTTCTACGAGCTAGATTTCCATGATCTAGCCCTGAAATCAATCCTTCACATATCCGCTTTCATAGTGGTATGTGAAGCTTTCCTCCACATCCCTCCACACTTCGGCCTATGGCTTAAAACCTTCAACGTAAAGCCGAAGGTGGTGGATGGGCAGCATGCGGAGTGCGGGGGCGCTATGATTAGCAAGCTCCCGAATGCGACTTGGCCCAAAGGGTCATTCGTAGAGACGAATAAGGTCTGGCAGCGTGAATGGTTCTACATCACCGAACCCCGCGACTACTTCGGATTCATCCGAACATAGCTTATTAGTGAAGCCCAGGGAGAAACCTCTGTCCGAACCGTAAGTTTGTCCGGATTAACTGTTGCACCTTTGTTTGGTTAGTATTTACTTAGTATTTCTTACCTGCTGACCTACAGCCCTCCAGGTGGACACCCTAATGCCTCCTCATCGGAGGGGAACTCTCTAGCGTCCGGAGAGACGGAGAGTGTCCTGCTGGCCCGAGCTCCATCGCCCATGATCGGCGGGGACACCAAAGTGTCCTCCCAGCGGGTGTCCTTCTCCCAAGGAGATGAGGGTGGGGCAGGTGACGGGGCGACCGGGGGTAATACCTCGGGCGCCGCTGACCATGGGGAAACAACCCCCATGGAGACCGAAGACGGGGGGCCCGAACAATCTGGGGCCCTCCCGAACATTGACCCGGAGCCTAGTGCGGCTCCGGGGTCCGAAGACCAGACCTCCCAGGCGGGGGCGGACACGACAGCGCCCGGAGTCAATCCGGAGGCGCCAGACTCTATGGAGGGAGCACTGCAAAGTGCTTCCATCATGGAGGAGCACCACACCGTTATGGGTGCGGTGATGAAGAAGATTCAGTCCGTCAACGACGGACTGAATGAAGCCTTCAACAGCCTGTTAACGGGCTCTGAGGTAAGCAATGTAATGTTCTTTATAGAATTTTATTTTTTACGCACATACATAGCCAGTAGCCTCTGATGCTTTGTGTGATTCTGGAGAGAATCGGACGAAGTATCCATAGTATAGCATACTTACGGAGTTGAACTATCGTGCAGGCTTCGTTGGTTGCGGCAACTGCGCGACATGCGAAAGTTGTCAAACTAAACCGGAAGCTCTTGTTGGCCAACGCGGACCTCGACTGCGTCAATTAGCGTTTAGATGAAACGCAAGGTATGCGGATTTTAAGATGTCAATAAGACTAATTAAGATTGATTGAGTATGTTTATAAAGTCCGATATGGTATTCTGTATTATACAGTTGGCACCACTGAGCTCGAGGCCCTTAAGGGCGAGGTTGCCAAGGCCAAGAAGGAGGCCGAGGCGCACAAGGTGGCCGCTGACAAAGTAGCTGCCGATTTGGAGGCTGAAAAGGCTGAGTGCGAGAAGCACCGGGCTCGGGTGTCCGAAGTAGAGGTCGAGCTCAACGATGCCATTCTCAAATGTGAGGCATTGGAGAAGAAGGCTTCAGAATAGGCCTCCGAGCTTACCGCGGCAGTGAAGACTGCCCAGGATACGTGAGGCGAGCACTACAAAAAAAACACTTCGATGATGATACGTGTTTGTCACAGTAGGTCACGTTTTCTGTCATGCATGTACATCCATGACAATTTTATGACAGAATCAAGATAGTCATACCTGTGCTGTCGTAGAAGTGTTCCATGACATTACCAAAATTATCATCACGGAAGTGTTCACTTCCATGACGATAAATCGCGCGTCACAGAAGTGCTTTCGTCAAGGGTGACCGACACGTGGCATCCACCGTAACGGAATGCCGTTAAGCTATTGGGTCAGGTTTTGGATCCGATAACCCGTTAACAACCCCGACCAATGGGGATTTTCCATGTGTAAAATCATCATTGGCCGGAGGAAACACGTGTTGCCTCACCGTTGGGACAGATGTCATCCACTCATTGGACAGGAGGCGCCTACGATAGGTTGACACATGGCACGGCCCAACAGTGGCCCATTCCGGTGAAAAAGGCCGGCCTAGTAAAAAATAGCAGGCCAGCCCATATAAGGCCTACTTGTGTCAAGTCCATTTAAGCCCACGGTGTGACACCTCGAGACCGGTGCGCCAGGTGTCAGTCAGTTATTCATTGTCAGTGCCATGTCATCTCCTTGCGTGTTGCATCTTGCCATGTCATCTTGTGTGTTGCATCAGCATGTTTTCAAAACTTGCATCCGCCTGAGTCCCCTCGTCCTTTCCGTTGTCCGTTCTGAGCCCAGACACACTTGCACGCGCCCGCGGCGCCTCCGAATATTTATTTTGTGAGTGGCCGAAAAATGTTCTCGGAATGGGTTGAAACATGGCGTGTGGTCTTATTATAGTGTAGACAGGCCGCCTGCCAAATTTCATCGCATTCGGAGTCCGTTTGATAGCCCAACGGATATATTTAGCGGCACTAGTCGCCGGTTATTTCATCGGACGTTTTCGGTCTCCGAAAACCCCCGCGGGCCTCTTCTCTACTCTCCCCACGACCCCTCCTACACATCCCACTACCTCCTCTTGGCCCAACCTAACTCCCCTCGCGATCGGATCCGTCGGATCGCGATCGGAGGGCTCTAAAACTCCTCCAAACTCCAAACCCTAGCCCTCCTGCTATAAATGGACACCCCAAGTCCATTTTTGGCCTTCCCCTACCTCCCTCCTCAAATTCCGCGCAGTGCTTCCACCGCCGCCGCCCAGTGCTTCCACCGTTGCCGCTCCGTGCTTCCACCCTCGCCGCACCGTGCTTCCACCTCCGCCGTCGCCCGGTGCTTCCACCGTTGCCGCGCCGTGCTTCCACCGCAGCCATGCCGCTGCTCCTCCTCCTCGACGCACTTGGCCACTGCCGCCTTCACAGCTCGCCGCTGGTGGCCAGATCCGTCGCTTCCCGGCCTCCTCCGCCGGATCCCGGCCTGTTCCTCGCCTCCCCGTCGCCGTAGAGACCTCGCCGGAGCCTCCTTCAGCGCCGCCGCCTACCTGCCTTGCCCCGATCCACGAGGGATCGGGAGGACGCGCAGCGCCAGATCCCGACGACGCACCATCGACCGCCCCGGCCTGGCGAGCCGCGAGGCCCATCCTCCTCCTCCAGCGCCGGGTCGATCCAGGCCCAGCCTCCGTGGGCCTCCGCCACCTCGCGGGCCTCGCCTCGCCTCAGCCCATGCGCGTCGCCCCGCCGATGGGCCACCTGGGCCGCGCCAGCCGGGCGCCCGATCTGCCTCGCTCTTCCGCGCCTGGGCCACCGGCCTGCTGCCCGTAGGCCTCGCCCTGGCCACGCGGGCCTGGCCTCGCCAGCCGCCAGCCGGCCTGGCTCCGCCCTCTGGCCCAGTCCGCCTCTAGCTCCCAAGCCGGCCTGCCTCTCCCTCCTCTCCAGATCTGGGCCGAGCCCATTGGTGAGCAGCCCAGTTCCCCGCCCCATGCGCTGTATTTTATCCGACGCCCATGTGTTTTTCCCTTGTGTAGAATCTACTAAGTCCCTGTTAACTGTTATAATGTTGCATCTTTGCATGATGATAACTTTTTGTGTGCTTGTCCGAATTGAGTGAATGATATGTCAAAATGATCGTGGTGATATGCTCTACACTTTGTTCCATTGTGCCATGCTCTTTTGAGTTCATCTAGATGCTCTAATATCTGTGCAAGGGTGCTACTTGTTATAAACTGCTGCTACTTGTTATTTTGTTGCCATGTTTGAGATATGATAACTTGGTGCATGTTTATCCAAATGATGCAAATGATATGTCAAAATGTTCATCATGAGATGCTCTACATGTTGGTTGCTATATCATGCTTGTTTGAGTTCATATTGCCATGTTTATCTATGTTGCAAAAGTGCATTTGGCTGTTATGTTCTGAAACTTGTTACAAGATGCCTAGTTGAGGAGCTCGTTGCTATTGTTGTGTTTGTCCCCTTGTCACATGCCTAGATGTTTTAGAATCTCCATGATGTGTTCTTTGATGTGGTGCTTTTAACTTTCCATGATATGCTTTGAGGTTACTTAAACATGCTTGCAAACATGCCATGATATTACTGCTGTTTTAACACTTAGTGAAATTTCACTAAGTCTGGAATCTGTAATATCCAGATGCCATGTTTGCTTGTTGTTCTAGGCAAATCCATGATAGTTTTGGGGTGACTATTGATGATTCCTTGTTGTATATGTTGTTGGCTATCCATTCATGCCTTCACTTGCTCATTTGACTTGCTGTAGCTTATTTATTTCTTGCTCCCAAGTTGCTATAAAATGTTGCTGTCAGGTTTTTAGTGTCATGATCAAAATGTTGTAGCTTGTTGCTATTGATCCATGCCTCCTATGGAGATGCTCCAATGGAGTTGTTTGCTGTAGGATATGTCTACTTCATGTCCATGCTTCTTTTTGCCATGTTTGCGTGCTGTAGCTTATATATTTCTTCCTCCAAAGTTGCTATGTGGCTGTTAACTTCAGCTTGCTGTTATATCTTGTTCCATGTGTATCTTTTAGCCCGTTGCTCCGTTTGGGGTGTTCTTTATATGAAAGTTGTGTGATTTTGCATGTAGAATCATAATATCATCTTGTTTTCATGTTTGGAGTGAGTTTGGTTGATGTTTGGGTGCATCTTGCACCGTTGCCATGTTGTGCTTCCTACCTTGCCATGTTATGCTTCCTGTATAAACTTGTTATGCTTCCTGTATATACTTGTTGTGCTTCCTGTATAGAATTTTCATGCATCATACCTTGCCATGTATTGCATCATATAAACTTGTGTTGTTTTCTGTGCTTCCTACCTTGCCATGTAATGCTTCCTGTATAGACTTGTTGTGCTTCCTATATAGACTTGATTGCATCCTACTTGCTTAAGCACATTGCCATGTTTCCTGTGATGTTTCTGTGCTTCCTACCTTGCCATGTTATGCTTCCTGTTTAGTTTTGTCATGCATCATACCTTGCCATGTAATGCATCATATATAGACTTGTGTTGTTTTGCTGTGCCTCCTACCTTGCCATGTTTTGCTTCCTGTGTAGACTTTCTGTGCATCATAAGTAGACTTGTTTTGCATCATACTTGGTAGTGCATATTGCCATGTTCTTGAGTGGTTTGTTTACCGTATTGCTTGCTTCTTCTCATTAGTGCTTATTCCGTTGTGTTCGTGAGGATTCGTTCGTCTACCCGTGGTTCTTCTTCAAGGCTTCTTCTTCGTCTTCTTCATGGATCCGTTCTTCTTTCTTGCGGGATCTCAGGCAAGATGACCGTAACCTTGGATACCTTTACTATCATTGCCATGCTTAGTGTCTCGATGCTATCGTTATATGTCGCGCTACCCATCTTTATTGTCAGCCTCTCCTTGTTGCCATGAAACCTCTAACCTTTGAAACCTTCCTAGCAAAACCATTGTTTGGCTATGTTACCCGCTTGCTCAGCCCCTCTTATAGCGTTGTTAGTTGCAGGTGAAGATGAAGATCGTTCCAGGTGGGAAGTTGTTGTTGGTATATCACAATATCTATAATTATTATTAACACACCTATATACTGGGCATGGGTGGAAGGCTTGGCCTTTTGCTCGGTGTTTTGTTCCACTCATGCTACCTTAGGCGCCGATAATCCGGCATTATGTTCCTTGATTTTGCGTTCCTTACACGATGGGTATATGGGGACCCCTTGACAGTTCGTCTTTGAATAAAACTCCTCCAGCAAGGCCCAACATTGGTTTTAATTTGCTCATAATAACAACTTAATTAATTAATTAAATTGCATAGGGAGTTAGCGCTACCCGAGGATTCTTTCTACATAGCAGGGGGGGCCAGTGCTGATGGTGTTGGTCCCAAACGGGGAGACTGCGGGGCCACCACGGGGAAACTCGAGGATTGGTTTTACTCGTAGGATCGCCCATCCGGTCGTGGCCTGAGATGAGATACGCGCGGCTACTATCAGGGTGTCGACACACCGGGAGGTCTTGCTGGACTTGTTTTACCATTGTCGAAATGTCTTGTGCACCGGGATGCCGAGCCTGATCGGATTTCCCTAAGATAAGGGGTGATGATATTATATTTATCACTTTAGCTAATCGTGAGAGCTTGTGATGGGCTAAGTTGGGACACCCCTGCAGGGTTATGATCTTTCGAAAGCCGTGCCCGCGGTTATGTGGCAGATTGGAATTTGTTAATGTTCGGTTGTAGAAAACTTGACAGAGGATCCAAAGTAAAACACACAACTGTGTGAGTAACCGTGACTGTCTCTTTTCACTTTGAGAAGACAACACGGTGGGGTTATGTTTGACTCATATGTAGTTCAGGATCTTTAGCGATCACTACTAGTTGCGACCGTTTGCGTAGAAGCTCATCTTATTCTTGTACTCGTAAGTTAGCCACCATATATTGCTTAGCCGCTGCTGCAACCTCACCACTTTACCTCTCCCTTCCATTAAGCTTTGATAGTCTTGTTACCCATGGTTATGGGATTGCTGAGTCCTCGTGGCTCACATATACTACAACAACAGTTGCAGGTGCAGGTTTCCGATGTCTTGACGTGAGAGCGTTGTTCTTTTGTTGGAGTTCTTCTTCTTCAGTCTTGGGTTAGGTTCCGGGTCGGCAGCCTGGGATAGCAGATGGATGTCTTGTGTTTTTCTTGTTTGTATCCGTAGTCGGATACTTTGTATTGATGTTGTTGTATTCATGTGACTTGTATGTATTGTTGTATCCCCTATGTATGTAAGTAATGGTATGATGTAATGATATCCATCTTGTAAGCGCTCGAAATGCGGTTGTGCCCCAATCACGTAAGTGTCACGTGATCGGGATAGAATCGCATATTGGGCCTGACAAGTTGGTATCAGAGCCTCGACCGACCATAGGAGCCCCCTTGATTGATCGTAGTCTGGCCGTTGTTGAGTCTAGCAGAAAACTTTTTCGGAGTCTAGTTATATCGGAGAGTAGGAATTCTTTTTACTCCCTGCCCCTTCGTCGCTCTGGTGAGGAATCTTGACGTAGGTGTTTTGAATTACCCCTCTTCCCCTTCAATTTTTTTTAGGATCGCGTGGTTAGTTTTCGTTCGTTGCGTTGTCAGTTCTTTCATCTGGTGCATCTCTCGTCAAGTGGATTCAACCCTCTTCTTATTGCAAGTGCAACCTCGGTTCTTTTCAACCGACGGTGTTTTCCCCGTCCGTTGTGTTCTTTCTTTTTCCCACCCGCCCACCCTTTTGCTTCTCGGAGTCGGAGTCCTTAATCGAGTATCCATCCTACTCGGTTGAATCCTCTGCATTCTTTCCTTAGTTATTTTAACTGGTGAATTCTCGTTTAGTTCGTCATCCTTCATCTCTTTTCTTCTCCGGTGAATTTTTCTCTCGTTTGATATTCTTCACCTCTTCTTCTTTCCGGTGGATTCAACTCAAGTCTTCGGTGTTGTTCATATTCCTTTCCCTCGTCTTGGATATTCCCCTTGCTCGTTTACCTCTTGCCATTTAATTATTCTGGAGTTCCGAAGACTTCTCAGGAGATTTTTCCATGTTCCAATTAATTTGGGGTTGTCAGCTCATTCGAGTCCTTGAATCATTTCCGATGCATTATCTCCTCTCGATCCTTTTCAACGGAGTTTTCTCTTCGGTGGGCTCATAACCCACAGGTCTTTCCCAGGATCTTACCTGACTCTTCTTATTTTCCGGAGTGATCCGAATTTCTTTTCAAGTGTGACGTAAGTATGGATTCCATCAGTCATATGCCTTCTCCAAGATCGCTTTCAATTCTTTTCATCGTTGGTTCAACCTTTGTTCTTTTCATTCATCCGGAGTAGTTCTTGAATTCTTTTCTTTGTGTTCCTCCGAAGGCCATCATTTCAGAAGATTTCTTCGATCTTAGTTTTCAACTTCGTCCTCCAAATATTCTTCATCGATGCCTCTTCGTTCGTCTCACATTCTTTACGGTGCTTCGTTCAGGTATTCTTTAATCAGTTCACAATCTCTTCGTTCTCGTCATTCTAATTGTCCTCAAGTGCTTTATTCTTCTCGGAGATTCATTCTCTTGTGTTCACTCAATCTCAATTCTTCACGATGGCTTGTCCTCTTGCATCGTTCAATTTCATTCCTTACGGTGGTCATTCTCGTTCTTCACTCGATTTTAATTCTTCCCGTTGGATCGTTCCTTTTCTTCACTCGGCTTCAATTTTTTACGGTGATTCGTTCAACAATTGTTTTTCCGGTGCTATCATATCAATCAATTCATTTTTATTTCATTCCTACCGGTGGTTCAAGAAGACTTTCTTGAGTTCGCGATATATCCTCTCTTTAATCCTTTTCAACAAGAATAAGTAGTGTGCAAGTCCATTGCTTCTCATCAATTAATTGGTGGAGGATAAGCATAACATAATTCTTATTCTTTTCATCGAGTGGATTAATTCCTTCCTTCGGAGTTTATTCTTGATGAATAAATTCTAGTCCGAAGTGTTTTTCATCTTTTTCTTTTCCGGAGTTCAAGTTTTCTCGGCTATCTCATCGGTACCCCGTCTAAATCATCGCAAGGCTTTAATCTTATTCCTTTCGTTCGTCATTTCTACTTCATCATCCTTTCGTTACCGGAGTTCTTCATGGTGGTTCTTCATAATTTAATTCATTCTTCTAACATTCATCCAATTCTTTTGGCTTAAAGCTCAAGCATTCTTATTCTTGCCTTTCGAGCGCAAATAATTCTCCTATTCTTTTGAAGTGGAGTTTTGCATTTTTCCTTCATCTTAATTATTCCATCTTTTGGTTGCGGCATAATTCACCTCAAGTTTTGAGATGTTTAATTAAGTCCACAACAAGCTCATTCTTTCGTTGTTGATTTTCTCAACAACTCTATTCAAACCTTTCTCTTCAAGATTCTCTTCCAAATTCACTCGTCGTGAAAGTTGTCATCTTCTTCTCCATTTTTTAAATTCCATTATTTCAATTTTTCCGGAGGCTCTGTGTTGTTACTCTCGTCAAGTATCGTTTCATCTTCTCAAGTTCTTGTTCCATTCCATTCATGTTCAACCGGTGTGCCATTTCTTTCAATTTCAGTCGGAGTGCTACCCGAATTCCTTCGTTCGAATTCTTTTCTATCTATTTTAACCGGAGTGGTTTCAAATTCGTTCTTGTTCCTTCAGCTTGTGTTTCATGCCTTCCAACCTAATTGGTTCTTGTGTGTTCCTGGTTCCTCTTTTGTAATGGAGCTTCTCTTTCTCGTTCATCTCCATCCTATCCTTTCTTTCAAATTGTTCAACCTCTCAAGGTTCCTTGCTTTCACTCTTTTGTCTTCGAAGAACTTTGTTCTTCCTTTTTCCTCCCATCTCGTTCCTAAGATTTCGGGACGAGATCTCTTGTTAGTAGGGGAGTGTTGTGACACCCCGAGACCGGTGCGCCAGGTGTCAGTCAATTATTTATTGTCAGTGCCATGTCATCTCCTTGCGTGTTGCATCTTGCCATGTCATCTTGTGTGTTGCATCAGCATGTCTCCAAAACTTGCATCCGCCCGAGTCCCCTCGTCCTTTCCGTTGTCCGTTCTGAGCCCAGACACACTTGCACGCGCCCGTGGCACCTCCGAATATTTATTTTGTGAGTGGCCGAAAAATGTTCTCGGAATGGGTTGAAACTTGGCGTGTGGTCTTATTATAGTGTAGACAGGCCGCCTGCCCAATTTCATCGCATTCGGAGTCCGTTTGATAGCCCAACGGATATATTTAGCGGCACTAGTCGCCGGTTATTTCATCGGACATTTTCGGTCTCGAAAACCCCTCGCGATCGGATTTGTCGGATCGCGATCGGAGGGCTCTAAAACCCCTCCAAACTCCAAACCCTAGCCCTCCTGCTATAAATGGACACCCCCTAGTCCATTTTTGGCCTTCCCCTACCTCCCTCCTCAAATTCCGCGCAGTGCTTCCACCGCCGCCGCCCAGTGCTTCCACCGTTGCCGCTTCGTGCTTCCACCCTCGCCGCGCCGTGCTTCCACCTCTGCCGTCGCCCAGTGCTTCCACCGTTGCCGCGCCGTGCTTCCACCGCAGCCACGCCGCTGCTCCTCCTCCTCGCCGCACTTGGCCACTGCCACCTCCACAGCTCGCCGCCGGAGGCCAGATCCGTCGCTTCCCGGCCTCCTCCGCCGGATCCCGGCCTGTTCCTCGCCTCCCCGTCGCCGTAGAGACCTCGCCGGAGCCTCCTTCAGCGCCGCCGCCTGCCTGCCTTGCCCCCATCCAGGAGGGATCGGGAGGACGCGCAGCGCCAGATCCCGACGACGCCCCATCGACCGCCCCGGCCTAGCGAGCCGCGAGGTCCAGCCTCCTCCTCCAGCGCCGGATCGATCCAGGCCCAGCCTCCCGTGGGCCTCCGCCACCTCACGGGCCTCGCCTCGCCTCAGCCCCTGCGCGTCGCCCCGCCGATGGGCCACCTGGGCCACGCCAGTCGGGCGCCCGATCTGCCTCGCTCTTCCGCGCCTGGGCCGCCGGCCTGCTGCCCGTAGGCCTCGCCCTGGCCACGCGGGCCTGGCCTCGCCAGCCGCCAGCCAGCCCGGCTCCGCCCTATGGCCCAGTCCGCCTCCAGCTCCCAGGCCGGCCTGCCTCTCCCTCCTCTCCAGATCTGGGCCGAGCCCATTGGTGAGCAGCCCAGTTCCCCGCCCCGTGCGCTGTATTTTATCCGACGCCCGTGTGTTTTTTCCCTTGTGTAGAATCTGCTAAGTCCCTGTTAACTGTTATAATGTTGCATCTTTGCATGATGATAACTTTTTGTTTGCTTGTCCGAATTGAGTGAATGATATGTCAAAATGATCGTGGTGATATGCTCTACACTTTGTTCCATTGTGCCATGCTCTTTTGAGTTCATCTAGATGCTCTAATATCTGTGCAAGGGTGCTACTTGTTATAAACTGCTGCTACTTGTTATTTTGTTGCCATGTTTGAGATATGATAACTTGGTGCATGTTTATCCAAATGATGCAAATGATATGTGAAAATGTTCATCATGAGATGCTCTACATGTTGGTTGCTATAGCATGCTTGTTTGAGTTCATATTGCCATGTTTATCTATGTTGCAAAAGTGCATTTGGCTGTTATGTTCTGAAACTTGTTACGAGATGCCTAGTTGAGGAGCTCGTTGCTATTGTTGTGTTTGTCCCCTTGTCACATGCCTAGATGTTTTAGAATCTCCATGATGTCTTCTTTGAGGTGGTGCTTTTAACTTTCCATGATATGCTTTGAGGTGACTTAAACATGCTTGCAAACATGCCATGATATTACTGCTGTTTTAACACTTAGTGAAATTTCTCTAAGTCTGGAATCTGTAATATCCAGATGCCATGTTTGCTTGTTGTTCTAGGCAAATCCATGATAGTTTTGGGGTGACTATTGATGATTCCTTGTTGTATATGTTGTTGGCTATCCATTCATGCCTTCACTTGCTCATTTTACTTGCTGTAGCTTATTTATTTCTTGCTCCCAAGTTGCTATAAAATGTTGCTGTCAGGTTTTTAGTGTCATGATCAAAATGTTGTAGCTTGTTGCTATTGATCCATGCCTCCTATGGAGATGCTCCATTGGAGTTGTTTGCTGTAGGATATGTCTACTTCATGTCCATGCTTCTTGTTGCCATGTTTGAGTGCTGTAGCTTATATATTTCTTGCTCCAAAGTTGCTATGTGGCTGTTAACTTCAGCTTGTTGTTATATCTTGTTTCATGTGTATCTTTTAGCCCGTTGCTCCGTTTGGGGTGTTCTTGAAGGAAATATGCCCTAGAGGCAATAATAAAGTTGTTATTTTATATTTCCTTATATCATGATAAATGTTTATTAATCATGCTAGAATTGTATTAACCGGAAACTTAGTACATGTGTGAATACATAGACAAAACAGTATGTCCCTAGTACGCCTCTACTAGACTAGCTCATTGATCAAAGATGGTTATTTTTCCTAGCCATAGACATGAGTTGTCATTTGATCAACGGGATCACATCATTAGGAGAATGATGTGATGGACTAGACCCATCCGTTAGCATAGCACTATGATCGTTTAGTTTTTCTGCTATTGCTTTCTTCATGACTTATACATGTTCCCATGACTATGAGATTATGCAACTCCCGAATATCGTAGGAACACCTTGTGTGCTATCAAACGTCACAACGTAACTGGGTGATCATAAAGATGCTCTACAGGTGTCTCCGAAAGTATTCGTGGTGTTGGCATAGGTCAAGTTTAGGATTTGTCACTCCGAAGTATCGGAGAGGTATCTCTGGGCCCTCTCGGTAATGCACATCATAATAAGCCTTGCAAGCAAAAGACTAATGAGTTAGTCACGAGATGATGTATTACGGAACGAGTAAAGAGACTTGCCGGTAACGAGATTGAACTAGTTATAGAGATACCGACGATCGAATCTCGGGCAAGTAACATACCGATGACAAAAGGAACAACGTATGCTGTTATGCGGTTTGACCGATAAAGATCTTCGTAGAATATGTAGGAGCCAATATGAGCATCCAGGTTCCGCTATTGGTTATTGACCGGAGATGAGTCTCGGTCATGTCTACATAGTTCTCGAACCCGTAGGGTCCGCACGCTTAATGTTTGATGACGATCGGTATTATGCGTTTATGAGTTTTGATGTACCAAAGGTAGTTCGGAGTCCCGGATGAGATCACGGACATGACGAGGAGTCTCGGAATGTCCGAGACATAAAGATTGATATATTGGACGACTATATTCGGACACCGGAAGTGTTCTGGAAAGTTTCGGAATTTACCGGAGTGCCAGGGGGGTTACCGGAACCCCCCGGGGGAATGGTGGGCCCTGGTGGGCCATAGGGAAGAGAGAGGGCAGCAGCCAGGAGGTGGCGCGCCCCCTCCCTAGGAGGAGTCCAAATAGGACAAGGGGAAGGGGGCGCGGCCCCTCTTTCCCTCTCCTTCTCCCTTTCCTTCCCCCTTCTTCCTTCTTTGGTACTTCCTACTAGGAATAGGATTGCAATCCTATTCCTAGTAGGATTGCACCCTAGCCGCACCATAGGAGGGCCGGCCGGCCTCCCCCCTTGCTCCTTTATATACGGGGGCAGGGGGGCACCCAAAGACACACAAGTTGAATTGTTCCAGCCGTGTGCGGTGCCCCCCTCCACAGAAACATACCTCGGTCATACCGTTGCAGTGCTTAGGCGAAGCCCTGCGCCGGTGAATACATCATATCCGTCACCACGCCGTCGTGCTGACGAAACTCTCCCGTGAAGCTCAACTGGATCAAGAGCTCGTGGGACGTCATCAAGCTGAACGTGTGCTGAACGCGGAGGTGCCGTACGTTCGGTGCTTGATCGGTTGAATCGCGAAGAAGTTCGACTACATCAACCGCGTCACTTGACGCTTCCGCTTCCGGTCTACGAGGGTACGTAGACACACTCTTCCCTCTCGTTGCTATGCATCTGGTAGATAGATCTTGCGTGATCGTAGGAAAATTTTAAAATACTACGTTCCCCAACAGTGGTATCAGAGCCAGGTCTATGCGTAGATGATATGCACGAGTAGAACACAATTTGTTGTGGGCGATACTAGTCATACTGCTTACCAGCATGTCATACTTTGCTTCGGCGGTATTGTGAGATGAAGCGGCCCGGACCGACATTACGCGTACGCTTACGCGAGACTGGTTTCACCGTTACGAGCACTCGTTGCTTAAAGGTGACTGGCGGGTGTCTGTCTCTCTCACTTTAGCTGAATCAAGTGTGGCTACGCCCGGTCCTTGTGAAGGTTAAAACAGCACATACTTGACGAAACATCATTGTGGTTTTGTATGCGTAGGTAAGAACGGTTCTTGCTAAGCCCGTAGCAGCCACGTAAAACTTGCAACAACAAAGTAGAGGACGTCTAACTTGTTTTTGCAGGGCATGTTGTGATGTGATATGGTCAAGACATGATGATTTATACGGTTTTGTATGAGATGATCATGTTTTGTAATGTTATCGGCAACTGGCAGGAGCCATATGGTTGTCGCTTTATTGTATGAAATGCAATCGCCATGTAATTGCTTTACTTTATCACTAAGCGGTAGCGATAGTCGTAGAAGCAATAGTTGGCGAGACGACAACGATGCTACGATGGAGATCAAGGTGTCGCGCCGGTGACGAAGGTGATCATGAAGGTGCTTTGGAGATGGAGATCAAAAGCACAAGATGATGATGGCCATATCATGTCACATATTTTGATTGCATGTGATGTTTATCTTATTATGCTTCTTATTTTGCTTAGAACGACGGTAGCATTATAAGATGATCCCTTACTAAATTTCAAGGTATAAGTGTTCTCCCTGAGTATGCACCGTTGCGAAAGTTCATCGTGCCGAGACACCACTGATGATCGGGTGTGATAAGCTCTACGTTCAAATACAACGGGTGTAAGCGAGTTTTGCACACGCAGAATACTTGGGTTAAACTTGACGAGCCTAGCATATGCAGATATGGCCTCAGAACACTAGAGACCGAAAGGTCGAGCGTGAATCATATAGTAGATATGATCAACATAAGATGTTCACCATTGAAACTACTCCATCTCACGTGATGATCGGACATGGTTTAGTTGATTTGGATCACGTGATCATTTAGATGACCAGAGGGATGTCTATCTAAGTGGGAGTTCTTAAGTAATATGATTAAATTGAACTTTAATTTATCATGAAGTTAGTCCTGGTAGTATTCGCATATCTATGTTGTAGATCAATAGCTCGCGATGTTGCTCCCCGTTTATTTTTTATATGTTCCTAGAGAAAACTAAGTTGAAAGATGTTAGTAGCAATGATGCGGACTAGGTCTGTGATCTGAGGATTATCCTCATTGCTGCACAGAAGAATTATGTCCTTGATGCACCGCTAGGTGACAGACCTATTGCACGAGCAGATGCAGACATTATGAACGTTTTGACAAAAGCTCGGTATGATGACTACTTGATAGTTTAAGTGCACCATGCTTTACGGCTTAGAACCGGGACTTCAAAAACGTTTTGAACGCCACGGAGCATATAAGATGTTCCAAGAGTTGAAATTAGTATTTCATACTCATGCCCGTGTCGATAGGTATAAGACCTCTGACAGTACTTTGCCTACAAGATGGAGGAGAATAGCTCAACCAATGAGCATGTGCTCAGATTGTTTGGGTACTACAATTACTTGAATCAAGTGGGAGTTAATCTTACAGATAAGATAGTAATTGACAAAGTTCTCTAGTCACTATCACCAAGTTAGTAGAACTTCGTGATGAACTATAATATGCAAGGGATGACGAAGGTAATTCCCGAGCTCTTCGCGATGCTGAAATCGGCGAAGGTAGAAATCAAGAAAGAGCATCAAGTGTTGATGGTTAATAAGACCACTTGTTTCAAGTAAAGGGTAAATGGATAGAAGGGGAACTTCAAGAAGAATGACAAGCAAGTTGTCACTCCCATGAAGAAACCCAAAGCTAAACTCAAGCCTGAAACTAAGTGCTTCTACTGCAAAGGAAATGGTCACTGGAAGTGGAACTGCCCTAGATATTTGGCGGATAAGAAGGATGGCAAAGTGAACAAAGGTATATTTGATATACAGATTATTGATGTGTATTTTACTAGTGTTCTTAGCAACCCCTCGGTATTTGATACTGGTTCAGTTGCTAAAGAGTAGTAACTCGAAATGGGAATTGCAGAATGAACAGAAACTAGTTAAAGGTGAAGTGACGATGTGTGTTGGAAATGGTTCCAAGATTGATATGATCATCATCGCACACTCCCTATACTTTCGGGATTAGTGTAAAACCTAAATAAATGTTATTTGGCATTTGCGTTGAGCATGAATATATTTGATCATATTTGTTGCAATACGGTTATTCATTTAAAGTCATAGAATAATTGTTATTCTGTTTACATGAATAAAACCTTCGATGGTCATACACCTAATGAAAATAATTTGTTGGATCTCGATCGTGGTGATACACATATTCATAATATTGAAGCCAAAAGATGCAAGGTTAATAATGATAGTGCAACTTATTTGTGGCACTGCCTTTTGGTCATAATGGTGTAAAGCGCATGAAGAAACTCCATAGTGATGGACTTTTGGAATCACTTGATTATGAATCACTTGGTGCTTGCGAACCATGCCTCATGGGCAAGATGACTAAAACTCCGTTCTCCGGAACAATGGAGCGAGCAACTGATTTGTTGGAGATCATACATACAGATGTATGTGGACCAATGAGTGTTGAAGCTCGCGGCGGGTATCGTTATTTTTCTGACCTTCACTGATGATTTGAGCAGATGTGGGAATATCTACTTAATGAAGCACAAGTCTGAAACATTTGAAAAGTTCAAAGAATTTCAGAGTGAAGTGGAGAATCATCGTAACAAGAAAATAAGAGTTTCTACGATATGATCGTAGAGGTAAAATATTTGAGTTAGCGAGTTTGGCCTTCATTAAAAACAATGTGAAATTGTTTCACTACTCACGCCACCTGGAACACCACAGTGTAATGGTGTGTCCGAACGTCATAACCGTACTTTATTAGATATGGTGCGATCGATGATGTCTCTTACCGATCTACCACTATCGCTTTTGGGGTTATGCATTAGAGACAGCTACATTCACGTTAAATAGGGCACCATCTAAATCCGTGGAGATGACACCGTATGAAATGTGGTTTGACGAGAAACCTAAGCTGTCATTTCTTTAAGTTTGGGACTGCGATGTTTATGTGAAAAAGTTTCAACATGATAAGCTCGAACCCAAATCGGAGAACTAAATCTTCATAGGATACCCACAAGAAACTGTTGGGTACACCTTCTATCATAGATCCGAAGGCAAGGTCTTTGTTGCTAAGAGTGGATCCTTTCTAGAGAAGGAGTTTCTCTCGAAAGAAGTGAGTGGGAGGAAAGTAGAACTTGATGAGGTAATTGTACCTTCTCCCAAATTGGAAAGTGGAACATCAACGAAACTAGTTCCAGTGATTCCTACACCAATCAGTGAGGAAGTTAATGATGATGATCATGAAACTTCAGATCAAGTTTCTGCTGAACGTCGTAGATCAACCAGAGTACGTTCCGCATCAGAGTGGTACGACAACCCAGTTCTGGAAGTCATGTTACTAGACCATGATGAACCTACGAACTATGAGGAAGCGATGATGAGCCCAGATTCCGCAAAATGGCTTAAGGCCATGAAATCTGAGATGGGATCCATGTATGAGAACAAAGTATGGACTTTGGTTGACTTGCCCAATGATCGGCGAGCCATCGAAAATAAATGGATCTTCAAGAGGAAGACCGACGCAGACGGTAATGTTACTGCTTACAAAGCTCGACTTGTTGCGAAAGGGTTTCGACAAGTTCAAGGAGTTGACTACGATGAGACTTTCTCACTTGTAGCGATGCTTAAGTCTGTCCGAATCATGTTAGCAATTGCCGCATTTTATGATTATGAAATCTGGCAAATGGATGTCAAAACTGCATTCCTGAATGGATATCTCAAAGAAGAGTTGTATATGATGCAACCAGAAGGTTTTGTCGATCCAAAAGGTGCTAACAAAGTATGCAAGCTCCAGCGATCCATCTATGGACTGGTGCAAGCATCTCGGAGATGGAATATACACTTTTGATGAGGTGATCAAAGCATATAGATTTATACAGACTTGCGGTGAAGCCTGTATTTACAAGAAAGTGAGTGGGAGCACTACAACCTTTCTGATAAGTATATGTGAATGACATATTGTCGATCGGAAATGATGTAGAATTTTCTGGAAAGCATAAAGGAGTGTTTGAAAGGAGTTTTTTCAAAGAAAGACCTCGGTGAAGCTGCTTACATATTGGGCATCAAGATCTATAGAGATACATCAAAACGCTTGATAAGACTTTCGATGAGTACATACCTTGATAAGATTTTGAAGTAGTTCAAAATGGATCAGTCAAAGAAGGAGTTCTTGCCTGACTTGTAAGGTTTGAAGTTGAGTAAGACTCAAAGCCAGACCACGGCAGAAAAATATAGAGAGAATGAAAGTCATTCCCTATGCCTCAGCCATAGGTTCTATAAAGTATGCCATGCTGTGTACCAAACATGTTGTGTACCTTGCCATGAGTTTGACAAGGAGGTACAATAGTGATCCAGGAGTAGATCACTGTACAGCGGTCAAAATTATCCTTAGTAACCGGATGACTAAGGAAATGTTTATCGATTATGGAGGTGATAAAGAGTTCATCGTAAAGGGTTATGCCGATGCAAGCTTTAACACTAAATCCAGATGACTCTAAGTATCAATCTGGATGCGTATTGAAAGTGGGAGCAATTAGCTAGAGTAGCTCCATGCAGAGCATTGTAGACACATAGGAATTTGTGAAATACACATGGATCTGTATCTGACAAACCCATTGACTAAACTTCTCTCACGAAGCAAAGCATGATCACACCTTAGTACTCTTTGGGCGTTAATCACATAGCGATGTGAACTAGATTATTGACTCTAGTAAACCCTTTGGATGTTGGTCACATGGCGATGTGAACTATGGGTGTTAATCACATGATGATGTGAACTATCGGTGTTAAATCACATGGCGATGTGAACTAGATTATTGACTCTAGTGCAAGTGGGAGACTGAAGGAAATATGCCCTAGAGGCAATAATAAAGTTGTTATTTTATATTTCCTTATATCATGATAAATGTTTATTAATCATGCTAGAATTGTATTAACCGGAAACTTAGTACATGTGTGAATACATAGACAAAACAGTATGTCCCTAGTACGCCTCTACTAGACTAGCTCATTGATCAAAGATGGTTATGTTTCCTAGCCATAGACATGAGTTGTCATTTGATCAACGGGATCACATCATTAGGAGAATGATGTGATGGACTAGACCCATCCGTTAGCATAGCACTATGATCGTTTAGTTTTTCTGCTATTGCTTTCTTCATGACTTATACATGTTCCCATGACTATGAGATTATGCAACTCCCGAATATCGTAGGAACACCTTGTGTGCTATCAAACGTCACAACGTAACTGGGTGATCATAAAGATGCTCTACAGGTGTCTCCGAAAGTATTCGTGGTGTTGGCATAGGTCAAGATTAGGATTTGTCACTCCGAAGTATCGGAGAGGTATCTCTGGGCCCTCTCGGTAATGCACATCATAATAAGCCTTGCAAGCAAAAGACTAATGAGTTAGTCACGAGATGATGTATTACGGAACGAGTAAAGAGACTTGCCGGTAACGAGATTGAACTAGGTATAGAGATACCGACGATCGAATCTCGGGCAAGTAACATACCGATGACAAAAGGAACAACGTATGCTGTTATGCGGTTTGACCGATAAAGATCTTCGTAGAATATGTAGGAGCCAATATGAGCATCCAGGTTCCGCTATTGGTTATTGACCGGAGATGAGTCTCGGTCATGTCTACATAGTTCTCGAACCCGTAGGGTCCGCACGCTTAACGTTTGATGACGATCGGTATTATGAGTTTATGAGTTTTGATGTACCGAAGGTAGTTCGGAGTCCCGGATGAGATCAGGGACATGACGAGGAGTCTCGGAATGTCCGAGACATAAAGATTGATATATTGGACGACTATATTCGGACACCGGAAGTGTTCTGGAAAGTTTCGGAATTTACCGGAGTGCCAGGGGGTTAACGGAACCCCCCGGGGGAATGGTGGGCCCTGGTGGGCCATAGGGAAGAGAGAGGGCAGCAGCCAGGAGGTGGCGCGCTCCCTCCCTAGGAGGAGTCCGAATAGGACAAGGGGAAGGGGGCGCGGCCCCTCTTTCCCTCTCCTTCTCCCTTTCCTTCCCCCTTCTTCCTTCTTTGGTAGTTCCTACTAGGAATAGGATTGCAATCCTATTCCTAGTAGGATTGCACCCTAGCCGCACCATAGGAGGGCCGGCCGGCCTTCCCCCTTGCTCCTTTATATACGGGGGCAGGGGGGCACCCAAACACACACAAGTTGAATTGTTCCAGCCGTGTGCGGTGCCCCCCTCCACAGAAACATACCTCGGTCATACCGTTGCAGTGCTTAGGCGAAGCCTTGGGCCGGTGAATACAACATATCCGTCACCATGCCGTCGTGCTGACGAAACTCTCCCGTGAAGCTCAACTGGATCAAGAGCTCGTGGGACGTCATCAAGCTGAACGTGTGCTGAACGCGGAGGTGCCGTACGCTCGGTGCTTGATCGGTTGAATCGCGAAGAAGTTCGACTACATCAACCGCGTCACTTGACGCTTCCGCTTCCGGTCTACGAGGGTACGTAGACACACTCTTCCCTCTCGTTGCTATGCATCTGGTAGATAGATCTTGCGTGATCGTAGGAAAATTTTAAAATACTACGTTCCCCAACAGTTCTTTATATGAAACTTGTGTGATTTTGCATGTAGAATCATAATATCATCTTGTTTTCATGTTTGGAGTGAGTTTGGTTGATGTTTGGGTGCATCTTGCACCGTTGCCATGTTGTGCTTCCTACCTTGCCATGTTATGCTTCCTGTATAGACTTGTTATGCTTCCTGTATATAATTGTTGTGCTTCCTGTATAGAATTGTCATGCATCATACCTTGCCATGTATTGCATCATATAAACTTGTGTTATTTTCTGTGCTTCCTACCTTGCCATGTAATGCTTCCTGTATAGACTTGTTGTGCTTCCTATATAGACTTGATTGCATCCTACTTGCTTAAGCACATTGCCATGTTTCCTTTAATGTTTTCTGTGCTTCCTACCTTGCCATGTTATGCTTCCTGTTTAGTTTTGTCATGCATCATACCTTGCCATGTAATGCATCATATATAGACTAGTGTTGTTTTGCTGTGCTTCCTACCTTGCCATGTTTTGCTTCCTGTGTAGACTTTCTGTGCATCATAAGTAGACTTGTTTTGCATCATACTTGGTAGTGCATATTGTCATGTTCTTGAGTGGTTTGTTTACCGTATTGCTTGCTTCTTCTCGTTAGTGCTTATTCCGTTGCGTTCGTGAGGATTCGTTCGTCTACCCGTGGTTCTTCTTCAAGGCTTCTTCTTTGTCTTCTTCATGGATCCGTTCTTCTTCCTTGCGGGATCTCAGGCAAGATGACTGTAACCTTGGATACCT
Source organism: Secale cereale (assembly GCA_902687465.1). NCBI lineage: Eukaryota > Viridiplantae > Streptophyta > Magnoliopsida > Poales > Poaceae > Secale > Secale cereale. The sequence continues at coordinate 677,871,889 of LR738710.1, read as the reverse complement.
TTACTATCATTGCCATGCTTAGTGTCTCGATGCTATCATTATATGTCGCGCTACCCATCTTTATTGTCAGCCTCTCCTTGTTGCCATGAAACCTCTAACCTTTGAAACCTTCCTAGCAAAACCATTGTTTGGCTATGTTACCCGCTTGCTCAGCCCCTCTTATAGCGTTGTTAGTTGCAGGTGAAGATGAAGATCGTTCCAGGTGGGAACTTGTTGTTGGTATATCACAATATCTATAATTATTATTAACACACCTATATACTGGGCATGGGTGGAAGGCTTGGCCGTTTGCTCAGTGTTTTGTTCCACTCATGCCACCTTAGGCGCCGATAAACCGGCATTATGTTCCTTGATTTTGCGTTCCATACACGATGGGTATATGGGGACCCCTTGACAGTTCGTCTTTGAATAAAACTCCTCCAGCAAGGCCCAACATTGGTTTTAATTTGCTCATAATAACAACTTAATTAATTAATTAAATTGCATAGGGAGTTAGAGCTACCCGAGGATTCTTTCTACATAGCAGGGGGGGCCAGTGCTGATGGTGTTGGTCCCAAACAGGGAGACTGCGGGGCCACCACGGGGAAACTCGAGGATTAGTTTTACTCGTAGGATCGCCCATCCGGTCGTGGCTTGAGACGAGATACGCGCGGCTACTATCAGGGTGTCGACACACCGGGAGGTCTTGCTGGATTTGTTTTACCATTGTCGAAATGTCTTGTGCACCGGGATGCCGAGCCTGATCGGATTTGTCTAAGATAAGGGGTGATGATATTATATTTATCACTTCAGCTAATCGTGAGAGCTTGTGATGGGCTAAGTTGGGACACCCCTGCAGGGTTATGATCTTTCGAAAGCCGTGCCCGCGGTTATGTGGCAGATTGGAATTTGTTAATGTCCGGCTGTAGAAAACTTGACAGAGGATCCGAAGTAAAACACACAACTGTGTGAGTAACCGTGACTGTCTCTTTTCACTTTGAGAAGAGAACACGGTGGGGTTATGTTTGACTCGTATGTAGTTCAGGATCTTTAGCGATCACTACTAGTTGCGACCGTTTGCGTAGAAGCTCATCTTATTCTTGTACTCGTAAGTTAGCCACCATATATTGCTTAGCCGCTGCTGCAACCTCACCACTTTACCTCTCCCTTCCCATTAAGCTTTGATAGTCTTGTTACCCATGGTTATGGGATTGCTGAGTCCTTGTGGCTCACATATACTACAACAACAGTTGCAGGTGCAGGTTTCCGATGTCTTGACGTGAGAGCGTTGTTCTTTTGTTGGAGTTCTTCTTCTTCAGTCCTGGGTTAGGTTCCGGGTCGGCAGTCTGGGATAGCAGATGGATGTCTTGTGTTTTTCTTGTTTGTATCCGTAGTCGGATACTTTGTATTGATGTTGTTGTATTCATGTGACTTGTATGTATTGTTGTATCCCCTATGTATGTAAGTAATGGTACGATGTAATGATATCCATCTTGCTAAGCGCCCGAAATGTGGTTGTGCCCCAATCACGTAAGTGTCACGTGATCGGGATAGAATCGCATCTTGGGCCTGACACACGTCCCATACGAGATGTGCCAATTCGGCCCGTCAACGGCCCGCTAAAGATTTGACACCATTGCAGCCCATCGTTAGTTCGAGCCCGTTAACAACCCGCTATATATGCGGGGCTCAATATCGGCCCGATGAGATTTCGTCCTGTTAACGGCCCATTGAGTGGATGGACCCATTTTCACGATGTACATCTTTCGGCCTTTTAGCGAACCATTTAAATATTGGGCTAATTTCCGGCCCGGTGTGTCTTTTAGCCTGTTGACGGCCCATAAATCAGTTGGGCCATTTGTAGTCGGACCTGAGTTTCGGCCTTTTAGCGACCCATTTAAGTGTTGGGCCAATTTCCGGCCCGATGTGTCTTTCAGCCTGGTGACGACCTATATATCTGTTGGGCCATTTGAAGTCAGACCTGAGTTTTGGCCTTTTAGTGACCCTTTTTGTTGGGCCAATTCCCGGCCCTGTGTGCCTTTCAGCCTATTAACGGACCATAAATGAGTTGGGCCATTTGTAGTCAAACCCGAGTTTTGGACTTTTAACGGCCCATGCCCTTCATGGTCCAATACCAGCCCGGTTTCTCTTTCGGCCTCCTAAAGGCCCACAACACAGTTGGGCCATTTACAATACGACCTGACTTTCGGCCTCTTAGCGGCCCATGCTCTTCATGGTCCAGTACAAGCCCGCTGTCTCTTTCGGCCTACTAAAGGCCCACAGTATAGTTGGGCCATATGTAGCCCGAACTTAGTAACGGCGTGTCAATGGCCCGTGAAATCAAATCGGGCCCACCTGTTGCCCGCTTCGATGTCAGCCTGTTAATGACCCAGGAGTTAAGAGGTCCGGCCATTAACTGTCGGCCTGGTAACGGCCCATTAACTTATGGGCCCACTAAAGTTCGTACATGTCTTTAGGCCAAATTAGACAAATTGAGCCCATTACGACGAGCAATTATGCACAGGACCAAAACCGATCGAGCAAAGGTACGTCATACAGGGAAAAACGTTGCACATCTAGCATATATTACAGGAAATTACATCCACTGGGCAATCAAAGATTGATGCCAGTGCAAATAAATTGTAACATCCCAAAATTCTAAATTTTGAAATGTTATATTAAATAGATAATTTTGATTGTTTGTTTGATTCTCGTGTGGTTGCTTGTGTGAATTTGAGTGAAATTTGAAACTTTTGAAAGTTAAATGAGAGAGAATAAGACGACTTTCCCAAACTTTCACCTTGCATTTTATGTCCCCCATGAATTCAAATTCACTTCATCACTAAACTCCAGAGTGAAGATGATATCACTCCTTCCATTTAAATAAATGAAAATGGTTTTTGAAAGGATTTTGAATTCCATTCTTGAAATATTTTAAATTCAGAAACTTTATGCAACTCAATGAATTTCCCGAGAGAAGATAAAATGACTTCTTCAAATTATAGGGAAATATGAGATGGAAGTTCCTTTGAAGTATTTTGAAATTTATTTTCAAATTTGAGTTATTTGGTTTTTATTCAAATTATTTTTCTCCAAAAATAAAATATATGGAAAATAGGGTAAAGTGATTCCCTATAGTAGAAAATTGGGGAGAAATAAATGTGATATCATTTTGGCTTTTTAAAAATGATTATTATTGGTTTTTATTGCAACAGTAGCACTGTTTGATTTATTCAAAATTTTATGGATTTTATTTCACTCTAGAAAAATGTTCATATTGTATGAAATCTTTTTCTGAAAATTTTGATATATAATATTCCTATATAAAAGTTGCCTATATTTTCGTTATTTAGTTTTTCTTTTCTGTTTCTATTAAAAAAAAGAAACTGCGCGTGCACCTTTATTTATCTGCCGCCCACGTGCGCCGCTTAGTAGCAGCGGGCGCCTCTTCTTTTTTCCTTTCCTCCTTATGGGCCAAGCCCAGCTAGTCTTTAATTTTGTTTCTTTTTCTTCCCTAATGGATTTTTTTCTTTCGGCCAAAAAAAATATGCACGCGTACGGCGTGACCGGGCCGAATCCTTTTAGCCCATACGGTTCTCCCAGTTTCGTTTATTTCGTCTACGTTTAGTCCCACATTGCTTAGCCTTTAACCCATAAGCCTCTATTCCACCTATAAATATACACCCATATAGCCTTCAAAAATCATCCGATTCGGGTTAAATCAATATTTTGGTTTGACTAGATTCACAATTTTTATTTATTTCTTCTCTCCGGCGGGATTCTGAAAGTCGTTTCCTCTCTTCAAAGTTGTCTTTTCCCTACCTTATAAATGTATCTTTCTTCGTATTTTTTATACTCCCGTGGCTTATTATATTTAGAATAGTGTGTGGTAGAATAATTAGATTATCAATTAGTCTCTGTATTTATAGATTAGACCTAGAATTGTTTTAGCCATAGTTATTTTCCCTTCCGTAAAACAGTTTGGACCTGATTTTTCAAATAGCCATAACTTTTTACTCGTTTATCCAAATTAGATGAAATCAACGCCTAGATTTTCGTCTTGATCTCACCCATCCAGCGAGTCTATCACAAAAACTTTTTGCAAGTTTCAAATTTGGAAATTTGTTCAAATTCATATTCAAATTTATTTTGATCATATCTTTTTAATCGTAACTCCGTTTGAGTTGATTCTTCTTGCAAAATTGAAGCTCTTGACCTAAACTTTTTGATAAGGCCAAATTCACTTACTTTTTGTACTGTTAGAAATTGTTTTCTATTGCAAGAGTTATTCGCTTGTTTTCGAAGTTTTCCGAAGTGTTTTCTTCGTTCTTTCCGATCTTCTGAGTGATAGCTTATGTGTGGTTACTATTGATTGCTTACGATAGATTGATCGGAGTGTGATGAGTAGATCTATCACGAGTAATGAGTGAGAAGAATCCACATCAACAGTACCAGGAAACTTCATACTTTGATCATACATTTCCAATACACAGTTTTCATTGTATTAGTTATATCTTCAAACACTTGCATGAGTAGGACTGGTTACATGAGATGATGCTTTGTAGTTCATGAGGTAGGAACCCAATGACTTGAGATCAACCCAAGGGAATATACGCTTTGTTACTTATTTCTTAGCCATGCTTGTAGACGTGGATTGGTATGTGAGATTCATCAAAGTTGCGAGAGTAATATTTAACTAAGGGAAACTTAAGGTGGAAACATTAATACACATCTGGGTGGATTGGTTGGGGCACTCAGTGGTTTTCCCGGGCACCTGGAGGGTCCAGTGTTGTCCTAGGGGATCCCGGAGGACCCGTGTGATCACCCTATTGGAATGCCACCCAGGCTCAAAGGGATCATATGATATTTTCATGCCTAGAAACTTCCATGTGCAGCCACAAGCCATTATGGGCTCTGGCATAGTTTAGTATGTTGTGTGACCTTTTTCAATGGTAGACTAGCAGATGTAGCGAATGTAGGTGTACCTGTCTACCCAGGATAAAGAGTTAATGATTCTGAAGGACTATGTCTTGGTCATCCGTTTCTCAAACACCATGCAGTGCGAGAAATTCAAACAGAGGCGATCGAGTCTTGTGGGGAAAAGTGCACAAACCTTGCAGAGTGTACAAACTATCCATGAGTAGCCGTGTCCCCAGTTATGGACGTCTTTGAGTATCTAGAAGTGGATTATTTGTTGATCTCAACACTCTATTTTATTTAATTTGTTGGGTTAATAATGACTTTGGTTTGGGATTGAGATGGAGGAACCGTACTCAATTGTTCATGAAATAAATTTAAGAAAGTAGTTAATTAAATGAAATTCCTTTGTTGCAGGAAAAATATTAGCTTTATGCAAAAACTAACCTTAGAGCCTCCACCAGCCAAATATGCATGTAATAGTAGGCATTATTCATCATTACTTGCTACAGTGTGAATTTGCCAGTACATTCAATGTACTGACCTACATGGCTGCAACGTCTCATGTTGCAGGATTTATTCGACGAGTAAGTGTTACGTTAGGGTTGTGTTGTCTACACTCAACTTTGCCGTTGGTGTTGATGGGAATCCACAACTTTGTTGCTACTTTCGCCATATGGATTGAGATAATAGTATTTACGTTACTTTATACATGTGATTACCTCTGTTATAAATCCTCGAGTATTGTGTGTGTCAGCATACCGATCTAGGGATGACACTTAAGCACAGAGACTTGATCCATTCGGGTCGGGTCGCTACAAGATGGTATCAGAGCACATGTTGACTGTAGGACGTGACCCTAGAAACTAGCCAACCCATAAGAAAGGATTTCTCTAAAACTTTATTTTCACAAAGATTCTTTACCTCTCTTCTTTTTGGAGTTTTGTCAAATCTTACCTCTTACCTTAAATAGTTAGACAAGACCCTTTCCCATTTTGACCACTTCGGAGTAAAAATGATTTTCACCATGCATTAGAAGTGTTGAAGCTACAACAATGGATACTCCAAAGATTTGAAGAGTTGACGACTTTGAAGAGATATTGACCTTTAAAAGACCAAACCCCTGTTATGTGCTTACGTTAGATGCGACGATTGTGAGCCATCAGTTGTTTGATGTTTTTTTCTGACGATCACAAAATAAAACCCGTCTTTTCAAAACTATTGTTTGTATTGAGTGTATCTCTCCCCATCTCCCAAATCTCATCCCAACAACCCTTGGAGCCAATAGAGGATGAATGAAGATAGACTTGTATGCTTTGGACCAATGACCCAGCCGGAGGCAGACCTATGGATACAAAACATTGAGGATCACTTCAGAGAAAATTTGATTGCAAGGAAGAATGAGGTTCAATACGATCTTCAGTACTTTACAGAAAGTGCTGCAACATGGTGGAAAATGCATCAAGCCATACAAGGATGTAATGGAGCCAAAAGTTGGGAGGAATTCAAGAAGACTCTGCTAAAATCCCGTCTCATCCGAGAGCGTGGTGACAACCCGAAGAAAAAACCTTGTGCCTGCAGGATTTATGGAGAAATAGGACACACCCAGGAGGAGCACAAGGAAGAATGTCCTCATTGTGAAGAAAGTCACCCAGCTGAAGAATGCCCAACTAGGCAGATTACTTGTTTCTTGTGTGATGGGACTACCCACTACCCTGCTCAGTGCCACATTTACCCCATGGTGCAACGAACTATCCAGCAGAAGAAAGAAGCAATGAAACAAGTCCTCGAGGAAACCTTAAGGGAATCTGCGATGGAGGAAGATATTGACGACCCTAATGGAGAAGGCCTAAACAGATATTACTCCCATGCTTGCTACTCATGTGGGGGAAAAAGGACATCTTTCACAGTATTGCACGAAGGAAAGCCAAGAGTATCTAGGAGACTTTCAGACAGAAGAAGTAGAGTTTGATCCACAAAAGATAGAAGAATTGACAGGAACAAAGAAGTCGAGGAAGAGAAAGAGCATGTGTCCCCAGAACAACCCAATTTCTGTGCAAAAGGACCTGAGTCACATCACATGTTACCGGTGCAAGGATTTAGGTCATTACACTAGCAACTGCCCAACAAGGAAGTGAAGAACCCAGTGAACCAGGATAGTCACCATGAAGTCCTTAGATTTGGCTGATGTCATTAGTTTACGCTACAAGGAAGTGGGGCATTTTGCCAGAGAAGGTTTAGACCAGAGGAAAGATTGAGCAGAGTAGTTGAGATCTGGGTACTAGAATGAAGCATGTAGCTAAATGTGGAATACACTTTTATTATGATGTAGAGTTAAGTTATGGAAAGAACATTGTAATAGTTTGTGAAGCAATAGAAGTTGATATGTTTGGAATCTAAGAAGGAAATGTTATGAGTTGTTGGTTGATCGTGAGTGCCTCTCTTGCTATCTCACCCAGACTAAAACCTAGAGCCCATGGACAAGCTGACCCCAAACCCTTCTTGGACCAACAACCACATTTCACCCAAGGAAATACGTACATTGTCCTGAGTACCCCTTGCATCTTATACCCACAGATGACAACCCTTTACGAGTCTTTTCTCAAGGGCCCAGAAACGATCATGACCCTGACTAGCGATCAGGATTGCCCAAAGATCCTGAAGGACATGATGAAGCATATTCACCTTGAAGGAGATGCAGTTTACATGAGTTATCCCTTCATGGAGAATGGAGTTGAACTTTGGTACGTGGAGGTACACCTCCACCATGTGAAAGGAGTTTGCCCAAAAGCTATGGGTTAATACTTTTTCATCTCTCGAGTGCCACGAACAACATTCTTCGACTCTGTTCGTGAAGCTGCTATGGAGTCCATATGTCAGATTGGAGAAATACTTGAAGCAAGACTTCGTCACACTCAGGAAAGCCTGAGTGGGGTTCATGCAGAGATGATGGAGATGAAGCACACGACCACTGATACGTCTCCAATGTATCTATAATTTTTGATTGTTCCATGCTATTATTTATGAAGTCTTGGATGTTTAATGGGCTTTATCATACACTTTTATATCATTTTTGGGACTAACGTACTAACCCAAAGGCCCAGTCCAGATTGTTGTTTTTTGCCTGTTTCAGGGTTTTGCGGAAAAAGAATATCAAATGGAGTCCAAACGGAATGAAACCTTCGCGAGAGATATTTTTGGAGAAAATCACGCACACGGAGCTTGAGAACCACGTCAGGGGATCAAGGGGCTGCCCACGAGGGTGGGGGGCGCGCCCCCCTTCCCAGGGTGCCCCCTGCCTCGTGGGGCCCCCGAGCGTCCCCCGGTGCCCTCCTTATTCCTATATAAGTCTACGTACTCCGAAACCTTCGACAACAGAGAGAAAACCCTAATTCCACCGCCGTAACCTTCTGTTCCCGTGGGATCCCATCTTGGAGCCTGTTCCGGAGCTCCACCGGAGGGGGATCCATCACGGAGCTCTTCATCATCATCATCATCGCCCTCACCATGAGTTGTGAGAAGTTTACCACAGACCTTCGGGTCCATAGCTAGTATCTGGATGGCTTCTTCTCTCTCTGGATCTCAATACAAAGTTATCCTCGGTCTTCGAGGAGATCTATTCAATGTAATCTCTTTTTGCGGTGTGTTTGTCGAGATCCAATGAATTGTGAGTTTATGATCAAGATTATCTATGAAAGATATTTGGTTCTTCTCTGAACTTTTTATGTGTGCTCATAATATCCTTGCAAGTCTCTTCGAATTATTGGTTTGGTTTGGCCTACTAGATCTATAGTTCTTGCAATGGGAGAAGTGCTTGGCTTTGGGTTCAATCTTGCGGTGTCCTTTCCCAGTGACAGTAGGGGCAGCAAGGCACATATTGTATTGTTGCCATCGAGGATAAAAAGATGGGATTTATATCATATTGCTTGAGTTTATCCCTCTACATCATATCATCTTGCTTAAGGCGTTACTCTGTTATTATGAACTCAATACACTAGATGCATGCTGGATAGCGGTCGATGTGTGGAGTAATAGTAGTAGATGCAGAATCGTTTCGGTCTACTTGTCTCGGACGTGATGCCTATATACAATGATCATGCCTAGATAGTCTCATAATTATTCGCTTTTCTATCAATTGCTCGATAGTAATTTTTTTACCCGCCGTAGAATATCACTATCATGAGAGAAGCCACTAGAGAACACTATGCCCCCGGGTCTATTCCCAACATATCAATCTACATCTACTTTACTTTTATCGCTTTTATTTTTTGTTCTTATAAACCAAAATACCAAAAATATAAACTATCATCTCTATCAGATCTCACTTTCGTAAGTGACCGTAAAGGGATTGACAACCCCTTATCGTGTTGGCTGCGAAGTTCTTATTTGTTTGTGCAGGTGCGAGGGACTCACAGGTGGTCTCCTACTGGATTGATACCTTGGTTCTCAAAAACTGAGGGAAATACTTACACTACTGTGCTGCATCTCCCTTTCCTCTTCGAGGGAATACAACGCAAGCTCGAGAAGTAGCAAGAAGAATTTCTGGCGCCATTGCCGCGGAGGCTTACACAAAAGTCATATACCAAGTACCTATCACAAACCCTTATCCTTCACATTACATTATTTGCCTCTCGTTTTCCTCTCCCCCATTTCACCCTTGCCATTTTATTTTCCCTTCTTTCACCGTGTGTTTATCGTTCGCTTGCTTCTTGTTTGCTTCTGTGTGTTGGATTGCTTGCGTGTGACTATGGCTCAGAACAATACCAAATTGTGTGACTTCTCCAATACCAACAACAATGATTTTATTAGCACTCCGATTGCTCCTATTACCGATGCTGAATCTTGTGAGATCAATGCTGCTTTGTTGAATCTTGTCATGAAAGATCAATTCTCCGGCCTTCCTAGTGAAGATGCCGCTACCCATCTAAACAACTTTGTTGATTTGTGTGATATGCAAAAGAAAAGGGGTACGGGTAACGATATTGTTAAATTGAAGTTATTTCCGTTTTCACTTAGAGATCGTGCTAAAACTTGGTTTTCCTCTTTGCCTAGAAATAGTATTGATTCGTGGAATAAGTGCAAAGATGCTTTTATCTCTAAGTATTTCCCTCCTGCTAAGATCATCTCTCTTAGAAACGATATTATGAATTTTAAGCAACTAGATCATGAGCATGTTGCACAAGCTTGGGAGAGAATGAAATTGATGATACGTAATTGCCCTACACATGGTTTGAATCTATGGATGATTATTCAGAACTTTTATGGTGGCTTGAATTTTGCTTCTAGAAATCTTTTAGACTCGGCCGCGGGAGGCACTTTCATGGAAACCACCTTAGGAGAAGCTACCAAACTAATAGATAATATTATGCTTAATTATTGTCAATGGCACACCGAAAGATCTACTAGTAAAAAAGTGCATGCTATCGAAGAAATTAGTGTTTTGATTGGAAAGATGGATGAACTTGTGAAATTGTTTCCTGCTAAGAGTGCTTCTTCCGATCCGAATGATATGCCTTTGTCCACTTTGATTGAGAATAACAATGAATCTTTGGATGTGAATTTTGTTGGTAGGAATAATTTTGGTAACAATGCTTATAGAGGTAATTTTAATCCTAAGCCTTTTCCTAGTAATTCATCTAATAATTATGGTAATTCCTAAACCAACTCTTATGGAAAGATGCCTTCTGAATTTGAAACTAGTGTTAAGGAGTTTATGATCTCGCAAAATAATTTCAATGCTTTGCTTGAAGAGAAATTGCTTAAGGTTGATGAATTGGCTAGAAGTGTGGATAGAATTACTCTTGATGTTGATTCTTTGAAACTTAGATCTATCCCACCTAAGCATGATATCAATAAGTCTCTCAAAGCCATGAGAATTTCCATTGATGAATGCAAAGAAAGAACCGCTAGAATGCGTGCTAAAAGAGAGGATTATATTAAATCGTGCTCTTCTAGTTATCATGAAAACAAAGATGAAGATCTGAAAGTTATTGATGTGTCTCCTATTAGATCCTTGTTTTCTAGTATAAATCTTGATGAAGATAGGATTTGAGATGATTCTGCTTTAAAGTGTCCCAATGATTCGGAGTTTTTAGATCTTGATGCTAAAATTGCTAAAAGTGGGAGTGAAGAAATTAAAACTTTACATAGTGATGAACCGACTACCATGGATTTCAAGGGATTCAATTATGATAATTGATCTTTGATTGATTGTATTTCCTTGTTGCAATCTGTGCTAAATTCTCCGCATGCTTATAGCCAAAATAAAGCTTTCACCAAACGCATAGTTGATGCTTTGATGCAATCTTATGAAGAAAAACTTGAGTTGGAAGTCCCTATCCCTAGAAAGCTTTATGATGAATGGGAACCTACTACAAAAATAAAAATAAAAGATCATGAATGCTATGCTTTGTGTGATTTGGGTGCTAGTGTCTCCACTATCCCAAAAACTTTGTGTGATTTGGTTGGGTTCCATGAGCTTAATGGTTGTTCTTTAAATTTGCATCTTGCGGATTCCACTATTAAGAAACCTATAGGAAGAATTAATGAAGTTCTTATTGTTGACAATAGGAATTATATGCCCATAGATTTCATTGTTCTTGATATAGATTGCATTCCTTCATGTCCTATTATTCTTGGTAGACATTTCCTTAGAACAATTGGTGCAATTATTGATATGAAGGAAGGAAATATTAGATTCCAATTTCCATTAAGGAAAGGCATGGAACACTTTCCTAGAAAGAAAATCAAATTAGCATATGAATCTATCATGAGAGCCACTTATGGATTGCCTTCCAAAGATGGCAATACCTAGATCTATCTTGTATCGTGCCTAGCTAGGGGCGTAAAACGATAGCGCTTGTTGGGAGGCAACCCAATTTTATATTTTTGTTTTTTTGCTGTTAGGGAATAAATATTGCATCTAGCCTCTGATTAGATGTGGTTTCATGTCATTTTTAGTGTTTGTGACAAGTAGAACCTTTCGGAAGGCTTGTAGGAAGTTTATGTGATCTTGCTGTGAAAAACAGAATCATTAGCGCTCGCTAAAGTGGTCGTCAGATTTTACTGGAGCGTGATTTTTAGTATATTCTTTTTGCAGATGATTGGTAGACAAATTACGAAAATTTACCAATTTAGTTTGAATTTTTTGGAGTTCCAGAAGTAGGCGAAACCTGCAGATTACTATAGACTGTTCTGTTATTGACAGATTCTGTTTTTTGTTTGTTGTTTGCTTATTTCAATGCATCTATGAGTACTATTGGAGGATATGAACCATAGAGAAGTTGGAATAAAGTAGGTTTAACACCAATATAAACAAAGAATGAATTCATTGCTGCACCTTTGAGTAGTGGTTTGCTTTCTTATACTAACGGAGCTCACGAGAATTTTTGTCTAAGTTTTGTGTTGTGAAGTTTTCAAGTTTTGAGTATTGTTTTGATGGACTATGGAACAAGGAGTAGCAAAGGCCTAAGCTTTCCGATGCCCATGTCACCCCAAGTAAATTAAAGATAATCAAAATCCTAAGCTTGGGGATTCTCTGGGAAGGCATCCCCTCTTTCGTCTTCATCCATCGGTAACTATACTTGGAGCTATATTTTTATTCGCAACATGATATGTGTTTTGCTTGGAGCGTCTTGTATACTTTGAGTGTTTGCTTGTTAGTTTTCCACAATCATCCTTGATGGACACACCTATTTGAGAGATTTAAATATGTCCTAGAAATTGTTAGAACACTCTATGTGCTTCACTTATATCTTTTGAGTTGAATAGTTTTTGCTCTAGTGCTTCACTTATACCTTTTAGAGCACGGTGGTGGTAATATTTTGTAGAAATTGTTGAACTCTCATGCTTCACTTATATCTATTTGAGAGTCTATTAAAATAGCATGGTAATGTGTTTAGGCTAAAGAAACTAGTCTTCACATGATAAACATCCAATGTCAATGTAGTAAAAAATTTCACACTAAGTGCATTGAATAGAATGAGATGTTGGATGCTTGATAATTGTTTTGATATATGAGGATAGTGATATTCGAGTCATGCTAGTGGAGTTATTATGAAATTGAGAAATACTTGTGTTAAGGTTAGTGATTCCCGTATCATGCACGTATGGTGAACCGCTATGTGACGAAGTTAGAGCATGAGGTATTTGTAGAGTCCCAACCTTTGTGTGGAGGTCGGAGGCGCGCGATGGTTGAATCCTACCAACCTGCCCCCTAGGAGCACGCGTTGATTGCTTTGTTTTGATGACTCGTACATTTTTGCAATAAGTATATGAGTTCTTATGACTAATGTTGTGTCCATGGATTATACGCACTCTCACCCTCCCACCATTGCTAGCCTCTCTTGTACTGCGCAACTTTCGCCGGTGCCATAAACCCACTATATATCCTTCCTCAAAACAGCCACCATATTATTCCTCAAAACAGCCACCATACCTACCTATCATGGCATTTCCATAGCCATTCCATGATATATTGCCATGCAACTTTCCACTGTTCCGTTCATATGACACACATCATATTGTCATATTGCCATGCATGATCATGTAGGTGACATCGTATTTGTGGAAAAGCCACCATGCATAATTTTCATATATGTCACTCTTGATTTATTGCACATCCCGGTACACCGCCGGAGGCATTCATGTAGAGTCATACTTGTTGCAGTATCGAGTTGTAATAAAAGTGTGATGATCATCATTATTAGAGCATTGTCCCATGTGAGGAAAGGCCAATAAAAAAAGAGATGGCCCAAAAAAATATATAGAGAGAGGCTAATAAAAAAAAGGAGAAAGCCCCTCCAAAAAAATGAGAGAAAAGAGAGAAGGGACAATTGCTACTATCTTTTTCCACACTTGTGCTTCAAAGTAGCACTATGTTCTTCATTGTAGAGAGTCTCATATTTAGTCACTTTCATATACTAGTGGGAATTTTCATTATAGAACTTGGCTTGTATATTCCAACGATGGGCTTCCTCAATTGCCCTAGGTCTTCGTGAGCAAGCAAGTTGGATGCACACCCACTAGTTTCTTTTGATGAGCTTTCATACATACTTAGCTCTAGTGCATCCGTTGCATGGCAATCCCTACTCACTCACATTGATATCTATTAATGGGCATCTCCATATCCCGTTGATACGCCTAGTCAATGTGAGACTATCTCCCTCCTTTTCGTCTTCTCCACAACCACCTCTAATCCACCCATAGTACTATATCCATGGCTCACGCTCATGTATTGCGTGAAAGTTGAAAGGTTTGAAAAGATAGAGTATGAAAACAAGTGCTTGGCTGAAATCGGGGTTGTGCATGATGTGAATATTTTGTGTGATGAAGAGGGAGCATAGCCAGATTACATGATTTTGTAGGGATAACTTTCCTTAGCCATAGTATTTTGAGAAGACATGATTGCTTTGTTAGCATGCTTGAAGTATTGTTATTTCTTATGTCAATATAAACTTTTATCTTGAATCTTTCAGACCTAAACATTCATGTCACAATCAAGAGAATTACATTGAAAAACTATATTGGTTAGCATTCCACATCAAAAATTCTTTCTTTATCATTTACTTACTTGAGGACGAGCAGGAATTAAGCTTGGGGATGCTTGATACGTCTCCAACGTATCTATAATTTTTGATTGTTCCATGCTATTATTTATGAAGTATTGGATGTTTAATGGGCTGCATCATACATTTTTATATCATTTTTGGGACTAACCTACTAACCCAAAGGCCCAGTCCAGATTGCTGTTTTTTGCCTGTTTCAGGGTTTTGCAGAAAAATAATATCAAACGGAGTCCAAACGGAATAAAACCTTCGCGAGAGATATTTTTGGAGAAATCACACACACGGAGTTTGAGAACCACGTTAGGGGATCAAGGGGCTGCCCACGAGGGTGGGGGGCGTGCCCCCTTCCCAGGGCGCGCCCCTGCCTCGTGGGGCCCCCGATCGTCCGTCGGTGCCCTCCTTCTTCCTATATAAGTCTACGTACCCCGAAACCTTCGACAACAGAGAGAAAACCCTAATTCCACCGCCGTAACCTTCTGTTCCCGTGGGATCCCATCTTGGAGCCTGTTCCGGAGCTCCATCGTAGGGGGATCCATCACGGAGCTCTTCATCATCATCATCATCATCATCATCATCATCATCATCGCCCTCACCATGAGTTGTGAGTAGTTTACCACAGGCCTTCAGGTCCATAGCTATATCTAGATGGCTTCTTCTCTCTCTCTGGATCTCAATACAAAGTTATCCTCGGTCTTCAAGGAGATCTATTTGATGTAATCTCTTTTTGCGATGTGTTTGTCGAGATCCGATGAATTGTGAGTTTATGATCAAGATTATCTATGAAAGATATTTGGTTCTTCTCTGAACTTTTTATGTGTGCTCATAATATCCTTGCAAGTCTCTTCGAATTATTGGCTTGGTTTGGCCTACTAGATCTATAGTTCTTGCAATGGGAGAAGTGCTTGGCTTTGGGTTCAATCTTGCGGTGTCCTTTCCCAGTGACAGTAGGGGCAGCAAGGCATGTATTGTATTGTTTCCATCGAGGATAAAAAGATGGGGTTTATATCATATTGCTTGAGTTTATCCCTCTACATCATGTCATCTTGCTTAAGGAGTTACTCTGTTCTTATGAACTCAATACACTAGATGCATGCTGGATAGCGGTCGCTGTGTGGAGTAATCTCTACTCCTAATGGAGCAGTTGGTAGTCTTTGTTCCAGGTTTTTTTTCGTTCGACCTCGTCTGGTTTTTTTCAACCGGTTTTTTCGTCACACCATCCCCACCCCCACCCCACCCCACTCACCGCACGCAGTCAAAACAAAACATCTCGCAAAGCGCAAAAAAGCAGTTCTATCGATCCCTTCGAGAACGACGCAATTAATACAAACTGAATCATTTCCTAGAAAAAATACAGACGCAATCAATTCATGCATGTACCTCCACCAATTTTCTCCCCCTCTCGATTTTCTATTTAAATTGGTTTTGATCTGACCGAACAAACCAGTATCAATCTTTGGTAACACAATCAATTCTCATATGGTAATCAATGTCTTATTTGGCAACGCATAATGCAATCAATTCACGTCAATCACGGACATATTCTTCTCTTACTTATATTGGTTTATTTTTATCCTTTTTTGCTTATTCATTTTTCTCTACATATATATATCTTTCCCTTCCACTATTTGCCGCGCTAGGATAGGATACGCAAGACCCTATGTGCGCCGCCGCTAGGCCCCGCTCGCACCGCGCCGGGAGACCTCCACGACTCCACCCTCTCTAGGAGAAGAGGCCGGAGCACCATGACGAGGGAAGATTATCGCGTTGTCAAGTACTCACCTCAAGTCTACGCCACACACTCGAGACCCAGATCCATGTCGCCTCTGCGCACCTACATCGAGTGCTACCGCCGAGCCTTTTTCTCGACGTCATCGCCTGACCATCACTGCCGAACCAGGCCTCCCCACAAGCCTCCTGCCCTTCTCCATTTCAGCGTAGAACCATCACCAAGCCTTTTTCATCATCGAGTCACCTGGAGACGGGAAGCAGGAAGATGTCGCGGGAGGTCGTGCATCTTTTTCAAAGGACGGAGGTTGGCCAGACCACACACTCCCGGGCAAATGGCTCGATCGTCAACTACTACAAGGAGGCGGCCACTTGTGATTTATAAATGTCTTCATGTTTATAATTTTCAGTTAATTTTCTTGTGTGCTAGATTGCCATATTTGATGTATTTTTGCTTGATATAGTTACATGGATCTTCAAGGGGCAATGCCCTGATGCCAAGCAAACATGCATGATGCAGATATGTACTTTACTTGCTCCCATGAATATATTTTGTCTTATTTCTCATGAAAATCAGACGCTCAATACAATGAGGCCATGCTTGTGCATCATCACTAATAACAATCATTGTGGCCATGTATGTGATTTAAGAACGATATTTGGGACAATATTTGTGTGAGTACAATTTCAAAGAAGGATTGATGATGTTATTTCTTTCATGTGCGGTAACTCGGAGTTAAGATTACACATAAACCAAGAGTCAGGAAGAGATAAATAGATTATTCATTTGAGCTATATGTATCTATATTCCCGTGGCAACACACGGGAAATTTCCTATCACTTAAGAAAGACCATGGCTGATGAGGAAATCAGTAAACAACATGAAGGTCCATCCAATTGAATCTCGAACTTGCCTCTCCGTCGACAGAGAAAATAAAAAACAAGGGTTAAGCCTAGCTGCAATTAATTGATAGTTGATGAAGAAGCTGGTAATACTTTCAGGCACATGTGATATCTTTTAGATAGCTGATATAGAAGTTGACATCTTTTATATAGCATTTTCTTAAGCTCCTGAATTTTGAGATCTTTTATATAGAAGCTTCCTTGGGGAGGGGACAAATAAAAAAAAGCAAAATTTGTTATCACACTGTAACCGGCCACACAATAACCAATACTACAAGAAAGAATCAGCAGGAACCAACAGCAGAATACACAAGATAGAAAAACAAAATTGCATCATGATATCTTTCAAATAAATTAGAAGCAAGCAATTCCAAGAAGGAAATCATGAAGGCCCTGATAGTAAGATCAGTGCCAGATCAAAACTGCAAGCAAGCATTTCAAGAACAATATACAAAACCAAACAACAAATTAGCTCAAGCAGATTTATTGGAAGATGTATAGTATGCGAAGTATTCGTTATAGTAACCTGACTATAGATTACTCTTTAATGTGCAAAGTTTGCAGTGCTGATTTCCTAGATGTTGTATCAATGTGATCTAAGTGATTTGTAAAGATAACATGAATAAACATAACCTGAGGTGATTTATATAAATGAAAAACAAAGAACTATAAAGAACATGCTGCTAAATGTTTTTGCACAAGGTAAAACTTGAAGTAAGGCAATTAATATATGATGAACATTCACATCAAGCAATGTTATCTTCTTCACAGGGAGCTGTCATACATACATGCTCAACGGTTTTTCATTGGTCTTGTATTCCTATTGGTTACAACTTTACAGATGGATTAAGATTGCTACGAGCAGGAGACCATCATGATGCTCCCTTGTCGGCTCCAAGTAATGTAACACTGGCTTATGGCACTTATGTACCAGAAGATTCATATGGTACAGAACGATCCGCATTTTCATATGACATAATTTATGCATACGGGTGTTCATGTTGGTGTAGAGCGTACGTCATGATTGTTGATCTGCTAATTTTAGGTTGTGATGCTTTAAGCGATAAGATGCATACGTCTTATCAGACTAAGAAAAATACATGAAAGGAACTGGTGGTACAATGCAACGATAGCGGATCAGAACACAAGCTGGGGCAGATAAACGAACCCACACGAGATAATCATTAGAGGAAAATTGCTCTGCGTCCCCTTAGTATATCAAGTAAGATTGTTTTATGTTTCATCTTAACATGCATGGTATGTACATATAATTGTACGTACGTATTCATGGTTCAACCATTTAAATAAATACCGACCACGCATGTTGAATCAGATAACCCAGCTAGCTCGGGCTTACCATCACCTGTCAAGGTAGCAGTTGCCGAGACGGTCGATGGGGATGCCGATGTCGCCGGCGCTGGGGCGTTCCACTTTCTTTGCCAGCTACTGCAACGGGAGGCAGGCCACGACGGCGCGTGGTTTGAGCCGGATGAGAGCACTGTCGTGTGTCTGGCAGGTGGCAACGTTGGGGACTTGGGGACGAACGGCCAGCACACGCCATGCCGCAGAGTTGGGGAGCAGTCGTCGCTCCTGGCCGTGGCTGTGAGGCCGGGTCACGGCGCCACGGCTCATCAAGGAAGAGGAAACCACATCAAGGAGGAAATTAAAGGAAGAAGAAGAGGAGGAGAGGGGGCGGATCAAGTTAAATTAGAAGAGAAGGAGAGGGGGTGGATCAAGAAGGGGGAGCGGTGTACCGGAGATGCTGGCAATGCAGATCGAGCCGCCGCGCTTCGGATCCACCTGCTACCTCGCCGGAGATGAACACCGCCGCGGATGTGAGGAGAACAAGACTGGATCGAGCCCCCGTGCCCGTGTCAGTAAGCTCGCTGATTCCGTCCCCATTGGTCGCACCGCACATAGCTCGTCGGAGCCCCTAGCCGCGCCGATGCGGTGGTCGGTGGGCGGAGTCGCATGGTCGACGCGCGCGGCGATGCTGCGGGGGAGGGGAGATGGCCGAGATGTAGGAGTGAGTGGAGAAGAGAGGTGAATGAGCCACAAGACTGGCCGCCGCATGGGACTGATGTGGTAGTCGGCGGGCGGAGTCACGCGGTTGCGGGCTCGACGACTCGCGCGACGATGCGGCGGGGGGAGGGGAGAGGGCGAGGGGTGGCTGGTGAGTGGAGAGGACCGGTGAGTGAGCCCCAAGATCTGCCACGGCATGGGACAGATCCCGCGGTCGACGGGCGGAGTCGCGTGGGCGCCGGCTCATCAAGGCACGCGGCGATGCGGCGGGGGAGGGGAAAGTGCGAGAGGAAGTGAGTGAGTGGAGGGGAGAGTGCTGAGTGAGTGGGGTTAGGGTTGTGATGCGGTGGGGAGAGGGGAAAAGCGAGGGGTGGCCAGTGAGCCCAGAGGCCAGCGTGCCAGGTGGGCTGTCGAGCCGGTCGTGAGGCAACTTTGTCGTGCCTGGGCCGGGAAGGCCAGCAGGCGTGCCTGGCCGGGAAGTGCCGTGTCTGGCCCGTGTAATCCTGGCTGGGCCATGCCGTGTCGGGCCGGCCCATTTGTCCAGGTATACTGTAATCCCTCCAAAAATATAATGTGGATAAGGTAATTTCTTTTATAGTTATTTTAAGGGGGCTAAGTTTGGGTGCTGGTTGGGCTGTGGTGGATAGCTAATTTGGGCCTTGTGTGCAAATTTTACTCAACGATAGAAATGCTAGACTCGCATGTGTAGGAATTTATGATAAAAAGACATAGATATTAAAAGTATACATACCTCACAGAAATAATAAAAGTGTATATATATATATATTAAAGGAAAATGGTTGTGTACTCCTGGGAGTACGTACTCCCGCTCCTCATATACCACATAGATGAATCTTTTATACCTCTTTATTATTTTTAATATACTTTATTAGTAATTATTAGATACCCCAAAATGAGTTTCATGAAAAAATTCATGTGAGTCTACATATTTTTAAATGTTTACGTATATACTGATGTGTTTGTACGTGAAAAAGGTATATTACAAAAAGTACGTCGCAAATGATATTTTTTCAACAAAACTCGTATTGCGGTATCTTAGAATATTTAATGAAGTATATTGAGAATGATAAAGAGGTATAATTAATGCGTATATGAGGTATATTGAGGATTGAAGTACATACTCCCAGGAGTACAGAAAAGGAGTCCTATATTAAATATGGTTCATAAAAGTAAATAATTTTTATACTTACCTTTCATATACTAAGGGTATGACAATAAAATTGAGAGAAAAAATATATATACTTGGTTGAAGAAGGTTTGTTTGCATGTTTTTTTTCTTTAGTTGGACAATTTTCCATGGCCTATATTTAAATAATTTTCAGATGATTATTTACTTATATATGAACATTACAGTTTGTTGTTTTCCCCAAATTTTGTGTTACTACAATTATTTAATCAACATATTTTCCTAATAATGTCAAATGTGTTTTTTATAGAGAAAATAGTTGTGTTAGTTTCACTTTTATTTTTTCCAGATATTATATATGATTATATTATGCAGTAGAAAATATCATTTATATTTCATCCTATATATATTTCACAAACCCTCCTATACACTACATGGATCTAAGATTTTGTGCAAGTTATCGTAACTCTGCATTCTATGTGGCATTAGTATTAACATGCTGAAGCAATATTTAGTTTTTTACTTAGTCCATGATGCTAGAGTCAACAAGATGTCAGAAGTTTTGCGAGAAGGAAACTACCCAGACGTTGGCAGCATTATTTGATAGTTGGCCTGGGATGGACAACACCATCTCATCGTGCAACATGGTAAGTAAAGTATTTTGTCTATTGTTATCATGTTTATTGTTGTTTCTAATAGCTCCACTTGTAGATTTATCTTCCCTATGCATTCATCGGCCGATACATCATATACGTGATCGACAAACAGGCACGTCGGATATATATTATGGACCCTATTCAAACATCACAATCGTTAGAGGGTAAAAATTTGGGGCATGCACTGAAATTAAAAACTTTTGCAATGGATTTCAAAGAAGCACTCGAAATAAAGCTGCCTGGTTGGAATTCTGATATTTCTAAATGCAACATTTATTTCCATTTGGTATTCCAACGAGTATAGACGGGTAATGAATTCATAATAAAATAAACATTTATTTTTGTTATCACTATATTTTTTACATTATTAATTTAAAATATTGCAGGAATGTGTCTGGCTATTTTGTTTTTCATTTTATGCTCTGGTGGAACGGTACATAATTGATCAAGCCGGTTTGCGCGGTGAGTATTGTCCGTTACATGTTTTAGGACCTTCGGTGTGAAATTTGCTTATTAACTACATATATCGTTTGTGTAGGATGGGTATGAGTTGAGGAAGCAGTTTTTATTATACCAGCTAAAACACCGTGGGAATGAAGCTAAAGACAATTTTCCTGATATTGTTAAAGAATTTCTTATGCGCATCATCTAGATATTGATAATTTTGTAATAGATGTTTAACTGGAACATCACTCAGTTTGTTACATGGACATGTGGTTAGTCTTTCTTTTTGTTATCAATTTTCATTGCAAAATGGACTTCAATTATTCAGTAATTGTGTTTGTGTTATATTGTTTGTGCATGTGAAATTTAACATGTAACTCTTGTAAACTTTTTCAAGAGCCCGTGGCAACGCACGGGCACTCTACTAGTAGTAGTAGATGCAGAATCGTTTCGGTCTACTTGTCTCGGACGTGATGACTATATACAATGATCATGCCTAGATAGTCTCATAATTATTCGCTTTTCTATTAATTGCTCGACAGTAATTTGTTTACCCGCCGTAGAATATCACTATCATGAGAGAAGCCACTAGAGAACACTATGGCCTCTGGGTCTATTCTCAACATATCAATCTACATCTACTTTACTATTATCGCTTTTATTTTCTATTCTTATAAACCAAAAATACCAAAAATATAAACTATCATCTCTATCAGATCTCACTTTCGTAAGTGACCGTAAAGGGATTGACAACCCCTTATCGTGTTGGCTGCGAAGTTCTTATTTGTTTGTGCAGGTGTGAGGGACTCGCGCGTGGTCTCCTACTGGATTGATACCTTGGTTCTCAAAAACTGAGGGAAATACTTACGCTACGGTGCTGCATCTCTCTTTCCTCTTCGAGGGAATACAACGCAAGCTCGAGAAGTAGCAGCCACCATGATGAAGCGAAAGATCGATGGTTTCAAGAATCACATTGCACGATTCCAGTGGGACTAAAGCATCCTTAGCTATGAAAAATGAATAAAGATAGAAGGAGTGCTTAACCATATCAAACTATGTGGATGGTAGCATCTGTAGTAAAGCACCTTTGAAATTTGAGTGTTGAATAGTGATTCAGGAAGTAATAAAAGATTTCATATGAGGAGAAACTGAATTACGGATGAACGTGTGCATTTTGTTTAGGGCGATACCTTTTGTGTGAACACTGGACCAATAGAAAGGACAATGTTGCTCCAAATAGTGGACTTGGCACAAATAACTTGGAGTTTATTCATGATATGATGCTTATCCCAAGGGTATGAGGGAAAGAAGTACAATTGGTTTTAAAAAGGGTGTAATGCTGGAGTATGGAGCAATAGTGACTCCAAAGATGAGTTAAGGATATACAAGTCTGAAGTGGATCCATAAGCCGAGGACCTAGAGAGGCTACGTAATCACAAGGGAACCACGAGACTTTTCAGAAGTAATATGTTTCTGCTGAAATATACCAGGGCACTATGCTAGAAATTGTCCCAAGGAGAAGGAGAGTTGTGCTAAGTTGTTGAGTTGAAGAATGCAATGGAAAATGTAGTAGATCATAGTAAGTTGAGAATCAATATAGTTAGCATCATTGGAATTGGTTGGAATTTTGTGAGTTGTTACTATATAGGCAGTGAGTGAAATCATGATACATGGAATAAGATTTTGAAGAGAACTAGCGTTTTTCATTTAAGGGTGGTAGAACCCAACACCATTACCCGAATACAAGAGGTAGTGGTTAGTTACGTCAGACTTTGGAATGGACCACTCAATGATGAGTCTGAGTAATTATATTTTAGTTTGCACCAACAGAAGGAAGGGAAATCGTACAATTGGATGGATTTAAGAATGCTATGAAGCTGGATGTTGGAAGAATGATCAGTTGCAACTCGATGATGAGACCAAGTGTTACTAGTGAGGAGATGAGTCATAAATCGCAGGCCCCAGGACCTGTCAAGAAAGCAAGCACACTCTTGCTGAAGGAAACCCCCCGGTAGAAATTACGACTTTGTCAACAGACGATCTTATAGGAGTTTACGCAAAAACCTGAGAGTTGTGAATAACGATAGTTTGTTGTTCAGCTTGCAGAAATAACGGATATATCCGAACTCAGTTAGTCGACAAGAGAAATTCTGCAATGCTCATGAGGATGACCGAGTGTTAGAATGCGAGATTCACTAAACCGTATACAAGGTAATGATTTGGGTGCGGGATGGATTGATCACCATACTGACTTTCTCTTATTATTCGCCTATGTTATATGGGATGGTAAAACTGAGTGACTTACGTATGGTAGAGAGACACCGATGTCAAAACTTTGTTTAAACCTTAGACTGGTATGACAAATTTTCCCCTATACAAGGCAGTTGTTGCCAACCGTAGGATATACGGTGAGAATGAAGCTCGGACCCGTTTTCTGCAGGGACCCAGTTAATTTTGTTTGATGACCACCATGGGATATCGATAGTTGTTTAGTACTGGCGCCAGACCTGTCAAGAAGAACCAGTCTCGGAAAAACCTTACCAGGATGAAAGGACACAAGAATTAAGGACAAAGGTTATGCCACTACTAGAAGAGCCTAGAGAAGGAATTATCCCGTAGATTTGAGAAGATCGACCGTGTCAACAAATAGGGACGGTGTATATGAGCTCTTGATGGAACCATAACCATGCTTCTAAGTGTGATAGCACACTAGACCATACCGATCAATGTATTTATTAGGAGACCCCAAACCCCAACCTATTTCTTCCTAGCCTCTTCGAATCTTGAGGACGAGATTCATTTTAAGTGTGGTAGGTTTGTGACATCCCAAAATTCTAAATTTTGGAATGTTATATTAAATAGATAGTTTTGATTGTCTGTTTGATTCTGGTGTGGTTGCTTGTGTGAATTTGAGTGGAATTTGAAACTTTTGAAAGTTAAATGAGAGGGAATAAAATGACTTTCCCAAACTTTCACCTTGCATTTTATGTCCCCCATGAATTCAAATTCATTGCACCACTAAACCCTAGAATGAAGATGATATGACTTCTTCCATTTAATTAAATGAAAAGGGTTTTTGAAAGGATTTTGAATTCCATTCTTGAAATATTTTAAATTCAGAAACTTTATGCAACTCAAGGATTTTCCGAGAGAAGATAAAATGACTTCTTCAAATTATAGGAAATATGAGTTGGAAGTTCCTTTGAAGTATTTTGAAATTTATTTTCAAATTTGAGTTATTTGGTTTTTATTCAAATTATCATTGTCCAAAAATAAAATATATGGAAAATAGGGTAAAATGATTCCCTACAGTATAAAATTGGGGATAAATAAATTTGATATCATTTTGGATTTTAAAAAATGATTTTATTGGTTTTTATTGCAACAGTAGCACTGTTTGATTTACTCAAATTTTTGTGGATTTGATTTTATTCTAATTTTTTTTATGTTGTGGGAAATATTTTTCTGAAAAATTTGATATATAATATGCCTATATAAAAGTTTCCTCTTTTTTCGTTATTTAGTTTTTCTTTTCTGTTTCTATTAAAAAAAGAAAACCGCGCGTGCGCCTTTATTTATCTGCCGCCCACGTGCGCAGCTTACTACCAACGGGCGTTTTTTTTTCCTTTCCTCCTTATGGGCCAAGCCCAGTCAGTCTTTTTTTTTTCTTTTTCTTCCCAAATGTTTTTTTTCTTTCGGCCGAAAAAAATATGTAAGCGTACGGCGCGACCGGGCCGAATCCTTTTAGCCCATACGGTTCTCCCAGTTTCGTTTATTTCGTCTACGTTTAGTCCCACATTGCTTAGCCTTTGACCCATAAGCCTCTATTCCACCTATAAATATAGACCCATAGAGCCTCCAAAAATCATCCGATTCGGGTTAAATCAATATTTTGGTTTGACTAGATTCACAAAAGAAATTTTTTTATTTCTTCTCTCCGGCGGGAATTCTGAAAGTCGTTTCCTCTCTTCAAAGTTGTCTTTTCTCTACCTTATAAAGGTATCTTTCTTCGTATTTTTTATACTCCCGTAGCTTATTATATTTAAAGTAGTGTATGGTAGAATAATTAGATTATCAATTAGTCTCTGTATTTATACATTAGACCTAGAATTGTTCTAGCCGTAGTTATTTTTCCTTTCGTAAAACAGCTTGACCCTGATTTTTCAAATAGCCATAACTTTTTAGTCGTTAATCCAAATTAGATGAAACCCACGCCTAGATTTTCGTCTTGATCTCACCCATCTAGTGAATCTATCACATAAACTTTTGGCAACTTTCAAATTTTGAAATTTATTCAAATTCATATTCAAAATTCTTTTGATCATATCTTTTTAACCGTAACTCCGTTTGAGTTGATTCTTCTTGCAAATCGAAGCTCTTGACCTAAACTTTCCGATAAGGCCAAATTCACTTAATTTTGGTATTGTTAGAAATTGTTTTCTATTGCAAGAGTTATCCGCTTGTTTTCGGAGTTTTCTGAAGTGTTTTCTTCGTTCTTTCTGATCTTCTGAGTGATTGCTTATGTGTGGTTACTATTGATTACTTACGATAGATTGATCGGAGTGTGATGAGTAGACCTATCATGAGTAATGAGTGTGAAGAATCCACATCAACAGTACCAGGCAAGTTCATACTTTGACCATACTTTTCCAATACCCAGTTTTCATTACATTAGTTATATCCTCAAACACTTGCATGAGTAGGACTGGTTACATGAGATGATGCTTTGTAGTTCACGAGGTAGGAACCCAATGACTTGAGATCAACCCAAGGAATATACGCTTTGTTACTTTTTTCTTAGCCATGCTTGTAGACATGGATTGGTATGTTAGATTCATGAAAGTTGCGAGAGTAATATTTAACTAAGGGAAACTTCAGGTGGAAACTTTAATACACATCTGGGTGGATTGGTTGGGGCACCCTAGAGCACCCAGTGGTTTGCTCGGGCACCTGGAGGGTCCAGTGTTGTCCTAGGGGATCCCCGAGGACCCGTGTGATCACCCTATTGGAATGCTACCCAGGCTCAAAGGGATCATATGTGACGCCCCCGATTTGACCGTACACTAATCATGCACGCAATTGTGTACGACCAAGATCATGGACTCACTGAAAGATATCACAACACAACTCTAGACACAAATTAAAACAATACAAGCTTTATATTACAAGCCAGGGGCCTCGAGTGCTCGAATACAAAAGCTCAAAAACACAAGAGTCAGCGGAAGCAACAATATCTGAGTACAGACATAAGTTAAACAAGTTTGCCTTAAGAAGGCTAGCACAAAAGCAACAACGATCGAAAAGGCAAGGCCTCCTGCCTGGGACCTCCTAACTACTCCTCGAAGCCGAACTCCATGTAGAAACATCATCGGGATCCTCTGGCTCCTGGGATCCACCATCTGGTTGCGTCATCCGAGAAGAAGGGACAAAAGGGGAAAAGGGGGAGAAAAGCAACCGTGAGTACTCATCCAAAGTACTAGCAAGCAAGGATCTACAGTACATATGCAATGATATCTGTGTAAAGGGGTAATATATGTGGACTGAACTGCAGAAAGCAGAATAAGAGGGGGGATAGCTAATCCAATCGAAGACTACGCTTCTCGTAACCTCCATCTTGTAGCAGAAGATGAGGGTAGCTGGAAAGTAACAAGTATCCTCGCTTCTCGCAGCCTCCGTCTTGCAGCAGTAGAAGGGAGTAGATGGTAAGTTCACCAAGTAACAATGTATAGCATAATCCTACTCGGCGATCCTCCCGCACATCACCCTGTGAGAGAGCAACCACCGAGTTGTATCTGGCACTGGTAAGGGTGTGTTTTATTAAGTATCTGGTTCTAGTTGTCATGAGGTCGGAATACAACTCCGGGTCGTCCTTTTACCGAGGGACACGGCTATTCGAATATATTAACTTCCCTGTAGGGGTGCACCACATAACCCATCACGCTTGACCCCATTTGGTCGGACACACTTTCCAGGGTCATGCCCGGCCTCGGAAGATCAACACGTCGCAGCCCTACCTAAGCACAGCAGAGAGGTCAGCATGCCGGTCTAAGTCCTAAGCACACAGGGGTTTGGGCCCATCGCCCAATGCACACCTGTACGTTGCGAGGGCGGCCGGTGAGCAGACCTAGCAACCTCCATTACTAAGGAAGTTACGTTACGCGGTCTAACCCGGTGCGCGCCGTTAAGCCGCTGACGTCAGGAAGGCTTCGGCTGATACCACGACGTCGAGTACCCATAACTATTCCCACGTAGCTGGTTAGTGCGTATAGGCCAACGGCCAGACTCAGATCAAATATCCAAACTCGTTAAGCGTGTTATTACAAAAATAACCGCGGTCAACGACCAGGGCCAGACCACCTCTCCACTGGGTGTCTCAACCTGCCCTGTCGCTCCGCCACAAAGATCCACTCGGGGGCCGTCGGAACTCAGGCCCACCACTACCTGGATGGAGCCACCTGTCCTTTCAGCCCCCATATCGGAATCACTTATGGGTACTCAAAGAGCCGACCCGACTTTAGTCACATCATGTATCATGTAAAGTGTATGTAGTATATACCCGTGATCACACCCAAGTGATCACGGCCCGATAGAATAGCAGGGCAGACGGACAAGGGTGTAGGGCCACTGATGGAGTACTAGCATCCTATACTAAGCATTAGGATGGCAGGTAAAGTATCAACAGTTGTAGCAACAATGACATGCTATGCAGCAGAATAGGAGTAACCGAACAGTAACATGCTACACTACTCTAATGCAAGCAGTAGAGAGAAGAATAAGCGATATCTGGTGATCAAAGGGGGGCTTGCCTGGAAGCTCTGCAGACGAAAGGAATCTTCGGAAGCGTAGCCGTAGTCGAACACCGAAGCATCAATGGTCTCGGGGTCTATCACAATATCGGAGTCTACCGAAAATAAGCAACGAAGGGGAAACAAATAAATAACAGAGCAAACAATAGGATCACAAAGCATAACATGGCAAAAGGCGGGGCTACGTGTGACCTAACGCGGTGCTCGGTGATACAGGCGAAGAGGAATAACATCCGGGAAAGTATTCCCGGTGTTAGGCATTTTCGGGCAGATGAAACGGAGGTGGCGGACGAACGGACCGCGCATTCGGATTCGTCTCGTCGTTCTAATCAACTTTCATGTACAAAGTATTTTGATCCGGGTTACGAATTATTTTATATTAACTTTCAAAGTTTTATTCATTTTCTGGAATTAACAGATTTAAAATATGTATTAAATTCGAAACAATATAGTGAAACACTTTTGTACCCAGACTGAGCCAACCACAATCAATGACAGGTGGGGCCAGTCAAAGTCAACAGCACAGTCAGCTGTTGACTTGGTGATGTCTACACACGCTTCTACTCTTGTAGACTATGTTGGGCCTCCAAGCGCAGAGGTTTGTAGGACAGCAGCAATTTCCCTCAAGTGGATGACCTAAGGTTTATCGAACTCAGGGAAGTAGAGGTTGAAGATGGTCTCTCTCAAGCAACCCTGCAACTAAGATACAAGAAGTCTCTTGTGTCCCCAACACACCTAATACACTTGTTAGATGTATAGGTGCACTAGTTCGGCGAACAGATGTTAAATGGCAAGTGATATGGATGGCAAAACAAAGTAATATAAATCTGTAATAAAAAAATGCAGCAAGCAAACAAGTGGTAAACGTGAGCACAAATGTTATTGCAATGGTGGAAACAAGGCCTAGGGTTCATACTTTCACTAGTGGCAACTCCCAACAACATTAACATAATCGAATCACATGATATTTCCCATCAAACATGCAAAGGGGACACACTCGGAGGTCATTCCTTCGTGGTCAAGAGAGGACGAGAATTATGTAGGGCTACAAAAGCACACCTCAAAGTTCGTAGTTCCCAATCTAAGGATTTCCCAATGTCACCGCGGCCATCCAAAGAGAGTCCCACAATCACCACAACATATCTAAAGGATAGTCAAAGACAAGCACCAAGAGACTCTCAATCTTCAATCAACACACAAAAAGGAAATCACTCATGAAATTATTCTTCTAATCCATGTCCAATAGACCGCTGTCACCTTGGTCTCGGGGATTATACTAGATAAAGACAAGTGAGTACATCAATCCAATACATAGAGGAAGGGGAAATATCATGGGATCACCCTAGATTAACATAGCCTATGATCACAACGAAGATCACATCATGGGAGAGAGAATTGACCACATAGCTACTGGTAAGAACCTCAGCCCCGAGGAGGAACTACTCCCGCCTCATGGAGGGAGGAAGCAACGTCGATGGAGATGAATCCGGGGGCACTTCCCCGTCCCGGTAGGGTGCCGGCGCAGGAATTCTGGTCCCCCGAAGCTTGATGGCGATGGCGGCGGAGATCGGAATCGCGTCTGGAGAAAAGGGGTCCGGAATCAGGGTTTCCGCGACACGGTGTAAATATATGCCAAAGGGGGGCATCAGAGGGGGTCAGGGGTGCCCAGGTGCCCCCCCGGCGCAGCCCAGGGGGGGGGGGCGTGGGCAGGCCGCCTGGAGCCCCTGTGGGTCCCCTCCAGCCCTACTTTGGCCGCATGGAAGCTTCCGGAATGCTGATTTTTTATATATTTTTTCCGGAATTTTTCTGGCAATTTTCGTAATGGGAAAACCTGAAATACAAAAACAACAGAAAACAGAAACTGGCACTGGGGTGCACTGAGTTAATAGGTTAGTCCAAATATGATCAAAAGTGTATGGAAGTGTATAAATAACATAGCAATATCACCCAAAAGAGGCATGGAGCAAGCAGAAATTATAGATATGTTTTGGACGTATCAACATCCCCAAGCTTAATTCCTGCTCGTCCTCGAGTAGGTAAATGATAACAAGAATAATTTTTGTGGTGACATGCTATTAACCATATAGGGCTTTTTATAGTCATATGACAAAAGCTTACTGAGACAATGAATCTGTAGTAATTAAGTTGCCTCATGAGAAAATCACAAAGAACTGCAAGTTTTACAATTTGATACTGAAACATCAAATAGATTTGTAATGAACATGATGTGCAAATATGATAAAGTGATATCTAGCTTGCCCCCTTTAGTGAAGCAAAACATAAATGCAGGAGCACCTCCATGGTTTAAGTGATGACTAGATACAATGATTTCAAAATGAACGATATCATAATCATGCAAAAGACAATGCTACTTTGGGACAATGCACATTACACTCAGAATGACAATCATGCTCTCAGTAGTTGGTGCTTTTAAAAGAAGGTGGAGACTCTCGAATCTTGGCTTTTGTTGGCAAGGTTGAAAACCCGTGGTCGGAAGCAAAGACAAAACATGTACCAAAGCTCTTGGTTTTAAAAACAGAGTTAATAATTAATTTTTTGAATATGCATGTTTCATCAACGAATGCTAGCAGATAAATCAATTACTTTTTGAGATGGACAAGTTTCGAGGAACGGTCCCGAATAAGGACGATCACATCCTCTTAATCTCCTTTGTTTATCACTGCCAAAGTTTTCTGATTTCTCATGAACAAAGCGTGAAGGAGGGTTTGTTTGTTATATTAATTTTGAGACGGGCACACTCATTGCCAGTTCCTTCTCGTATTATGGGTTTGCACATTATACATGCAATCCCGGGGTGAAGCTTGTCCAACTTAAAAAGATCATGAATTAACTACTACTTCCTCATGAGCTAAAACAGAGGCACAAAATAGAAATGCATTTTTTTGAATAATTTCGAGATGGCACATGAAAGTCTTCGTTAGGAATGGCAGGTAAATACCATGTATAGGAAGGTATGGTGGACTCATATGGCATAAATGGTTTAAAAGATTTTGGATGCACAAGCAGTCAGTCCGCTTAGTACAGGCGAAGGTTAGCAAAAGACTGGGAGCGACCAACTAAAAGAGCAATGACGGTCATAATCATGCAGAGCGACAAAGCAACATTGAATCAGGCATGGAAGTTATATCGCTACTCAGAAATAAAAGATCATCAAGGCTTGACAGACTTTCTTTACAGTCTTAAATATGCGTGAGCATACGCCAAGTCAATCAAAATAAATTCTTGAAGGAAGATATTACTAAACCATACCACATCATAGGCAAACAAATCATGTTGGTACTCCAATAACACATTGGGAATCCCCCAGCTATTTGAGACTAACCATAAGAAAACATGAACTACTAAGCGCCATTATGCACGTAGCATCTTTATCATAGACATATCGACCAGTGCAACAGAAGCAAACTCTCTTAATAAGATAAGCATGATAACTAAAGAGAGTTCAAGCAACCAACTAAACAAAGCTCTTTTAGAAAGATAAGCATGAAAGCTAAGAGCTAAGCATGATAGTAGCTATTGAAAGACAAAGAACACACACAACAAGGATAGACATGAAAATTCTATGTTATGTTCTAGGTAGAAGTGGAGCGTGCTTCTCTCCCTCCTCCTCTTCTTTTTCTTCTTCTTCACCTTAGGAGGGGGTGGTTTGAGATGAAGCTTCTCCACATATCCTGGTTTATCATTAGAAACAATAGGGGAAACTTGGGAGAAACTCTCCTTTTTATTAGCAGAAATATAAGAGACATTTTTATACTTTGGTAAAGTTCCCTCCTTTCTAATCTTACTTATGTAATCATTTTCATGGCAATTAACAACACAATAGAGATGGCAATTTTGCAAAATGTTTTTTATTCCTATGGCATTAACATCTAGCCAAGAAGTCTTTTCTGATAACTCTTCACACATCAAAAATAACATAAGCTCATCACAAAGATCAGAGGTGATCATGTTATCACACAACTGGTTAACAGTTATGTTTTGAAAGTTCATGCATTGAAAATTAAAGTGACCCTCTATACGGCAAAGTTCACAAGTAAAAGGATAAAGGTCACACAATTCTCTAGCAATTTCATTTAAATCTCTGACCCAAGTGATTGTTCTTTCATGCTTATGTTGCTTACAATACTTCTCTTCTTCAATCATAGGCTTTTCACAAGGTCTATCCACTCCACAAAAATTAACATGCTTATATAAAACTTCATTTTTAGGAATTGGATCATGCATGTTGCAATCATCATGAACAATTTATTTTCTTTGCAAATCTCTTTAAAAGGTTTATGATGCTTGATCCAATCCTCCTTAGGCATATTAAGATGTGAAGCAAAAGATTTGAGGAAATCAACAAGGAGTTGAGAATCAAGTCCAAACTTAGCACTAAACTTATTAAAACTTGTAGTTTCAACAAAGGACTTAATGCAATCATACTCATAAATTATACCTGACTCTTTACCTTTGTCGATCTCCCAATCTTCAGTGTTGCGTTGAATTCTTTCAAGGAGTTCCCATTTAGCATCAGTCTTTTCGTTTGTGAAAGAACCCATAGAGGAAGCATCGAGCAAATCTTTATCCTGTCGAGAGAGCCTCGCATAGAAATTAGTAATAATCATATCTTTGGGGAGCCATGGTTAGGACTTTTTAGCATTAACATTTTCAGTCTCCCCCAAGCTTGAGCTATGCTCTCTCCGTCATGAGGATAAAAATTATAAACATAATTCCTATTCTCATGGACTTCATGAAGAGGATAAAACTTGGAGTAAAAGAGAGACTGAATCTCTTCCCAATCCAGCAGGTGAGAGTCATCTAGTAGCCTATACCATTCTGAAGATTTATCTATAAGTGATACGGCGAACAATTTCCTCATGACAAACTCCCTTGATACACCTGCAAGCTTAAATAATGAACATAATTGTGACAGATATAGCAAGTGTTCACCGGGATGTCTATCTCCTGCATAACGATTAGCCAAAACATAATCGATAATACCAGCTGGTATTTTATAGGGCACAATTACAGTAGGGGGAGGAGCAACCACCACAGGTGTGGGGCGTATTCCCGCAAGCAACGATCCAATAGCACGGTTTTCCATAAACATAACTAGTGAAATAAAAACAAGAAACAAAAAGATTTAATTGCAAGATCTAAAGATATACCTTCAAGCGCTCACCTCCCCGGCAACGGCGCCAGAAATAGCTTGATGTCTACACACGCTTCTACTCTTGTAGACTATGTTGGGCCTCCAAGCGCAGAGGTTTGTAGGACAGCAGCAATTTCCCTCAAGTGGATGACCTAAGGTTTATCGAACTCAGGGAAGTAGAGGTTGAAGATGGTCTCTCTCAAGCAACCCTGCAACTAAGATACAAGAAGTCTCTTGTGTCCCCAACACACCTAATACACTTGTTAGATGTATAGGTGCACTAGTTCGGCGAAGAGATGTTAAATGGCAAGTGATATGGATGGCAAAACAAAGTAATATAAATCTGTAATAAAAAAATGCAGCAAGCAAACAAGTGGTAAACGTGAGCACAAATGGTATTGCAATGGTGGAAACAAGGCCTAGGGTTCATACTTTCACTACTGGCAACTCCCAACAACATTAACATAATAGAATCACATGATATTTCCCATCAAACATGCAAAGGGGACACACTCGGAGGTCATTCCTTCGTGGTCAAGAGAGGACGAGAATTATGTAGGGCTACAAAAGCACACCTCAAAGTTCGTAGTTCCCAATCTAAGGATTTCCCAATGTCACCGCGGCCATCCAAAGAGAGTCCCACAATCACCACAACATATCTAAAGGATAGTCAAAGACAAGCACCAAGAGACTCTCAATCTTCAATCAACACACAAAAAGGAAATCACTCATGAAATTATTCTTCTAATCCATGTCCAATAGACCGCTGTCACCTTGGTCTCGGGGATTATACTAGATAAAAACAAGTGAGTACATCAATCCAATACATAGAGGAAGGGGAAATATCATGGGATCACCCTAGATTAACATAGCCTATGATCACAACGAAGATCACATCATGGGAGAGAGAATTGACCACATAGCTACTGGTAAGAACCTCAGCCCCGAGGAGGAACTACTCCCGCCTCATGGAGGGAGGAAGCAACGTCGATGGAGATGAATCCGGGGGCACTTCCCCGTCCCGGCAGGGTGCCGGCGCAGGAATTCTGGTCCCCCGAAGCTTGATGGCGATGGCGGCGGAGATCGGAATCGCGTCTGGAGAAAAGGGGTCCGGAATCAGGGTTTCCGCGACACGGTGTAAATATATGCCAAAGGTGGGCATCAGAGGGGGTCAGGGGTGCCCAGGCGCCCCCCCCCCCCCCCCGACGTGGCCCAGGGGGGGGGGCGCGTGGGCAGGCCGCCTGGAGCCCCTGTGGGTCCCCTCCAGCCCTACTTTGGCCGCACGGAAGCTTCCGGAACGCTGATTTTTTATATATTTTCTCCGGAATTTTTCTGGCAATTTTCGTAATGGGAAAACCCGAAATACAAAAACAGCAGAAAACAGAAACTGGCACTGGGGTGCACTGAGTTAATAGGTTAGTCCAAATATGATCAAAAGTGTATGGAAGTTTATAAATAACATAGCAATATCACCCAAAAGAGGCATGGAGGAAGCAGAAATTATAGATACGTTTTGGACGTATCACTTGGTCAACTAGTGAATAGTGCAAGTGGGTCCCGTGCGTCATAGATAGTTCATTTTAACAGGGTTTTAATTTAGGTTAAAAAAGGGGACCCACTGCCATTGTCTACTAAAACAGATAATTAGGTAGGTAAATTAAGTTAACTAATTAACTTATTGAATAATTAATTAACTATTATTACTTTTATTAAATATTTTATTTTTAGCATTTGTTTCTGTTTCCAAAGTTTTACAGGGGCGGGGCCCCTCGGTCAGTGGCACAACTGTGCCCAGCCCGGGCACGCACGGGCACAGGGCGCCGGCGGCCACAGCGCCTGGCCAGGGGCGGCCAAGGCATGCGCTAGGGAGGCCGGGGGTCTACGGAGCCGCATGCGGGAAGGGCAGCACGGCACAACCGCATGGGCGCCGGAGCGCGCGGAGGTGCTGGCGCAACGCGACGCCTGCGAAGGGGAGTGGGACGTGCAGCAGCGCCGGGGCTCGGCCGGGGCGGTGAGCAGCAGGGGGCGAAGGTATGGCCTTGTCAGCGACGGAGCTACGAGACACGGAGGGAGGGGAAGGTCACTGAGGACCGAGAGCTCACAGGAGCTCGGAAGCGCGTTTGATGGAGACGATGGAGTAGTGGCGGCGTGGGATCGACGACAATGACCGTCGGGCAGAGGAGGAGGCTCTCAGGCGCGAGAGCGCTTGCCGGGGCCTCCGAGAGCAGCGGCGACATGAAGAGGAGGGTCAGGCGCTAGGATCCACGGCAGCTTGCCGTCGAGGTTGCCGAGGCGGCGCAGCTCGGCGGAGGCATGCTTGGTGGCTTCTCACCCCTCGTTGGTTACCCCAAGTGGAAGGTTTGAGATGCAGCGTAGCAGAAGTTTTCCCTTGGCAATACCAAGGATCGATTTCCCTGAGACTCCCAGTTTCAACAAGAAGGTGTCAACTGCTAACGGCGCCAGATATTAGCAATCAACGTGGACCTGCACACAGATACAAATAACTTTGCTCCCAACGAGTACAGAGAGGTTGTCAATCCCTCCGGCCTTGTAGTTTACAAAGGATTGAACTCAAGTGATAATAGTGATAGGTATAATTGCAATAGTAAGTAAAAAGCGGAAAGTAAATAGCGGATGTGATCAATGATGGTAAATAGCACAAGAACGGGAGTAGAACATTACATAGCTACTGGTCATGGACCCATGGTCCAAGGGAGACTACTCACAACTCATCCGGGAGGCGTCCATGGTGGTGGTGAAGCTTCCGGTGGTGATCCTCCCCTCCGGCAGGGTGCTGGGAAGAGTTGTCCTGGTGCTCCCGATCTTGGAAGCGGCGGCGGCGGCGGAACAGAGATGAGATCGCGAAAAAGAGTTCCCGTCTCGAGGGTTTCGGGAGACGCTTTAAATATATGCCAAAGGGGGGCATCAGACAAGGCTCGGGGGGCCAGGCGCCCCCCCCCTCCGGCGCGGCCCAGGGGGGGCGCCACCAGGGCGCCTGGGGCCCTGGTGGCCCCCCTCCGGCCGTGCTTCGGGTGCCTGGTAGCTTTTGGAACGCTTATTTTTTATATAATTTTTCTGGATTTTTTCTAGCAGTTCTCGTAATGTGAAAACCTGAAATCCAAAAACAGCCAAAAACAGAAACTGGCACTGGGATGCACTGAGTTAATAGGTTAGTCCAAATATGATCAAAAGTGTATGGAAGTGTATAAATAACATAGCAATATCACCCAAAAGAGGCATGGAGCAAGCAGAAATTATAGATACGTTTTGGACGTATCAACATCCCCAAGCTTAATTCCTGCTCGTCCTCGAGTAGGTAAATGATAACAAGAATAATTTCTGTGGTGACATGCTATTAACCATATAGGACTTTTTCATAGTCATATGACAAAAGCTTACTGAGACAATGAATCTATAGTAATTAAGTTGGCTCATGAGAAAATCACAAAGAACTGAAAGTTCTAC
The DNA here is from genome assembly GCA_902687465.1 of Secale cereale. NCBI lineage: Eukaryota > Viridiplantae > Streptophyta > Magnoliopsida > Poales > Poaceae > Secale > Secale cereale. The sequence goes on along the minus strand of LR738710.1, from coordinate 677,835,104 downwards.
AATATGATATTGAAACATCAAATAGATTTGTAAAGAACATGGTGTGCAAATATGATAAAGTGATATCTCGCTTGCCCCCTTTAGTGAAGCAAAACATAAATGCAGGGGCACCTCCAAGGTTTAAGTGATGACTAGATACAATGATTTCAGAATAAACAATATCACAATCATGCAAAAGACTATGCTACTTTGGGACAATGCACATTACACTCAGAATGACAATCATGCTCTCAGTAGTTGGTGCTTTAAAAGAAGGTGGAGACTCTCGAACCGTGGCTTTTGTTGGTAAGGTTGAAAACCCGTAGTCGGAAACAAAGACAAAACATGTACCAGAGCTCTTGGTTTTAAAAACAGAGGTAACAATTATTTTTTTGATCATGCATGTTTCGTCAACGAATGCTAGCAGACAACTCAATCACTTCTTGATATGGACAAGTTTCGAGGAACGGCTCCCGAATGAGGACGATCACATCCTCTTAATCTCCATTGTTTATCACTGCCAAAGTTTTCTGATTTCTCATGAACAAAGCGTGAAGGAGGGTTTGTTTGTTATATTAATTTTGAGCCGGGCGCACTCAATGCCAGTTCCTTCTCGTATTATGGGTTTGCACATTATACATGCAATCCCGGGGTGAAGCTTGTCCTACTTAAAAAGATTATGAATAACTACTACTTCCTCATGAACTTACAACAGAGGCACAAAATAGGAATGCTTTTTTCTTTGAATAATTTCGAGATGGTACATGCAAGTCTCCGTTAGGAATGGCAGGTAAATACCATGTAGGAAGGTATGGTGGACTCATATGGCATAACTGGTTTAAAAGGATGTGGATGCATAAGCAGTCAGTCCGCTTAGTACAGGTGGAGGTTAGCAAAAGACTGGGAGCGACCAACTAAGAGAGAAATGACGGTCATAATCATGCAGAGCGACAAAGCAACATTGAATCAGGCATGGAAGTTATATCGCTACTCAGAAACAAAAGATCATCAAGACTTGACAGACTTTCTTTACAGTCTTAAATATGCGTGAGCATACGCCAAGTCAATCAAAATAAATTCTTTGAAGGAAGATATTACTAAACCATACCACATCATAGGCAAACAAATCATGTTGGTACTCCAATAACACATCGGGAACCCCCCAGCTATTTGGGACTAACCATAAGAAAACCTGAACTACTAAGCGCCATTATGCATGTAGCATCTTTATCATAGACATATCAACCAATGCAACGGAAGCAAACTCTCTTAATAAGATAAACATGACAACTAAAGAGAGTTCAAGCAACCAACTAAACGAAAGCTCTTTAAAAAGATAAGCATGAAAACTAAGAGCTAAGCATGATAGTAGCTATTAAAAGACAAAGAACACACACAGCAAGGATAGACATGAAAATTCTATGTTATGTTCTAGGTAGAAGTGGAGCGTGTTTCTCTCCCACATAAAGAAAGCTGAGTTCCGACTCGTTATGAAAAGCTAAAGAGAATTTAAAAGGAAACTGAAAGCAAGACGCTCCAAGCATAGCACATAACACATGAAGTGATTAAAATATAGTGGAACGAAAGACGAACTGATAATGTTGATGGAGAAGGGGATGCACGGGGGCATCCCCAAGCTTAGACGCTTGAGTCTCCTTTAATATTTCTTGGGGGTGCACGGGGGCATCCCCAAGCTTGAGCGTTTAACACTCCTGAATCTTTTTATCATCTTCCCTCGCACACTTGAAAACTCCCTTCATACATAACTCATCATAATCTGATTAGCGAGGTTAGTACCCATAATAAAATAATTGTTCCTTGCTGGAAATAAAGATATTCTTGAAGTTCTACTGTTTCTCAAGATTGCCAAAAGGTTTTTGCAAAGAAAAAGCAAGCTCTAGGTTTGCAAAATGAAGGAATGGCAAAACATGACAGAATCTGTGAAAAACAGAACAGCAGGTAGTAAATGATTTTTCCGGGGCACTTCTGCAACTCTAATAAAAAAACTCAAAACAGATGCACGAAAGAAAATTATATAGAGCACGCTGTCGAAAAAATTCAGACAAAAAAGATGATCTGGTGATTTTATACGAATTTTTCTATCCAAGGACAGAATCTGTTTCCTGGACAGCACGTCACAACTTTTGAACTTTCTTGCAATCAGAGGCTATACTTGGCACAAAATTGAAAAGCAAAGATACAATGATGATGCTACAGTAGTAACAACATCAAGACACAACAAAAGCAAAATAAAATTTATTCATTGGGCTGCCTCCCAAAAGCGCTTTCTTGTATGCCGTTAAGCTAGGCATAATGCATAGAGATCAAGTTTTATCAAGAGTCAAAGAATAGCTAGCCCGTATAACATACTCAAAAGGTAACTTAATCTTCTTTTGAGGGAAGTGTTCCATCCCTTTCTTGAGAGGAAACTGGAATTTTATATTACCCTCTTTCATGTCAATGATAGCACCAACGGTGCGTAGAAAAGGACGTCCCAAAATAATTGGACACGAAGGTTCACATTCAGTATCCATAATAGTAAAATCAACGGGAACATAATTGTCATTGACAATGATAAGAACATCGTCGATCCTCCCCAAAGGTTTCTTTATGGAAGAATCAACGAGACGAACACCAAAAGAACAAGAATCAAAAGGTTTCAATTTAAGCATATCATATATTCTTTTGGGCATAACAGAGGTACTAGCACCAACATCACATAAAGCATAGCAAGAGAAGTTATTCAACTTAATTTTTATCATAGGATCCCAACCATCTTCTAGCTTTCTAGGTATGGAGGCTTCTACTCTAAGTTTCTCCTCCCTAGCTTTGATAAGAGCATTAGTGATATGCTCTGTAAAGGCAAGGTTAATCGTGCTAGTGCGGGGATCTCTAGACATCTTGTGAAGGAAATCAATAACTTCGGTAAGAGTGCAATTGTCAAAATCAAGGTCACTACCATCAAGTAAGGTGGTAGTGGTGTCCTTTAGGTTCACTTGTTTGGTAGTTTCTATAGTCATAGCATCACCATTAATAGGTCCATCGGGACCAGGAGTGCATTGGGTGCTAAGAGTTTGGATATCCTCAACAACTTGGATAGTAGCAACAGTGTGGTGGGTAGGAAGGCTCTTAATTCTATCTTCTTCCTCCCTTTCTCTAGCCCATCTCTCTTTAAGTTTAGCCATCATCCTAATATTTTCATTAATTCGCACTTGAATAGCATTAATAGGAGTGACCTTCCTCTCCTCAAGAGGAGAAGTTCTAATTTTAAGCAATTCTACTTCATTGGCTAAATTGTCTACCTTCGAAGAGAGATCACCTAGTTTGTTTAGTTTTTCTTCTACACTATTATTAAAAGCTTTTTGGGTAGTGATGAAATCTTTAAGCATAATCTCTAGTTCAGTAGTGGGGTTCCTGGTGCTAGGATAAGCATTGTTGTTCCCATAAGAATTAGAGGGCAACGGTCTAGGATTGCTTCCAAAATTACTCCTATAAGCATTGTTATTAAAATTGTTTCTAGAGATAAAGTTCACATCTACTTGTTCTTGAGCAATCAAAGAATTTAAAGGAACATCACGAGGATCAATAGAAGATTGCTTCGAAAGTAGAGACATGATCAAGTCAACTTTTTCATTTAGGGAGGAAATCTCCTCGACAGAGTTTACCTTCCTACCTGTTGGAGCGCGTTCGGTGTGCCATTGGGAATAATTGGTCATCATCTCATCGAGAAGCTTTGTGGCAGCACCAAGTGTATTTGACATAAAGGTTCCTCCCGCGGCCGAATCTAACAAGTTCCGCGAGGTAAAGTTCAAGCCTGCATAAAAAGTTTGGATAACCATCCAAGTAGTCAAACCATGAGTAGGGAAGTTCTTGACAAGAGATTTCATACGTTCCCAAGCTTGGGCAACGTGTTCATTATCCAATTGTTTAAAATTCATTATGTTACTTCTTAGTTGGATAATTTTAGCAGGTGGATAGTATTTTCCAATAAAAGCATCTTTGCACCTGTACCATGAATCTATGCTGTTTCTACGCAAAGACTGAAACCAAATTTTAGCTCCTCCTCTCAAGGAGAAAGGAAAAAGCTTAAGCTTAACAATATTACCATCTATTTCATGGTACTTTTGCATATCACAAAGTTCAACAAAGTTGTTCAAGTGTAAAGCAGCATCATCTCCAGCACCGGAGAATTGATCTTTCATGACTAAGTTCAGTAAAGCAGGTTTAATTTCATACGAAGGTGCTGAAGTGGCAGGTGTAGTGATAGGTGTGCAGATAAAGTCATCGTTGTTGTGACTAGTGAAGTCACACAACTTGGTGTTCTCGGTGGAACCCATAGCAGCAAGCAAGCAAGATAACTATTTTTGTGATTTTCGATAAAAGATACTAAAGAAAAACTAAAAGGTAAACTAACAAGACTAAAAGCAAAGGTAAAAGATAGCGTGCAACTCCCCTATCCTAAAGAGTGGAGTCCCCGGCAACGGCGCCATAAATTGCTTTGCTTGGTGGCTTCTCACCCCTCGTTGGTTACCCCAAGTGGAAGGTTTGAGATGCAGCATAGCAGAAGTTTTCCCTTGGCAATACCAAGGATCGATTTCCCTGAGACTCCCAGTTTCAACAAGAAGGTGTCAACTGCTAACGGCGCCAGATATTAGCAATCAACGTGGACCTGCACACAGATACAAATAACTTTGCTCCCAACGAGTACAGAGAGGTTGTCAATCCCTCCGGCCTTGTAGTTTACAAAGGATTAAACGCAAGTGATAATAGTGATAGGTATAATTGCAATAGTAAGTAAAAAGCGGAAAGTAAAAAGCGTTAAGTAAATAGCGGATGTGATCAATGATGGTAATATGGACCGGAGTCTCATGTTGTTCACTAGTGATGTCTCTCTCCCAAAAGACGATAAAACATCTATGTGAGGTAAACGAATTACAGCTGGGCAATTGACAGGACCATGTGCGCAAACCAATGCTGACTAAGTTGCAAGAAAGGTAGAGGTTCAAAGCATGGGCGGTACGCCGAGGTAAGTAGACCGAAATCCATCTGCATCTACTACTAATCATCCACCTTGAGATATCTATCCAGAACATCTCGCTGGTATTAAGTTGCGAGTCCCACCCATAGTGTAAACTCAAAGCAACAGACAACTGCATTAAAAGAACTTTGCGTAAAGTAAACAATCCTTGCACCCGCGGGCACAAGCACCGTTATTTTCCCCCTTGTGGCAACAACACATCCCCTAGACTCATGTTTCTGTCACTCAAACTAGTCATCGAGGGGCATGAACCCACAATCAAGCATAACGTTCCCTCTTGGAGTCACTACCTACTACTTGGCCAAAGCAATAAATAACAACGGAGAACATGCAAGAATTACTTACGAACATAAATATAAAAGAGGTGAATCAAATATATTACTCAAACACAATCTGAACATAATCTCATAATCCATCGGATCCCAGCAAACTCATCATAGCAACAGCATAAGGATTACATATGTGCCTCGATCATGTAGGGCAGCTCACGAGGTCTAATTAGTGAAGCACAAGAACGGGAGGAGAACATCACATAGCTACTGGTCATGGACCCATGGTCCAAGGGAGACTACTCACAACTCATCCGGGAGGCGTCCATGGTGGTGGAGAAGCTCCCGATGGTGATCCTCCCCTCCGGTAGGGTGCCGGGAAGGGTTCTCCTGGTGCTCCCGATCTTGGAAGCGGCGGCGGCGGCGGAACAGAGATGAGATCGCGAAAAAGAGTTCCCGTCTCGAGGGTTTTGGGAGATTCTTTAAATATATGCCAAAGGGGGGCATCAGACGAGGCTCGGGGGGCCCAGGCACCCCCCGGCGCGGCCCAGGGGGGGCGCGCCACCAGGGCGTCTGGGGCCCTGGTGGCCCCCCTTCGGCTGTGCTTCGGGTGCCTGGTAGCTTCTGGAACGCTGATTTTTTATATAATTTTTCTGGATTTTTTCTGGCAGTTCTCGTAATGTGAAAACCTGAAATACAAAAATAGCCGAAAACAGAAACTGGCACTGGGGTGCACTGAGTTAATAGGTTAGCCCAAATATGATCAAAAGTGTATGGAAGTGTATAAATAACATAGCAATATCACCCAAAAGAGGCATGGAGCAAGCAGAAATTATAGATACGTTTTGGACGTATCAAGGCAGAGGGCGGCGCCTGTCGAGGCCGGGCCGGGAGGCGAGCCGGTCGTCGGGAGGGTAGCATGGCGACGACGATGGAGCGGGAGGGAATGGAGTGAGGAGAGGCAGC
>LR738710.1:677786911-677820604 GCA_902687465.1 Secale cereale | reverse complement strand
GGGGGGGGGTTCCTTTTTCTTCTGTTTTGTTTTGTTTTTACTTTTTATTTATTCTTTTGTGTTTCGGCTAATTGTTTGGGCACCAAATGAGTTTTTTAAAATATGAGAGCTGGCCCATAAATCACCGCACAATATATTCTACCACCAAAAACTAGTTTGGGGTAAATATCATTTCACATTTTTTTAATTAATAAAAGGTTATTAAATAATGTTTTCAGCCACTGATTGAGGTTGTTTAAGTCACTTATCAAATTTCATTAATGTTGTTTACAATTTTATTATAGCCTCTGATTTATCTACTATTTATTGAACATTTTAATTTTCATACTTGAAAACTTTTATTGTTTGCTTGATTTAGAATTTTGAATTATAATCAGTTTCGATCTAACACGAGATTAATAACAGTAATCATGGTGATGTGGCATCGTTAACCGAGGTTTACTATAGCTTAATTATCCGGGCGTCACATCATATGATATTTTCATGCCTAGAAACTTCCATGTGAAGCCACAAGCCATTATGGGCTCTGGCATAATTGAGTATGTTGTGTGACCTCTTTCAGTGGTAGACTAGCAGATGTAGCGAATGTAGGTGTACCGGTCTACCCAGGGTAAAGAGTTAATGCTTCTGAAAGACCGTGTCTCAGTCATCCGTTTCTCAAACACCATGCAGTGCGAGAAATTCAAACGGAGGCGATCGAGTCTTGTGGAGAAAAGTGGACAAACCTCTGCAGAGTGTACAAACTATTCATGAGTAGCCGTGTCCCCGGTTATGGACATCTTTGAGTATCTAGAAGTGGATTATTTGTTGATCTCAACACTCTATTTAATTAATTTGTTCGGTTAATAATGACTTTGGTTTGGGATTGAGATGGAGGAACCTTACTCATTTGTTCATGAAATAAATTTAACAAAGTAGTTAAATAAATGAAATTCCTTTGTTGTAGAAAAAATATTAGCTTTATGCAAAAATTAACCTTACAGCCTCCACCAGCCAAATATGCATGTAGTTGTAGGCATTATTCATCATTTCTTGCTATAGTGTGAATTTTCCAGTACATTCAAAGTACTGACCTACATGACTGCAATGTCTCATGTTGCAGTATTTATTCGACGAGTAAGTGTTACGTTAGGGATGCGCTGTGTACACTCAACTTTGACGTTGGTGTTGATGGGAATCCACAACTTTGTTGCTACTTCCGCCATATGGATTGAGGTAATAGTATTTACGCTACTTTATACATGTTATTTACCTCTGTTATAAATTCTCGAGTACTTTGTGTGTCAGCATACCGATCCAGGGATGACACTTAAGCACAGAGACTTGATCCATTCGGGTCGGGTCGCTACATAAATGAACAGAACCTAACTATCTACAACGTCACAATCTGCAACCCCAGCACGGATGACGCCCATAAGCATGTGGGCAAGTTCTTGCTGCTTTGCCACACTGTCTCTAAAAACATTGATCAGTTGCTGTGTCGCACGACTCTGCACCTCTGATTCCTCCACCATTTCCATCATTACTTCAGCCATTAATTGGTTCACAAACATACATTTTTTCCGTTGCATTCGAGACAGATGATACTGAACAGATTCAGATGGCGATTTTGGCAGGCTTGTATTATTGATAGGGGAGAGTGTCTTGACCACTAAATCATAACATAAATTAGGTGGGGAACGAAACAAATTAATCATGAGTTATTGGCGTATTACATGGCCTAGATTTATTGGAAAGAAACAATGGGGCTGCCTTGCTGTTTTCAGAGTTTGTCTTCTTATCTTCAGCAGCCTGCACCAAATTAAGACACTAGCATTGCTATCATTGGCCAAGTCAGATAATAGGAAAGCAACATTGGCACAACGAACGTTTGGGCAACTAGCCAACACCAAATTAACACAATATGGCATAGCTATCATCAACCAGGTAAGGTATACGAAAGCAACATTGACACAATGAATGAATGGGCAACTAGAGCAGCACTACAATTCAGTAATGTGCATGATATGAGATAGTACACTCATGCAGCTCAGTATGCAAAACTACCAGGCAGTTTCAATTATAAAACATGCTACATCAGATATGCGATAGTACACTCATGCAGCTCAGTATGCAAAACTGCCTTATATAGAAGAATGGCGCTTCAATTATAAAACATGCTACATCAGATACGAAATAGGTACTGAAGAATAGAAAGGCATGACATATTGACATGTATTCCCTCCATCCGGAAATAAATGGATGGGTCTAGGCGTATTTCAGTTCTAGATACATCCAGTTTTATCCATTTCTGCGACATGTAATCCAGACGGAGGGAGTATGATGTAAGAGCTGGGGATATGACAGCACAACACAGTAAAAAAACACTGAAAACCCACTGCATAACCAAAGTAATCAAACCCACTGATATGAGATAGTACACTCATGCAGCTCAGGATGCAAAACTACCAGGCAGTTTTCCTTACAAAAATCAACATTGTCGCCTTTAATCATACATTTTGATACAACTAAATTTAGATCAGCTAAAGGTTGGATTCACGCCGATTAACAAAATACATGCTGATGTAAAAATATAGTGATATACAACAGGTACTTACATCTGCATTGGAGTACAGAGAATTCCTGCAAGAATCTTTCCTCATAGACGATACCAGTGCATAAACTCTTCTATCTGTTAAGCTTATTTTCTAAAAGAGAGATGGGTAAGAAACATGTAGAAAATATGATCAGCATGCTATAAAATTTCATGATGCAAGGATATGCACATGCTTCTTAGAATGGAGTTGAAATATTTTTGCTGGACTGGAGCAGACTAGTTCTTTGGCCACTGGAATCTGCTTATTATCAGTAGGAGTTGGGTTTCTGTGCTGGAGCAGTATCTATAAAAACTGGAGTTGGTTTATTATCTCCTGGCGTTTGGATCTTTTGCAAAGACCTGGTTTGTAACCCTTCAGATTTTAACATAGTCGTCTTCCCCTTGCATGCCTTGTATAGAAGAATGGTGCTTCAATTATAAAACATGCTACAACAGAGAGATGGAATAGGTACTGAAGAATAGAAAGGCATGACATATTAACATGTATTCCCTCCATCCGGAAAAAATGGATGGGTTTAGGCGTATTTTAGTTCTAGATACATCCTTTTTTATCCATTTCGGCAACATGTAATCGGACAGAGGGAGTATGGTGTAAGAGCTAGGGATACGACAGGACAACACAGTAAAAAAACACTAGTTGAATGTAAAACTGTATGCTAGTGGAATACGTACAGAAAAAAAACTAAGGCAACATACACGTGTATGATTGGGAAACTAAGATGGCATTGCAACAGAGCACTAGAATAACACTTCAATGTAAAAAAACATGGTATGGTAGACAGATGAAGTACATACTGATGAATAACAATGCATAAGATATTCAGAAGCATGATGTCCAAATTAAGCAGATGGCATTGCGATAGAGTAGAATGACAATACTTGAATTTGAAAACATGTTATCATTAATGGAATAGGTACTGAAAAACAGGAAGGCATGACATATTTACATGCATGATCAACATGCTAAGCACATGGCATTGCAACTGAGTAGATACACTCTAGGACATTATATGCATGTTGTACCAATATCACGGGCCAAGTTAGAGCAAGGACCTTGTGGGGTGAAGAGGATTCAACATCTTTCCGCAAGTCTTCTGAAGAACTGCCTTTACATGTTCCATCATATTGGGTATCATTGACGTCAAGTTTATTGGCCTTTACATTGCTCCGTGAGGTTCTTGTGGATATATCAGTGTGTGCAATTATATCTGACATGCATGGAAGGCAACTAGTAGTTAGATTTATGTAATGAGTGCCTGTAGGAGATGACATAAATAGTAGGACTGGGGATAACTAGCAGCAACAGGTCTCAAAAACTAAAGGGAGAACACTGATGAAAGCTACAAAATATGTATCGTTTGTACTCGAGATTAACTAGATGGTACACAAAAGTATTATTGAACAACATAGGTAATACTAGAAGTGGTATAATAATATAATCACCAGCCTGTGGGATAGCATTGGCTGATGGATGATAACTATGGATCATCTTTACCTAAAGAACAAGCATCTTAGCTGAACTCTGGAACAGCGTTAACTCCTGAACAAGACCCATAAGAGATTAGCATGAATATATAGTGAAATGTGATAATATATTTTCCATGCTTAGATGAATAATAAAGCCATAAATGTTGCACACAAGTAATATGAGGGCACAACCTATCTGGACGCCATCCACAGGAGTGAGCATCATGTGCTGACTTGTCGATGGCCCTACAATTGCTGTGGCTGTCCATGTCGGGCACACGCATTTGATGCAGGGAACTGTTGAGTGGGGACTATAGCTCCCTTCTGGTGTATGCTTCCCTTGTTGGACCAGCTGCGGTGAGTCGGAAGACGGTGTGGCTGAAGATGCAGATAACACATAATGTTAAGAACGACACATCTCTTTGATCTGAAGAAATACACTAAGAGATCAACAACAAGGTACGAGAGTGGTCACACGTCTGTTGACTAAGACTAAATTGGGGTCACATGATTTTATTTTATTTTGGTACTGTCCGATCTATGCCGGATGGCTTGATGGCTGTCTTGTGCCTCCCGGCTCACACTGTTAGGAATCTTCCCCGAAGAGCCGGCGACCAACGGTAGAGCAGCTTGCCTCCGCCGTCCGTGGCCCCGCCAAAACCCCGCTAATACGTCCCCAACGTATCTATAATTTTTGATTGTTCCATGCTATTATTTATGAAGTCTTTGATGTTTAATGGGCTTTATCATACACTTTTATATCATTTTTGGGACTAACCTACTAACCCAAAGGCCCAGTCCAGAATGCTGTTTTTTGCCTGTTTCAGGGTTTTGGAGAAAAAATATATCAAACGGAGTCGAAATGGAATGAAACCTTCGCGAGAGATATTTTTGGAGAAAATCACGCACGAGGGACTTGAGAAACACGTCAGGGGATCAAGGGGCTGCCCACGAGGGTGGGGGGCGCGCCCCCTACCTCGTGGGGCCCCCGAGCACCCCCCGGTGTCCTCCTTCTTCCTATATAAGTCTACGTACCCCGAAACCTTCGACAACAGAGAGAAAACCCTAATTCCACCACCGTAACCTTCTGTTCTCGTGAGATCCCATTGATGAGGTTACAGACCTAGGGTAGGGTCACAGGCCTGACCAAGGTACCCCACCCAAGGTCACTACCCCATAAGATCAAAAGACAAAACCGATGATGATAAGGACAGTCGACTGAGACGGCCCAAGAGGACATCCCACTCGACTGAACACCACATACGAGACGACTCAACTTCACTCGACCCATCCAAGGCACTCGACGTCCGAAGGTCAAAGGTCCCTTAGGACAGCAACGGTCTGGAATTTACTCGCTGTAGTAAATGCCTTTATTACTCTTTACTACGGACGTTATCAGTAACGTCCGCCTTTATGTATGTTGAACCCTTAGTAACGTGGAGCATGGCTGGGGTCCTGGCGCACTATATAAGCCACCCCCTCTTCTAGTACAAGGGTTCGCACCCCCTGTAACACACACCTATACATACTTCAGTCCACCGCCTCCGGGCACCGAGACATAGGGCTGTTACTTCCTCCGAGAAGGGCCTGAACTCGTAAAACAGCTCGTGTACAACTTCACCATAGCTAGGGCCTTGCATCCTCATATGTACCCCCTACTCGTACTGTCAGACTTACAACCACGACAGTTGGCGCCCATCGTGGGGCAAGGCGTCTTAGCGATTCCCGGTGAGGTTGCAGGCTTTTCTCTGACCTCCTTCGTCATGGTTTCCGATGGTGGTCTGGCGTTGGGCCACGAGAGCCGACTCGGCGCGCTCGTCTTTGTCGCCGATGACTCCGCTTGGCTCCGGGAGGCTCCTCTCGACGTCAAGGCGCTGCCCGTCTGCGGGGCCGCGCACTTCCGCGCCAGTGCATGTGGCGTCCTCCTTCGGCAGCCGTCAACTTAGTACCTGCCGATTCCTACATCGTACTCCATCCCCACCGGACGCCGGCGCAAGCGATCCTGTCGCTCATGGCTGCAGCGGTGGGTGAAACACGCAGTGGCTGGCCAGGCGGCCACCCCTCAGGTCGCGGCCATCGAGCCCAACGGTTACCTCTACGGGCCGGTCGATCCGTCGGTCGAGATCGTGGATTCAGTTTCTCAGTGCGGGAGCAGCGATCCCGCAGCGGAAGTCCTCATGGTCGACTCGCGCCGCAGCCCGCTGATACGCCCAAAATGTATCTATAATTTCTGCTTGCTCCATGCCTCTTTTGGGTGATATTGCTATGTTATTTATACACTTCCATACACTTTTGATCATATTTGGACTAACCTATTAACTCAGTGCACCCCAGTGCCAGTTTCTGTTTTCGGCTGTTTTTGTATTTCAGGTTTTCACATTACGAGAACTGCCAGAAAAAATCCAGAAAAATTATATTAAAAATCAGCGTTCTAGAAGCTACCAGGCACCCGAAGCACAGCCGGAGGGGGCCCACCAGGGCCCCAGATGCCCTGGTGGCGCGCCCCCCCCTGGGCCGCGCCGGGGGGGTGCCTGGGCCCGCCGAGCCTCGTCTGATGCCCCCCTTTGGCATATATTTAAAGCGTCTCCCGAAACTCTCGAGACGGGAACTCTTTTTCGCGATCTCATCTCTGTTCCGCCGCCGCCGCCGCTTCCAAGATCGGGAGCACCAGGAGAACCCTTCCCGGCACCCTGCCGGAGGGGAGGATCACCACCGGGAGCTTCTCCACCACCATGGACGCCTCCCGGCTGAGTTGTGAGTAGTCTCCCTTGGACCATGGGTCCATGACCAGTAGCTATGTGATGTTCTCCTCCCGTTCTTGTGCTTCACTAATTAGTCCTCGTGAGCTGCCCTACATGATCGAGGCACATATGTAATCCTTATGCTGTTGCTATGACGAGTTTGCTGGGATCCGATGGATTATGAGATTATGTTCAGATTGTGTTTGAGTAATATATTTGATCTACCTCTTTTATATGTATGTTCGTAAGTAATTCTTGCATGTTCTCCGTTGTTATTTATTGCTTTGGCCAAGTAGTAGGTAGTGACTCCAAGAGGGAACGTTATGCTTGATTGTGGGTTCATGCCCCTCGATGACTAGTTTGAGTGACAGAAACATGAGTCTAGGGGATGTGCTGTTGCCACAAGGGGGAAAACAACGGTGCTTGTGCCCGCGGGTGCAAGGATTGTTTACTTTACACAAAGTTCTTTTAATGCAATTGTCATTTGCTTTGAGTTTACACTATGGGTGGGACTCGCAACTTAATACCAGCGAGATGTTCTGGATAGATATCTCAAGGTGGATGATTAGTAGTAGATGTAGATGGATTTCGGTCTACTTACCTCGGCATACCGCCCATGCTGTGAACCTCTACCTTTCTTGCAACTTAGTCAGCATTGGTTTGCGCACATGGTCCTGTCAATTGCCCAGCTGTAATTCGTTTACCTCACATAGCTGTTTTATCGTCTTTTGGGAGAGAGACATCACTAGTGAACATCATGAGACTCCGGTCCATATTACCATCATTGATCACATCCGCTATTTACGTTCGCTTTTTACTTACCATTGCAATTATACCTATCACTATTATCACTTGCGTTTGATCCTTTGTAAACTACAAGGCCGGAGGGACTGACAACCTCTTTGTACTCATTGGGAGCAAAGTTATTTGTATCTGTGTGCAGGTCCACGTTGATTGCTAATATCTGGCGCCGTTAGCAGTTGACACCTTCTTGTTGAAACTGAGAGTCTCAGGGAAATCGATCCTTGGTATTGCCAAGGGAAAACTTCTGCTACGCTGCATCTCAAACCTTCCACTTGGGGTAACCAACGAGGGGTGAGAAGCCACCAAGCAAAGCAATTTCTGGCGCCGTTGCCGGGGACTCCATTCTTCAGGATAGGGGAGTTGCACGCTATCTTTTACCTTTGCTTTTAGTCTTGTTAGTTTACCTTTCAGTTTTTGCTTTAGTATCCTTTATCAAAAAATTACAAAAAATTTTATTTTGCTTTTCTGTTAGTAGTCCTTTCTGTTTAGCCAAACATGTTAGGATTTGGTGCTTTGAGGGAATCAAAAGTTCTAGATTTCCATCAAAGGGATGGAGAAAATATGAAGAAGGCATGGGACAGAATTTCTGATGGACATAGGAGAATTATGCCTTGGATACCTATAAAAATTGTGCTTAGAATTTTTTACCATGGTCTTTTTAAATGGTGTAAACACTCTCTTGATATTATAGCCGAGGGAGATTTCCTAGAGTGTGATGAAGCTAGAGCTCTTGAAATTATACATGGTCTATCTAGTTACTTTGTTTATGATCATAACTTTGATACAGTCATAGATAGACTTGCTACTATTGAGAAGAGAATGGATGCTCTAGACTTGATGAAGGTAGCGAAACCCAAACCCAATAAGAAAGACGTTTTGGAAGTAGACAATGATTGGGAGCCTTTTGTTAGGATTAGCATCTCTAATCAAGACTTCCTTGCTTATTGTGATATTGGATCTATGGTTTCTACTATGCCAAAAATTGTTCATGATTCTTTAAAATTTAACATGGATAGATTACCATCTTATCATGAACACACTAATGGAGATATTTCTGAAATCCAGGGAAGAATAAAAGACGTGCCAGTTAAATTCCTTAAAGGGATTGCAATGATTGATTTCTTCATCATGGAGCCAAACCAAGGAAATATAGTGGTTGGAAGGGACTTCCTCCGAGCAGTAAAAGGCTTCATTGATATAGGTAAGGGACAAATCCGCTTGCGCGGAAAGGCAAAAGGTGTGTACCCCTTTCCTAGAAGGAACAAGAGTGAACTTGTTGAGGAACCATTTGAAGCAATCTATAGCTCCGATTATTATGATGGTTATTGATTCCTCTATGCATTATGCCTAGCTTAAAGGCATAAAAGAAAGCGCTTTTGGGAGGCAGCCCAATGAATAAATTTTATTTTGCTTTTGTTGTGTCTTGATGTTGTTACTACTGTAGCTTCATCATTGTATCTTTTCTTTTCAATTTTGTGCCAAGTATAGCCTCTGATTGCAAGAAAGTTCAAAAGTTGTGACGTGCTGTCCAGGAAACAGATTCTGTCCTTGGATAGAAAAATTCGTATAAAATCACCAGATCATCTTTTTGGTCTGAATTATTTCGACAGCGTGCTCTATATAATTGTCTTTCGTGCATCTGTTTTGAGTTTTCTGATTAGAGTTGCAGAAGTGCCCCGGAAAAATCATTTACTACCTGCTGTTCTGTTTTTCACAGATTCTGTCCTGTTTTGCCTTTCCTTCATTTTGCAAACCTAGAGCTTGATTTTTCTTTGCAAAAACCTTTTGGAAATCTTGAGAAACAGTAGAACTTCAAGAATATCTTTATTTCCAGCAAGGAACAATTATTTTATTATGGGTACTAACCTCGTTAATCAGATTATGATGAGTTATGTATGAAGGGAGTTTTCAAGTGTGCGAGGGAAGATGATAAAAAGATTCAGGAGTGTCAAACGCTCAAGCTTGGGGATGCCCCCGTGCACCCCCAAGAAATATTCAAGGAGACTCAAGCGTCCAAGCTTGGGGATGCCCCCATGCATCCCCTTCTCCATCAACATTATCAGTTCGTCTTTCGTTCCACTATATTTTAATCACTTCATGTGTTATGTTCTATGCTTGGAGCGTCTTGCTTTTAGTTTCCTTTTAAATTTTCTTTAGCTTTTCATAACGAGTCGGAACTCAGCTTTCTTTATGTGGGAGAGAAACACGCTCCACTTCTACCTAGAACATAACATAGAATTTTCATGTCTATCCTTGCTGTGTGTGTTCTTTGTCTTTTAATAGCTACTATCATGCTTAGCTCTTAGTTTTCATGCTTATCTTTTTAAAGAGCTTTCGTTTAGTTGGTTGCTTGAACACTCTTTAGTTATCATGTTTATCGTATTAAGAGAATTTACTTCCGTTGCATTGGTTGATATGTCTATGATAAAGATGCTACGTGCATAATGGCGCTTAGTAGTTCAGGTTTTCTTATGGTTAGTCTCAAATAGCTGGGGGGTTCCCAATGTGTTATTGGAGTACCAACATGATTTGCTTGCCTATGATGTGGTATGGTTTAGTAATATCTTCCTTCAAAGAATTTATTTTGATTGACTTTGGCGTATGCTCACGCATATTTAAGACTGTAAAGAAAGTCTGTCAAGCCTTGATGATCTTTTGTTTCTGAGTAGCGATATAACTTCCATGCCTGATTCAATGTTGCTTTGTCGCTCTGCATGATTATGACCGTCATTGCTCTCTTAGTTGGTCGCTCCCAGTCTTTTGCTAACCTCCACCTGTACTAAGCGGACTGACTGCTTGTGCATCCAAATTCCTTTATACCAGTTATGCCATATGAGTCCACCATACCTTCCTACAAGGTATTTACCTGCCATTCCTAACGGAGACTTGCATGTACCATCTCGAAATTATTCAATGAAAAAAGCATTCCTATTTTGTGCCTCTATTGTAAGTTCATGAGGAAGTAGTAGTTAATTCATAATCTTTTTAAGTTGGACAAGCTTCACCCCGGGATTGCATGTATAATGTGCAGACCCATAATACGAGAATGAACTGGCATTGAGTGCACCCGGCTCAAAATTAATATAACAAACAAACCCTCCTTCACGCTTTGTTCATGAGAAATCAGAAAACTTTGGCAGTGATAAACAAAGGAGATTAAGAGGATGTGATCATCCTCATTCGGGAGTCGTTCCTCGAAACTTGTCCATCTCAAGAAGTGATTGAGTTGTCTGCTAGCATTCGTTGACGAAACATGCATGATCTAAAAAAATTATTACCTCTGTTTTAAAACCAAGAGCTCTGGTACATGTTTTGTCTTTGTTTCCGACTACGGGTTTTCAACCTTGCCAACAAAAGCCACGGTTCGAGACTCTCCACCTTCTTTTAAAGCACCAACTACTGAGAGCCTGATTGTCATTCTGAGTGTAATGTGCATTGTC
Organism: Secale cereale; assembly: GCA_902687465.1. Classification (NCBI taxonomy): domain Eukaryota; kingdom Viridiplantae; phylum Streptophyta; class Magnoliopsida; order Poales; family Poaceae; genus Secale; species Secale cereale. The sequence goes on along the minus strand of LR738710.1, from coordinate 677,809,556 downwards.
CCAAAGTAGCATAGTCTTTTGCATGATTGTGATATCGTTTATTCTGAAATCATTGTATCTAGTCATCACTTAAACCTTGGAGGTGCCCCTGCATTTATGTTTTGCTTCACTAAAGGGGGAAAGCGAGATATCACTTTATCATATTTGCACACCATGTTCATTACAAATCTATTTGATGTTTCAGTATCATATTGTAAAACTTTTAGTTCTTTGTGATTTTCTCATGAGGCAACTTAATTACAATAGATTCATTGTCTCAGTAAGCTTTTGTCATGTGACTATGAAAAAGTCCTATATGGTTAATAGCATGTCACCACAGAAATTATTCTTGTTATCATTTACCTACTCGAGGACGAGCAGGAATTAAGCTTGGGGATGTTGATACGTCCAATACGTATCTATAATTTCTGCTTGCTCCATGCCTCTTTTGGGTGATATTGCTATGTTATTTATACACTTCCATACACTTTTGATCATATTTGGACTAACCTATTAACTCAGTGCATCCCAGTGCCAGTTTCTGTTTTTGGCTGTTTTTGTATTTCAGGTTTTCACATTACGAGAACTGCTAGAAAAAATCCAGAAAAATTATATAAAAAATAAGCGTTCCAAAAGCTACCAGGCACCCGAAGCACGGCCGGAGGGGGGCCACCAGGGCCCCAGGCGCCCTGGTGGCGCCCCCCCTGGGCCGCGCCGGGGGGGGGGGGGGGGGCGCCTGGCCCCCCGAGCCTCGTCTGATGCCCCCCTTTGGCATATATTTAAAGCGTCTCCCGAAACCCTCGAGACGGGAACTCTTTTTCGCGATCTCATCTCTGTTCCGCCGCCGCCGCCGCTTCCAAGATCGGGAGCACCAGGACAACTCTTCCCAGCACCCTGCCAGAGGGGAGGATCACCACCGGAAGCTTCACCACCACCATGGACGCCTCCCGGATGAGTTGTGAGTAGTCTCCCTTGGACCATGGGTCCATGACCAGTAGCTATGTAATGTTCTCCTCCCGTTCTTGTGCTTCACTAATTAGTCCTCGTGAGCTGCCCTACATGATCGAGGCACATATGTAATCCTTATGCTGTTGCTATGATGAGTTTGCTGGGATCCGATGGATTATGAGATTATGTTCAGATTGTGTTTGAGTAATATATTTGATCTACCTCTTTTATATTTATGTTCGTAAGTAATTCTTGCATGTTCTCCGTTGTTATTTATTGCTTTGGCCAAGTAGTAGGTAGTGACTCCAAGAGGGAACGTTATGCTTGATTGTGGGTTCATGCCCCTCGATGACTAGTTTGAGTGACAGAAACATGAGTCTAGGGGATGTGCTGTTTCCACAAGGGGGAAAACAACGGTGCTTGTGCCCGCGGGTGCAAGGATTGTTTAATTTACGCAAAGTTCTTTTAATGCAGTTGTCTGTTGCTTTGAGTTTACACTATGGGTGGGACTCGCAACTTAATACCAGCGAGATGTTCTGGATAGATATCTCAAGGTGGATGATTAGTAGTAGATGCAGATGGATTTCGGTCTACTTACCTCAGCGTACCGCCCATGCTTTGAACCTCTACCTTTCTTGCAACTTAGTCAGCATTGGTTTGCGCACATGGTCCTGTCAATTGCCCAGCTGTAATTCGTTTACCTCACATAGCTGTTTTATCGTCTTTTGGGAGAGAGACATCACTAGTGAACATCATGAGACTCCGGTCCATATTACCATCATTGATCACATCCGCTATTTACTTTTCGCTTTTTACTTACCATTGCAATTATACCTATCACTATTATCACTTGCGTTTGATCCTTTGTAAACTACAAGGCCGGAGGGTCTGACAACCTCTCTGTACTTGTTGGGAGCAAAGTTATTTGTATCTGTGTGCAGGTCCACGTTGATTGCTAATATCTGGCACCGTTAGCAGTTGACACCTCCTTGTTGAAACTAGGAGTCTCAGGGAAATCGATCCTTGGTATTGCCAAGGGAAAACTTCTGCTATGCTGCATCTCAAACCTTCCACTTGGGGTAACCAACGAGGGGTGAGAAGCCACCAAGCACCCGCCAGGTTTTCCTCGCGGTGGCGACGGCGGCAGTGGTGGCGGTCATTCATTCGACAATGACGGATACATTCCCCAACCCCTCACTACCGAGCAGAGGGACGAGCTCTGTCGCCGTAAAGAAGACGCGCTCTTCACCCCCATCGTGGGGGATACTCTAGAGGCTCTGGCCCTGGAGGCCACGCGCTTGGCCATCGTGGCTGAGCGTGCGCGCTTGGAGAATATCCAGCGCGCACTCGACGAACGAGCCCGCCGACTGGTCCCTGAGTCCAGTCGACGACCACGACAATCGCACTCGCGGGAGACTCAGGTGTTCCGTACACCAGTCCAGAACCTCGAAGCCGCGACTCGCATCGTGGAGTCTATTCAACCATCTCAGTCGAAGGCTGGGAGAGGCCTTCAGCAGATCCGGGCGTTGCTCCGAACAGCTGCGGAGCAAAACACGGCTGTTTCTGAGTCGTGCAACAAGATTAACAGCAGATCGGTGGTTGCAGACACCGTTTGGTCAGCATACAGTCCAAGATCGCCCCCAAGGCGTGAGGATCATGGCCCACGGCAAGACCGGCGTCTGGGTCGGAATGACGAGCAATATGACCGTCGACCCGGTCATCACGACTGCCGTCGAGTGCCTACGCCTCCTCTGGGAAGCTGATCGTTCTCGCCCAGGCGGCACGAGGGCAGGCGCTTACGCGAAGACGAGCGGAGGATTCCCCTAGATCCCTGGAGGCCCGACCTTGATGCAAGGTCTATCCTTGTGTAGGGACTGGTTGACCGGAACAGGGCGTTCAGAGAAGAGCAAGGCAGAGATCGTCCGAGTGGAAGCCGAGCATCCGTCTCTGGGCCCGAGTGTTTTAGCAGTGCCATCAGGGCCGCTGAGATCCCCCCGAACTTCAGGTTGGCGGCGGGGGTAAATAAGTTCACCGGCGAGTCAAAACCAGACACCTGGCTCGAAGACTACCGAGTGGCTGTGCAGATTGGGGGCGGCAACGACGACGTAGCCATGAAACACCTTCCTCTGATGCTGGGCGGTTCAGCTCGGGCGTGGCTTAATCAGTTGGCCCCTGGGGCCATTTACAGTTGGGAAGAGCTGGCCCAAGTGTTTATTCGGACTTTCAAAGGCACCTGCAAATGGCTCGCTGGTCTCGCGGAGGTTCAGCATTGCGTGCAGAAGCCAAATGAAACCTTGAGGGATTACATACAGCGATGGACCACCTTGCATCACACGGTGGAAAATGTGTCTGAGCACCAAGCAGTTTGCGCCTTCAAGGAGGGCGTGCGATACCGAGAGTTGAATTTGAAATTTGGTCAAACATGCGATATGTCCCTATCCCGGATGATGGAGATTGCCAGTCGGTACGCTAACGGCGAAGAGGCCGATCGACTCCGCAGTGGCAAGAAACTAGCCGGACAAGATGATCAGAACTCCAATCGGAAGCCCAAGCGCAAGGCCGAGCCAGCCGCTCAGGGTGAAGCCGCAGTGGTCACCCAAGGGAAAGGCAAAGGAAAGCCCAAGGGGCCCTGGGTCCCCAAGAAAGTAAAATATCAAGCTGGGAATGATGTACTCGACCAGCCATGTCCTATTCACACGAAGAAAGATGAAGAGGGAAACTTGGTATATCCCAAGCACACCACTCGACAGTGCCAGCTCCTGATCGAGAACTTCCAGAAAGATCAGTCGACTGAGAAGGAAATGGAATCAGAGGAGACCAAGGACAAGGAAGGGGATGGAGGTTACCCCCAGATCAACTCCACCTTGGTGATCTTCGCAGACGTCGAAAGCAAAACTCGACTATAAGTCACAAACAGAGAAGTCAACATGGTTGCCCCGGCAACAACCACGTTTCTGAAGTGGTATAAGACCCCCATCACATTCGACCAGTCTGAACACCCTGCACACATTGCTACCCCTGGGCGGCAAGCGCTAGTGGTCGACCCAGTGGTCCAGGGCACGTGTCTGACCAGGGTCCTGATGGATGGAGGCAGTGGTTTGAATATTCTGTATGCAGCAACCCTCCGGGATATGGGCATCCCGATGTCCAAGCTGAGTGAAAGCAACATGAGGTTCCACGAGGTCATCCCCGGGAAGAAAGCCGACTCACTTGGCCCAATCGCACTCGATGTAGTCTTTGGCGACTCAAAGAATTTTCGCAAAGAAAAGCTGACGTTCGAAGTGGTGGACTTCAGTAGCGCTTATGATGCCATTCTGGGTAGGCCCACCTACGCCAGGTTCATGGCTCGACCGTGTTATGTATACCTCAAGATGAAGATGCCGGGACCGAACGGCGTTATAACCGTCACGGGGAACTGTCAGAGAGCAGAAGAATGCTTCCAGAAAGGCTCGAAAATCGCTGACGAGCAGATGGCAGCAGTAGAGATGGATGTGTACCAGAAAAAACGTGGATCCGAGTGACTTGCTGCGGGCCAAGAAGCCGGCATCCTGGTCCGCTTTCCAGTCGGCTGGGGAGACGAAGCCCGTACACATCCACCCCACCGACCCCAATGCAGCACCGACCCACATTTCCACTACACTCGACAACAAATAGGAAGAAGCGCTCATCCAGTTCCTCCGTGAGAACTGGGACATCTTCGCATGGAAACTATCGGACATGCTAGGTGTACCCAGGGGACTGGCTGAGCACCATTTGCGAGTCAACCCAAAAGTGAAGCCTGTGAAGGAACATCTCCGTCGGTCCGCTGCGGAGAAGAGAAAGGCAATGGGCGAGGAAGTGGCTCGGCTTCCGGCAGCTGAGTTTATCCGTGAGATCTACCACTCCGAGTGGCTCGCCAATGTCTTCATGGTCCCCAAGAAGGACAAGTTTCTCCGCATGTGCATCGATTTCAAGCATATCAATCGGGCCTGCCCGAAGGATCATTTTCCTCTCCCCCGCATTGATCAGATAGTCGACTCGACTGCGGGATGCGAGCGTATGTCCTTTCTGGACACGTATTCCGGGTACCATCAGATCTGACTGTTTGGACCCGATGAAATCAAGACAACTTTCATCACCCCATTCGGGTGTTTCTGTTATGTCACCATGCCTTTCGGTCTCAAGAGTGCCGGTGCTACCTTCATGCGCATGATCCAGAAGTGCCTGCTGAAGCAAATCAGTCGGAACGTCGAAGCATACATGGATGACATTATGGTCAAGTCGCGGAAAGGTTCCGACCTGTTGGCTGACCTCGCACAGACATTTGCAAATCTGAGAAGCTATGATATCAAGCTCAACCCATCGAAGTGTACGTTTGGAGTTCCGGGCGACAAGTTACCCGGTTTTCTCGTTTCTGAACGAGGAATCGACGCCAACCTAGAAAAGGTCGGCACCATCCTCCGAATGAAACGCCCCGAGCGGGTACACGACGTCCAGAAGCTTATCGATTGCTTGGCTGCATTGAGTCGATTCATCTCTCGTCTCGGTGAGAAGGCATTACCTCTCTACCGACTGATGAAGAAGTCAGAAAATTTTGAGTGGAATTCCGAAGCCGAAGCAGCGTTTGAAGAGCTCAAAGCCCTGCTGTCCACCTAGCCAGTGCTTGCTGCCCCAGTCAGCAAAGAGCCTCTCTTACTATACATTGTAGCCACCGGACAAGTAGTCAGCACTCTACTCATGGTCGAGCGGGAAGAAGAAGGCAAGGCCTACAAAGTTCAGTGCCCAATCTACTACATATCCGAAGTTTTGACTCCCTCCAAGCAAAGGTACCCGCATTACCAGAAGCTCATGTACGGGATTTACTTGACCGCAAAGAAGGTTGCCCACTACTTCTCGGATCATAATCTCAGTAGTCAGCGACGCCCCACTGTCAGAAATTCTGAACAACCGAGACACAACCGGTCGAGTGGCAAAATGGGTGATTGAACTTCTTCCGTTATATATCAAGTTTGATGCGAAGAAAGCCATCAAGTCTCAGGCAATAGCAGATTTTGTGGCCGAGTGGATAGAACAAGAGCTGCCGACTCAGGTTCAGTCGGATCACTGGGCTATGTTCTTTGATGGATCCAAGATGTTGAACGGATCCGACGCAGGTGTGGTTCTAGTATCTCCTAGGGGCGACATGCTCAATTACGTCCTTCAAATCCACTTTGACTCATCGAACAACAAAGCTGAGTACGAAGCACTTTTGTACGGATTGCGCATGGCCATCTCACTCGGCGTCCGCCGCCTGATGGTCTACGGCAACTCAGACTTAGTGGTGAACTAGGTGATGAAGAAATGGGAAGTCAGAAGCCCGACAATGACCAATTATTGCAGTGCAGTACGGAAGCTTGAAAAGAAGTTCGAAGGTTTAGAGCTCCATCACGTGCCCAGAGCCAAGAATCAGCTTGCCTATGACCTCGCGAAAATTGGGCCGACTCGGAAGCCTATACCCAATAATGTATTTCTGGAACATCTGCACACCCCCTCAGTCAAAGAAGACCCCTTCACGGGGGAACCCCGACAACCAGTCAGTGCGTCAGATCCGACTGAAGTCGAAGTGCCTGCAGTTGTCGACCTGATCATGGAGGTTTTAGTGATTACGCCCGACTGGACTGTGCCATACATAGCATATCTGCTCAGGCAAGAACTCTCGGAAGAGAAGAAGAAGCGCGCCAGATCATCCGTCGATCCAAGGCTTTCACCGTCATTCAGGGTCAGCTCTACGGAGAGAGTGTCACCGGGGTCGCTCAGCGCTGCATCACCCCGGAGGAGGGTCAACTGATTCTGAATGAGATTCACTTGGGGACTTGCAGCCACCACGCTTCCTCTCGGACTATAGTGGCCAATGTGTACCGAGCCGGGTTTAATTGTCCCCGAGCCAACGAGATGGCTAAAGATATCGTAGATAAGTGCGAAGGCTGCCAGTTCTACTCCAACAAGTCCCACAAGCCAGCGTCAGCCCTAAAGACCATTCCACTAGTTTAGCCCTTTTCCGTTTGGGGCTTAGAAATGGCCGGTCCCTTCAAAACTGGCAGAAGCGGGTTCACTCACCTGCTCGTGGGAGTCGACAAGTTCACCAAATGGATTGAGGCCAATCCCATCAAGAACCTCGAGTCGAGCACCGCCATCAGCTTCATCAGGGAATTGATATTCAGATATGGAGTCCCTCACAGCATCATCACGGACAATGGCTCCAACTTTGACTTGGATGAATTCAGAGGTTTCTGTTCCTCTCGAGGAACATGAGTCGACTATGCCTCCGTAGCACATCCGCAGTCGAACGGACAAGTAGAAAGAGCAAACGGTTTGATTCTCCAAGGCCTGAAGCCACGGCTCATGCGTGACCTTAAGCATGCAACCGGAGCTTGGGTAACTGAACTACCGTCTGTCTTATGGGGTCTGAGGACAACTCCAAACCAGTCGACTGGCCGTACCCCTTTCTTCATGGTCTATGGAGCTGAAGTCGTGCTACCAAGTGATTTGTTACATAATGCCCCTCGGGTGGAACTCTTCTCCGAGGCCGAAGCATAGGAAGCTTGTCAGGATGAAGTCGACCTCTTGGAGGAGGAACGTGAGATGGCCTTGATCCAGTCGACCATCAATCAACAAGACCTGCGTCGATTCCATGCTTGCAACGTCCAAAGCCGAGCATTTCAGGAAGGAGACCTGGTTCTTCGAGTGCATCGGAAACGACCACAAGAGCTCGCCCCAGGCTGGGAAGGCCCCTTCATCATCACCAAGGTGCTGCACAATGGAGCATATGATCTCTACAATGTCACTAAGAAGAAAGATGAACCTCGTTCGTGGAACGCGGACCTGCTCCGCCGCTTCTACACTTGAAACACTCGAACGGTCGAGTTGTAATAAAGATTTTCTAGTTTGTTTCAAAGACAAGTTTGCAACGATCCCTTAATGATTGTTGGTTTCTAAGTTGCTAGTTTTCAAAATCCCCCAATGGGTGCTTAGCCGCGAACCCGATTCGCCTAATTTACAAAAAAAAATACTCCGAGTGAAGAGCAGTCCTCTCACTTGGAGGCTTAGCTGCGAACCCGATTCGCCTAAGTTGCAAAAACCACTCCGAGTGGAGAGCAACCCTCTCACTCGGGGGCTTAGCTGCGACCCCGTAATCGCCCAAGTTTCAAAAACCACTCCGAGTAAAGAGCAACCCTCTCACTCGGGGGCTTAGCTGCGGTCCTCCGATCTGCGTCATAAGTACAACGCGGATCTATCCTCCGAGCTCTGCCACAAGTACAATGTAGCTTGGAATCGCCTAAGTTACGAAAACCACTCCGAGTGAAGAGCAACCCTCTCACTCGGGGACTTAGCTGCGACCCCGTAATCGCCTAAGTTACGAAAACCACTCCGAGTGAAGAGCAACCCTCTCACTCGGAGGCTTAGTTGCGGTCCTTCGAGCTGCGTCATAAGTACAACATGGCTCTATCCTCCGTGCTCCGCCACAAGTACAACGTAGCTTGGAATCGCCTAAGTTATGAAAACCACTTCGAGTGAAGAGCAACCCTCTCACTCGGGGGCTTAGCTGCGACCCCATAATCGCCTAAGTTACGAAAACCACTCCGAGTGAAGAGCAACCCTCTCACTTGGGGGCTTAGCTGTGGTCCTCCGAGCTGCGTCATAAGTACAACGTGGCTCTGTCCTCCGAGCTCCGCCACAAGTACAACGTAGCTTGGAATCGCCTAAGTTACGAAAACCACTCCGAGTGAAGAGCTACCCTCTCACTCGGGGGCTTAGCTGCGGTGCTCCGAGCTGCGTCATTAGTACAACGTGGCTCTGTCCTTCGAGCTCCGCCACTCGGGGGCTCACCATTGAATTCAACAAAAACTTTACCTTTCTTGCAATCTATTATAGCTCCACAACTTCTAAGAATAGGTCTACCAAAAATAATAGGATAGAAATTGTCCCTCACTGAACCAAGTACTAGAAAGTCGGTAGGGTATTTTACCTTTCCACATAGGACTTCAACGTCTCTCACAATTCCGATAGGAGAGATAGTTGCTCTGTTTGCAAGATGAATGGTAACATCAACTTCTTCAAGTTCACAAGGTGAAATCTCACCGATGATCTCTTGATAAAGTGAATAGGGGATAGCACTAGCACTCGATCCCAAATCGCATAGCCCATAATAATTGTGATCTCCTATTTTAACAGATACTACTGGTGTACCTGAAATTGGGCCTTTATTCTTGGCTGTGACAAGGCTAGTGGAAACAGCACAAAAATTTACATTGGAATCCAAAACATCATTAGTAACAAGGTCTTTAACCAATGCAACTTGAGGATCGACCTTGATCTGGTCCTCAGGCTCATCAATTCTTCTCTCACTTTTATTTCTTATGCCTGTCACAAGAGAGTGCTCCCTTATCCTTGCGGGAAAAGAAGGCTTTTCATATATAACTGCAGGCAAAATTCGGTCAGCAACATGAATATCAACAGGTAACTCTTTGAAAGGTTCATGATGCTGATCTCTCTTCTTTTTAAAAGAATCCATGTGAGAGGCAAAATCCTTACAGAAATCAATCATTAGATGGGAATCAAGACCAATCTTAGATCAAAAGGTATTGAAGTAATCAGTTTTCACATAGCTCTCAATATAATCATGCTCATAATTTATAGCGGGTTCAATACCTTTATCGATTTCCCAATCTTCGGTATTCCTCTGGATCCTTTCAAGGAGATCCCGCTTTCTTCAACACTCTTCGTCTGAAATACCCCACTAGAGGAGGCATCCAGCATCTCCTTATCCTGACGAGAAAGCCTGGCATAAAAATTTGTAAGTATAATTTCCTTGGGGAGCTCATGAATAGGACATTTGAGCATTAGGGACTTCAATCTCCCCCAAGCTTGAGCAATGCTTTCTCCGTCACGAGACCTAAAGTTATAGATATAGTTCCTGTCTCGATGAATTTCATGAAGAGGATAAAACTTGGTATAAAAGAGAGACATAAGCTCTTGCCAATCAAGCAAGTGTGAGTTATCGAGAAGCTTATACCAATCTGAAGCTTTATCTATAAGCGATACGGAGAACAATTTCCTCATGACAAACTCCATCGATACACCTGCAAGCTTAAATAATGAACATAGTTGTGACAGATATAGCAAGTGTTCACCGGGATGCCTGTCTCCTGCATAACGATTGGCCAAAACATAATCGATAATACCAGCTGGTATTTTATAGGGCACAATTTCAGTAGGGGGAGGAGCAACCACCACAGATGTGGGGCGTCTTCCCACAAGCAACGATCCAATAGCAAGGTTGTCCATAAGGACAAAGAGCAGCAACAGCAAAATAAAAATAGAAATAAAAAAAAACTTCCTTACCAGTTAACTTTACCAATAGCGCTATACTCCCCAGCAACGGCGCCAGAAAACGGTACTTGATGACCCACAACCGTAAGGGATCTATTGCAGCGTTTTCGATAAGTAAGAGTGTCGAACCCAACGAGGAGCAGAAGGTATTGATAAGTGGTTCTGAGCAAGGAATAACTGCAAGTACTGAAAGATAACTTTTTAGGGGTTTTCTTGATATAAGCAACATGAAGGTAAAAGCGAGCAAAGTAAAAGGCAATGGTGAGTAACAAGTGGCCCAATCCTTTCTGAGCAAAGGAGAGGCCTAGCAACTGAACTTATAAAGGCTAAAGTGTTCTTGAGGACACACGGGAGAGGTAGTCATGTGCTTTCGCCATATTCCGTATGGGCACTATGTGATGTGTTGATAAGTGCTGAGTGGGTGGATCTATGCTAGTACACTCTCTAGACTAAGATGAGTGCACTCTTATGATTAAACAACTTGCAAGCATCCGCAAATACAAGATAGTATTTAAGGCAAAAGCCTAACCATAGCAATACGATCGATGATCCATTGTTCCCTTGTGCAAAAGCGTGCGAACTGGGGTTCAGGTTTCTGTCACTCCGGCAACCCACCGTAAGCATTCTTTGTACACAATGTATTCCCCTAGGTCCTTAATAAGGCGAAGTGCTGAGTGTTCGACTCACACAACACCACTAGGGAAAATAACAACACAACTTAAGTATCAAACAACACATATTACTTCAACATCATATGACTACTAACATCAAGACTTTTCCCATGTCCTCAGAACTAAAGTAACTACTCACAAGACATAAAAGAGATCATGATCAGTGGAGATAAATGGGTGATAAACAATCTGGACATAATGATATTTCTCCAACAAAACTCAATAGCATTCACCACAAAGTAGTAATCAACACCGATAGAGTAGAGAGGATAGATAGTACGGATTACAACACAAGTTGCAATGGTGAGATGAGATTGGATGAAGATGGAGATGGTGTTGATGTTGGGGATGATGTTCATGATAATCTCGATGATGCCCGTGACGATGGTGATGACGATGGCGATGATCTCCCCTTCCGGGAGGTGATCTCCCCGGCGGAATCTGCCCGCCGGAGATGGCTTTTTCTTCTCTATAGGTTTCCGCCACGGAGCGGCAGAGGAACTCCGTCAAAACTCTCCTTTTTAGGGATTTTGGATGACGAGGAGTATATAGGCAAAAGGGGGCAGCCGGAAGTGGGCCAGGGGCTCCAGGCGCCCCCCCGGCGCGGCCAGGGTGGGGGCCGCGCCAGGTGGCCGCCTGGGCGCCCTGTGGCCCCCCTCTGGTTGCTCTTTTGCGTGCCTTCGTGATCCGTCTGGAAAATACCCTCTGTCGATTTTCAGGTAATTTAGAGGTATTCTTTTTCAGCAACTTAGCGTCCACTTTTTACCGCTGAATCCTGCGTCTGCTGCTTCGGCACCGGAAAGTTGCAAACTGTGTAAAATAGGCCAAAACAACATAAGAACATCATCGTAATGTGAAATATATCAATGAATAAGGATGAATTACGATATAAAATAGTGATGCATTTTGGACGTATCAGTGACCTTGGGCTGCTTGGGCGCCTTTTAAGATGAGTCGGGAGTGGCTGTACGAGCCCGCTTCTGCACCTGGGAGCTGGAGGGCCCCGCTCGGGAGCGCGCAACCTCTGGGTCGTGCTTCCCCTTGGAGTGCTTCTCGCCGCGGGGAGGTGACTCGACCTCCTCGCTGCTGCTGGAGTCCTCGCTCTCCTCTCCGGTCTCCTCATCGGACTTCCACTCAGAAACGTCGCCCGCACCCTCTTCGCCCTCCTGGACCTGATCCCCGTTGGGCAATGAGTACATTTCGGTATAGATCTGCAGAAAGGAAAGATTTGCCAAATATCAGTCAGATTCATCAAGACAACTGCAAGTAAGAAACAATAACATCACTTGGAAGTTAAGGCCAGACCTTGTCGGGAAGATGGTCGGCGTCGAATGGAGGAACCCTTCTGAGCCCCCTGGGGTTGTCTTTGTTCCCCGTGATGCATCTCAGACACTGCGCCACCATCTTCGCTGATGCTTCCTCCGGGTGGACTCCAGACGAGTCATCAACACCGGAATATAGCCACATCAGGTGGTCCCGAGGTTGGAGAGGCTGGATCCTCCGCATGAGGTACACCTCAAGCAGATCCAACCCATTAACCCCATCTCGAACCAGCTGGACGACCCGCTCCACCAGCATGTCCACTTCCACCCTCTCGGCCCGACTCACAACAAACGATGGAGGCTGGATGGCTCAACTAAGAGAAAAAGGAGGAAGGCATGTCGACTGACCAGGAGTCGGACTATCCTTACAATAGAACCAAGACGACTGCCAGCCCCGAACCGACTCGGGGAGTATCATAGTAGGAAAAGCGCCCCTATTTCTAAGCTGGATGCCTAGCCCTCCGCACACCTGGATGACGTGCGTCTTCTCATCACTCGGGTTCGCCTTCTTGACGGTTTGCGAGCGACAATTGAAGATATGTTTGAACAAACCCCAGTGCGGTCGGTAACCGAGGAAGTTCTCACACATCGAGATGAACGCAGCCGGAAAAGCAATAGAGTTGGGCGTGAAGTAATGCAGTTGGGCGCCGTAGAAAGTCAAGAAGGCGCGGAAGAAAGGGTGTGGGGGCATGGAGTAACCTCGGTCGACGTGGGTCGAGAGGAGGACGCACTCGCCCTCCCGCGGCTGAGGCCCGAGCTCGCCCTCCGGCACCCGGCAGGATCCGCGGGCAACCAAGCCCTCCTCCTCCAGCTCCTCCATGTCCACCATCATGATGGTGGACTTGATCCAGTCCCCCTGGATCCAACCAGGAGGGAGCCCGGACCTCGACGACGACCCGCCGCGGCCGGGCCGCTTCCCCTTCCCCGTCGCCGCTTTCTTCGAGCGCTCCAGCGCCGCGGTCTTCTCTTTGCCCATGGCGCGTGAGTTGGCGTTGCCTGTGGAGAAAGGAAGAAGGAGCAGAGGCGCGGCGGAGAGATGAAGGCGAGGAAACAGAGAATGGGCGCACAGTGCCGTCGCCTCGGACTCGGCGCGCATTTATAGCACCACGGTCGAGTGACTGACTGGTGGCACTCGAGCGATCCTGTCAAATCCTGCAACAGGCACGGACGTGATACGTGGCGAAAAAGGCGGCACGAGGATCAAGGCATCCCGAGCGTATCCGATCCGATTGCCGCGACACGACCCGTCCCACGCGCTTCCCCAAATTTTGAAATCCCGCAAAATCCGACGACCAGAGAGCAATCGGTCCCGACGAAAACTGCGCACGCCAACGACGCTCGACGCCTCGCGCAAAGTTCAGTCGATAGTTAACACAACAAACACACTCGACGGTTCCAGAATCGATTAAGGCAACCAAGACGAGATTGAAAAAACAGCCTGGTCCGCAAGCTCAGAGAAGACTACCCCAAGGGCGTCGAACCCGGACTAAGGCTCTCTTCAGCACTCTCTCCCGCCAAAGCCTCAATCCATTAGAGAGATACTAATGAGGTTACAGACCTAGGGTAGGGTCACAGGCCTGACCAAGGTACCCCACCCAAGGTCACTACCCCAGAAGATCAAAAGAAAAAACCGATGATGATAAGGACAGTCGACTGAGACGGCCCAAGAGGACATCCCACTCGACTGAACACCACATACCAGACGACTCAACTTCACTCGATCCATCCAAGGTGCTCGACCCCCGAAGGTCAAAGGTCCCTTAGGACAGCAACGGTCTGGAATTTACTCGCTGCAGTGAATGCCTTTATTACTCTATACTGCGGACATTATCAGTAACGTCCTCCTTTATGTACATTGAACCCTTAGTAACGTGGAGCATGGCTGGGGTCCTGGCGCACTATATAAGCCACCCCTCCTCCAGTACAAGGGTTCGCACCCCTGTAACACACAATTATACATACTTCAGTCGACTGCCTCCGGGCACCGACACGTAGGGTTGTTACTTCCTCCTAGAAGGGCCTGAACTCATAAAACACCTCGTGTACAACTTCACGATAGCTAGGGCCTTGCCTCCTCATACGTACCCCCTACTCGTACTATCAGACCTAGAACCATGACACCCATCTTGGAGAATGTTCTGGAGCTCCACCGGAGAGGGATCCATCACAGAGTTCTTATTCATCATCATCATCACAGAGTTCTGGAGCTCCACCGATGAATTGTGAGTTTATGATCAAGATTTTCTATGAGAAATATTTGGTTCTTCTCTGAACTCTTTATGTGTGCTCATAATATACTTGCAAGTCTCTTTGAATTATTGGTTTGGTTTGGCCTACTAGATCTATAGTTCTTGCAATGGGAGAAGTGCTTGGCTTTCGGTTCAATCTTGCGGTGTCCTTTCCCAGTGATAGTAGGGGCAGCAAGGCACGTATTGTATTGTTGTCATCGAGGATAAAAAGATGGGGTTTATATCATAGTGCTTGAGTTTATCCCTCTACATCATGTCATCTTGCTTAAGGCGTTACTCTGTTCTTATGAACTCAATACACTAGATGCATGTTGGATAGCGGTTGATGTGTGGAGTAATAGTAGTAGTTGTAGGCAGGAGTCGGTCTACTTGTCTTGGACGTGATGCCTATATACAATGATCATGCCTAGATAGTCTCATAATTATTCGCCTTTCTATCAATTTCTCGATAGTAATTTGTCTACCCGCCCTAGAATATCGCTATCACGAGAGAAGTCACTAGAGAACACTATGGCCCCCGGGTCTATTCTCAACATATCAATCTACATCTACTTTACTTTTATCGCTTTTATTTGCTGTTCTTATAAACCAAAAAATACCAAAAATATAAACTATCATCTCTATCAGATCTCACTTTTGTAAGTGACCGTAAAGGGATTGACAACCCCTTTTCGCGTTGGCTGCGAAGTTCTTATTTGTTTGTGCAGGTGCGAGGGACTCGCGCGAGGTCTCCTACTGGATTGATAGCTTGGTTCTCAAAAACTGAGGGAAATACTTACGCTACTTTGCTGCATCTCCCTTTCCTCTTCGAGGGAATACAACGCAAGCTCGAGAAGTACCAAGAAGAATTTCTGGCGCCATTGCCGGGGAGGCTTACACAAAAGTCATATACCAAGTACCTATCACATACCCTTATCCTTCGCATTACATTTATTTGCCTCTCGTTTTCCTCTCCCCCACTTCACCCTTGCCGTTTTATTTGCCCTTCTTCCGCCATGTGTTTATCGTTCGCTTGTTTCTTGTTTGCTTGTGTGTGTTGGAATTCTTGCTTGTCACTATGGCTCAGAACAATACCAAATTGTGTGACTTCTCCAATACCAACAATAATGACATTATTAGCACTCGATTGCTCCTATTACCGATGCTGAATCTTGTGAGATCAATGCTGCTTTGTTGAATCTTGTCATGAAAGATCAATTCTCCGGCCTTCCTAGTGAAGATGCCGCTACCCATCTAAACAACTTTGTTGATTTGTGTGATATGCAAAAGAAAAGGGATACATATAATGATATTGTTAAATTGAAGTTATTTCTGTTTTCACTTAGAGATCGCGCTAAAACTTGGTTTTCCTCTTTGCCTAGAAATAGTATTGATTCGTGGAATAAGTGCAAATATGCTTTTATTTCTAAGTATTTCCCTCCGGCTAAGATCATTTCTCTTAGAAACGATATTATGAATTTTAAGCAACTAGATCATGAGCATGTTGCACAAGCTTGGGAGAGAATGAAATTGATGATACATAATTGCCCTACACATGGTTTGAATATATGGATGATTATTCAGAACTTTTATGCCGGCTTGAATTTTGCTTCTAGAAATCTTTTAGATTCGGCCGCAGGAGGCACTTTTATGGAAACTACCTTAGGAGAAGCTACCAAACTCCTAGATAATATTATGGTTAATTATTCTCAATGGCACACCGAAAGATCTACTAGTAAAAAAGTGCATGCTATCAAATAAATTAGTGTTTTGAGTGGAAAGATGGATGAACTTATGAAATTGTTTGCTGCTAAGAGTGCCTCTTCTGATCCTAATGATATGCCTTTGTCCACTTTGATTGAGAATAACAATGAATCTTTGGATGTGAATTTTGTTGGTAGGAATAATTTTGGTAACAATGCTTATAGAGTTAATTTTAATCCTAGGCATTTTCCTAGTAATTCCTCTAATAATTATGGCAATTCCTACAACAACTCTTATGGAAAGATGCCTTCTGAATTTGAAACTAGTGCTAAGGAGTTTATGATCTCGCAAAATAATTTCAATGCTATGCTTGAAGAGAAATTTCTTAAGGTTGATGAATTGGCTAGAAGAGTGGATAGAATTACTCTTGATGCTGATTCTTTGAAACTTAGATCTATCCCACCTAAGCATGATATCAACGAGTCTCTCAAAGCCATGAGAATTTCCATTGATGAATGCAAAGAAAGAACCGCTAGGATGCATGCTAAAAGAGAGAATTATATTAAAGCATGTTCTTCTAGTTATCATGAAAATAAAGATGAAGATCTGAAAGTTGTTGATGTGTATCCTATTAGATCCTTGTTTTCTAGTATAAATCTTGATGAAGATAGGATTGGAGATGATTCTGCTTTAAGGTGTCCCAATGATTCATAGTTTTTAGATCTTGATGATAAAATTGTTAAAAGTGGGAGTGAAGAGATTAAAACTTTGCATAGTGATGAACCCACTACTATGGATTTCAAGGGATTTAGTTATGAAAATTGCTCTTTGATTGATTGTATTTTCTTGTTGCAATCCGTACTAAATTCTCCGCATGCTTATAGTCAAAATAAAGCTTTCACCAAACACATAGTTGATGCTTTGATGCAATCTTATGAAGAAAAACTTGAGTTGGAAGTTTCTATCCCTAGAAAGCTTTATGATGAGTGGGAACCTCCTATTAAAATAAAAATAAAAGATCATGAATGCTATGCGTTGTGTGATTTGGGTGCAAGTGTCTCCACTATCCCAAAACCTTTGTGTGATTTGCTAGGGTTCCATGAGCTTGATGATTGCTCTTTAAAATTGCATCTTGCGGATTCCACTATTAAGAAACCTATGGGAAGAATTAATGATGTTCTTATTGTTGCCAATAGAAATTTGTGTGCCCGTAGATTTTATTGTTCTTGATATAGATTGCAATCCTTCATGTCCTATTATACTTGGTAGACCTTTCCTTAGAAAGATTGGTGCAATTATTGATATGAAGGAAGGAAATATTAGATTCCAATTTCCGTTAAGGAAAGGCATGGAACACTTTCCTAGAAAGAAAATCAAATTAGCATATGAATCTATCATGAGAGCCACTTATGGCTTGCCTTCCAAAGATGGCAATACCTATATTTATCTTGTATCGTGCCTAGCTAGGGGCGTAAAACGATAGCGCTTGTTGGGAGGCAACCCAATTTTATATTTTTTGTCTTTGTTGCTGTTAGGGAATAAATATTGCATCTAGCCTCTGATTAGATGTGGTTTCATGTTTTGTTTAGTGTTTGTGCCAAGTAGAACCTTTGGGAAGACTTGTGTGAAGTTTATGTGATCTTGCTGTGAAAAATAGAATCGTTAGCGCTCGCTAAAGTAGTCGTCAGATTTTACTGGAGCGTGATATTGTGTTGATTCTTTTTGCAGATGATTGGTAGACAAATTCCTCAAATTTACCAAATTAGTTTGAATTTTTTGGACTTCCAGAAGTAGGCGAAACCTGCAGATTACTGCAGACTGTTCTGTTTTTGACAGATTCTGTTTTTCGTGTGTTGTTTGCTTATTTCGATGCATCTATGAGAAGTATTGGCAAATATGAACCATAGAGAAGTTGGAATACAGTAGGATTAACACCAATATAAACAAAGAATGAATTCATTGCTGCACCTTTGAGTAGTGGTTTGCTTTCTTATACTAACGGAGCTCACGAGAATTTATGTCTAAGTTTTGTGTTGTGAAGTTTTCAAGTTTTGAGTATTGCCTTGATGGACTATGGAACAAGGAGTAGCAAAGGCCTAAGCTTAGGGATGCCCATGTCACCCCAAATAAAATTCAACGATAATCAAAAGCCTAAGCTTGGGGATGCCCCGGGAAGGCATCCCCTCTTTCGTCTTCATCCATCGGTAACTATACTTGGAGCTATATTATTATTCGCAACATGATATGTGTTTTGCTTGGAGCGTCTTGTATAATTTGAGTCTTTGCTTGTTAGTTTGTCACAATCATCCTTGCTGGACACACCTATTTGAGAGAGTTAAATATGGCCTAGAAATTGTTAGAACACTCTATGTGCTTCACTTATATCTTTTGAGTTGAATAGTTTTTGCTTTAGTGCTTAACTTATATCTTTTAGAGCACGGTGGTGGTAATATTTTGTAGAAATTGTTGAACTCTCATGCTTCACTTATATCTATTTCAGAGTCTATTAAAACAGCATGGTAATGTGTTTAGGCTAAATAAACTAGTCTTCACATGGTAGACATCCAATGTCAATGTAGTAAAAAAAATCACACAAAGTGCATTGAATAGAATGAGATGTTGGATGCTTGGTAATTGTTTTGAGATATGAGGATAGTGATATTAGAGTCATGCTAGTGGAGTTATTATGAAATTGAGAAATACTTGTGTTAAGGTTAGTGATTCCTGTAGCATGCACGTATGGTGAACCGCTATGTGGCGAAGTTAGAGCATGATGTATTTGTAGAGTGCCAACCTTTGTGTGGAGGTAGGGGGCCCGCGATGGTTAACTCCTACCAACCTCCCCCCTAGGAACATGCGTCGATTGCTTTGTTTTGATGACTCGTAGATTTTTGCAATAAGTATATGAGTTCTTATGACTAATGTTGAGTCCATGGATTATACGCACTCTCACCCTTCCACCATTGCTAGCCTCTCTTGTACCGCGCAACTTTCGCCGGTGCCATAAACCCACCATATATCCTTCCTCAAAACAGCCACCATATTATTCCTCAAAACAGCCTCCATACCTACCTATCATGGCATTTCCATAGCCATTCCGAGATATATTACCATGCTACTTTCCACCGTTCCGTTTATATAACACACATCATATTGTCATATTGCCATGCATGATCATGTAGTTGAGATCGTATTTGTGGCAAGGCCACCATGCATAACTTTTCATACATGTCACTCTTGTTTCATTGCACATCCCGGTACACTGCCGGAGGCATTCATATAGAGTCATACTTTGTTGTTGCAGTATCGAGTTGTAATATCGAGTTGTAATGAAAGTGTGATGATCATCATTATTAGAGCATTGTCCCATGGGAGGAAAGGCTAAATCTATAAAGCCCCTCCGCAAAAAAGGCCAAATAAAAAGAAAGGCCCAAAAAAAGGGACAATTGCTACTATCTTTTTTCCACACTTGTGCTTCAAAGTAGCACCATTTTCTTCATTGTAGAGAGTCTCATGTTTAGTCACTTTCATATACTAGTGGGAATTTTCGTTATAGAACTTGGCTTGTATATTCCAACCATGGGCTTCCTCAAATGCCCTAGGTCTTCGTTGGCAAGCAAGTTGGATGCACCCCCACTAGTTTCTTTTGTTGAGCTTTCATTCATATTTAGCTCTAGTGCATCCGTTGCATGGCAATCCCTACTCACTCACATTGATATCTATTGATGGGCATCTCCATAGCCCTATGATATGCCTAGTTGATGTGAGACTATCTTCCTCTTTTTTGTCTTCTCCACAACCACCTCTATTCCACCCATAGTGCTATGTCCATGGCTCACGCTCATATATTGCATGAAAGTTGAAAGGTTTGAAAGCATAGAGTATGAAAACAAGTGCTTGGCTGAAATCGGGGTTGTGCATGATATGAATATTTTGTGTGATGAAGAGGGAGCATAGCCAGACTATATGATTTTGCAGGGATAACTTTCTTTATCCATAGTATTTTGAGAAGACATGATTGCTTTGTTAGTATGCTTGAAGTATTGTTATTTCTTATGTCAATACAGACTTTTTTCTTGAATCTTCCAGATCTGAACATTCATGCCACAATTAAGAGAATTACATTGAAAAACTATATTGGTTAGCATTCCACATGAAAAATTCTTTCTTTATCATTTACCTACTCGAGGACGAGCAGGAATTAAGCTCGGGGATGCTTGATACGTCTCCAACGTATCTATAATTTTTTATTGTCTCACGCTATTATTTATGAAGTCTTGTTTAATCATACACTTTTATATCATTTTTGGGACTAACCTACTAACCCAAAGGCCTAGTCCAGATTGCTGTTTTTTTGCCTGTTTCAGGGTTTTGCAAAAAAAGAATATCAAACGGAGTCCAAACGGACTGAAACCCTCGCGTGAGATATTTTTGGAGAAAATCACACACGAGAGACTTGAGAACCACGTCAGGGGATCAAGGGGCTGCCCACGAGCACCCCCCGGTGTCCTCCTTCTTCCTATATAAGTCTACGTACCCCAAAACCTTCAACAACAGAGAGAAAACCCTAATTCCACCACCGTAACTTTCTGTTCCCGTGAGATCCCATATTGGAGCCTGTTTCGGAGCTCCACCGGAGGTGGATCCATCACGAAGTTCTTCATCATCATAATCATCATCGCCCTCACCATGAGTTGTGAGTAGTTTACCTCAGACCTTCGGGTCCATAGCTAGTATCTAGATGGCTTCTTCTCTCTCTTTGGATGTCAATACAAAGTTCTCCTCGGTCTTCGAGGAGATCCATTCGATGTAATCTCTTTTTGCGGTGTGTTTGTCGAGATCCGAGGAATTGTGAGTTTATGATCAAGATCATCTATGAGAAATATTTGGTTCTTCTCCGAACTCTTTATGTGTGCTCATAATATCCTTGCAAGTCTCTTCCAATTATTGGTTTGGTTTGGCCTACTAGATCTACAGTTCTTGCAATGGGAGAAGTGCTTGGCTTTGGGTTCAATCTTGCAGCGTCCTTTCCCAGTGACAGTAGGGGCAGCAAGGCACATATTGCATTGTTGCCATAGATGATAAAAAGATGGGGTTTATATCATATTGCTTGAGTTTATCCCTCTACATCATGTCATCTTGCTTAAGGCGTTACTTTGTTCTTATGAACTCAATACACTAGATGCATGCTGGATAGCAGTCGATGTGTGGAGTAATAGTAGTAGATGCAGGCAGGAGTCGGTCTACTTGTCTCGGACGTGATGCCTATATACAATGATCATTCCTAGATAGTCTCATAATTATTCGCTTTTCTATCAATTGCTCGACAGTAATTTGTTTACCCGCCGTAGAATATCGCTATCATGAGAGAAGTCACTAGAGAACACTATGGCCCCCGGTTCTATTCTCAACATATCAATCTACATCTACTTTACTTTCATCGCTTTTATTTGCTGTTCTTATAAAACAAAAAATACCAAAAATATAAAGTATCATATCTATCAGATCTCACTTTCGTAAGTGACTGTAAAGGGATTGACAACCCCTTATCACATTGGCTGCGAAGTTCTTATTTGTTTGTGCAGGTGCGAGGGACTCGCGCGTGGTCTCCTACTGGATTAATACCTTGGTTATCAAGAACTGAGGGAAATACTTACGCTACTGCGCTGCATATCCCTTTCCTCTTCGAGGGAATACAACGCAAGCTCAAGTAGTAGCACCCGCTCCCCACCCCACCGCACTGCCGTGGTTGTGCCGCCCACGGGCCAATCCACAAAGATTCCCCATCATCCAGATCCAGCGGCGGCAGTACCTTGAACCCACACAATATTAAGATAGCCATCTAAGCGCTGCTTCCGCGACGAACTTGCGCCCCCTCACCCTTACGTTAGACACCGGCCAACCAGCAGCCTAGGAGCTCCGCCGCCTCGAGGGGTGCTGCTTCCCATTGGGAATTGATTGGCCCAGAATAAAAATTCAGACAACTAACGCCTAAATAAAGTGATTTGAGATGAGGGTGCGACCTATCTGGCGGCATGGTGAAGTAGGCAGGTCTAGCTGCCGAGTCGATGAGGCCGACGCGGTTGCGGTGGCCACCGGCGGCAGGGAAACATCGATGTCGCGACGGTGGACGGCTACGGGGAAGCAGCGCCGGGACTCTGGACAAATCTGAAGTTGGAGCCGCTCCGGTGCCGTGAACAATGGCGGGGGTGAATCGGCTCCGGTACGGTTCACGCGACCGCCGTCGAGGCAGCTCCAGCAGCACGGATTACGAGGCACACGGCTCATTGGACGACGGCAAATGGACAGCGTCTCCGGCATTAGGGAGGAGGGCGGCTATGAAATTGGTGTGGTGGGGGGCGCCATGGAGGAGGGGCTGAGGTTTCACGGCTCGGGAGAAGGGAGCTTCCGGGGAGAAGGTGATTTGGCGCCCACGAGGTATGAA
>LR738710.1:677617646-677786769 GCA_902687465.1 Secale cereale | reverse complement strand
GGGGGGGGATTGGGAGGGTAGTGGAACCATGTACGCATTTGTCTGAAATGTGAGGGGAGTTACAGTTCTACCCCTGCCTTTAGGCTTCTCGGCTTGGGTCTTTGTACTGAGGGCCGGGGATAGTAGAGTAACTTTGCTTCTCCCCAAATAGTGGGCGGGAGCGATTTTGGGCGAGGAGGGCGTGTTTTGAAATATAGCGGGCGCGAGCGATTTCGGGCGAGGAGAGCGTGTTTTGAAATAGTGGGCGTGAGCTATTTCGGGCGAGGAGGGCGTGTTTTGCCGACCATGGTTTATGAATTATTCGACACATGTCATTTTGGCCAAGGAGAAGGCGCGCTTGGATGAAGTTACAAACCTACCCTCGATGCACAACGGGCCAATTAATGCGTCTCCCACATAGGATGGTAATTTTGCGTCTCCCATTTATTTGCTCAGGCGAATTCCACCGAGTAGAGGATGTTTAACGATTCGTTCAAAATTGGGGAGAACGAGCATCCACGTCTACCTTACCAAGTCGATTCGAATCAAATTTAGAAATATTAGCTTGCCACTTCTTTTTTAGATGGAGAGATGATGCTCGGGAGTAATGTGTTTTTACATGCTCGTTACTAGCGATTTAGTATATGAAAAATAGTTGACCCACTCAAATACGAGAATCAAACCCAAAATGGGATACCTTGATTCAATGAAATAGCTCGTTCACTACAACTTCTCGAGCTTGCGTTGTATTCCCTCGAAGAGGAAAGGGAGATGCAGCACAGTAGCGTAAGTATTTCCCTCAGTTTTTGAGAACCAAGGTATCAATCCAGTAGGAGACCACGCGCGAGTCCCTCGCACCTGCACTAACAAATAAGAACTTCGCAGCCAACGCGATAAGGGGTTGTCAATCCCTTTACGGTCACTTACGCAAGTGAGATCTGATAGAGATGATAGTTTATATGTTTGGTATTTTTGTTTATAAGAACAGAAAGTAAAAGCGTAAAAGTAAAGTAGATGTAGATTGATATGTTGAGAATAGACCCGGGGGCCATAGTGTTCTCTAGTGGCTTCTCTCTTGATAGCGATATTCTACGGCGGGTAACCAAATTACTGTCGAGCAATTGATAGAAAAGTGAATAATTATGAGACTATCTAGGCATGATCATTGTATATAGGCATCACGTTGGAGACAAGTAGACTGACTCCTGCCCGCATCTACTACTATTACTCCACACATCGACCGCTATCCAGCATGCATCTAGTGTATTGAGTTCATAAGAACAGAGTAATGCCTTAAGCAAGATGACATGATGTACAGGGATAAACTCAAGCAATATGATGTAAACCCCATCTTTTTATCCTCGATGCCAACAATACAATACGTGCCTTGCTGCCCCTACTGTCACTGGGAAAGGACACCACAATATTGAACCCAAAGCCAAGCACTTCTCCCATTGCAAGAACTATAGATCTAGTAGGCCAAACCAAACCAATAATTAGAAGAGACATGCAAGGATATTATGAGCACACATAAAGAGTTCAGAAAAGAACCAAATATTTCTCATAGATAATCTTGATCATAAACCCACAATTCATCGGCTCTCGACAAACACACCGGAAAAAGAGATTACATCGAATAGATCTCCTCGAAGACCGAGGAGAACTTTGTATGGAGATCCAAAGAGAGAGAAGAAGCCATCTAGATACTAGCTATGGACCCGAAGGTGTGTGGTAAACTACTCACAACTCATGGTGAGGCGATGATGATGATGTAGAAGCACTCCGTGATGGATCCCCCCCCCCCTCCGGTGGAGCTCCGGAACAGGCCCCAAGATGGGATCTCACGGGAACAGAAGGTTACGACGGTGGAACTAGGGTTTTTTCTATACTTCTGATGGTTTCGGGGTACGTAGGCTTATATAGGAGGAAGGAGGGCACCGGGGGCCTCACGAAGGGTCCGCGAGGCAGGGGGCGCGCCCCCACCCTCGTGGGCACCTCGTGGCCCCTATTCCGTGGTTCTCAAGTCCCCTGTGCGTGATTTTCTCCAAAAATATCTCTCCCGAAGGTTTCATTCCGTTTGGAATCCGTTTGATATTCCTTTTCTGCAAAACCCTGAAACAGGCAAAAAACAGCAATATGGACTGGGCCTTTGGGTTAGTAGGTTAGTCCCCAAAAAAATATAAAAGTGTATGACAAAGCCCATTAAACATCCAAAACATCATAAATAATAGCATGGAACAATAAAAAATTATAGATACGTTGGAGACGTATCAAGCATCCCCAAGCTTAATTCCTGCTCATCGTCGAGTAGGTAAATGATAAAAACAGAATTTTTGATGTGGAATGCAAACGAACATAGTTTTTCAATGTAATTCTCTTAATTGTGGCATGAATGTTCAGATCTGAAAGATTCAAGACAAAAGTCTATATTGACATAAGAAATAATATTACCTCAAGCATACTAACAAAGCAATCATGTCTTCTCAAAATACTATGGCTAAAGAAAGTTATCCCTACAAAATCATATAGTCTGGCTATGCTCCCTCTTCATTACACAAAATATTCATATCATGCACAACCCCGATTTCAGCCAAGCACTTGTTTTCATACTCTATTCTTTCAAACCTTTCAACTTTCACGCAATACATGAGCATGAGCCATGGACATAGCACTATGGGTGGAATAGAGAGGTGGTTGTGGAGAAGACAAAAAGGAGGGAGATAGTCTCACATCGACTAGGTGTATCAATAGGCTATGGAGATGCCCATGCAACGGATGCACTAGAGCTAAATATGTATGAAAGCTCAACAAAAGAAACTAGTGGGTGTGCATCCAACTTGCTTGCTCACGAAGACCTAGGGCATTTGAGGAAGCCCATTGTTGGAATATACAAGCCAAGTTCTAGAATGAAAATTCCCACTAGTATAAGAAAGTGACTAAACATGAGACTCTCTATCATGAAGAACATGGTGCTACTTTGAAACACAAGTGTGGAAAAAGATAGTAGCAATTGTCCTTTTTTTGTGTGGAGGGGCTTTATTGATTTAGCCTTTCCTCCCAAGGGACAATGCTCTAATAATGATGATCATAACACTTTCATTGAATTACAACTCGATATTACAACTCGATACTAGAACAAGTATGACTCTATATGAATGCCTCCGGCGGTGTACCGGGATGTGCAATGAATCAAGAGTGACATGTATGAAAAATTATGCATGGTGGCTTTGCCACAAATACGATGTCAACTACATGATCATGCATGTCAATATGACAATATGATGCGTGTCATAAGAACGGAATGGTGGAAAGTTGCATGGCAATATATCTTGGAATGGCTATGGAAATGCCATGATAGGTAGGTATGGTGGCCCTTTTGAGAAATATATGTATATATATGGTGGCTGTTTTGAGGAAGGATATATAGTGAGTGTATGGTACCGACGAAAGTTGCGCGGTACATGATAGGCTAGCAATGGTGGAAGGGTGAGAGTGCGTAATATCCATGGACTCAACATTAGTCATAAGAACTCATATACTTATTGCAAAAATCTACAAGTCATCAAAACAAAGCAATCAACGCATGCTCCTAGGGGGGAGGTTGGTAGGAGTTAATGTGGGGACCCCGACTTATGAGTCGAGATCACCGAATGCACGTGTAAAGTGATCCCAGAGATCAATGCTCACTGAACACACATAAGCTGAATAACAAGAGTCTTACATCCATACATACCGTTTTACACAAATTATGACCATTATGGCCAAGTCTTACATAGATAAAGCCTTGCGGGCTGAATAGCAAATAAACTCGAATAGCGGAAGTCTTCGTAGATAAGTAGAACCCATGCCATCTGCCTTAACACTACATGCATTCTGACTGGGAAAGCGTCCTAGTTCGCATGTTCGTCTCCATAGAATTCTTCTTCAAATTCCTTCTCTTCCATGTCTAGCCAATTAAATAACCAGTGGCAAGCCAATGATTACATTGAATGTACTCGCAAGCAACCCATGTTTTTGAAAAAAGTATGACAAGGTATGAAATGGCACTAAATAGGGTATGTTTGCAGAAAGCAAATTTTGTGGGTGCAATGTCAAGAACTACCTCTTTAGTGAAGCATGCATCATAGGAAAATAGGTTACAAATATCAACATAGCCAAGTTATTATCTCTTTCATCTTGTCAAGTCTTTTGACTTAATTCAAACGGTGCTTCCACACCCACACACATACATAGGGTTTCGCAAACATTGGACGTAGCCCAAGAGCGGTTACCCAACCGTCCTTAACAGTGGACACGGCTATTCGAATAGTTTTACACTCTGCAGAGGTTGCACACTTTACCCACAAGATCCGGGGAACTTCCGTGTCATCCACGACCCGCGGTACCTCAAGTACCCGGGGTAAGCACCCGATCAC
Organism: Secale cereale; assembly: GCA_902687465.1. Classification (NCBI taxonomy): domain Eukaryota; kingdom Viridiplantae; phylum Streptophyta; class Magnoliopsida; order Poales; family Poaceae; genus Secale; species Secale cereale. The sequence goes on along the minus strand of LR738710.1, from coordinate 677,782,375 downwards.
TGTCTTTCCCTAGACAACACTAACATGGAGTCCACTCGATTTGTAGCGACCCCTGTGCCCAACATTTCACATCTTAATATTGTGGAGCCTCGCTCCCATATCACATACCACTGGTACGGGGTACCAACGGTGTGATCGGTGCCCTGTGAAAACAGTCATGGCCGCCTATCCAAGCGCGACCCCGTCCCAAGAGTGATCTCATATCACTCCTGTCACTAGTAATGCGGGCACCATGCTAGTATCGGCCTAGGTAATCAATAATGCCCTTTCCCATATAATGGTACAGTGGTTGCACATGTAAGGTTGGAATAACGGTCGCGACTTAAACCAGTCTGTTTGAAAAACATCACACACACTTGCCTCGGTACACACACAGTAACTGCTCTTCCAATATTTTTAAAAGAATATACTATACTATCCTATAAACATGCTTTAATCATTGGGCAGAAGTTTGGGGTAAGGAGATGAAGTATAGAAGGTGAAGCTATGTTGACTTTTAAAGAAAAAACACAATTCCAAATAAAAGCCAAATGATGCAAAAAGTTTTTGTTGGTCCAAATTTTATGCTTTATTAATGCAATAACCGTGTTACAAAATGCACGGTGTGACAGTTAACCATCGCGTGCCACCGACCTCCACACAAAGGTTGACACTTTACAAATACCTCATGCTCTAACTTCATCACATAGCGGTTCACCATATGTGCATGCTACGGGAATCACTAACCTTAACACAAGTATTTCTCAATTTCATAATAACTCCACTAGCATGACTCTTATATCACTATCCTCATATCTCAAAACATTTATCAAGCATCCAACTTCTCTTCATATTCAATGCTCTAGTGTGAAAGTTTTTACTACATTGATATTGGATGTCTATCATGTGAAGACTAGTTTTATAGCCTAAACACATTACCATGCTGTTTTAATAGACTCTCAAAAGGATATAAGTGAAGCATGAGAGTTCAACAATTTCTTCAAAATAGTATCACCATTGTGCTCTGAAAGATATAAGTGAAGCACTAGAGCAAAACTATTCAACTCAGAAGATATAAGTAAAGCACATAGAGTGTTATATCAATTCCTAGGCCATATTTAACTCTCTCAAATAGGTGTTTCCAGCAAGGATAATTGTGGAAAACTAACAAGCAAAGACTCAAATTATACAAGACGCTCCAAGCAAAACACATATCATGTGGTGAATAAAAATATAGCTTCGAGTATAGTTACCGATGGATGAAGACGAAAGAGGGGATGCCTTCCCGGGGCATCCCCAAGCTTAGGCTTTTGATTGTCCTTGAATTTTAACTTGGGGTGCCATGGGCATCCCCAATCTTAGGCTCTTGCCACTCTTTGTTCCATAGTCCATCAAAGCAATACTCAAAACTTGAAAACTTCACAACACAAAACTTAGACAAAAATCTCGTGAGCTCCGTTAGTATAAGAAAGCAAACCACTACTCAAAGGTACTATAATGAATTTATTCTTTGTTTATATTGATTTTAAACCTAATGTATTCCAACTTCTCTATGGTGCATACCTCTCAATATTACTCATAGATGCATTGAAATAAGCAAACAACACACGAAAAACAGAATCTGTCAAAAACAGAACAGTCTGTAGTGATTTGCAGGTTTCGCATACTTCTGTAACTCCAAAAAATTCAAACTAAACTGGTAAACGTGAGAAATTTGTCTATTTATCATCTGCAAAAAGAATGAACTAAATAGCACGGTCCAGTAAAATCTGATGACCATTCTAGCGAGCGCTAACGATTCTGTTTTTCACAGCAAGATCACATAAACTTCACACAAGTCTTCCCAAAGGTTCTACTTGGCACAAAAACTAAACAAAAAACAAAACCACATCTAAACAGAAGGTAGATGCAATATTTTTTCCCTAACAGCAGCAAAAACAAAAAATAATATAAAATTGGGTTGCCTCCCAACAAGCGCTATCGTTTTACGCCCCTAGCTAGACACGATTATTCAATGATGCTCACATAAAGGACATGGACTGGAGCACAAGGAGAGCATCATAAGACATGTGACAAACACATCTAAGTCTAACATACTTCCTATGAATAGGCATCTTATAGGAAAACGAATTACCAAGACAAGCAAGATCTAGCATATGCAAGGAAGGAGAAAGAAACAATGGCAATGTCAACATAACGAGAGGTAATTTAGTAACATGAAAATTTCTACAACCATATTTCCCTCTCTCATAATAATTGCATTTAGGATCATGATCAAATTCAACAAAAAAGCTATCACATAACATATTCTCAACACGATCCACATGCATGCAAAGTTAACACTTCTCCAAATAGTGGGATTAACATTAACTAAAGTCATGACCTCTCCAAACCCACTTTTAGCAAAAGTTTCATAAAATTGAACATTCTCCAAGTATGTGGGATCTAAAGTTGACACTCTTCCAAACCCACTTTAAATATTAATTCAAACATTATTATCAATCTTATATTCATCATGGGGATTAAATAAATTTTCAACATTATAAGAAGAATCACCCCAATCATGATCATTGTAACAAGTATTCCCTCAGTAAACTAATATAAGAGCCTTTAGAATACTAAAATAGTGATCTAAACACTCTTATATTAGTTTACAGAGGGAGTAGTAGACATTGCAAAACTAGCATCCCCAAGATGAGGGTTTTGCATATTATTAGCACAATTGACATCAATAGAATTTATAGTAACATCATTGCAATCATGCTTTTTATTTAAGGAGCTAACATGAATCACTTTTTCTTTTAACAATTCCTCACAATTTCCAGATTCATAAATTTCAAGCAAAACCCCATAAAGATAATCTAGTGCACGCACCTCACTAGCAATAGGTTCAATATAATTCGATCTCTTAAAGAGATTAGCAAGTGGATGAGGATTCATACTTTACCAAGCAAAGATGCAAGCTAAATGAGGGAACATAGCAACACAGGCAAACAAGAGGCACGCGAACGGTAAACACACGGCAGCAGAAGGGCAAATAAAAAGGCAAAGGTGAAGTGGGGGAGAGGAAAACGAGAGGCAAAAATGTAATGCGAAGGATAAGGATTTGTGATAGGTACTTGGTATATGACTTTTGCGTAAGCCTCCCCGGCAACGGCACCAGAAATTCTTCTTGCTACTTCTCGAGCTTGCATTGTATTCCCTTGAAGAGGAAAGGGAGATACAGCACGGTAGCGTAAGTATTTCCCTCAGTTTTTGAGAACCAAGGTATCAATCCAGTAGGAGACCATGCGCGAGTCCCTCGCACCTGCACAAACAAATAAGAACTTCGCAGCCAACGCGATAATGGGTTGTCAATCCCTTCACGGTCACTTACGAAAGTGAGATCTGATAGAGATGATAGTTTATATTTTTGGTATTTTTGTTTATAAGAACATAAAGTAAGAGCGGAAAAAGTAAAGTAGACGTAGATTGATACGTTGAGAGTAGACCCTAGGGCCATAGTGTTCTCTAGTGCCTTCTCTCATGATAGCGATATTCTACGGTGGGTAAACAAATTACTCTCGAGCAATTGGTAGAAAAGCGAATAATTATGAGACTATCTAGGCATGCTCATTGTATATAGGCATCACGTCCGAGACAAGTAGACCGACTCCTGCCTGCATCTACTACTGTTACTCCACACATCGACCGCTATCCAGCATGCATCTAGTGTATTGAGTTCATAAGAACAGAGTAACGCCTTAAGAAAGATGACATGATGTAGAGGGATAAACTCAAGCAATATGATGTAAACCCCATCTTTTTATCCTTGATGGCAACAATACAAAACGTGCCTAGCTGCCCCTACTGTCACTGGGAAAGGATACCGCAAGATTGAACCCAAAGCCGATCACTTCTCCCATTGCAAGAACTATGGATCTAGTAGGCCAAACCAAACCAATAATTCGAAGAGACTTGCAAGGATATTATGAGCACACATAAAGAGTTCAGAAAAGAACCAAATATTTCTCATTGATAAACTGTTTCATAAACCCACAATTCATCGGATCTCGACAAACACACCACAAAAAGAGATTACATCGAATTGATCTTGTCGAAGACCGAGGAGAACTTTGTATTGAGATCCAAAGAGAGAGAAGAGTCCATCTAGATACTAGCTATGGACCCGAATGTCTATGGTAAACTACTCACAACTCATGGTGAGGCGATGATGATGATGTAGAAGCACTCCATGATGGATCCCCCCTCCGGCGGAGCTCCGGAACAGGCCCCAAGATGGGATCTCACGGGAACAGAAGGTTACGGAGGTGGAACTAGGGTTTTGTCTGTTCTTCTGATGGTTTCGGGGTATGTAGGCTTATATAGGAGGAAGGAGGGCACCGGGGGCTTCACGAAGGGTCCACGAGGCTGGGGGGCGCGTGATACATCTCCAACGTATCTATAAATTTTGATTGTTCCATGCTATTATTTATGAAGTCTTGGATGTTTAATGGGCTTTATCTTACACTTTTATATCAGTTTTGGGACTAACCTACTAACCCAAAGGCCCAGTCCAGATTGTTGTTTTTGCCTGTTTCAGGGTTTTGCAGAAAAATAATATCAAACGGAGTCCAAACGGAATGAAACCTTCGCGAGAGATATTTTTGGAGAAAATCACGCACGGGGAACTTTAGAACCACAACAGAAGAGCCACGAGGGGCCCACGAGGGTGGGGGGCGCGCCCCCTTCCCAAGGCGCGCCCCTGCCTCGTGGGGCCCCCGTGACTCCCCCGGTGTCCTCCTTCCTCCTATATAAGTCTACGTACCCCGAAACCATCAGCAACAGAGAGAAAACCCTAATTCCACCGCCGTAACCTTCTGTTCCCATGAGATCCCATCTTGGAGCCCGTTCCGGAGCTCCACCGGAGGGGGATCCATCACGGAGTTCTTCTTCGTCATCATCATCATCACCCTCACCATGAGTTGTGAGTAGTTGACCATAGACCTTCGGGTCCATAGCTAGTATCTAGATGGCTTCTTCTCTCTTTATGGATCTCAATACAAAGTTCTCCTCAGTCTTTGAGGATATCTATTCGATGTAATCTCTTTTTGCGGTGTGTTTGTCGACATCCGATGAATTGTGGGTTTATGATCAAGATTATCTATGAGAAATATTTGGTTCTTCTCTGAACTTTTTATGTGTGCTCGTAATATCCCTGCAAGTCTCTTCGAATTATTGGTTTGGTTTGGCCTACTAGATCTATAGTTCTTGCAATGGGATAAGTGCTTGGCTTTGGGTTCAATCTTGCGGTGTCCTTTCCCAGTGACAGTAGGGGCAGCGAGGCACGTATTGTATTGTTGCCATCGAGGATAAAAAGATGGGGTTTATATCATATTGCTTGAGTTTATCCCTCTACATCATGTCATCTTGCTTAAGGCGTTACTCTGTTCTTATGAACTCAATACACTAGATGCATGCTGGATAGCGGTCGATGTGTGCAGTAATAGTAGTAGATGCAGGCAGGAGTCGGTCTACTTGTCTCAGACGTGATGCTTATATACAAGGATCATGCCTAGATAGTCTCATAATTATTTACTTTTCTATCAATTGCTCGACAGTAATTTGTTTACCTGCCATAGAATATCGCTATCATGAGAGAAGCCACTGTTGAACACTAGGGCCCCCGGGTCTATTCTAAACATATCAATCTACATCTACTTTACTTTTACCGCTTTTATTTTCTGTTCTTATAAACAAAAATACCAAAAATATAAACTATCATCTCTATCAGATCTCACTTTCGTAAGTGAACGTAAGGGGATTGACAACCCCTTATCGCGTTTGCTGCGAAGTTCCTATTTGTTTGTGCAGGTGCGAGGGACTCGCACGTGGTCTCCTACTGGATTGATACTTTGGTTCTCAAAAACTGAGGGAAATACTTACGCTACTATGCTGCATCTCCCTTTCCTCTTCGAGGGAATACAACATAAGCTCGAGAAGTAGCAGCGCGCCCTGGGCAGGGGGGCGCGCCCCCACCCTCGTGGGCACCTCGTGGCCCCTACTCCATGGTTCTCAAGTCTCCCATGCGTGATTTTCTCCAAAAATATCTCTCCCAAAGGTTTAATTCAATTTCGACTCCATTTGATATTCCTTTTCTGCAAAACCCTGAAACAGGCAAAAAACAGCAATCTGGACTAGGCCTTCGTGTTAGTAGGTTAGTCCCAAAAGTAATATAAAAGTGTATGACAAAGCCCATTAAACATCCAAAACATCATAAATAATAGCATCGAACAATAAAAAATTATAGATACCTTGGAGACGTATCATTCACCAGGTCAAAATAGTGAGCTAAATCCAAAATTGAACACCTCAATCGAATATCATGTTGTATAGTATTATAGTACTCCATGAACATGTTGAAAGTCAAATTAATGAACTTGTTTGATATACGCATATATCTGTTCTTGTGGTGATTGCAGACAACATGTTCTCCAATTTAAATATTCGAATGCAAGTTTATATCAAAACATGGTTTATATCAGTCTTTGATGCATAAAACGTGACCTCCCCCTCTCCCGGACTCCCGCTCTCTCTCTCTCTCGCCGACAATCTTCAACTCTGTCGCACGCATCCAGCACACAAACCTTGTTGGTCCTCTCTATGTATGATTCTCTAGTCCAAGCTAGATATCTTGGGTGCACTCATCGTACACACACAAATTCCTTGGCTCGTTGCCCACAACTCTCTCACGCACCACTCTGTCGTCTCGGAGCTCTTTCCCCTCTCTCTCAAACTCTCCATCTACCTAGGTCACACATACACATGCATATCTCACTCGCACTCGATAGGGCCATCTAAAACTCTATCTCTCTCGCACACACACACACAATCTCATGCCTAGCTAGCCAACTATGATGGTCTCTCACTCAATTGTAGGCACACGCAGTCCCTCCTATATGTATATGACTAGCTAATCTTAGTCTCCATCACAAACATGTGCATGGCCTATCTTGATTTCTCTCGGGGCATCTTTCTATCGCGCACGCACCTCCCTCAATCTCCCACCCATATAGTCCCCTCACGATCTCGAGGGGGTCTCTCTATCGCAAACACACCCTCTCGCCCTCCCCATGCGTCCATGTTCTCCATTTGTCCCTCTCGACCTTTGTACCTTGTTGGCCAGACCTCTATTGGACATGTGCTATAGGGGTGTCTCTCTCCGTTGCAAACAATCACACACTAGCTATCTTCGTGTATCTCCTTGCCTCACTTTTCTATCTCGGAGATGCATGCGTGATATGTTTGCCTAAGAAACGAAAAAACACACACTTTCTCTCTAATTTATCGTTTGTTGTCACTTTCTCTTTCACACACATACTCTTTTTGCACGCTTACTCATTATCCTTCACACGCACTTGATCCCTCTCGACTTAGGCACTCTCCTCGGTCCATAGCATATTGATTTATTGAAAAGTCAAACATCACAAAGTTTGACCATGTACGTGGAGAAAAACAATTACATCTGGAACGACAAACACATACGATTAGATTCACCATGAGATGTAGTTTCGTATGATGTATCTTTGGTATAGAAGATATAAATAACATTTGTGTAAACCTGATCAAAGTTTCCAAAGTTTGACTTCTAAAAAAATTACATGCATTGCATTATCGAGCGGACGGAATATCTCTTTCCCCCTCTCAGCTATCTGACGCACCACTCAGCCTTATCGGGGCTCCTCAATCTCTCTCAAACTTTATATCTCCTTGGTTCTATAACATCCCAAATTTTCAATTTGGAATGTTATACATAGATCATAATTGCATTTCATGTTTTTGCATTTTTGTTCGTGGCGTTCCTCGAAATTCTAAGCAACTCAAGGACCTACGGAGAGAGTTGGGAAATTTACCGTTTTCGTATTTGAGTTCGCTCGAATACCGGTACGACGACAGTGTGATTCTAATTATTCTTCTCTCCTAAAAATATTTCTAATTATCAAATATGAGCGGAGATAATATGACTTCTCCAAAATAACAGAAATATTGGAGGAAAAATGTAAAAAATGACTTTTGGTATTTTTCTGGATTTATTTGCGGATTTATTTGCATAGGAAAAATACGCGTTTTTCAAAATTGCATTTAGGTCCGAGAAAAATGTTCACTTTGTCCTAAATATTATTAGAGGACGGTGAAAATTTATTTTGGGAATTTTGGAGTCCGTTCGGTATTTCTTTCGTTAGTTTTTCTGCGCCGGGACTCTTTTAAAAAAAAGGAAACCCACTAGGAGTCTTATTAGCCCAGGACTCATGGGCTTTATAAGCGCCCGATCCGGCCCGTCGCCTCCCCAGCCCGCACTCGCCCCAAACCCTAACCCTAGCCGCCGCCGGACCCCGCCGCCAGCCGCCGCCCGCGCCTCACGCCGCCGCCCGCGCCGCCGGACCTCGCCGGAGCCGCCGAGGCATACGCCGCCATCGGTTTTTTTAGAAAGACCCGATCATTTTTTTTAGGAAAAACCCTAGATCTGGTTTTTTTGGTTTAGATCGGTTTTTCATCGGTTAAGTTATTTAGCAGACGTTCCTCCGTACGTTCGTTTGAACGAACAATTTTCGTCAGTTAACCGCAGACAGCGAACGCTCGTTCGTTAGCCTGTTTGTCGTTTTTCTTTGTCGGGGTATTTATCCGCGGTTATTCCGATCGCGATTTCTGCCCTGATCTTGTTTTTCGTTTTTCTTTTTGCTCGAGAGTCAGAATCAGGTGATTCAAAATCCCAGATCTTCACCTTGAAGCCCTCTTTACGTTAGATCAACTTGAACAAAGTTTTGGCTACTGTAAAATTTGACTTTAGGCCAACTAGTAATTCAGAGCTCGTTTCTTTTGCAGTTTGAGTTTCGTTGCTTCTTTCGAGTTGATTCTTTTTGGAAACCGGAGTTCTTAAGTTGAACTTTCTGGTTAGATCTCTTATTTGAGTTTTACCCGTGCATTAGTTAAGTACTTATTGTATGCTTGTTTGTTTGATTGCGATAGAGTACCCGGAGTGCGCTGCTTGCTACTTTGAGTCTCTAAGTTTTGCGGATCATCAGCAAGGCAAGTAACACTTTGATCATACTTTCCAATTACCCAGTTTTCATTGCATTAGTCAAACCCTCACACGTTGCATGAGTAGGATTAATTAATTTGTGGTATTGGGAAGTAGATTGAGGTAGTACCTATTACCTGCATTACATTCAAACCCTTGGGAGTTACTTCTACGTTTGCTGTTAGGACATGCTATGCTCGTCGACGTGGTTTGGGTTTGAGTGAAATCCATGACAGATGTGAGTTGTTAATTAAGGATTCAACTTAAGGTGGCTACTTGAATACACATCTGGGTGGATTGAGGCATCTGGGTATTCCAGGATTGCCTGTTTTTCTTTTGGACCGCCACCCACGCTCAAAGGGATCATGAGATTTTTCATACTAGAAACTTTCGTGTGCAGGCACATGCCAATATGGGCTCTGGCATAGTTGAGTAAGTTGTGGGAAACCTTTCCATGATGGGCTAGCAGATGTAGTTTTTTTTGTAGGTGTACCGGCCTATCTATCTGGTTAAGGGGACCTCTTAGGAAAGACTGTGTCTCGGTCATCTGTTTCTCAAACACCATGCAGTGCGAGAAACCAAACGGAGGCGATCGAGTCTTGTGGGGAAAAGTGCACAAACCTCTGCAGAGTGTACAAACTGATCATGATTAGCCGTGTCCCCGGTTATGGACGTCTTGAGTATCTAGTACTTGGATTATCATGTGCATCTCATCATGTTACTTTAATTTAATTTTGTTGGGTTTAATGATTACTTTTAATTGGGGTTGAGAGGATGTCTATCTTCTCAACGATGTTTCAACTACCATGATAGTTAATTAAAATACATTCCTTTGAAGTAGGGAAAAATGGGCTTTACGCAAAAACTTAACCATAGAGCTTTCCGCCAGCCATATTTCATATAGAATAGCTTTACTTGCATTGCATTCTCTTGTGTTACCTTGCCAGCATATTCCATGTGCTGACCCGTTTTCGGGCTGCAATGTTTCATGTTGCAGACTTTTCAGACGACGAGTAAGATGCCCCTTTTAGGTCGTGGTTCTATACTCAATGATGACGCTGGAGTTGATGGACTCACTTATCTTCCAAGCCTTCCGCTATTATCGTGTTAGATGGCCTTCAGCCATATTATTTATAATAAATTCATCGTTGGACTATCGATGTAATAAGTGTGTGATTGCTACTCTGTTATAAATCCTTCAAGTACCGTGCGTGTCAGCATTACTGATCCAGGGATGACACTGATGCATGGAGATCAGACTGTTTGAGGTCTGGTCGCTACAAGATGGTATCAGAGCACACACTGACTGTAGGACACGACCACTAAGACAAGCCCTAGAACACAATCCACTCTTCTCTTTTTTGACTCCTCATCTTTTCTACTCTTTAGGAATGGTGGAAGCAAAGCACAAGGTCATGCAACCGGATGAAGAAACACCCTTTGGACGACACCTGAAGGAAGTCACCAGATATCTAAACATAGGATTACCAAGTTTTACCGGAACCTACAATGCCACTCTACCTGAGGAGGAGCGTTGGTTGATTCAAGCTCAAGTTCCAGGAAGGACGTTCGCACCCGTCACCTCACTCATAGCATTTTCCTTTAATGCACCAACATGGAGCCTAGGAAGGAGCATGGCAGCCCACATTGCTATGGGAAGGATTGGAGAAGTCTACCAGCAAGAGCTAAAGGACACCATCTACCAGATTGTGGACGCCGAGATGAGAATTGGGATTTGATCAACACTAAGAAGGGTATATCCATTGCAGCATTCATCCAGGAGTTGAACCACCACATTCGTCGCTAGGAGCACCAGATGTGTGCTGGGATGATAGATTTGAAGAAGGCCCTAAATACGAATTTGGAGCTAGAGGAAGAACTCAAGTCTACATGCGACGGATATGAGGAGGAGATGAAGATACTTGTGGAGAAGAATGATGATTTGACCCGGAAGTTAGGGATACTCATGGGAGAAGAAGACGATGAAGAAGAACCCAAGGAGATTCCACCGGAAGATTATATCATCATAGATGACACAGATTCGGAAGTTGAGGATAGCAAGGACAAAGACTATGAAGATGAAGCTGGAGCAGATATTATGGAATCCTTTGCCGATCAATATTTTTAGATGACCACCATGTGACTAGTAGTTTACCACCAAGTATTAGTTTTATAGCACCTTTGTAACGATCGTTAGATTTGTAAGACCTTGTTTGAAATTGATTGGTGTGCATTGATTGTGTGTTTGTCTCATGTGCATATGGGTAGTGATTTTCACTTAGACCTCTTTTATATTCTAATCTCTTCCCTCTACACCCATCAGATGCCTCCAAGACGTGAATTCGAGTTCCCCCCTGAGCTCACTCAGTTGATCCAGCAGCAGAACACCCTGATGCAACTTCTTGTCCAGAACACCCAGAACAACCAGAAAAACAACAACAACCCTCCACCACCACCACCCGTGGACAACCTGACCCGTTTCTTAAGGTTGCAACCACCCGTGTTTGCTAGCAGCATCGAACCAATTGTGGATGATGACTGGCTACGCAAGATTCGAAGGGATTTGACCACCGCCAATTGCTCGGATGCTAAGAAGGTGCGATTTGCCGCACACCAGTTGTCTGGACCAGCCGCAACATGGTGGGAGAATTACACAGCCACTTACCCCGTAGCCAATGTGACTTGGGATCAGTTTCAGCAAGCTTTTCGTACCGCTCATGTCTCAACTGGAGCCATGAGTATGAAGAAGCAGGAGTTTCGCAATTTGCGCCAAGGGAATCGTACTGTGGCCCAGTACGTGGATGAGTTTAGTACCCTATCTCATTATGCCCCAGATGATGTGGCCACAGATGCCAAGAAGCAGTAGAGATTTATGGAAGGGCTGAATGATGAGATGAGTGTACAGTTGATGGTGGCAACTTTCAATAATTACCAGGAGTTGGTTGACCGTGCCCTAATGACTGAAAGGAAGCATCAGTAGATTGAGAGCCGCAAGAGGAAGTATGGGCACGGAAAGTATAATTCTGGAGCTCAGCAGAAGCCTCGCTTTACCCCTAAAGCAGTAGGACAGTTTCCGCATACCCATGGAGGAAGTAGCTCACACAACCACATGGCACCAAGAATGGCAGTGGTAATGGGAATGGGAATGGAGCCAATGGAAACCAGAACCGCCCTACACCATCCACACCCACCAAGAGGGATTTTAGCCATGTCACTTGTTACAAGTGTGGGAAGACTGGACATTATGCCAATGAATGCCCAGAAGTTAAGAATGGGAACGACAATGGAAGCGCCGGGAAGAAGCCCAACCCGTTCAATATAGGACAAGTGAACCACGTGACCGTGGAGGAGGTAGAAGAGCAACCAGATGCTGTTGTCGGTAAGTTTTTGGTTAAGACATTTACCGCAATTGTTCTTTTCGATACTGGTGCATCGCATTCATATATTTCAAGGGGATTCGTAAATAGACATAGGATGTCCACCCGAGTTCTTAAGACCGCCATGTTAGTAAGTTCACCTGGAGCAGATTATATGGCACACCAAGGATGTTTTCAAACGCCATTGACCATAGGACACCACACTTTCCCCTCTGACCTAATAGTCCTGGAGTCACAAGGATTGGATGTGATATTAGGTATGAATTGGCTATCGAAGTATGGAGGTAACATTGACTGTGCCAGTAAGTCTATTTTGCTCACCACCCCGGAGGGAAAAAGGATTAAGTATGTATCTAGGAATTCGCCTACAAGGACTCAAGTGCATTCTCTCACGAGAGTTGTTCAGGAGGAAGTGCCAGTAGTGAAGGATTATCCGGATGTGTTTCCAGAGGAGTTACCTGGCATGCCACCGGATAGAGATATAGAGTTTTTGATTGAGCTTTTGCCAGGCACCAGACCAATTTCTAAGAGACCATATAGGATGTCTGCAAATGATTTGGAGGAAATTAAGAAGAAGATTAAGGAGTTACTGGATAAAGGATTCATACGCCCAAGTTCTTCGCCTTGGGGTTCGCCAGTGCTTCTAGTGGAGAAGAAGGATGGATCGTTAAGAATGGTTGTTGATTACCGTGGATTGAATGAAGTAACGATCAAGAACAAATACCCACTGCCAATGATCAATGATCTGTTCGATAGATTGCAAGGAGCTAAGGTATTTTCTAAGATCGATCTGCGATCAGGGTACCATCAATTGAAGATCCGAGAGCAAGATATACCTAAGACGGCCTTTACCACTAGGTATGGGTTGTATGAGTATACCGTTATATCGTTTGGTCTGAAAAACGCACCGGCATACTTTATGAACTTGATGAACAAAGTGTTTATGGAGTATTTGGATAAGTTCGTCGTAGTGTTCATAGATGATATCTTGATCTTCTCGGAGGATGAAGAGGAGCATGAAGAGCATTTGCGTTTGGTATTGGAGAAGCTCAGAGAACATCAGTTGTATGCCAAGTTTAGCAAATGTGAGTTTTGGTTGAAGGAAGTCGGATTCCTCGGACATGTTATATCCGAAGAAGGAATAGCAGTAGATCCCGCCAAGGTGGACACTGTGTCCAACTGGGAAGCACCGACGACAGTTGGAGAGATGCGAAGTTTTCTTGGACTCGCAGGATACTACCGGAGATTTATCGAGAATTTCTCGAAGATTGCAAAGCCTATGACGGAGTTGTTGAAGAAGGATACCAAGTTCGGTTGGACCGAAGAATGTGAGACTAGTTTCCAGGAGTTGAAGAAAAGGTTGGTATCATCCCCTGTGTTGATTCTGCCAGATCAACATAAGGATTATGAGGTGTACTGCGATGCTTCACGTCGAGGACTTGGAGCAGTTCTTATGCAGGAAGGAAGAGTTGTTTCATATGCTTCACGACAACTGAAACCTCATGAGATGAACTATGCCACCCACTATTTGGAGTTAGTAGCCGTAGTGCATGCATTGAAGACGTGGAGACATTTTCTCATTGGAAACCATTGTGAAGTATATATGGACCACAAGAGTTTGAAGTACATATTCACTCAGAAGGAGTTGAATCTTAGGCAAAGGAGATGGCTGGAACTCATTAAGGATTATGACATGAGATTGCATTATCATCCCGGAAAGGCTAACGTAGTAGCTGATGCACTAAGCCGTAAGAGACATGTCAATACCCTATTGATGTAGGAGTTTCCAAAGGAGTTAGCCGAGGACCTACAAGAAGTACGTTTGGAGATAGCTCTGAGAGGCTATGTAGCAACGTTAGAAATCCAGTCTACCCCGATGGAAAAAATCAGAGAAGCTCAGAAAGCTGACAAGGAGGTTGTCGCTATAAAGGAGAGGATGAGCGAAGGAAAATCCAAAGGATTTCGTGAGGATGAACACGACACCCTATGGTTTGAGGATCGAATCTATGTGCCCAATGACCCGGAGATCAGGAAGTTGATTTTACAGGAGGCCCATGATTCACCATACTCGATTCACCCAGGAAATACTAAGATGTATTTGGATTTGAAGGATATTTTCTGGTGGACCGGTATGAAGAAGGATATTGCGGAGTATGTAGCAGTTTGTGATGTATGCCAGAGAGTGAAGGCAGAACATCAGAAGCCAGCCGGATTGTTACAACCTATGCCAATACCCGAATGGAAGTGGGAGAAGCTTGGCATGGATTTTATCACCGGATTGCCTAGGACCAAAGCAGGATATGACTCAATCTGGGTAGTAGTAGACCGACTGACGAAGGTAGCCCACTTTATTCCTGTGAAAACCACGTATACCAGTGCAAAGTTGGCTAAGATATACATGACCAAAATTGTATGTCTGCATGAAGTTCCGAGGAGTATCGTATCAGATAGAGGAACCCAGTTTACCTCAAAGTTCTGGAATCAGTTACATGAAACTTTGGGTACCAGGCTAGAGTTTAGCACAACATTTCATCCATAGACAGATGGACAGACTGAAAGAGTCAATCGGATTTTGGAGGATATGCTAAGAGCCCGTGCATTAGATTATGGATCTAGTTGGGATGACAACTTGCCTTACGCAGAGTTGTCATACAACAACAGTTATCAGGCCAGTTTGTAGATGGCACCGTTCGAGGCATTGTATGGAAGGAGATGTCGAACACCGTTGTCGTGGGATGAAGTTGGAGACCGATAGTTGTTTGGACCAGACTTAGTCAAAGAGTCTGAGGAGAAAGTGAAGTTAATCCGAGATAGATTGAAGGTAGCTCAGTCCAGGCAGAAGAGTTATGCCGACTCGAAGCGTAAGGAGATAACCTGTGAGATCGGAGATAGAACGTATCTTAGAGTATCGCCTCTACGAAGAGTTAAACGTTTCGGAGTTAAAGGGAAGTTAGCCTCGAGATTTGTGGGACCTTACCGTGTTTTGGAGCGCATGGGAGAGGTTGCCTATAAGTTGGAGTTGCCCGAAGGATTGTCAGGAGTGCACGACGTGTTTCACGTTTCGCAGCTAAAGAAGTGCCACACGGAGATGGCCGATATACCGCTTAGAGACACAGTACCCCTAGAAGCAATTCAGTTGGACAGTGACCTGACCTACGAGGAGAAGCCCGATAAATTGTCGAATTTTCGAGCAGAGTTACTCGCAGCAAGGTTATCAAGTTTTTCAAAGTTCAGTGGAGTCACCACACCGAGGAAGAAGCCACCTGGGAGCAAGAAGATGATCTACGCACGGACCACCCACACCTGTTCTCTAGCCAAGTCGAATCTCGAGGGCGAGATTCATTCTAAGGGGGGTAGGTTTGTAACATCCCAAATTTTCAATTTGGAATGTTATAAATAGATCATAATTGCATTTCATGTTTTGGCATTTTTGTTCGTGGCGTTCCTCGAAATTCTAAGCAACTCAAGGACCTACGAAGAGAGTTGGGAATTTTACCGTTTTGTATTTGAGTTCGCTCGAATACCGGTACGAGGACAGTGTGATTCTAATTATTTTTCTCTCCTAAAAATATTTCTAATTATCAAATATGAGCGGAGATAATATGACTTCTCCAAAATAACAGAAATATTGGAGGAAAAATGTTAAAATCACTTTTGGTATTTTTCCGGATTTATTTGCATAGGAAAAATATGCGTTTTTCAAACTTGCATTTAGGTCCGGGAAAAATGTTCACATTGTCCTAAATATTATTAGAGGACGGTGAAAATTTATTTCGGGAATTTTGGAGTCCGTTTGGTATTTCTTTCGTTAGTTTTTCTGCGCCGGGATTCTTAAAAAAAAGGAAACCGACTAGGAGTCTTATTAGCCCATGACTCGTGGGCTTTATAAGCGCCCGATCCGGCCCGTCGCCTCCCCAGGCCGCAGTCGCCCCAAACCCTAACCCTAGCCGCCGACGGACCCCGCCACCAGCCGCCGCCGCTGCCGCCGCCCGCGCCGCCAGCTGCCGCCGCCCGCGCCGCCAGCCGCCGCCCGCGCCGCCGGTCCCCGCCACCCCGCCGCCGGACCTCGCCGGAGCCGCCGCCCCGCCGGAGCCGCCGATCTCGCCGGAGCCACCGAGGTATACACTGCCATCGTTTTTTTAGAAAGACCCGATCGTTTTTTTAGGAAGAACCCTAGATCTGGTTTTTTTGGTTTATATCGGTTTTTCGTCGGTTTAGTTATTTAGCGGACGTTCGTCCGTACGTTCGTTTTAACGAACGGTTTTCGTCATTTAACCGCAGGCAGCGAACGCTCGTTTGTTAGCCTGTTCGTCATTTTTCTTTTTCGAGGTATTTATCCGCGGTTATTCCAATCGCGATTTCTGCCCTGATCTTGTTTTCCGTTTTTCTTTTCGCTCGAGAGTCGGAATCAGGTGATTCGAAATCCCAGATCTTCGTCTCGAAGCCCTATTTATGTTAGATCAACTTGAACAAAGTTTTGGCTACTGTAAATTTGACTTTAGGCCAACTAGTAATTCGGAGCTCGTTTCGTTTGCAGTTTGAGTTTCGTTGCTTCTTTCGAGTTGATTCTTTTTGGAAACCGGAGTTCTTAAGTTGAACTTTCTAGTTAGATCTCTTATTTGAGTTTTACCCGTGAATTAGTTAAGTACTTATTGTGTGCTTGTTTGTTTGATTGCGATAGAGTACCCGGAGTGCGCTGCTTGCTAGTTTGCGTCTCTAGGTTTTGCGGATCATCAGCAAGGCAAGTAACACTTTGATCATACTTTCCAATTACCTAGTTTTCATTGCATTAGTCAAAACCTCACACATTGCATGAGTAGGATTAATTAATTTGTGGGATTGGGAAGTAGATTGAGGTAGTACCTATTACCTGCATTACATTCAAACCCTTGGGAGTTACTTCTACGTTTTTCTGTTAGGACATGCTATGCTCGTAGACGTGGTTTGGGTTAGAGTGAAATCCATGACAGATGTGAGTTGTTAATTAAGGATTCAACTTAAGGTGGCTACTTGAATGCACATCTGGGTGGATTGAGGCATCTGGGTATTCCAGGATTGCCTGTTTTTCTTTTGGACCGCCACCCAGGCTCAAAGGGATCATGAGATTTTTCATACTAGAAACTTCCGTGTGCAGCCACATGCCAATATGGGCTCTGGCATAGTTGAGTAAGTTGTGGGAAACCTTTCCATGATGGGCTAGTAGATGTAGTTGGGTTTTTGTAGGTGTACCGGCCTATCTATCTGGTTAAGGGGACCTCTTCGGAAAGACTGTGTCTCGGTCATCCGTTTCTCAAACACCATGCAGTGCGAGAAACCAAACGGAGGCGATCGAGTCTTGTGGGGAAAAGTGCACAAACCTCTGCAGAGTGTACAAAATGATCATGATTAGCCGTGTCCCCGGTTATGGACGTCTTGAGTATCTAGTACTAGGATTATCATGTGCATCTAGTACTTTAATTTAATTTTGTTGGGTTTAATGATTACTTTTAATTGGGGTTGAGAGGATGTCTATCTTCTCAACGATGTTTCAACTACCATGATAGTTAATTAAAATACATTCCTTTGAAGTAGGGAAAAATTGGCTTTACGCAAAAACTTAACCATAGAGCTTTCCACCAGCCATATTGCATATAGAATAGCTTTACTTGCATTGCATTCTCTTGTGTTACCTTGCCAGCATATTCCATGTGCTGACCCATTTTCGGGCTGCAACATTTCATGTTGCAGACTTTTCAGACGACGAGTAAGATGCCCCTTTTAGGTCGTGGTTCTATACTCAGTGATGCCGCTGGAGTTGATGTACTCACTTATCTTCCAAGCCTTCCGCTGTTATCGTGTTAGATGGCCTTCAACCATATTATATGTAATAAATTCATCGTTGGACTATCGATGTAATAAGTGTGTGATTGCTACTCTGTTATAAATCCTTCAAGTACCGTGCGTGTCAGCATTACTGATCCAGGGATGACACTGATGCATGGAGATCAGACTCTATGAGGTCTGGTCGCTACAGGTTCACACATACACATGTCTCTCTCGCGCTATGCATATAGACCCATCCAACACTCTCCGCCCTTGTTCTCTCTCTATGTGACACGCACCCCCCTGATAAGTACCATAAGCCCTCACTCCATCATAGGTGCAAGCACCCCCCCTAAGTATGATCATCTCTCACTAGCCATCAGGAACACATGTATTGTCTCCTTCCATCCATACGTCTATCTTGATATCTCTCGGGGTATCTTCTATCGTGCACACACCTTGTCACTCGATCTTCCACCCATGTAGTCCCATCAGATCT
Source organism: Secale cereale (assembly GCA_902687465.1). Lineage (NCBI taxonomy): Eukaryota > Viridiplantae > Streptophyta > Magnoliopsida > Poales > Poaceae > Secale > Secale cereale. The sequence goes on along the minus strand of LR738710.1, from coordinate 677,763,660 downwards.
CTAGGGGATCTCTCTATGACAAACATACACTCTCTCCTCCCCATGTCTGCATTTTCTCCGTACGTCTCTCTTGACCTCTCTCCCTTGTTTGTCAGGCCCCTCTTGGCCACGTGCTAGGAGTCTTTCTCTCTCGGTTGCAAACAACCACACACTATCTCCTCACCTTGCTTCCGTTGTCGAAGATGCATGTGTGATATGTTTGCATCAGACACACATGGTTTTTCTCGACTTTTATTGACTTTTTTCTCGAAACCCGCAGCCTCCGCCGCGTGTGGACGTCGCCGGCGGCTAAACGCCGGCAAGTCAGCCCAGTTTGACTAGGGGTTTGACTCCCCTGGGTCACTGACATGTGGGCCCTGCCTGTTAGTCAAACCTAGATTAGGAGTTAAACTAATCGTAATTAGTTAATTAACGAACTGTGACACTCACCAGTGGGTCCCACTGGTCATTTTTGACCAGGGCCACCCAGTTGACCTGCTGACGTCACTTTGACGTAGTGCTGACGCAGTAAACTCTTTTTTGGATTTTAAATAAATCATAAATGATTTATTTATTTTAGAAATGGTTTAAACTTCAAAAAATCATAATAAATCAAAAGTAGCTCAGATGAAAAAGATTTATATATGACAAAATGATCAGAAAAATCCAATCTATCCATTGGTGCTGGTTTCATGCATGTTAAAGCAAGTTAACCTTGCCGTTCATATCAAAACATGATAATGCACTTTGAATAATAACAACTTGGGCATGGATTTGAATCTTTGATTAAAATAAGCTCAAATCTTTCTGTTTATAGTTGCATTAGCCCAAAACACATTCATCTTGCCATGTCAAGAGCATGCATCATATTGTTGCATATTGTTGTGTATTGATTGTGTTACCGGTGATCTCCGTGGTAGGTTTTGCTCCCGAGGAAACACCTGAGTATCCAACTTAAGAGCAGTACCCGTCAACCCATCTGCCAGGCAAGCAAAACCCCATTCAGCATTCCGATACAATCCCACTCTCTCGCTCTTGCTCTCTTTTATTGCATTAGGACAACAACGTTTCTACTGCTTTGTGCTGTGGTAGCTGAACCCCCTTTCCTCTGCATGACCTGTCATTGCCATAGTAAATAGTTGAAACCCACTATCATGAATAGGAGTTGTTTGATCCATGATGTGCTTACTCATTCATGCTTTCTGGTTATGCCTGCTATTGCTTAGAGTTGTGTCAGGTCTGATTCATCGGGAATGAATTGGAATGTGGTCATCATGTCCTACTGTTGAGAGCTTAGTGTGTGAACACGATTGGGTAAAGGCGGCGATGAGAGGCCATGTAGGAGTACATGGTGGGTTGTCTCATTGAAGCCATCCTCAGGAACTGAGTTCTGTGTTTGTGATCCATGAACAGCTACTACCACACATTGGGATCCTTAATTTACTCTCTCGACTTATTAATCGGCCTTGTCCTCTATCCAGGAGTTGCAATTAGTTTCTGGTGTTTGTAGCATACTGGAGGCCGTACGCAGTGCTGACCCTCGGGGTGGGCTGTGATGTGGCAGGTACGTGGCATGGTGTACCGAGTCGCCCGTTTGATGCCTCGGGAACCCTGTACACATCGTTCGGGGCCGTATGTGGAAACCTCGGCCGGACTCCCTGCGGATGGAACCTGAATAGGCGATAAACCTGGCCTAGGGACTTGTTTGGTTAGTCAGGTCATGGCCGACACCCTCGCCAGGCTTCCGCTTGAAGGTTGCCGAGTACACGTCGAGTAAACGTCAATAAGTGGTGGAAGCGTGTGTGAAGAAGTACACCCCTACAGGGTTACCAATCTATTCGAATAGCCGCTGTTCGCGGCTAAGGACCACTTGGTTGCCTATACAGTTCATAGACAAGTTAATGGTTACTCCTAAAAGTCTCAAGACAAGTGTGAGTGACGTGGATGGCTCTTCTGTAGGATGACGGGAGAGGATCCACGGTACTGCATTGTGGTGGTGATTAGTGGACTCGTGTGCGTTGTCTCATCTTTGCAAACAACTGATAGATGTAGTATAGGTTAGCCAGGAGTCAAAGCTGGCTTGCTGCAATAAACTCCACTACCCTTGTTGATAATGATGCATGTATGATAGGTTCTGATGTAAGTCTTGCTGAGTACCTTTGTACTCATGTTTGTTTAATAACTGTTGCAGATGAGAACCCCACCCCCTCTGATCGGTTTTACATGGACCTTGACATCAACGAGTAGCTTGCTACCCAGGCGGCGATCTCGAACTTGTGAAGGGCCTTGTAGATAGTTAGGCTACACCAAGCCTTCTTTCTTTCCAAGTTGTCTGTACTCAGACAAGTTTAGCTTCCGCATGTGCTTGTATGCTTGTATGACTTGAGTGTTGGGTCATGTGACCCCTACCTGTATGGATATGTTATGTATGGCTCTTCAGAGCCTCTTAAATAAAGTACTTTGAGTCATAGAGTTTTGTTGTGATGCAATGTTGTATTTGCACATATCGAGCATATTGTGTGTATGTTATTGAAATGCTTGGTATGTATGGGATCCGACACCTAGTTGTTCACCCTTGGTAGCCTATCTTACAGGGAAATGCCTCCTAGTGATTCCACTAAGCCTTGGTAGCTTGCTACTGCTCCGGAACACGTAGGCTGGCCAGCATGTGTCCTTCTTCGTTCCTGTGTCTGTCCCTTAGGGGAAATGTCATGCGTTGTTCCTTTTAGTCCTTGTAGCTTGCTACAACTTGGGTTCATACATTGATGACTGACACGTTCGTAGCTAGGTCATGTATGCATGTCTCTGTAATTTAGTGCCACTTTTGGTTTATAACTAGCCATGTCGACCCGGGTTCTCTGTCATATGGATGGTAGTGACACTATCATATACGTGTGCCAAACTGCGCAAACGGTTCCGGGCCAGGTAAGGTGGCACCCGTGGGGATACCGTGCGTGAGGCCGCAAAGTGATATGATGTGTTAGATGCTAGATCGGTGTGACTTAGGATCGGGGTCCTGACAAGGCCATAGAAAAATCTGGTGCGATGGCCGCTGCCGGCTCCGTCCACCCCCAAATCTTGGTGTTCCGTGCAACGCACGGGCAACTACGCATGGGAAATTATGTTGAACACGACTAGTTGTAAGCAGGCTAGGTCTACAGCCATGATGATAGTGAATGTAGATGGTGAGGCTGACTATGGTATGCCGAACACAGTGCCTATACTCAGGTGTCATCTCCGGCGTACAGTCTTGTCCCTTCACTGTGAGGAGCAGCACGTAATAATTTGACCAACGGGTAGTACTATGCTACTACTACATTGGAAGTACTACTACTACTAGTACTAGCACCACCATCTGGATTTAGTAGTACTACCACATCCATCTGGATGTAGTATTTGACTAGCAATATCTAGTAACACATGTCACAAAAAATGTACTACTCCCTCTATAAATAAATACATGGTGTATTGTTTTATTCCTATCAGCGATATAACTTAATGTATTTTTGCTACTTAATAGGATTACATGCAATTAACTAACCACTGCATGTGATGTTTGGTAGTCTCAAGTCACTGAAAGCATGCACGTGCACGGAGGGGGACGCAGCTTCATTGACTTACTTCACCTGCCTTTGGGTGTATGACACATGGGCTCAACGGGTGGCTGGCCGACCTGTCATACAGCCAAAGGCAGGTGCAGTACAGGGGAGAGGAGTAGATGACCAACACGCACGTGAATTCAATGCAGTCTGCACTTCTCATATAAAGGCTCCCGCCAGTCCAATCTACGAAATCCTACGCACCTACGCACCCAAGGGCAAGAGTGATCACTCCAATCACAAGATCAGTTGACTAGAAGCTAGACCCATGGAGGTGAGGAGCATGAGCATCAGCCGGCTGTGCCAGATGGTCCACGACGCTAGCCTGCGGCCCGACACCGAGGAACATCTCCAGGTAGTGCTTGAGGCCGCCAGGGCGAGGGGCTGCTTGGACGACAGTTTCGTCTCCTTGTTCGACGTGGTCCTTGTTTGCTTCCTCAACAAGTTCACCGTCGGCAAGAAGCTCGCGGACGACCTTGACGTACGCCTCCAGCCCAAGTGCCCAGGATCTGCGATGCCTGCCACCCTCAACGGCCTCTATGGTGACAACCTCTTCGACACATTGGTTGCCCTGCGACTGCCCGCCGTCGCGCCGGAGAATGTCCACCTCGAGGTCGCACTTGCCGCGCAGCGCCTGGCGCAGCAAGACACCATCGACATAATCACCCAAGTCTATGCGCAAATTGTCCACAAGGACTACTACATGCAAGAGGAGGACGATAGGACGCTGGCCTTCTTGGACCGCAGGGCAACCTTGGACGACATTGTTCAGAAGCACGTTGAGCTTGCCACCAACGCCGCTGCTCCTCACACGTCGGTTGGTGACCCGGTGCACTAGGGCGTGAGGATGTCGTTGATGAATCCGTATATATCTTTATCTTTCCATCAAATCCATGTATTAGTATATGGTACTACTAGTAATTATCTTACCTTTGGCATCAACTTCATAATTTTCCTACGTACTCCATGCATGAGCCGCGCGAGAACCAAACTTCTCATTACTCTAGGGAAAATCGTTATTTCTATCTATCGGTCGCGCCATGGAGCAGAACCCAATTTTAAAAGTTACAAGTTCAAAAGGAAAAGCCCGCCGTGTTCGCGTCGCACCCCCACACGGTTGGTCCGGCACGCCGCTCTAGGGGGAATGCATGCTGTGTTGCATTTTAACTTACAAGTGGGACCACAGTTGAGCAAACCAACTATCGGCAAACCCCCACCCCGCCCATCACGCAATGGCTGAGAAAACAGGAGGGAGAAGAGGTGGCTTGTAATGCCCCGGATGTAACACCTTCCCATTTTGGCAACATATTCATTTTGTCCTCATCCAATTCCTTGTGGGTCCTTCCTTGTGTTTCTTTTGTTTTTCTTGTTGCTTATTATTGCATTGCCATGCCATCATATGTTGCATCATGGTCATATCAAGTGAGGCATTGTGCTTAGCTTGTCATATTGCGTTTGCTCATTCATGTTGCTCATGTGGTGTATCATGTTCCTTGCTATGTTGTGGTGCATTGTCATCTCCATGCATGATATGTGTTGCATGCTCTATGTGGTCTCAAGTATCATCACCTCTTGCTTCCTTCTTCTTTCATGTTTTTGCAACGTCACTTTCTCCTTCTCCATTAATGTTCAATCTTTGCTCAATAATCATACACCCTGCCACTCACCTCTCTGCCAAGTTTCATCATATTTGGACCTGTTTTGGTTAGGTTCAAAAATGCCTCAAGTTTGAACAAAATTCAAACTTGATTTATTTTTCTGCCTCTAAAAATACCCAAACAAATTTTATCAAATAGAGAATAATTACAGGAGCTTAAGGATATTTTTATATCTATCAAACTCCTCACCACCCCCCTGGACTTTTCTTTTATTACCGCTGTTTATTTAACTAAACAGAATTTGTAAAGAAAAGGAAAATGGGACTTACCTGGGCCTCCCGCAACCAGCAGCCCACCCAAGCGCCGCAGGCACAGCAGCTGCCAACGGCCCAGCTCCAGCCTCCCGCAGGCCCAACTAGCTCACATGCACATGTCGATCCCGACCTCTGTGCGGCTATGCATCAGCCATATCCACGGCGACAAGCATGCTGATTTGACGGCCGGAGCTCGTCCCTAGATCCTATAAAGCTTGTCCAAACCCTACCCCTGTCTCTCCTCTATCCATTCAAACCCTCTCCTTCCCTCGCCGCCGCCTAGGTAAGTCTCCACGCCCATGCCTTTGCTGCGTCCACCATGACCCGAGCGAGCAAGAGCTCGAGCTCGAGGTAAACTCTCCGCCTGCATCCGGTCTCTCCTGACGTCGTGGGGGATTCTGCCAAGTCCCCCTACGTCTCGTTCCATGATGAAAGAACATGCGGTGCCCCCATGTTTGGTTTTGGTAATTGATGACAATCTCTATGGACTAATGGTTGCCTTGAGTTATATTTGAAGGGTTTGTCCATAGGCTTTTCATGGAGTTCATTTGTTGGTTTCAAGGAGAGTTTGTGATGACCAAGGTGCTATTAAGGAATTATCCAAAGATTGATCTTGTGGTTGTTGAGCTTATTGCAAGCATGTCTTGAAGAAGAAGAGTTTGTGATCATTCATGTTTACCTTCAAGACATCATCCAAATGAAGAGAGTTGGAAAGATTCAAGGTTGATCAAAACTAAGTCAAAGAATGAATCAAGTTGATCAACACACAAAGTGTAGAAGATGTACCGAGAAGGTTCAAGCAATCCTATGGTATGGTAAGCATTGTCAATCATGCTTTGTGTACTAACCCATGGTCTTCGTGAGAGTTCTTGGTGGGGTTAGGTTGCGGTGTGCAAGTTCAAGTGGAGCATCATGAAGAGATCAAGTGCTTGAAGCTTGCCGTCCGTTGTGGTGACAATGGACTTGTGAAGATATGCCGAAGAGTGGCTCACCCATAGTGGAGTACGGGGGAGCAATCTACTAGTCTTCATCGAGACAACGCAATCAAGAAAGGTGGTCCAACTTGAGGAAGTCAAGATCGTCTACATCTAGTTCAAGTGGACTTTGTGCAAAGCAAAGGTTTGCCCTTGATAGGATTTCTATTTTACCGGTCTCGTGGTGGTAGTTGGGAGACCGGGTTATAGGATCGTTTGCCGTACTATCAAGGGGGGCTCTCAAGTTGGTAGCTTGATCGTATCATTAGTAGAGAGCTCAAACCATTGCATCCTTGCATCATGTTTCTTGGTTCTTGTTTGGTTCTCTTTGTGAGTCTTAGTGCTTATGGTCATCTTGATGACAAGCTTGAGTTCATCGAAAACGGAGTTCACATGTGTCTTCTATGATGTTTTCGGTATTGGGTGTTTTACCGGTCTTATCTGAGGAAGGGTTCTCACCATTTTCTTATGGGCCTTTTCTAACTTGCTTATTATTGATATTTCTATCAAGATTGTGTTAGCCCTTGTCGCTAGCTTTCCAACAAACTTGGTTTCATCGAATTCGGAGTCCGTATGCAAAAGTTATTGTCGTTTTGGTGTACTGAAAAGGCTGCAGCGGTACTACCGCGCGTAGGAGCGGAAGTATTTTTTTACTACCGCTTTCGGGAGTGGTACTACCGCTTTCGGGAGCGGTACTACTGCTTGGAGCAGTACTACCGCGGCTACTTCCGTGGCTACTTCCGCTCGGGACCAAAAACTCGTCACAAGTCCAGCGGTGGTAGGCACAGATGTATTTGTTTAGTACCGCTCGCAAGCAGTAGTACCGCTACCCTTAGCTGTACTACCGCTACACCTAGAGGTAGTACCGTGAGGTCAAGCGGTACTACCGCTCCGACGGTTTTTCTGGCCTTTTTTCCTCCTCGCTGTTGTTTTTCAAAGGGGTTCTACTGCCCTAGCGGTAGTACCGCTCCTGGAGCGGTAGTACCGCTCTGTGCAGGCTGTGAGCATAACAGTTGGATTTTTCCCCCACCTATAAAAGGGGGTCTTCTTCCCCAATGAACCTAATCCTTTGAGCTCGTGTTCTTCCCCCATTGTTGAACTTCTTCGAGCTTGCTATCTCTCAATCCCTCCATGCATTCTTGCTAGTTTTTTGGGGGAAAAGAGAGAGGAGATCTAGATCCACATTTCCACCAATCAGTTTCTCCTCTAGGTAAGGGTAACCCCTTGGATCTTGATCTTGGAGGTCTTGGTGTTCTCCTCCTTGTTCTTCCTCTCATTTCCCTCCCTAGCATTAGTTGCTTTGGTGGGATTTGGGAGAGAAGGACTTGGGCACTTCGTGTGCCCTTGCCATTGCATTTGGTCCATCGGTTTGAGTTCTCCACGGTGATACGTGGAAGTGAAATTGAGAAGCTTATTACTCTTGGGTGCTTGGTACCCTTGAGCTTGTTCCTCTTGGGTGCTTGGGCGCCCTAGACGGTTGTGGTCACCTCGAAGCCATATTCCATTGTGGTGAAGCTTCGTGGTGTCGTTGGGGAGATAGCCCCAACCTTGGTGTTCGGAGCTCAATCACTGTGGTGTAAAGCTCCGGGCAAGCGTCGGGGTCTCCAATTAGGTTGTGGAGATCGCCCCGAGCAATTTGACGGGTACCGGTGACCGCCCCCAAGGGTTGCCAAAGTGTACGTGTTCGGTGACCACCCCCAAGGGTCGCCATTTGTACGGGTTCGGTGACCGCCCTCAAGGGTCCCTTAGTGGAATCACGGCATCTTGCATTGTGCGAGGGCGTGAGGAGATTACGGTGGCCCTAGTGGCTTCTTGGGGAGCATTGTGCCTCCACACCGCTCCGAACGGAGATTAGCATCCGCAAGGGTGTGAACTTCGGGATACATCGTCGTCTCCGCGTGCCTCGGTTATCTCTTACCCGAGCCCTTTACTTATGCACTATACTTTGTGATAGATATATTGTTTCTTATCATATATCTTGCTATCACCTAGTTGTTTATCTTTCTTAGCATAAGTTGTTGGTGCACATAGGTGAGCCTAGTTTTTGTAGGTTTTGTGCTTGACAAATTAACCGCTAGGTTTATTCCGCATTTGTTCAAGCCTAAACCGTAATTATTTTAAAGTGCCTATTCACCCCCCCCTCTAGGCGACATCCACGATCTTTCAATTGGTATCAGAGCCTCATCTCTCTCCATAGGGCTTAACCGCCTAGAGAGTAAGGATGTCGACTAGGGGTTTAGGATTCTCTGACACTCTTAGTTTCAATGGCACAAATTTTGATGTTTGGGTAATTCGCATGCTTAATCTCTTTAGGGTCATGGACCCAAATTTAGAGCGAATTGTAGATATGGGTTTTTCTCCTCCAAAGGATGCACAAAGATTATCTTTAGAGGATGAGAAAAACTCTTATCTCAATGCTCAAGCTTCTAATGTGCTTTTTGATGCTTTGAGCAATGTAGTTATATTTCAACTCATGCCGTTCCGGGATGCTCATGAGTTGTGGACAAAGCTTCAAGATAAATATGGTGTGTCCAAGAACTGTAGGAATGATTGTTCTCCCTCCACCTCCGGCCGTGTTGTCTTCTCAACTTCTTCTACTTCACCTACATGTGGTTTGCCACAAGGTAACGATATGGTGAGTAGTGTTGGTCATTGCAATGATGATAGTATGCTTATTGTGGATGATCCTTCATCACTATCTTATTGCAATGCATCTTCTTTGGACTTTAACACTTCGAGCACCCTACATGTTTCACATGCTTGTGTTGATAGTCCTTGCATATCATATAGAAATTGCTTGACTAAAACTCATGATGATATGCTTGCTATGTCTTGTTGCCATGATAAAAATGCATCTATTTCCTCGAATTGTTGTGATAACAATGTAGAGGAAACCAACACCCCATGGAACAAGATGTAGTCTTGAATGGTGCTTCAAGGGATCCTACATCATCATCTATTGCATTTTGCCTTATGGCTAAGGCTTCAAAGGTATCTCCCACTTTGAACCCCAATATATCTTGTGATGATAGTGATGATGACAATGATGATGATGTAGAAAATGATGAAGAGAATGATAATGTTGCCTCCTTAAAAATTAAGGGGGAAATGATTTTTAAAGCTCTTCTTAAGAATAAATTAGCTCGTTCCAACTTTATGGAAATCATGTCTATTGCCATTGAGGGCAAGAAATATATTGATGAGTTGGAATCTCATCTAGAGGAGCATGAGGTCACTAAGGATGGCAATTTTATCCATGGACATGGATATCCATGGATATCCAACCCGAATGGATAGGGTTTGGATACGCTTTTGTGCCCATGGGCAGCGCCCAAACCCGACCCGATTACTCGTGGGTAGGGCATGGATATAATCTTGTACCCGTGGGTATATCCAAACCCGACCCGGTAGTATGTCTTAACGGCAAAAATATGCTATCCCTACCCCGCAGTCACATGTCCCACTACAATTTTACACTTTATTATCCAAAACATGCAAAAGAAATTACACAATCCCCGTCATAACTTTTATTAGTTGACATTCAATCCCCCTCTGTAACATACCCCAACGCCCTTCCCTTTGTTTTATATCCTTGTTAAATGACTCATCATTCTCATATGTTAGAAAAAAAATACTAAATGATCTTATGTTGCTAGTGGACGTTGATTAACCATAAGTGAAGCCTAGCCTGCCACGAAGTGAAGAATGGAAGAGCTTATGTTAACATTGTGTTATGTCTTATTTATATGTCCAGAGAGGACCCAATGGATATCCAGTGGGTATGGATATCCATCGGGTTTGGACATGGACACAATTTTTCACCCATGGATTTTTTCATGGACGGGCAAAGACTGTCTTCATGGATATGGATATGGATTTGATATTGTTCAACCCGATCCAAACCCGACCCATTGCCATCCTTAGAGGTCACCATTGAGAAAATGGAAGGTCATGAGCGTGATTATGCTAATGAGATTGCCGACCTCTCGCAAGCTCTTGAACTTGAACAAACCACCAAGGAATCTCTTGAGGAGACTTTTGCTCTTGAACTATCTAGAATAAAGGAATCCCGTGATAGAGCTCTCGAGGTGGCTAATGATTTTGAAACTAAAAATGAGAAGCTTGAAGTTGCACATGCTAAACTCCTTGAGGATTTTGAGCACCTCAAAAATGGCTCAAGGATCATTAAGAGTGAGCTCATCAAACTCACCGAGTCTCATGCTCAACTTAAAGCTTCATATTCTAAAGAGCTTGCCGAGTTGCCTTGTCCTCTTGCTATTATTGATGATGCTTGTGCTACTAACTCTATTTCTAGTGAAGCATCCATTTTGATGGAGAATGTTGAGCTAAGGGCTCAACTTGAGTTGTTATCTAGCAATTATGGGAAATTGGAAGAAAGTCATGTAAAGCTCACAAGCTCTCATGATGATCTTCTAGTATCCCACAATGTTCAAAAGATAGCTCATGAGGCTATGATTATCAAGGTAACATCTAGTGAGTCTCATGTGGTCGCTAGCACTACTTCTAGTCAAAATGCTATATTGTCGTGTGCTAGTCCTCGTAATTCATCTATGCATAACATTGGTACATCTTGTGATGAATTGCTTTCCTTGCCTTGTTGCTCTAACAATGAAGCCTATACTTCCTCTAGTACTTGTGTTGATACTAACCATGTAGAGGAAATCAAAGAGCTCAAGGCCCAAGTCTCTTCCTTGAAGAAAGACTTGGAAAAGTGTCATGAAGGGAAGTCCACACTCAACAATATCTTGAGTGTGCAAAAATCCCCCAATGACAAAGGTGGACTTGGATTGAACTCCAACAAGAAGAAAAGGTCCAAGATCATTAACAAGAAGAAGGGCCAAGAACAACTCAAGAATTCGGCCAAGATTATTTGCTTCAATTGCAAAATTGAAGGGCATCATGTTAGATCTTTCCCATTGAAGAAGAAGGCCATTAGTGACAAGCAACAAGGGAATAGACCATAAGTTCATTCTCGTGCTCAACCGCAAGTTGGAGAAAGGCCGCTTCCCAAGAAGGCTCATGGTAATGCTTCTCATTTTGAGAAATCAAATGAGAAGAAAGTGAAGAGTAGATGTTGCTACCTATGCCGTGAGAAGGGTCACCTTGCTTCTTCATGCACTAGTGGTAACTTATCCAACCCAGTTATTATTGATGATGTCTATTCTCTTGGGAAGGATAAGGTTGGCAATGTGTTTGCCAAGTTTCTTGGGACTCAAAGTGGTGTCAAGAAAAGAACCATTTGGGTAGCCAAGCCTATTGTGACTAACCTCTTAGGATCCAACTTGGTTGGGGACCAACAAGCTAAAACTTGATCAATAGGCGGTGTTGGAGGGCATTGCAGACTTGGCTACATTATGAAGAATTAAGGGGTCTTCATCATTCATATTGTCTCAAGCCAAGTCATTCGGATTATCAAGTTTCTATCTTATATCCAATGTTCCTCCTTGCGGTAACTCGTGCTTAAATTGTTTACATTGAAAGTTACTTGCCCCTTTGCATGTTTTGGTTTTGTTCCTTGCATGTGTTTGTATATGATGTGCGTCCAATTTGTATATCTTGAGAAATCAAGTATGTGTATATTGGTTTGCACATCATGTATGTGTGTGTCGTGCGTTGAGCCTTTGTGCTTCTTGCTTTTATCTTAGTTGGCTCTTGTGAGAGATTAATGGAACATCCTATTTTGGGGGAGTGATGTGCTTTGTGCACCTCACAATCCTATAAATGTGTGTACATGAGGAATACCATCTAGTATTGATATTACAAGATTATCTAGTCTCTATGTGGTATGTCTTCTCATGAGAAAGTCAAATTCTAGATGTTCCATTAATTATCTCTTGTTGGTTCTCTTTTGCATCTTGGTAAGTTTCTCATTGGTATCACATTATGGGGGAGTAATATTCTATGTGCATATTACAAGCCTAGAAAATGTGTAAATTTGAGATATTGTCACCTAGAGTTGATAGTATAAATTATGTTGTTCCTAGGTGGCATGTTAGCTCTACAAGTTGCATTTTGCTTGTGTTTGGCGTGAAGATGATGTTGGATATCATTGCTATCTATCACCGGGAATTATTTCCAAAATACCTCTTGTCTTTGACAATTGGTAATCATTTATGTGGTGGAAATTATTGATCATCTTTACATTGTCTTTTGGTTTTATTTGTCTTATCTCTTGCCAAGTTTGTGTCAACTCCCATTGCCTTCCGTGCCACTTGTGGATCTTGTTTTTTTATTGATTTTGTCAAGTGTTTTCTAGATATAGTGAAAGTGGTGATCCTACCTTGTGCATTTTGTATTCGAATGCAAATTCTCTTTAATGCACATATCTTGGGGGAGCTATCCTATTTTCTATAGAACACTCATCTTGTGATCCATTTCAAGTGTGTGTTGATGGAAGGCAAGCTATTTCTTTTTGGTACTTGTGCCATCATGAAACTTTATAGATGGGTTGGTTTGTTTGGAACCATCCTCTCTTTTGGGAGTCCGATATCTTTCCTTTTGCGTGTATCAATGGATATCTCATTCCTTGATGTATCTTCTAATATATATCTTCCAAGTGATGATTTCTCCATTTGGTATCCTATTTTCACTTGGTATTTCTTTTTCATTTTGTTTTGTTTCTTGAAAGTCTTGAGCATGCATATTTACTTCATGTATTTTCTTTGGCATGCTTTCTTTCTTTAACCCAATATATAGGGGAAACTCCACCTAGTCTCAATTTCGATGAGATGTGCATGAAATTCATTTTCATATATAAATGCACATGTGTTTGTGGAGTTTGTCCTATGTATTGGTGTTTCTAAATCTTTGGTCCCAATGAGTTTGGGTACCATTTTGTTTGCGTTGTTGTTCTAGGAAGAATTGGAGATGCATTGGATGCTCGGCTCTTTCAAAAGGAAGGTGGTGTCACCATGTGCTTATTGGAGTCAAACTAGGATGATCAATGAACTACTATCTACCTTCAATTGGTATCTACTACATCCTTCCAATGGTATCTCGGTAACAAGTATCACCATCTACTTCATGCACACATTTCTTGCACCAACCTTGTGTAGGTTGTATCATGGCATGTTAGTCATTCCTTCTAATGATACTTGTTTCCTTTCTCAAAGCATCCCAACAATGATCTCTTGTTGCTAGTTGTGATGTCTTTGATGCTCGTGTGGTTGGAACTCATTTATATACAATAAGAACATATCTAGCCATGTGCTATGCCTTCAAGCAAATATCTTATTGGTATGTTTATGACTTCCTTGGGGATATCTTATTCATTCCTTTTTGCAACAATTTTGTGTGTACATCCTTCTTTGTGGATTGATATCATCATGATCTTCATCTACCTAGAATCTTATACACTTGAGAGAAGTTGCATATCTATTTGATATCCCCTTCTTTCTCGTCCACCTTTTTGTTCCTGTTTTATTTCTTTGGTGGCTCCATGAAGGTGTGTGTCTCGAGTGCAGATCTTATATCATTTCATCTTGATGCACTCTTTTGTGGTGAAGATCATTCTCTCTTGCTTGTCTTGATGAGGCTTTGCCATTTCTATTGGTATCCCTCCTCATGACAAAGCTATCCTTTTTATATCTTCACCACAGGTTGTCACAAGCATAGGTTATTTATATGATTATTACTGAGCATGTGAACCCATTTGTTGTGTTGTGTGGGAATGATAGGCCTTGCACTGTGTATCTCATTCATTCAAGAGTATACTGATGCTTAATGTTCATCCATACATTATTCTTCTCAAGTGCTTTGCCATGAGTCACACACATCATTTTGGTTGAGCCTACTCTTAAGTTGACTCTTTTATATATTGCTCAACCAGTTGTTTGTTGCAAGTGCTAGGCTTTGTTTCCTTCATGCTCACTTGCACTTGGTGTGAGTGTCTATTGATCTTGGGGGAGTGATGATCCTATTTTGTGCACTTGGTATCCTAATGAAAATATTCTAAGGAGTGCATAAATTATGGGAGCTCGACTAATGTCTTTAGAACACTCCGTTGCTATGTCGTGAGGTTCTATTGATCTTGGGGGAGCGACGATCCTATTTTGTGCTCATTGTATCCAAATACAAAACTAAATTGTGCACAAATCATGGGGAGCTTCCCTAGTTTCTATAGAACACTCCTTTGCTCTTATCATAATATCTTTTATTCATTTGGCATGTAAGATCATTGGTCTAGTTGGGTCAATTGGTATCTTTTGATAGCTTGATTCAATTGGTATCCTTTGATTGCTTGATTGCGTGTTTTTCTCCCTTTGTTATGCCTTTGTGGCATACCATTCTTTTGCAATCTTTGGGCCTCAATATAGTTTGTCTTCCTCCAAGTATTTACAGTTGGATATATGTATTGCCTTCCACTCTCTATTTTGAGGAATACAAAATTTATGGAGGAACACAGTTTATATTGACCTTCTAAGCTATTCGCCCATTTTGGCAATCGATGCCAATGGGGGAGAAGTTTCAGAGAGTTTAGTGTTGTGAGGAAGCTTAGAGTGTTGTCTCTTCGCTTTTCTTGCTTTGGTTCTGTTCCTAAGCTTTTGCATCTCATGCGCATACATTATTGTAGCATGGTATGGTGATGCATAATTCCTTATATAAACTCTCTTGAAAGTGATTGTCATCAATTACCAAAATGGGGGAGATTGAAAGAACATGCGGTGCCCCCATGTTTGGTTTTGGTAATTGATGACAATCTCTATGAACTAATGGTTGCCTTGAGTTATATTTGAAGGGTTTGTCCATAGGCTTTTCTTGGAGTTCATTTGTTGGTTTCAAGGAGAGTTTGTGATGACCAAGGTGCTATTAAGGAATTATCCAAAGATTGGTCTTGTGGGTGTTGAGCTTATTGCAAGCATGTCTTGAAGAAGAAGAGTTTGTGATCATTCATGTTTACCTTCAAGACATCATCCAAATGAAGAGAGTTGGAAAGATTCAAGGTTGATCAAAACTAAGTCAAAGAATGAATCAAGTTGATCAACACACAAAGTGTAGAAGATGTACCGAGAGGGTTCAAGCAATCCTATGGTATGGTAAGAATTGTCAATCACGCTTTGTGTACTAACCCATGGTCTTCGTGTCGGGACCCCGATCCTAAGTCACACCGATCTAGCATGTAACACACCATATCACTTTGCGGCCGCACGCACGGTATCCCCACGGGTGCCACCTTACCTGGCCCGGGACCGTTTGCGCATTTTGGCTCACGTATATGATAGTGTCGCTAGCATCCGTATGACAGAGAACCCGTGCCGACATGACCAGTTATAAACCAAAAGTGGCACTAAATTACAGAGACAGGCATTCATGACCCAGCAACGAACGTGTCGGTCATCAACGTATGAACCCAACTCATAGCAAGCTACAAGGACTTAAAGGAATAACGCATGACATTTCCCCTAAGGGACAGACACAGGAATGAAGAAGGACATATGCCGGTCAGCCTAAGTGATCCGGAGCAGTAGCAAGCTACCAAGGCTCAGTGGAAGCACTAGGAGACATTTCCCTGTAAGATAGGCTACCAAGGGTAAACAACTAGGTGTCGGATCCCACACATATCAAGCATTTCAATAACATACACACAATATGCTCAATATGTGCAAATACAACATGGCATCACAACAAGACTCTAATAAACAAAGTATTTATTCATTAGGCTCCGAGGAGCCAAGTATTACAAACATGGGTCTCACGACCCATCATTCAGAGCATACAAGCAACAAGCGGAAGCACTACATGTCTGAGTACAGACATCTACAAATGAAAAAGGCTGAAGAGCCTGACTATCTACAACACTCGTCCAAGAACGTAGCTGACGTAACAAGCTACTTGTCGAAGTCCAAGCGGAACTTGTAGTGAGACATCAATCCTATCTGCAAAACATAAATTAAGCAAACATGAGTACAAAGGTACTCAGCAAGACTTACATCAGATCCTATCATACATGCACTTGTATCAAGATGGCAAAGTGGGGTTTAGTTGCAGCAAGCCAGCTTTGACTCAGTGGCTATCCTATTCTACGATTGCTGGTAACTTTGAGGTGGCGCACACGAGTCCACTAAGCACCACACAATACACCACTATGGATTCATTCCCGTCTCCCTACGAGAAAGCCATCCATAGCACTCACACTTGTCTTGAGTATTTTAGAGTATCCACTTCAAGTTGTCTATGTACCACGTAAGCATCCAAGAAGTCCATATCCGCGGACCCGGCTATTCGAATAGATCATGTTAACCCTGCAGGGGTGTACTTCTTCACACACGCTCTCGCCACTTACCGCCAGGTACATCTCGTGTATCTCGGCAACCTTCAAGCGGAAGCCTGACGAGGGTGTCGGCCACGACCTGACTAACCACACAAGTCTCTCGTCCAGGTTTATCGCCTATTCGGGTTCCATCCGTGGGGAGATCCGGCCGGGGTGTCGCTCACGGCCCCAAATGATGTGCGCAGGGTTCCCAAGCCCACCTCGCCGAGTGGATCTACGCTTGGTACACCGTGCCACGGTGCCTAGTCTGTCCCAAGCCCACTGGCCGACTGCCACTTGGTAGACTACTAACACTACCTATAAACACCAGAAACTAGTTGCAACTCCTGGACAGAGATCATGTTGATTAATAAGTCGAGAGGGGTCGAGTTACCGGAACCCAATGTGTGGTAGTAGCTAGTCATTGGACAACATACTCGGAACTCAGTTCTTAGGGACGGTTCAAGTGAGACAACCCACCATGTACTCCTACATGGCCTCTCACCGCTACCTTTACCAAAACGTGTTCATACACTTAACCCTCAGCATCACATTTCACTCCAATTCATTCCCGATGAATCAGACCTGACACACTCTAAGCAATAGCAAGCAAGGCATGGTAAGATCACAACATGGCTTCAATCAACTCCTACACATGCTAGTGGGTTTCAACTATTTACTGTGGAAAGACAGGTCATGCAGAGGAATGGGTTCAACTACCGCATCATAAAGTAGTAGTTGAAGTCGTTGTTGTCCTAATGCAATAACAGGGAGCAGGAGCGAGAGAGGGGTTGTATCGGAATGAACAAGGGGGTTTGCTTGCCTGGTAAAACAACGTGCAGAGCACTCCTCCTCTGACAGGTACTCTGGATCGGTCTCCGGAGCTGGACCAGAACTAGGGTTGTGACAACTCGCCTCCACTCGAAAGAATCTCGTCCCGAGATCCAGGAGTAGGCGGAAAGAAGGTGGGGTACTCCAGTCGGAGACGATCTTCTCGCTCCCAAGTAGCTTCTCTCTCGGAATGATGAGACCATTGAACTTTGAGAAACTTGACGTTATGACGTCGAGTGACACGCTCTGCTTGATCCAAAATGCGAACGGGATACTCTCGATATGTGAGGTTATCTTGGAGATCAAGCGTTTCGTGGTCCACTCCGCGGATGGGATCCGAGAAGCAACGCCTGAGTTGAGAGACGTGGAAGACATCATGAACTCGAGAAAGATGTGGGGGTAGTTCCTATTGGTAGGCAACTTCTCCTCGTTTAGCGAGAATGCGAAAAGGACCAATGTAACGAGGAGCCAACTTGCCCTTGATACCAAAACGATGGGTACCCTTCAAAGGAGTAACCCGAAGATAAGCTTTGTCACCAACTTCATAAGCCACTTCCTTATGATGACGATCATATTGGCTCTTTTGACGAGACTGGGCTGTTTTCAAATTCTCACGAATGATGCGAACTTGCTCTTCTGCTTCCTGGATCATATCCGGTCCAAAGAATTGTCTTTCACCGGTTTCTGACCAGTTCAAAGGTGTTCGACATCTTCGTCCATAAAGAATCTCAAAAGGAGCTTGCTTGAGACTGGATTGATAGCTATTGTTATAAGCAAACTCGGCGAAAGGAAGACATTTCTCCCAATCCATACCGAATGAGATAACGCAAGCTCTAAGCATGTCTTCGAGAATTTGATTAACCCGTTCCACCTGACCACTTGACTGAGGGTGGAAAGCGGTATTGAAGGAAAGATGGGTGCCCATGGCAGTCTGGAAACTCTCCCAAAAATGAGAAGTGAAAAGACTACCACGGTCTGAATTGATCTCTAGTGGGACACTATGAAGTGACACTATTCGAGAAATATACAAGTCAGCAAGCTGACTAGCAGTGATACTCTCTCGAACAGGTAGGAAGTGAGCCACTTTGGAGAGACGATCAATGACTACGAAGATAGCATTATTCCCTCTCTTGGTCCTGGGAAAGCCGGTGATGAAGCCCATACCAACTTTATCCCATTTCCACTCAGGAATAGCTAGAGGCTGAAGGGTGCCAGCAGGTCTTTGATGTTCTGCCTTAACGCGACGACAAACGTCACATTTAGCAATGAAATCAGCAATTTCTCTCTTCATCCTAGTCCACCAGAACCTCTGGCGTAGATCCTGATACATCTTAGTACTACCGGGATGAATCGTGAGAGGAGATTCATGAGCCTCTTTAAGAATCAATTGCCGAAGATGTTGCTTCTTGGGAACCACCAGCCGGTTTTGGAAGAGAACAACACCTCGGTCATCTATGGAGAAACTACCAGCAATACCCTTGGCAATGTTTCTCTTGATCCGGGTAATTCCGGTATCATGCTTCTGGGCTTCTATGATATGATCCACAGGAGTAGGTTTCGCCACCAAAGTAGAAAGGAATCCGTGAGGAGCAATGTGAAGGTTAAGCTTACATAATTCCTCATGGAGAAGTGGTTGGCCCTGCTGCAACATGAGATTGTTGCAATAGGATTTACGACTTAGCGCATCAGCCATGACATTGCCCTTGCCCGGGGTGTAGGTAATCCCTAAGTCATAATCGGAGATCAACTCCAACTAACGTCTTTGCCTAAGGTTCAAATCTGGTTGGGTGAAGATATACTTGAGACTCTGGTGATCGGTGTAGATCTCGCAACGATTACCAAGAAGGTAATGTCGCTAGGTCTTAAGTGCATAGACTACGACTGCAAGCTCTAGATCATGTGTAGGATAATTCTCCTCATGTGGATGCAACTGTCGAGATGCATAGGCAATCACACGACGATCCTGCATAAGAATGCAACCTAGTCCCTGTCGTGAGGCATCACAGTAGATAACAAAGTCCTTAGTGAATCCGGTGGCACAAGTATGGGAGCAGAAGTCAGGCGTCTTTTCAGTTCCTGAAAACTGTGCTCACACTGTGGGGACCACTCAAACTTTTTATCTTTCTTAAGAAGTTCCGTGAGAGGTTTGGCCACTTTAGAGAAGTTCTCAACAAAGCAGCGACAATAACTGGCTAGACCAAGGAAACTCCTAACTTGTTTAACTGTTTCAGGTGGAGTCCAATCAAGAACGGCCTGAACTGTCTCGGGGTTGACAGCAATGCCCTTACCAGAGATTACATGACCGAGATAGGTCACTTCTGGCAACCAAAATTCGCACTTGGAGAACTTGGCATAAAGGCGGTGCTCTCTGAGTTTTTCTAGAACAAGTCTAAGATGTTCGGCATGCTCTTCCTCGTTTTTCGAGTAAATAAGAATATCATCGAGGTAAACCATGACGAACTTATCTAAGTACTCCATGAAGATCGAGTTCATCAAGCGGGAGAAGGTGGCTGGAGCATTAGTTAGACCGAAAGACATGACGGTGTACTCGTACTGACCATAACGAGTGACGAAAGCCGTCTTGGGGATGTCCCCATTTCTAATCTTGATTTGATGGTATCCTAACCTCAAATCCATCTTGGAGAAGACTGAGGATCCAGCAAGCTGATCATACATGTCGTTGATCCTGGGAAGCGGATACTTGTTCTTTACCGTGACCAAATTAACGGGATGATAATCTACAACCATCCGGTCCGTACCATCCTTCTTCTTAACGAAGAGGACGGGGCAAGCCCAGGGAGAAGAACTAGGACGGATGAAACCCTTTTGCAAGGACTCATCAAGTTGTTTCTTAAGCTCGGCTAGTTCTAAGGGTGCCATTTTGTAGGGTCTCCTAGAGATTGGAGCGGTTCCTGGGATAAGCTCTATAACAAACTCTACATCTCGGTCGGGTGGAACACCTGGCAGTTCCTCTGGAAAGACATCCGGAAAGTCACGGACTACCGGAACATCTTCAAGATCTAGGAGAGGGCTGGCATTAAGAGAATAGAGTTGACGCTTTGCAACTCTAGTGGTGACGGTGACTGTCTTGCCAGATGGGTGTGTAAGCTAAACAGACCTAGTAAAACAATCAATCTTGGCATG
Source organism: Secale cereale (assembly GCA_902687465.1). Taxonomy (NCBI): domain Eukaryota; kingdom Viridiplantae; phylum Streptophyta; class Magnoliopsida; order Poales; family Poaceae; genus Secale; species Secale cereale. Next base: position 677,742,951 of record LR738710.1, on the reverse strand, counting down.
ATGAACTGTCATCCAGTCCATACCCAAGATGATATTAATATCTGAAGACTTGAGGGCTACAAGTGATGCAAGGAACACAAGTATGTCGACAAGGATTTCATTACCATGGCTTACACTAGAAGTTTGCCATTTGGATCCAGGAGTTTGAATAAGTAGTGGGGAAGGCATATCACAAAATGACATGTTGTGCAAACGGGCATAACTTTCGGAAATGAAAGAATGGGATGCTCCAGTATCGAATAGAACCGATGCCGGATGAAAATTAACAAGGAGTGTACCAAGAACAACATCTGGATCATCATGAGCGTCATTGGCTGAGACGTGATGCACACGTCCATGTTCAATGGGAGCTGACTTAACACTGATCATCTTGCGTGATGATTTATCACGTCTAGCAGATTTCTCGGACTGGGATGGAGCAACACGGGTCTGGGTGCAAATACGGGCAATGTGTCCCGGTTCTCAGCACTTGTAGCAAATCCTAGAGGTAGGACGTGGACCCGCATTGGCAAACGGTCCATCAATAGACCTGGGTGGAGCATACTGCTGAACTGGAAGAGGTACCACACGAGATGGCCTCGGAGGATAAGTGGGTGGAAGAACAGAGTTCGGAACCCAAATCCGGCGCTTCTGAGAACTAGAACCGGAGGAAGTTCCCAAATCAAGAATGTGCTTACGAGACTCATCGTAAGTAAGTTGAGCTGTCTCTGCGTTGATGGCCTTGTTCACAAGAGCAAGGAATGTGTTGCAATGATGCAAGTGGACATCACGACGCAGTTTGGGGTTGAGACCCTTCCGGAACCTAGCCTGCTTCTTAGCGTCCGTGGACACTTCTTCTGTAGCATAGCGGGCGAGGTTCTCAAACTCTCGACTATAAGCATCGACAGCCATCTTAGCCTGTGTAAGACAACAGAACTCTTCTCTCTTGCGATCGATAAGGGCTTGAGGAATATGATGCTCACGAAAAGCCTCGGTGAAATCTCTCCAAGTAGGAATCTGGCCAGCTGGAATCATGGCCTCATAGTTCTGCCACCAAAGACTAGCAGGACCTTCCAGGTGATAAGTGGCATAGATGACCTTGTCATCTTCAGCTACGTTCGCAGAACGCAGCTTGTGAGTGATACTACGGAGCCAGTCATCTGCATCGAGTGGCTCAATGGAATGATGAAAGGTGGGTGGTTTCAGACGAATGAAGTCATGGATGGTTGTTGATTCCTTGCACTGTTGTGCGGTGTTCTCCTCAATACGTGCCAACAAGCGGTTAGACTCACGCTTGTCTCTCTCCATCTCTAACATTAACTCTGCCAACGAAGGCTGGTCGGGAGGATCCACCTCATCCCTACCATCTCCGTGGTTCTGTCTACGAGCAGCTGAGCTTCGCTTAACTAAAGACATCCTGAGAAGCGAAACCGAAGACGGAAACATCAACAACTATAGGACGCATAAGGTAGAACAAGAAATTAGTATCTCTCGAACTACTAGGATAATTCCGGCAGCATAACGGCAGTAAAATGCTCAGAATGAGACATCCTGCTAACAAAGGGTAGTTCAACATCTCAACATCATCACTCAAGGTACTGTGATAGTACTAAAACAACTTCACCGGAAGAACTTGAAAACAGGAGTAGAACTCTGATCAACCAATCTTAAGGGACTACGGAGTAGTAACCCGTGATTCTGATAGACGGAAGAGAAAGCCTAGTTCCTTAACCCCGTAGGAAAGGTAAGATGACTCAGATCAGAAGACATGAGGTATAAGGAGTAAAAAGAGCCTTACGTTCCCTTCCACAATCAATTCCCTTATATAACTAAAGAATTTCTAGACTCAACTTCGACCAGTTTGGCTTGGTAATCCTACAGGTAGTCAGGCTCTGATACCAACGCTGTCGGGACCCTGATCCTAAGTCACACCGATCTAGCATGTAACACACCATATCACTTTGCGGCCGCACGCACGGTATCCCCACGGGTGCCACCTTACCTGGCCCGGGACCGTTTGCGCATTTTGGCTCACGTATATGATAGTGTCGCTAGCATCCATATGACAGAGAACCCGGGCCGACATGACCAGTTATAAACCAAAAGTGGCACTAAATTACAGAGACAGGCATTCATGACCCAGCAACGAACGTGTCGGTCATCAACGTATGAACCCAAGTCGTAGCAAGCTACAAGGACTTAAAGGAACAACGTGTGACATTTCCCCTAAGGGACAGACACAGGAACGAAGAAGGACATATGCCGGTCAGCCTAAGTGATCCGGAGCAGTAGCAAGCTACCAAGGCTCAGTGGAAGCACTAGGAGACATTTCCCTGTAAGATAGGCTACCAAGGGTAAAAAACTAGGTGTCGGATCCCACACATATCAAGCATTTCAATAACATACACACAATATGCTCAATATGTGCAAATACAACATGGCATCACAACAAGACTCTAATAAACAAAGTATTTATTCATTAGGCTCCGAGGAGCCAAGTATTACAAACATGGGTCTCACGACCCAACATTCAGAGCATACAAGCAACAAGCGGAAGCACTACATGTCTGAGTACAGACATCTACAAATGAAAAAGGCTGAAGAGCCTGACTATCTACAACACTCGTCCAAGAACGTAGCTGAGGTAACAAGCTACTTGTCGAAGTCCAAGCGGAACTACTAGTGAGACATCAATCCTATCTGCAAAACATAAATTAAGCAAACATGAGTACAAAGGTACTCTTCAAGACTTACATCAGATCCTATCATACATGCACTTGTATCAAGATGGCAAAGTGGGGTTTAGTTGCAGCAAGCCAGCTTTGAATCAGTGGCTATCCTATTCTACGATTGCTGGTAACTTTGAGGTGGCGCACACGATTCCACTAAGCACCACACAATACACCACTATGGATTCATTCCCGTCTCCCTATGAGAAAGCCATCCATAGCACTCACACTTGTCTTGAGTATTTTAGAGTATCCACTTCAAGTTGTCTATGTACCACGTAAGCATCCAAGAAGTCCATATCCGCGGACCCGACTATTCGAGTAGATCATGTTAACCCTGCAGGGGTGTACTTCTTCACACACGCTCTCGCCACTTACCGCCAGGTACATCTCGTGTATCTCGGCAACCTTCAAGCGGAAGCCTGACGAGGGTGTCGGCCACGACCTGACTAACCACACAAGTCTCTCGTCCAGGTTTATCGCCTATTCGGGTTCCATCCGTGGGGAGATCCGGCCGGGGTGTCACTCACGGCCCAAATGATGTGCGCAGGGTTCCCAAGCCCACCTCGCCGAGTAGATCTACGCTTGGTACACCGTTCCACGGTGCCTAGTCTGTCCGAAGCCCACTGGCCGAGTGCCACTTGGTAGACTACTAACACTACCTATAAACACCAGAAACTAGTTGCAACTCCTGGACAGAGATCATGTTGATTAATAAGTCGAGAGGGGTCGAGTTACCGGAACCCAATGTGTGGTAGTAGCTAGTCATTGGACAACATACTCGGAACTCAGTTCTTAGGGACGGTTCCAGTGAGACAACCCACCATGTACTCCTACATGGCCTCTCACCGCTACCTTTACCAAAACGTGTTCATACACTTAACCCTCAGCATCACATTTCACTCCAATTCATTCCCGATGAATCAGACCTGACACACTCTAAGCAATAGCAAGCAAGGCATGGTAAGATCACAACATGGCTTCAATCAACTCCTACACATGCTAGTGGGTTTCAACTATTTACTGTGGAAAGACAGGTCATGCAGAGGAATGGGTTCAACTACCGCAGCATAAAGTAGCAGTTGAAGTCGTTGTTGTCCTAATGCAATAACAGGGAGCAGGAGTGAGAGAGGGGTTGTATCGGAATGAACAAGGGGGTTTGCTTGCCTGGTAAAACAACCTGCAGAGCACTGCTCCTCTGACAGGTACTCTGGATCGGTCTTAGGAGCTGGACCAGAACTAGGGTTGTGACACTTCGTGAGAGTTCTTGGTGGGGTTAGGTTGCGGTGTGCAAGTTCAAGTGGAGCATCATGAAGAGATCAAGTGCTTGAAGCTTGTCGTCCATTGTGGTGACAATGGACTTGTGAAGATATGCCGAAGAGTGGCTCACCCATAGTGGAGTATGGGGGAGCAATCCACTAGTCTTCATCGAGACAACGCAACCAAGAAAGGTGGTCCAACTTGAGGAAGTCAAGATCGTCTACATCTAGTTCAAGTGGACTTTGTGCAAAGCAAAGGTTTGCCCTTGATAGGATTTCTATTTTACCAGTCTCGTGGTGGTAGTTGGGAGACCAGGTTATAGGATCGTTTGCCGTACTATCAAGGGGGGCTCTCAAGTTGGTAGCTTGATCGTATCATTAGTAGGGAGCTCAAACCATTGCATCCTTGCATCATGTTTCTTGGTTCTTGTTTGGTTCTCTTTGTGAGTCTTAGAGCTTATGGTCATCTTGATGACAAGCTTGAGTTCATCGAAAACGGAGTTCACATGTGTCTTCTATGATGTTTTCGGTGTTGGGTGTTTTACCGGTCTTATCTGAGGAAGAGTTCTCACCATTTTCTTATGGGCCTTTTCTAACTTGCTTATTATTGATATTTCTATCAAGATTGTGTTAGCCCTTGTCGCTAGCTTTCCAACAAACTTGGTTTCATCGAATTCGGAGTCCGTATGCAAAAGTTATTGTCGTTTTGGTGTACTGAAAAGGCTGCAGCGGTACTACCGCGCGTAGGAGCGGAAGTAATTTTTTACTACCGCTTTCGGGAGCGGTACTACCGCTTTCGGGAGCGGTACTACCGCTTGGAGTAGTACTACCGCGGCTACTTCCGTGGCTACTTCCGCTCGGGACCAAAAACTCGTCACAAGTCCAGCGGTGGTAGGCACGGATGTATTTTTTTAGTACCGCTCGCAAGCAGTAGTACCGCTACCCTTAGCAGTACTACCGCTACCCCTAGCGGTAGTACCATGAGGTCAAGCGGTACTACCGCTCCGACGGTTTTTCTGGCCTTGTTGTTTTTCAAAGGGGTTCTACTGCCCCAGCGGTAGTACCGCTCCTGGAGCGGTAGTACCGCTCTGTGCGGGCTGTGAGCATAACGGTTGGATTTTCCCCCACCTATAAAAGGGGGTCTTCTTCCCCAATGAACCTAATCCTTTGAGCTCGTGTTCTTCCCCCATTGATGACCTTCTTCAAGCTTGCTATCTCTCAATCCCTCCATGGATTCTTGCTAGTTTTTTGGGGGAAAAGAGAGAGGAGATCTAGATCCACATTTCCACCAATCAGTTTCTCCTCTAGGTGAGGGGAACCCCTTGGATCTTGATCTTGGAGGTCTTGGTGTTCTCCTCCTTGTTCTTCCTCTCATTTCCCTCCCTAGCATTAGTTGCTTTGGTGGGATTTGGGAGAGAAGGACTTGGGAACTCCGTGTGCCCTTGCCATTGCATTTGGTGCATCGGTTTGAGTTCTCCACGGTGATACGTGGAAGTGAAGTTGAGAAGCTTATTACTCTTGGGTGCTTGGAACCCTTGAGCTTGTTCCTCTTGGGTGCTTGGGCGCCCTAGACGGTTGTGGTCACCTCGAAGCCATATTCCATTGTGGTGAAGCTTCGTGGTGTCGTTGGGGAGATAGCCCCAAGCTTGGTGTTCGGAGCTCAATCATTGTGGTGTAAAGCTCCGGGCAAGCGTCGGGGTCTCCAATTAGGTTGTGGAGATCGCCCCGAGCAATTTGACGGGTACCGGTGACCGCCCCCAAGGGTTGCTAAAGTGTACAGGTTCGGTGACCACCCCCAAGGGTCGTCATTTGTACGGGTTCGGTGACCGCCCTCAAGGGTCCCTTAGTGGAATCACGGCATCTTGCATTGTGCGAGGGCGTGAGGAGATTACGGTGGCCCTAGTGGCTTCTTGGGGAGCATTGTGCCTCCACACCGCTCCAAACGGAGATTAGCATCCGCAAGGGTGTGAACTTCGGGATACATCGTCGTCTCCGCGTGCCTCGGTTATCTCTTACCCGAGCCCTTTACTTATGCACTATACTTTGTGATAGATATATTGTTTCTTATCATATATCTTGCTATCACCTAGTTGTTTATCTTGCTTAGCATAAGTTGTTGGTGCACATAGGTGAGCCTAGTTGTTGTAGGTTTTGTGCTTGACAAATTAACCGCTAGGTTTATTCCCCATTTGTTGAAGCCTAAACCGTAATTATTTTAAAGCGCCTATTCACCCCCCTTCTAGGCGACATCCACGATCTTTCAGTTAGTATCAGAGCCTCGTCTCTCTTCATAGGGCTTAACCGCCTAGAGAGTAAGGATGTCGACTAGGGGTTTAGGATTCTCTGACACTCTTAGTTTCAATGGCACAAATTTTGATGTTTGGGTAATTCGCATGCTTAATCTCTTTAGGGTCATGGACCCAAATTTAGAGCGAATTGTAGATATGGGTTTTTCTCCTCCAAAGGATGCACAAAGATTATCTTTAGAGGATGAGAAAAACTCTTATCTCAATGCTCAAGCTTCTAATGTGCTTTTTGATGCTTTGAGCAATGTATTTATATTTCAACTCATGCCGTTCCGGGATGCTCATGAGTTGTGGACAAAGCTTCAAGATAAATATGGTGTGTCCAAGAACTGTAGGAATGATTGTTCTCCCTCCACCTCCGGCCGTGTTGTCTTCTCAACTTCTCCTACTTCACCTACATGTGGTTTGCCACAAGGTAATGATATGGTGAGTAGTGTTGGTCATTGCAATGATGATAGTATGCTTATTGTGGATGATCCTTCATCACTATCTTATTGCAATGCATCTTCTTTGGACTTTAACACTTCGAGCACCCTACATGTTTCACATGCTTGTGTTGATAGTCCTTGCATATCATGTAGAAATTGCTTGACTAAAACTCATGATGATATGCTTGCTATGTCTTGTTGCCATGATAAAAATGCATCTATTTCCTCGAATTGTTGTGCTAACAATATAGAGGAAACCCAACACCCCATGGAACAAGATGTAGTCTTGAATGGTGCTTCAAGGGATCCTACATCATCATCTATTGCGTTTTGCCTTATGGCTAAGGCTTCAAAGGTATCTCCCACTTTGAACCCCAATATATCTTGTGATGATAGTGATGATGACAATGATGATGATGTAGAAAATGATGAAGAGAATGATAATGTTGCCTCCTTAAAAATTAAGGGGGAAATGATTTTTAAAGCTCTTCTTAAGAATAAATTAGCTCGTTCCGAATTTATGGAAATCATGTCTATTGCCATTGAGGGCAAGAAATATATTGATGAGTTGGAATCTCATCTAGAGGAGCATGAGGTCACCATTGAGAAAATGGAAGGTCATGAGCGTGATTAGGCTAATGAGATTGCCGACCTCTCGCAAGCTCTTGAACTTGAACAAACCACCAAGGAATCTCTTGAGGAGACTTTTGCTCTAGAACTATCTAGAATAAAGGAATCCCGTGATAGAGCTCTCGAGGTGGCTAATGATTTTGAAACTAAAAATGAGAAGCTTGAAGTTGCACATGCTAAACTCCTTGAGGATTTTGAGCACCTCAAAAATGGCTCAAGGGTCATTAAGAGTGAGCTCATGCTCAACTTAAAGCTTCATATTCTAAAGAGCTTGCCGAGTTTCCTTCTCCTCTTGCTATTATTGATGATGCTTGTGCTACTAACTCTATTTCTAGTGAAGCATCCATTTTGAAGGAGAATGTTGAGCTAAGGGCTCAACTTGAGTTGTTATCTAGCAATTATGGGAAATTGGAAGAAAGTCATGTAAAGCTCACAAGCTCTCATGATGATCTTCTAGTATCCCACAATGTTCAAAAGATAGCTCATGAGGCTATGATTATCAAGGTAACATCTAGTGAGTCTCATGTGGTCGCTAGCACTACTTCTAGTCAAAATGCTATATTGCCATGTGCTAGTCCTCGTAATTCATCTATGCATAACATTGGTACATCTTGTGATGAATTGCTTTCCTTGCCTTGTTGCTCTAACAATGAAGCCTATACTTCCTCTAGTACTTGTGTTGATACTAACCATGTAGAGGAAATGAAAGAGCTCAAGGCCCAAGTCTCTTCCTTGAAGAAAGACTTGGAAAAGTGTCATGAAGGGAAGTCCACACTCAACAATATCTTGAGTGTGCAAAAATCCCCCAATGACAAAGGTGGACTTGGATTGAACTCCAACAAGAAGAAAAGGTCCAAGATCATTAACAAGAAGAAGGGCCAAGAACAACTCAAGAATTCGGCCAAGATTATTTGCTTCAAGTGCAAAATTGAAGGCCATCATGTTAGATCTTGCCCATTGAAGAAGAAGGCCATTAGTGACAAGCAACAAGGGAAGAGACCACAAGTTCATTCTCGTGCTCAACCACAAGTTGGAGAAAGGCCGCTTCCCAAGAAGGCTCATGGTAATGCTTCTCATTTTGAGAAATCAAATGAGAAGAAAGTGAAGAGTAGATGTTGCTACCTATGCCGTGAGAAGGGTCACCTTGCTTCTTCATGCACTAGTGGTAACTTATCCAACCCAATTATTATTGATGATGTCTATTCTCTTGGGAAGGATAAGGTTGGCAATGTGTTTGCCAAGTTTCTTGGGACTCAAAGTGGTGTCAAGAAAAGAACCATTTGGGTAGCCAAGCCTATTGTGACTAACCTCTTAGGATCCAACTTGGTTGGGGACCAACAAGCTAAAACTTGATCAATAGGCATTGTTGGAGGGCATTGGAGACTTGGCTACATTATGAAGAATTAAGGGGTCTTCATCATTCATATTGTCTCAAGCCAAGTCATTCGGATTATCAAGTTTCTATCTTATATCCAATGTTCCTCCTTGCGGTAACTCGTGCTTAAATTGTTTACATTGAAAGTTACTTGCCCCTTTGCATGTTTTGGTTTTGTTCCTTGCATGTGTTTGTATATGATGTGCGTCCAATTTGTATATCTTGAGAAATCAAGTATGTGTATATTGGTTTGCACATCATGTATGCGTGTATCGTGCGTTGAGCCTTCGTGCTTCTTGCTTTTATCTTAGTTGGCTCTTGTGAGAGATTTATGGAACATCCCATTTTGGGGGAGTGATGAGCTTTGTGCACCTCACAATCCTATAAATGTGTGTACATGAGGAATACCATCTAGTATTGATATTACAAGATTATATAGTCTCTATGTGGTATGTCTTCTCATGAGGAAGTCAAATTCTAGATGTTCCATTAATTATCTCTTGTTGGTTCTCTTTTGCATGTTGGTAAGTTTTTCATTGGTATCACATTATGGGGGAGTAATATTCTATGTGCATATTACAAGCCTAAAAAATGTGTAAATTTGAGATATTGTCACCTATAGTTGATAGTATAAATTATGTTGTTCCTAGGTGGCATGTTAGCTCTACAAGTTGCATTTTGCTTGTGTTTGGCGTGAAGATGATGTTGGATATCATTGCTATCTATCACCGGGAATTATTTCCAAAATACCTCTTGTCTTTGACAATTGGTAATCATTTATGTGGTGGAAATTATTGATCATCTTTACATTGTCTTTTGGTTTTATTTGTCTTATCTCTTGCCAAGTTTGTGTCAACTCCAATTGCCTTCCGTGCCACTTGTGGATCTTGTTTTTTTATTGATTTTGTCAAGTGTTTTCTAGATATAGTGAAAGTGGTGATCCTACCTTGTGCATTTTGTATTCGAATGCAAATTCTCTTTAATGCACAATTCTTGGGGGAGCTATCCTATTTTCGATAGAACACTCATCTTGTGATCCATTTCAAGTGTGTGTTGATGGAAGGCAAGCTATTTCTTTTTGTTACTTGTGCCATCATGAAACTTTATAGATGGGTTGGTTTGTTTGGAACCATCCTCTCTTTTGGGAGTCCGATATCTTTCCTTTTGCGTGTATCAATGGATATCTCATTCCTTGATGTATCTTCTAATATATATCTTCCAAGTGATGATTTCTCCATTTGGTATCCTATTTTCACTTGGTATTTCTTTTTCATTTTGTTTCGTTTCTTGAAAGTCTTGAGCATGCATATTTACTTCATGTATTTTCTTTGGCATGCTTTCTTTCTTTAACCCAATATATAGGGGAAACTCCACCTAGTCTCAATTTGGATGAGATGTGCATGAAATTCATTTTCATATATAAATGCACATGTGTTTGTGGAGTTTGTCCTATGTATTGGTGTTTCTAAATCTTTGGTCCCAATGAGTTTGGGTACCATTTTGTTTGCGTTGTTGTTCTAGGAACAATTGGAGATACATTGGATGCTCGGCTCTTTCAAAAGGAAGGTGGTGTCACCATGTGCTTATTGGAGTCAAACTAGGATGATCAATGAACTACTATCTACCTTCAATTGGTATCTACTACATCCTTCCAATGGTATCTCGGTAACAAGTATCACCATCTACTTCATGCACACATTTCTTGCACCAACCTTGTGTAGGTTGTATCATGGCATGTTGGTCATTCCTTCTAATGATACTTGTTTCCTTTCTCAAAGCATCCCAACAATGATCTCTTGTTGCTAGTTGTGATGTCTTTGATGCTCGTGTGGTTGGAACTCATTTATATACAATAAGAACATATCTAGCCATGTGCTATGCCTTCAAGCAAATATCTTATTGGTATGTTTATGACTTCCTTGGGGATATCTTATTCATTTCTTTTTGCAACAATTTTGTGTGTACATCCTTCTTTGTGGATTGATATCATCATGATCTTCATCTACCTAGAATCTTATACACTTGAGAGAAGTTGCATATATATTTGATATCCCCTTCTTTCTCATCCACCTTTTTGTTCCTGTTTTATTTCTTTGGTGGCTCCATGAAGGTGTGTGTCTCGAGTGCGGATCTCATATCGTTTCATCTTGATGCACTCTTTTGTGGTGAAGATCATTCTCTCTTGCTTGTCTTGATGAGGCTTTGCCATTTCTATTGGTATCCCTCCTCATGACAAAGCTATCCTTTTTATATCTTCACCACAGGTTGTGACAAGCATAGGTTATTTATATGATTATTAGTGAGCTTGTGAACCCATTTGTTGTGTTGTGTGGGAATGATAGGCATTGCACTGTGTATCTCATTCATTCAAGAGTATACTGATGCTTAATGTTCATCCATACATTAATCTTCTCAAGTGCTTTGCCATGAGTCACACACATCATTTTGGTTGAGCCTACTCTTAAGTTGACTCTTTTATATATTGCTCAACCAGTTGTTTGTTGCAAGTGCTAGGCTTTGTTTCCTTCATGCTCACTTGCACTTGGTGTGAGTGTCTATTGATCTTGGGGGAGTGATGATCCTATTTTGTGCACTTGGTATCCTAATGAAAATATTCTAAGGAGTGCATAAATTATGGGAACTCCACTAATGTCTTTAGAACACTCCGTTGCTATGTCGTGAGGTTCTATTGATCTTGGGGGAGCGACGATCCTATTTTGTGCTCATTGTATCCAAATACAAAACTAAATTGTGCACAAATCATGGGGAGCTTCCCTAGTTTCTATAGAACACTCCTTTGCTCTTATCATAATATCTTTTATTCATTTGGCATGTAAGATCATTGGTCTAGTTGGGTCAATTGGTATCTTTTGATAGCTTGATTCAATTGGTATCCTTTGATTGCTTGTTGCGTGTTTTTCTCCCTTTGTTATGCCTTTGTGGCATATCATTCTTTTGCAATCTTTGGGCCTCAATATAGTTTGTCTTCCTCCAAGTATTTACAGTTGGATATATGTATTGCCTTCCACTCTCTATTTTGAGGAATACATAATTTATGGAGGAACACAATTTATATTGACCTTCTAAGCTATTCGCCCATTCTGGCAATCGATGCCAATGGGGGAGAAGTTTCAGAGAGTTTAGTGTTGTGAGGAAGTTTAGAGAGTTGTCTCTTCGCTCTTCTTGCTTTGGTTTTGTTCCTAAGCTTTTGCATCTCATGCGCATACATTATTGTAGCATGGTATGGTGATGCATAATTCCTTATATAAACTCTCTTGAAAGTGATTGTCATCAATTACCAAAATGGGGGAGATGGAAAGAACATGCGGTGCCCCCATGTTTGGTTTTGGTAATTGATGACAATCTCTATGGACTAATGGTTGCCTTGAGATATATTTGAAGGGTTTGTCCATAGGCTTTTCTTGGAGTTCATTTGTTGGTTTCAAGGAGAGTTTGTGATGACCAAGGTGCTATTAAGGAATTATCCAAAGATTGGTCTTGTGGGTGTTGAGCTTATTGCAAGCATGTCTTGAAGAAGAAGAGTTTGTGATCATTCATGTTTACCTTCAAGACATCATCCAAATGAAGAGAGTTGGAAAGATTCAAGGTTGATCAAAACTAAGTCAAAGAATGAATCAAGTTGATCAACACACAAAGTGTAGAAGATGTACCGAGAGGGTTCAAGCAATCCTATGGTATGGTAAGCATTGCCAATCACGCTTTGTGTACTAACCCATGGTCTTCGTGAGAGTTCTTGGTGAGGTTAGGTTGCGGTGTGCAAGTTCAAGTGGAGCATCATGAAGAGATCAAGTGCTTGAAGCTTGCCGTCCATTGTGGTGACAATGGACTTGCGAAGATATGCCGAAGAGTGGCTCACCCATAGTGGAGTATGGGGGAGCAATCTACTAGTCTTCATCGAGACAACGCAATCAAGAAAGGTGGTCCAACTTGAGGAAGTCAAGATCGTCTACATCTAGTTCAAGTGGACTTTGTGCAAAGCAAAGGTTTGCCCTTGATAGGATTTCTATTTTACCGGTCTCGTGGTGGTAGTTGGGAGACCGGGTTATAGGATCGTTAGCCGTACTATCAAGGGGGGCTCTCAAGTTGGTAGCTTGATCGTATCATTAGTAGAGAGCTCAAACCATTGCATCCTTGCATCATGTTTCTTGGTTCTTGTTTGGTTCTCTTTGTGAGTCTTAGAGCTTATTGTCATCTTGATGACAAGCTTGAGTTCATCGAAAACGGAGTTCACATGTGTCTTCTATGATGTTTTCGGTGTTGGGTGTTTTACCGGTCTTATCTGAGGAAGGGTTCTCACCATTTTCTTATGGTCCTTTTCTAACTTGATTATTATTGATATTTCTATCAAGATTGTGTTAGCCCTTGTCGCTAGCTTTCCAACAAACTTGGTTTCATCGAATTCGGAGTCCGTATGCAAAAGTTATTGTCGTTTTGGTGTACTGAAAAGGCTGCAGCGGTACTACCGCGCGTAGGAGCGGAAGTAATTTTTTACTACCGCTTTCAGGAGCGGTACTACCGCTTTTGGGAGCGGTACTACCGCTTGGAGCAGTACTACCGCGGCTACTTCCGTGGCTACTTCCGCTCGGGACCAAAAACTCGTCACAAGTCCAGCGGTGGTAGGCACGGATGTATTTTTTTAGTACCGCTCGCAAGCAGTAGTACCGCTACCCTTAGCAGTACTACCGTGAGTTCAAGCGGTACTACTGCTCCGACGGTTTTTCTGGCCTTTTTGCCTCCTCGCTGTTGTTTTTCAAAGGGGTTCTACTGCCCTAGCGGTAGTATCTCTCCTGGAGCGGTAGTACCGCTCTGTGCGGGCTGTGAGCATAACGGTTGGATTTTCCCCCCACCTATAAAAGGGGGTCTTCTTCCCCAATGAACCTAATCCTTTGAGCTCGTGTTCTTCCCCCATTGTTGACCTTCTTCGAGCTTGCTATCTCTCAATCCCTCCATGGATTCTTGCTAGTTTTTTGGGGGAAAAGAGAGAGGAGATCTAGATCCACATTTCCACCAATCACTTTCTCCTCTAGGTGAGGGGAACCCCTTGGATCTTGATCTTGGAGGTCTTGGTGTTCTCCTCCTTGTTCTTCCTCTCATTTCCCTCCCTAGCATTAGTTGCTTTGGTGGGATTTGGGAGAGAAGGACTTGGGCACTCCGTGTGCCCTTGCCATTGCATTTGGTGCATCGGTTTGAGTTCTCCACGGTGATACGTGGAAGTGAAGTTGAGAAGCTTATTACTCTTGGGTGCTTGGTACCCTTGAGTTTGTTCCTCTTGGGTGCTTGGGCGCCCTAGACGGTTGTGGTCACCTCGAAGCCATATTCCATTGTGTTGAAGCTTCGTGGTGTCGTTGGGGAGATAGCCCCAACCTTGGTGTTCGGAGCTCAATCATTGTGGTGTACAGCTCCGGGCAAGCGTCGGGGTCTCCAATTAGGTTGTGGAGATCGCCCCGAGCAATTTGACGGGTACCGGTGACCACCCTCAAGGGTTGCCAAAGTGTACGGGTTCGGTGACCACCCCCAAGGGTCGCCATTTGTACGGGTTCGGTGACCGCCCTCAAGGGTCCCTTAGTGGAATCACGACATCTTGCATTGTGCGAGGGCGTGAGGAGATTACGGTGGCCCTAGTGGCTTCTTGGGGAGCATTGTGCCTCCACACCGCTCCAAATGGAGATTAGCATCCGCAAGGGTGTGAACTTCGGGATACATCGTCGTCTCCGCGTGCCTCGGTTATCTCTTACCCGAGCCCTTTACTTATGCACTATACTTTGTGATAGATATATTGTTTCTTATCATATATCTTGCTATCACCTTGTTGTTTATCTTGCTTAACATAAGTTGTTGGTGCACATAGGTGAGCCTAGTTGTTGTAGGTTTTGTGCTTGACAAATTAACCGCTAGGTTTATTCCGCATTTGTTCAAGCCTAAACCGTAATTATTTTAATGCGCCTATTCACCCCCCCTCTAGGCGACATCCACGATCTTTCACATGACGCACGCGACCACAAGGCCTCCAAATCGACTCCCTCGACCGTCTTCTTCCTCTGCTTCACGAACAGCAGCCCCACCAAGTACAGAGGTCGACCGCGTCACTGTAGGCTCGTCTCCGTCACGGTCTTCTTGTCCTAGGGTAAGGAGGTATACCCGGCTTCCCTAGTCCTCCTTCTCGATGCTAGATGATCCCCGTAGGAGACGCTAGGATCGCGCCTTTGCCATGATCTCGATGCTCCGGAGAAGCCCATATTTTTTGATGTAGTTGTTGTTCTACCATAGCGTGCACGAGTGTTCCCCGCTATGGATCCCCTCGTGCACCACGACCTGCTCGCTCCCTCGCAGAAGAGCAGCGTCCCACAGCCCGTGTTCATTCCGCAGCTCGCCTTCGCTTCACCTCGCTGCACCTAGCCACCATGGATGCAAGTTCATGTGCGCGCACACCCACACATGCGCGCATGCACATGCACGGCCGTGGCAACACTGCCTCCCAATCCCGCACCCCCGCCGGTGCTCCACTACTCCAGTGGTCGCTGCTGTTGCTTGCCGGCGCCATCGCCACCTTCCCCGTGCATGAGGAAGAAGAAGGCCCGTCCTTTTGGCGCTTCAAATAGATCCGAGTACTTCCCTCACCACAACCGGCCACCTAGCTCACTGGTTGTGCCCTCTCACTCGCGTCCAGGAGGTCTAGGGTTCGATCCGTAGGCTCACCTTTTCCTTTTCGTGGTTGTTGTTTTGGTTCAGGTCACGTCAAGCCAACAAGTCATGTCCTCTTTCACACCAGAACCCCCTGCCTAGCCCAGCTGATACTCATGCCGTGCCTCCACTGGGAAGACCCAGGTTCGAATCCCCTCGGGCGCGGATTAAACCCCCTTTTTTTCTATTGGTTCTAGATGTGCCACTGACACCCAGGACCCAGCCGTCATACACTGCCCACACACACCCATTTCCCACACCCAGCCTGCCACTTCAGCACGCCCCTGGCCGACTTGTCATGGACAGTGGCTAACCCAGGCCGTGTCCTTTTGGTTTTGCTGTGTTATGTTTTTTCCAGTTTTGTTTGTAATTTTGATTAGCTCATATCTTTTTATCCATGCATCCAAATATAACATGTATTATATGCTAGATGCTCAGATTTTCATGTAGATTAATAATATGCATCTTGCTGCCTTTTTAAACACATTTTAAAATGCGATTTGTATATGTTTTTTAAATAACATGTTGGAAATGGTTTATTTCATAACTAAAAAACCGTAGCTCCAATTTTGACACACTTTATATATAGATGGAGTGGGAAAATGTGTAGATTAATATGGTGCTATTACTTTGCATGTTTAACTACTCTAAAATATGGTTACAACATATCTGTCCTATTTTTATTTTTATGTACATGGGAGTTCTCGGTATTGTTGTTTGTTCCTTCCGGCCCATTTAAAATTCTTGCATGATGTTGTTGTTCTTAGTTGCACCCCTTGCCATGCTAAAAAACTTTTAAAACTTGTTGGGTGCTTGGATAGTTCAACTACATAACCTTTTATGTGACTATGCTTGTTATTGCTTTCTTTTGCATGTTGTGTCCCCTTTCATGTTTTGTGTTCTTGCATATTATCATGTCTCATGTGCACCCATCACGTTCCTTTGAGATGCGTCATATCCTGTCCATGCACATATACATCATATCTTGCATCATGTGTTTGAGCATTGCATGGTGGTTGATTATGGTTTCGGTGTTTGCATTGTTGTGTTGGTTAGAGCCCGGTGACGATTCAGAGTTCGAGGTTCCTATCGAGACTGAGTTTGAGGAGCAAGGTTACGATCCCTCCATGGACTTAACAGGCAAGATGACCATTCCCTGATATCACCTCTATCTTTGTCTACGCTAGTTGTCTCGTTCTTTATCTATGCCTCGATGCCTATTCATGTTTGTTAGCCTCCTATTGTTGCCATGAAACACTCTAACTGCCTTCCTAGCAAACTGTTGTTTGGCTAAGTACACTTTGCTCAGCCCCTCTTATAGCGTTGTTAGTTGCAGGTGAAGTTTTGAAGATTTGCTCCACGTCCGTACTTGTTTATTGGGATAACACAATATGAACCTGTTATAAACTAATGCACCTATATATTGGTAATGGGTGGAAGGCTAGGCCTTCTGCTTGGTATTTTGTTCCACTCATGCTACCTTAGGAACCGATAAACCGATGTTATGTTCCTTGATTTTGCGTTCCTAACACGGTTGGGGTTTATGGCCCCCCCTTGATAATTCGCACTGCTTAAAGCTTTCCCAGCAAGGCCCAAGATTGGTTTTACTTTTTCCTAATAACTAAAACTTGCATGGGGCGTTGCAAACCCGAGTTCTTAATTGACAAGCCGGGCCAGTGCTCCTCATGAGTGTTGGTCCAAACTGGGCAGATTGCGGGGCCACCACGGGGAAACCCGAGGTTTGGTATATACCTCTAGCCTGACCTATCCGGTCGTGGCCTGAGACGAGATACGCACGGCTACTATTAGGGTGTCGGCACGCCGGGAGGTCTTGCTAGATTAGTTTTACCTTTGTCGAAATATCTTGAGCACGGGATTCCGAGGATACTCGGGTTTTCCCACTTTGGAGTTGCGACTCCGCATATCGTGAGCTTGTGATGGGCTAAGTTGGGACACCCCTGCAGGGTTTGATCGTTCGAAAGCCGTGCCCGCGGTTATGTGGCAGATGGGAATTTGTTAATATCCGGTTGTAGGTAACTTGCACCTTATTCATAAGAATACACTACCTATGTGAGTAACCGTGATGGTCTCTTTCCGAAGGGCTTCGGAAGTGAACACGGTAGGTTTATGTTTGACCATGAGTAGCTAGGATCACTTCTTGATCAACTTGGCGACCATTGGAACTTGTTGTCTTATCTCTGTAAACTCGTAAGCTAGATGCTTAGTGCTTGCCGCAAACACTTTTATAACCTTTCCACACCTAAGGCTCTGGTAGTTTTGATACCGGGGAACGGGATTGCTGAGTCCTTTGTGTCTCACAGATTTCAACACACACCAGATGTGCTGAGAACAATGCAGGAGAGGGTTCAGAACTTCACTAGGAGTTCGATGAAGAGCGTGGTCGTTACTATGTTTCATATCCCGACGATTAGTAGTGGTTCTTACTACGAGGATCCGGGCTTGTGTTTATGGTATCTTTCTCGTTTGGATTTCGTCAGTAGTCAGACGTTGTGTTTTGGATGAATGTATGTTATTGTATTCCTTGTGTGACGTGGCAAGTGTAGGCCAACTATCTTTTACTATTTCATCCCTGAATTCTTACATGAGATGTGCAAAGATACCATACTTGAGATCATTCTAGTATGCGCTTATGTCTCTAAGTCGTGCCTCGACACGTAGGAGACATAGTCGCATACTGGGCATTTCGAAGTTGGTATTCAGACCCTTCTCCGACCTAGGAGCCCCCTGATTGATCGAACCGCTGACGGTTGAGTCTAGGCACACACACAAAATGTTTTGAGTCCTATATATATCGGAGAGTAGGATTTCTTTTTACTCCTCATCCCCTTCATCGCTCTGGTGAGGACTCCTCACGTTGTTCTATCTCCTCTACTCTCAAAAATTTCACCAATTTTTTTTAGGATCACGCGGGTATTGTTTGGATTGTTCCGATATCTTTGTGACAAGAACATTGTTCTCGATGCCTCCTATCATTTAGGGGTTGTGGCAGTGCCCGGGGAGTTGAGCTCCGAGGTGTTGTCGTCACAAATGTATCGTTGCGGTTCTAGAATACTAGAGGCGTCCAACATCGAAAACTCTTCTATGCATGTCTCGTGGTGAGATAACCCCGACGTCACCCAGTACCGGGGAGATAGTTCGGGAGTATTGCCACAGCTAGTATAGCGGATGCATTCCGAAGGTTCGAGGTAAACAATTTCCGAAGATGACTGGTTATGTGTTGACGGATGGATACAGCTGGATGTAGGTTTAGAGTTGAGTGTGCGGTGCTTCTCGTGTATCCCCAACACCAGATTGCATAACCGAAAAGCTTCGGGAATTAATAGGTGGGTTTCAAGTAGCTCGTAGGTAATCTTCCAATGAGTGCATGGTATGAGGTTTGGGGTTCAACATCTAGTGAAGAGGTTTCATGGGCGCTGTTCCAATTGGGAGTTGCATCTTAAAGGATCCTTGGCTATGCTGATCCGGGGATGACAAGGCCCTTTGTAACACATGCCATGGGGCATTCAGCACGAACATGTGGGACGAAACTTCTATTATGTATTTGTTCCATCTGTACCTTGTTGTTTTATTTTATCATTTTGTTCTCCCAAGTGGCTTCTCGACAAGTTGTTGTACCATTAAGCTACGGAATTCATTCGTTCAATTTTTGTTCGGATGTTCATTGTGAAGACTATATGTTGCAAATATCTAGCCGTTGATTCAGCTTATCTATTATTTGCATCAATGGCTAACGGTTTTCATCATCTTCAAGATGGCACCAAAGAAGGTTTCCAACCCAAACCAACAGGGTGAAGAAGGGCGTCCTCCTGAACGTCCTCCTTCTCCTCTGTCTGAAGCATGGAGAGCGATTATGCAGGCAACCAATCAGAACACTCAGATGCTCATGCAAATGATGCAGAATTTCCAAGAAAATCAAGGCAATCAAGGGATCCAAGGCCTAGGAAATCTGTTCAATCAACCTCACTTTGCGACACTGAAGCAATTCCTCGCAAATCAGCCCAAGTCTTTCATTTACTGTGTGGACCCGCTAGATGCTGAAGATTGGATCAAAGACATCAGGAAGCATTTTGAATGCAGTAAAGTCAGACCTGAGGATTATGTCAAGTTTGCCACTTTCCAACTCAAAGATCAAGCTGCAGATTGGTGGCAACATCACAAAGACTCCAGAGGTGGTCGTGAGATCTCGTGGACTGATTTCTGCAAAGATTTCCGTTCTCATCACATTCCAACAAGTGTCATTGAAGGCATGCGTGAGCAATTCTGCAACTTGAAGCAAGGCACCATGTCCGTCTATCAATACAATGTCAATTTCTAGAATCTTGCCCGTTATGCGAAGCAAGACATTCCCGATACCAAGAGAAAAAACTACCAGTTCCGAGGTGGTCTGAAAGACAAACTCCAACTTGCACTCACTTTGTTTCAGCCGGATGAATTTGACCAATTCTACAACATGGCTCTCAGGCAAGAGGCAGCTCAGCTCAAGTGTGAAGCTTCCAAGAAGAGATTATAGCTTTGGCTACCGCCTCCAGTGCTTCGTCCTCCAAGCAACAACAAGCACTCAGGTGGTCGTGGATTCTCCCACAC
Source organism: Secale cereale (assembly GCA_902687465.1). Classification (NCBI taxonomy): domain Eukaryota; kingdom Viridiplantae; phylum Streptophyta; class Magnoliopsida; order Poales; family Poaceae; genus Secale; species Secale cereale. Next base: position 677,722,938 of record LR738710.1, on the reverse strand, counting down.
ACCCAATCCAAGAAACCAGTCCAAGCCTCAGTTCCAAGCTCCAAGACCAAGTGGTCCTTATCATCGGCCTCTTTCAGATTTTACTTGCAACAAGTGTTCTCAGAAGGGTCACTATGCCAACAAGTGTCCCAACCCAAGGCGCCTTCCGCCTCCTCCACCTATCAGCAATGCTATTGTCAAGCACAATCCCAAGCATGCAAGAGTGAACCTGATGAATGCAGCTCAAGCAGGTAATTCTTCTGATGTCATAATGGGTAACCTCTCAGTTAACTCTATTCTTACAAAAAGTTTTGTTCGACTCTGGTGCATCACTCAGTTTCATATCAAGACCATTCTTTACCAAGCATAATTTCACTTTGGCATTTCTGGATAAGGAGTTATCAATTATTTCTCCGGGCAAACACATGACTTCTAATTTGATTGCTCCGGATATATCTATTCACATGGGAGATTATAGTTTTCTGGTTTCTCTGGTTGTTCTCGGTAACTCGGACATTGATCTTATTCTTGGGATGGATTGGCTTTCCAAGCATGATGCTCTTATTGATTTTGCAAACAAGGAGGTCAACCTAACTCATCCTTCCGTAGACGTGATTATCTTCGCAGCTCGAGATAACACAATCAGGCTATTCTCTCCCAATGACAAGGGCGAGATTAATGCCATTTCTCAGATTCCGGTGGTTTGTGAATATGAGGATGTATTCCCTGAAGAGCTTCCAGGCATGCCTCCCAACCGTCCAGTTTAATTTGTCATTGAACTTGAACCCGGTACCGAGCCAGCATGTCGGAGTCCGTACAAGCTATCTCCTAAAGAGTTGAAGGAGCTGAAGAAACAACTCGATGAGCAAGAATGTATGGGTCTAATCAGACCAAGCACTTCTCCTTGAGGCTATGGTGTTCTATTTGTCTAGAAGAAGGATGGCACGGAATGCCTTTGCGTTGATTACCGACCATTGAACAAGAAGACAATAAAGAATAAGTACCCGCTCCCCAATATCAACGAATTGTTCGAGCAACTCAAAGGAGCCAAGGTTTTCTCGAAGCTCGATCTCCGGATGGGTTACCATCAGATTCGTATCCGTGGAGAGGATATTCCCAAGACCGCATTCAGGACGAGTTATGGCTCCTATGAATACACGGTCATGTCTTTCGGGCTTGCAAATGCTCCACCCACTTTCTCTCGGATGATGCACTTCATATTAAACCCCAACAACAATGAATTCATTCTCGTCTGCCTCGATGATATCTTGGTATTCTCCAAGAATAAAGAAGACCATGCCAAGCACCTCCGTTTGGTTCTCGACAGGCTCTGTGAGCACCGTTTCTATGCGAAGTTCTCCAAATGTGAATTCTGGCTGGATAAAGTCCTCTATCTTGGCCATATTATCTCTGCTGAGGGCATTTCTGTTAACCCCGAGAAGGTTGAAGCTATTGTCAACTAGAAACCTCCGCAGAATGTCAAACAACTCCGAAGTTTCCTTGGTCTCGCAAGCTATTGCAGAAGGTTCATTGAGAACTTCTCCAAGATTGCCAAGCCTCTTCCCAACCTGTTGTAGAAGAATGTCAAGTACTCGTGGACTCCTGATTGTGATGTGGCATTCAAGACAGTCAAAGAGAAGCTCATTTCTGCTCCGGTTCTTACTCCTGCGGATGAGTCCAAGCCTTATGAAGTCTTTTGTGATGCTTCATTGCAAGGTCTTGGCGGTGTTCTCATGCAAGACAAGAAGATCGTTACATACACTTCTCGTCAGCTTAAACAAAATGAGAAGAATTACCCCACACATGATCTTGAGCTAGCAGCAGTTGTTCATGCCTTTATCATGTGGAGACACCTTCTGTTGGGCAGAAAAGTGGACATCTTAACCGATCACAAGAGCTTGAAGTACATCTTCACTCAGCCAAACCTTAACCTTCGCCAGACTTGTTGGGTTGAAATTATTTGAGAGTACGATCCAAGCATTGAGTATACTCCTCGCAAGGCTAATGTCATTGCAGATGCCTTGAGCAGAAAGGCGTATTGCAACAGTCTCCTTCTCAAACCGTTCCAACCTGAACTTTGTGAATCATTCAGGAAGCTCAACCTCCAAGTTGTTCCACAAGGATTTCTTGCCAACCTTCAAGTTGCTCCTACCTTGGAAGATCTAATCCATGAGGCCCAACTCAATGATGCTATGGTGTAGAAAGTGAAACATGGTATTGCTAAGGGTACTCCTAAGTACAAGTGCTATCGCATAGATGACAGAGACACTGTGTTCTTCGAGGACAGAATTGTGGTTCCCAAAGGTGATCTCAGAAATCTCATAATGAACGAAGTACATGACTCACTCCTCTCGATACATCCAGGAAGCTCCAATATGTACCATGACATCAAGCAATCATATTGGTGGACTCGCATGAAAAGGGAGATTGCCTAATTCGTGAACGAGTGTGATGTCTGCAAAAGAGTGAAGTCAGAGCATCAATGTCCAGCCGGACTCCTTCAACCTCTACCTATTCCCGAGTGGAAATTCGATCACATTGATATGGATTTCATCACCGGTTTTCCCAAGTCCAAGAGAGGAAATGATGCTATCTTTGTGGTGATTGACAAGTTAACTAAAGTGGCTCATTTTCTTCGAGTCAAAGAATCCATCAACGCAGCTCAGCTGGCAGAGCTGTACACCTCCAGAATTGTCTCTTTGCATGGCATTCCTCAAGTGATCTCCTCAGACCGTGGAAGCTTGTTCCAAGTTCTGGGATTCTTTTCAGTCACCCATGGGCACGAAGATTTGCTTCAGCACTATGTTTCACCCTCAGACTAGGTGGTCAAGTCAAAAGAGTGAACCAAATCCTTGAAGATATGCTCAGAGATTGTGTCATCTCCTTCGATATGAAATGGGAAGATTGCCTTCCATTTGCCAAATTCTCCTACAACAACAGCTTCCAAGCAAGTGCCGGTAAAGCACCGTTTGAAGTTCTCTATGGCAGAAAGTGTTGTACCCCTCTCAACTGGTCCGAGAGTGGTGAACGTCAACTCCTTGGAAATGATTTGATCTCAGAAGCCGAAGAGATGTGCAAAGTCATACGTGAGAATCTCAAGGCCGCGCAATCGCGCCAAAAGAGCTATTTTGACGGCAATCATCGTGACTTGGCTTTCGACATTGGCGATCATGTCTACCTCCGTGTTTCTCCCATGAAGGGAACTCAGAGATTCAGTATCAAGGGCAAGCTTGCTCCAAGATACGTGGGGCCTTTCAAGATTCTTGTCAAGAGAGGCGATCTAGCCTACCAACTCGAGCTTCCCTCAACCTTTGCAAATGTGCACGATGTGTTTCACGTGTCACAACTCCGCAATTGCTTCAAGACGCCTGAACGCACCATTCCTTTTGAAGAGATTGATCTTCAGCAAGACTTGTCTTATTGTGAGCACGCCATTGTTATCCTTGAAGAGACTAAGCGCAAGACCCTCAACAAGTCCATAAAATTCTTGAAAGTGAAGTGGTCACACCATACCGACCGAGAAGCTACATGGGAACGAGAAGATCATTTTCGTTCTGAGTATCCCACTTTGTTTCAGTCCTAGATCTCGGGACGAGATCTTTTCGTAGTGGAGGAGTGTTGTAATGCCCCGGATGTAACACCTTCCCATTTTGGCAATATATTCATTTTTTCCTCATCCAATTCCTTGTGGGTCCTTCCTTGTGGCTTCTTTTGTTTTCCTTGTTGCTTATTATTGCATTGCCATGCCATCATATGTTGCATCATGGTCATATCAAGTGAGGGATTGTGCTTAACTTGTCATATTGCGTTTGCTCATTCATGTTGCTCATGTGGTGTATCATGTTCCTTGCTATGTTGTTGTGCATTGTCATCTTCATGCATGATATGTGTTGCATGCTCCATGTGGTCTCAAGTATCATCAACTCTTCCTTCCTTCTTCTTTCATGTTTTTGCAACATCACTTTCTCCTTCTCCATTAATGTTCAATCTTTGCTAAATAATCATATGCCCTGCCACTCACCTCTCTCCCAAGTTTCATCATATTTGGACTTTTTTGGTTAGGTTAAAAAATGCCTCAAGTTTGAACAAAATTCAAACTTGATTCATTTTCCTGCCTCTAAAAATACCCAAACGAATTTTATCAAATAGAGGATAATTCCAGGAGCTTGAGGATATTTTTATATCTATCAAACTACTCACCTAGCCCCCTGGACTTTTCTTTTATTACCGTTGTTTATTTAAGTAAACAAAATTTGTAAAGAAAAGGAAAAGGGAACTTACCTGGGCATCCCGCAGCCAGCAGCCCACCTAGGCGCCGCAGCCACAGAAGCTGCCAACGGCCCAGCTCCAGCCTCCCGTAGGCCCAACTAGCTCACACGCACATTTCGTCCCCGATCTATGTGCGGCTGTGCATCGGCCGTGTCCACGTCGACAAGCATGCTGATTTGACGGCCGGAGCTCGTCCCTAGCCCCTATAAAGCTTGTCCAAACCTTACCCCGGTCTCTCCTCTATCCATTCAGACCCTCTCCTTCCCTCACTGCAGCCTAGGTAAGTGTCCATGCCCACGCCTTCGCTGCGGCCACTATGACCCGAGCGAGCAAGAGCTCGAGCTCGGGGTAGCCTCTCCGCCCGCGTCTGATCTCTCCTGACGCCATGGTGGATTCCGCCAAGCCCCCCTACGCCTCCTTCCATGACGCACGCGACCACAAGGCCTCCAGATCGACTCCCTCGACCATCTTCTTCCTATGCTTTGCGAACACCAGCCCCACCAAGTTCAGAGGTCGACCGCGTCGATGTAGACTCGACTCCGTCACCGTCTTCTTGTCCTAGGGTAAGGAGGTACACCCAGCTTCTTTGGTCCTCCTTCTCGACGCTAGATGATCCCCGTAGGTGACACTAGGATCGCGCCTTCGCCATGATCTCGATGCTCCGGAGAAGCCCGGATTTTTTGATGTAGTTGTTGTTCTACCGTAGCGTGCCCGAGTGTTCCCCGCCATGGATCCCCTCGTGCACCATGACCTGCTCGCTCCCTCGCAGAAGAGCAGCGTCCCGCAGCCCGTGTTCATGCCACAGCTCGCCTTTGCTTTGCCTCGCTGCACATAGTCGCCATGGACGCAAGTTCATGTGCGCGCACACCCACACATGCGCGCATGCACATGCACGGCCGTAGCAGCACTGCCTCCCAATCCCGCTCCCCCGCCGGTGCTCCACTGCTCCGGTAGTCGCTGCAGTTGCTTGCCGGCGCCGTCGCCACCTTCCCCGTGCATGAGGAAGAAGAAGGCCCGTCCTTCTGGCACTTCAAGTCCTTCCCTCACCACAACCAGCCACCTAGCTCACTGGCTGTGCCCTCTCACTCGCGTCCAGGAGGTCTAGTATTCGATCCCCAGGCTCACCTTTTTCTTTTCGTGGTTGTTGTTTTGGTTCATGTCACGACAAGCCAACAAGTCATGTAGTGCCGAGCCTCTTTCACACCAGAACCCCCTCCCTAGCCCAGCTGATACTCATGTCGTGCCTCCACTGGGAAGACCTAGGTTCGAATCCCCTCGGGCGCGGATCAAACCCCTTTTTTTCTTTTGGTTCTAGATGTGCCAATGACACCCAGGACCTAGCCGTCATACACTGACCACAAACACCCATCTCCCACACCCAGCCTGCCACTTCAGCACGCCCCTGGCCCACTTCTCATGCACAGTGGCTGACCCAGGCCGTGTTCTTTTGGATTTGCTGTGTTATTTTTTTTCCAGTTTTGTTTGTAATTTTGATTAGCTCATATCTTTTTATCCATGCATCCAAATATAACATGTCTTATATGCTAGATGCTCAGATTTTCATGTAGATTAATAATATGCATCTTCCTGCCTTGTTAAACACATTTTGAAATGCGATTTGTATATGTTTTTTAAATAACATGTTGGAATTGGTTTATTTCATAACTAAATAACCGTAGCTCCAATTTTGACAAACTTTATATGTAGATGGGGTGTGAAAATGTGTAGATTAACATGGTGCCGTTACTTTGCATGTTTAACAACTCTAAAATATGGTTACAACAGACCTGTCCTATTTTCATTTTTATGTACATGGGAGTTCTTGGAATTGTTGTTTGTGTCTTCCGGCCCATTTAAAATGCATGCATGATGTTGTTGTTCTTAGTTGCACCCCTTGCCATGCTAAACAACTTTTAAAACATGTTGGGTGCTTGGATAGTTCAACTACATAACCTTTTATGTGACTATGCTTGTTCTTGCTTTCTTTTGCATGTTGTGTCCCCTTTCATGTTTTGTGTTCTTGCATATTGTCATGTCACATGTGCACCCATCATGTTCCTTTGAGATGCATCATATCATGTCCATGCACATATACATCATATCTTGCATCATATATTTGAGCAATGCATGGTGGTTGATTGTGGTTCCGGTGTTTGCATTGTTGTGTTGGTTAGAGCCCGGTGACGATTCGGAGTTCGAGGTTCCTATCGAGACTGAGTTTGGGGAGCGAGGTTACGATCCCTCCATGGACTTAACAGGCAAGATGACCATTCCCCGATATCACCTCTATCTTTGCCTATGCTAGTTGTCTCATTCTTTAGCTATGCCTCAATGCCTATTCATGTTTGTCAACCTCCTATTGTTGCTATGAAACACTCTAACCGCCTTCCTAGCAAACCGTTGTTTGGCTAAGTACGCTTTGCTCAGCCCCTCTTATAGCGTTGTTAGTTGCAGGTGAAGTTTCGAAGATTTGCTCCACGTCCGTACTTGTTTATTGGGATAACACAATATGAACCTGTTATAAACTAATGCACCTATATATTGGGAATGGGTGGAAGGCTAGGCCTTCTGCTTGGTGTTTTGTTCCACTCATGCCACCTTAGGAACCGATAAACCGATGTTATGTTCCTTGATTTTGCGTTCCTAACACGGTTGGGGTTTATGGGCCCCCCTTGATAATTCACACTGCTTAAAGCTTTTCCAGCAAGGCCCAACATTGGTTTTACTTTTGCCTAATAACTAAAACTTGCATAGGGCGTTGCAAACTCAAGTTCTTAATTAACAACCCGGGTCAGTGCTCCTCATGAGTGTTGGTCCAAACTGGGCAGACTGCGGGGCCACCATGGGGAAACCCGAGGTTTAGTATATACCTGTAGGCTAACCTATCCGGTCGTGGCCTGAGACGAGATACGCGCGGCTACTATCAGGGTGTCGACACACCGGGAGGTCTTGCTGGATTAGTTTTACCTTTGTCGATATATCTTGAGCACGGGATTCCGAGGATACTCTGGTCTTCCCATTTTGGAGTTGCGACTCCGCAGATCGTGAGCTTGTGATGGGCTAAGTTGGGATACCCCTGCAGGGTTTGATCTTTCGAAAGCCATGCCCGCGGTTATGTGGCAGGTGGGAATTTGTTAATATCCGGTTGTAGATAATTTGACACCTTATTCATAAGAATACACTACCTGGGTGAGTAACCGTGATGGTCTCTTTCCGAAGGGCTTCGGGATATGAGCACGGTGGGGTTATGTTTGATCGTGAGTAGCTAGGATCACTTCTTGATCAACTTGGCGGCCGTTGGCACTTGTTCTCTTCTCGCTCTAAACTCGTAAGCTAGATGCTTAGTGCTTGCCGCAAACACATTTATAACTTTTCCACACCTAAGACTTTGGTAGTTTTGATACCGGGGAACGGGATTGCTGAGTCCTTTGTGGCTCACAGATTTCAACACACACCAGATGCAGGTACCGCTGAGAACAATGCAGGAGAGGGTTCAGAACTTCACTGGGAGTTCGATGAAGAGCGTGGTCGTTACTATGTTTCATATACCGATGATCAGTAGTGGTTCTTACTAGGAGGATCCGGGCTTGTGTTTATGGTATCTTTCTCGTTTGGATTTCGTCCGTAGTCGGACCCTGTGTTTTGGATGAATGTATGTTATTTTATTCTTTGGGTGACATGGCGAGTGTAAGCCAACTATCTTTTACTATTTCATCCCTGAATTTTTACATGAGATGTGCAAAGATACCATACTTGAGATCATTCTAGTATGCACTTATGTCTCTAAGTCGTGCCTCGACACGTATTAGACATAGTCGCATACTGGGCATTACAAGTTGGTACTCAGAGCCTTCTCCGACCTAGAGCTCCCTGATTGATCGAAGCGCTGACGGTAGAGTCTAGGCACACACACAAAACGTGTTGAGTCCTATATATATATCGGAGAGTAGGATTTCTTTTTACTCCTCATCCCCTTCATCGCTCTGCTGAGGACTCCTGAAGTTGTTCTATCTCCTCTACTCTCAAAAAATTCACCAATTTTTTTAGGATCACGCGGGTATTGTTTGGATTGTTTTGATATCTTTGTGACGAGAACATTGTTCTTGATGCCTCCTGTCATTTAGGGGTTGTCGCAGTATCCCGGGGAGTTGAGCTCCTAGGTGTTGTCGTCACAAATGTATCGTATCGATTCTAGAATACCAGAGGCGACCGGCATCGAAAACTCTTCTATGCATGTCTCGTGATGAGATAACCCCGACGTCACCCAGTACTGGGGAGATAGTTCAGGAGTATTGCCACAGCTAGTATAGCGGATGCGTTTCGAAGGTCCGAGGTAAATAGTTTCCGAAGATGGCTGGTTATGTCTTGACGGATGGATACAGCTGGATGTAGGTTTAGAGTTGAGTGTGCGGTGCTTCCCCTGTATCCCCAACACCAGATTTCATAATCGGAAAGCTTCGGGAATTAATAGGTGGGTTTCAAGTAGCTCGTAGGTAATCTTCCAACGAGTGCACGGTATGAGGTTTGGGGTTCAACATCCAGTGATGAGGTTTCATGGGCATGTTCCAACTGGGAGTTGCATCTTAAAGGATCCTTGGCTATGCTGATCCAGGGATGACAAGGCCCTTTGTAACACGTGCCATGGGGCATTCAGCACGAACATGTGGGACGAAACTTCTATTATGTATTTGTTCCATCTGTACCTTGTTGTTTTATTTTATCATTTTGTTCTCCCAAGTGGCTTCTCGACAAGTTGTTGTACCATTAAGCTATGGAATTCATTCGTCCAATTTTTGTTCGGATGTTCATTGTGAAGACTATATGTTGCAAGTATCTAGCCGTTGATTCAGCTTATCTATTATTTGCATCAATGGCTAACGGTTGTCATCATCTTCAGAATGGCACCAAAGAAGGTTCTCGACCCAAACCAAGAGGGTGAAGAAGAGCGTCCTCCTGAACGTGCTCCTTCCCCTCCTCCTCCGTCTGAGGCATGGGGAGTGATTATGCAGGCAACCAATCAGAACTCTCAGATGCTCATGCAAATGATGCAGAATTTACAAGCAAATCAAGGCAATCAAGGGATCCAAGGCCAAGGAAATCTGTTCAATCAACCTCAGTTTGCGACACTGAACCAATTCCTGGCAAATCAGCCCAAGTCTTTCATTTACTGTGTGGAACCGCTAGATGCTGAAGATTGGATCACAGACATCAAGAAGCATTTTGAATGCAGTAACGTCAAACCTGAGGATTATGTCAAGTTTGCCACTTTCCAACTCAAAGATCAAGCTGCAGATTGGTGGCAACAGTACAAAGACTCCAGAGGTGGTCGTGAGATCTCGTGGACTGATTTCTGCAGAGATTTCCGTTCTCATCACATTCCAACAAGTGTAATTGAAGGTATGCATGAGCAATTCTGCAACCTGAAGCAAGGCACCATGTCCGTCTATCAATACAATGTCAATTTCTATAATCTTTCCCGTTATGCGAAGCAAGACATCCCTGATGCCAAGAGAAAAAACTACCAGTTCCGAGGTGGTCTGAAAGATGAACTCCAACTTGCACTCACTTTGTTCGAGCCGGATGAATTTGACCAATTCTACAACATGGCTCTCAGGCAACATGCAGCTCATCTCAAGTGTGAAGCTTCCAAGAAGAGGATAAGAGACACTGTTCACTCCTCCTCTTCCTCTCAAGTGGTTGCCAAGCAGCAGAAGTTCTGGCTACCGCCTCCTCCAGTGCTTCGTCCTCCAAGCAACAACGAGCACTCAGGTGGTTGTGGATTCTCCCACCGACCCAACCCAAGAAACCAGTCCAAGCCTCAGTTCCAAGCTCCAAGACCAAGTGGTCCTTATCATCGGCCTCTTTCAGAAGTTACATGCGACAAGTGTTCTCAGAAGGGTCACTATGCCAACAAATGTCCCAACCCAAGGCGCCTTCCGCCTCCTCCACCTGTCAGCAATGCTATTGTCAAGCACAATCCCTAGCATGCAAGAGTGAACCTGATGAATGTAGCTGAAGCAGGTAATTCTTCTGATGTCATTATTGGTAACCTCTCAGTTAACTCTATTCGTGCAAAAGTTTTGATTGACTCTGGTGCATCACTTACTTTCATATCAAGACCATTCTTTACCAAGCATAATTTCACTTCGGCATTTCTGGATAAGTAGTTATCAAATTATTTCTCCAGGCAAACACATGACTTCTAATTTGATTGCTCCGGACATATCTATTCACATGGGAGATTATAGTTTTCTGGTTTCTCCAGTTGTTCTCGGTAACTCGGACATTGATCTTACTCTTGGGATGGATTGGCTTTCCAAGCATGATGCTCTTATTTATTGTGCAAACAAGGAGGTCAATCTAACTCATCCTTCCGAAGACGTGATTATCTTCGCAGCTCGAGATAACACAATCAGGCTGTTCTCTCTCTATGACAAGGGCGAGATTAATGCCATTTCTCAGATTCCGGTTGTTTGTGAATATGAGGATGTATTCCCTGAAGAGCTTCCAGACATGCCTCCCAACTGTCCAGTTGAATTCCTCATTGAACTTGAACCCGGTACCGAGCCAGCATGTCGGCGTTCGTACAAGCTTTCTCCTAAAGAGTTGAAGGAGCTGAAGAAACAACTCGATGAGCAAGAATGTATGGGTCTAATCAGACCAAGTACTTCTCCTTGGGGTTGTGGTGTTCTATTTGTAAAGAAGAAGTATGGCACGGAACGCCTTTGTGTTGATTACCGGCCATTGAACAAGAAGACAATAAAGAATAAGTACCCGCTCCCCAATATCAACGAAGAGCAGCTCAAAGCAACCAAGGTTTTCTCGAAGCTCGGTCTCCGGATGGGTTACCATCAGATTCGTATCCGTGAAGAGGATATTCCCTAGACCGCATTCAGGACGAGTTATGGCTCCTATGAATACACGGTCATGTCTTTCGGGCTTGCAAATGCTCCACCCAGTTTCTCTCGGATGATGCACTTCATATGCAACCCCTACACCAATGAATTCATTCTCGTCTACCTCGATGATATCTTGGTATTCTCCAAGAATAAAGAAGACCATGCCAAGCACCTCCGTTTGGTTCTGGACAGGCTCCGTGAGCACCGTTTCTATGCGAAGTTCTCCAAATATGAATTCTGGCTGGATAAAGTCCTCTATCTTGGCCATATTATCTCTGCCGAGGGCATTTCTGTTAACCCCCAGAAGGTTGCAGCTATTGTCAACTGGGAACCTGCACAGAATGTCAAACAACTCCGAAGTTTCCTTGTTCTCGCAAGATATTGCAGAAGGTTCATTAAAAACTTCTCCAAGATTGCCAAGCCTCTTTCCAACCTGTTGTAGAAGAATGTCAAGTACTCGTGGACTCCTGATTGTGAAGTGGCGTTCAAGACACTCAAAGAGAAGCTCATTTCTGCTCCGGTTCTTACTCCTCCGGATGAGTCCAAGCCTTATGAAGTCTTTTGTGGTGCTTCATTGCAAGGTCTTGGCGGTGTTCTCATGCAAGACAAGAAGATCGTTGGATACACTTTTCGCCAGCTTAAACCAAATGAGAAGAATTACCCCACGCATGATCTTGAGCTAGCAGCAGTTGTTCATGCCTTGATCACGTGGAGACACCTTCTGTTGGGCAGAAAAGTGGACATCTTCACCGATCACAAGAGCTTGAAGTACATCTTCAATCAGCCAAACCTTAACCTTTGCCAGTTTCGTTGGGTTGAAATGATTCTAGAGTACGATCCAAGAATTGAGTATACTCCTAGCAAGGCCAATGTCATTGCAGATGCCTTAGGCAGAAAGGCGTATTGCAATAGTCTCCTTCTCAAACTATTCCAACCTAAACTTTGTGAATCATTCAGGAAGCTCAACCTGCAAGTTGTTCCGCAAGGATTTCTTGCCAACCTTCAAGTTGCCCCTACCTTGGAAGATCAAATCCGTGAGGCCCAACTCAGTGATGCTATGGTGCAGAAAGTGAAACATGGTATTTCTAAGGGTACTCCTAAGTACAAGTGCTATCGCATTGATGACAGAGACACTTTGTTCTTTGTGGACAGAATTGTGGTTCCCTGTAACACCCCTAGAATCGTGCTACAGTAATCCTAACCTAATGATGCCATGTCACCCTGTTAGTTAACCCTAATTGCCTTTGGGTAAAAAAAATCAAACTCAGATTCAAATTCAAAACATAAGTGAAAATCCGGATTTCTCAAACATGCAAACTAAAATGTTCAAAGGGTGGAAAGTAATCCCTGGATATTTGTCATGTTGGAACCAACCTCTTTTGGATTTACAAAATGCCCTTGAAAATTAACTTATTGGTCTAGCAACAATTAAAATTGGCCTTTCCAATTTCTAAAATTAGTTAGACAACTTCTTTTGGCCCCAAACCTTTTTGTGTCATCTAACATTGTTGTGCTCGATTTATGTGCAAAGTTTCACAAGTAACAAAACTCATTTGGTAGCTAGAATAAATAGAAAACAGTAGCGAGAATGTAAAACAGTAAAATAATAGAAAATGAATAAAGCCTATTGTGCCACTAGGCCATAAGTGGCCTTAGCACAAAAGGCCCCAACCCCCACCTAGGCCTCAGCCACCCGACGGCCCAGCCCACTGCCAGGTCGTCCCCTTCCTCTGTTCATCGAGCGCTCGTGGACGCAACGCGACCATACATGGCGCCGATGGCCACGGGGCGGCCATCCATGCCCCCTGGCGCCCTACAAGGTTGCTCCCTCCCTCCTCCGGAACCCTAGCCCCACTCATTTTTCCCCTCGCCCTCTCCCTCGCATCTCACTCTCGATCCCGAGCTCGTCGTCGACACGCCATCGCCATTAACGTGCTCTGGAGGCAGCCGGAGCCACGCGGGCTTGTCCACCAAGAACTCCACCGCCGGCTACTTCTTCGATGACCGTCGAATCAAGGCGGACTCCACGGTGTCATCGGGATCGCCGTCTTCTTCTTCCTCCGGACGTCGAGCTCCTCTGCTTCGATCCGTCGCCGCCAAACCTTCCCCGAGCCCACTTTAGCACATCTGCAGGAGCCCGGTGAGCACCACGTCCGACCCCTATCCCCGCTGCCCTCCTCGTAAGCCGTAGCAACGTTACCCGCGATATTCGACTCTGTAGTCCACCATGGCCGGAGCCTTGCTCCGTGTGCGCTTGCCTGCGTCCACCCGCGTCCATGCCGCACCCCGTCGCGTCCCTAGCTGCACGCGCGCACTCCATCCCGCCCTGGGCCCCGCCTCTACCTCGCAGTCGCATGCCTCGCCGGAGCCTGCGCCTCCGTCTGCTGCACTACTGCATAGCCCCGCCGCCTAGCATTGTCCTGCTCCGGCCCCGCAGCTGCTCGCCACGCCCCCTGTCTCGAGCTGCTGCTCGCCACCGCTGGCAACCGCCACACTCTATGGGCACACCGTCGGCCAGCTACCTCCGCCTCTCCCCCTCTTGCGGGCCACCGCTGCACCGGCATTCCCGCAGGTCGCCGACCCCGCCTCCTTCCGCCATTGGTCGACGAGGACGCACCCTGGGGCTATCGCGCGCCCGGCACTGGCGCCCATCGCCGTGGCCGCTGCCCTTTCTGGCCAGCGCCGGTGCCGCAGCAGCCGCCGCTCCTACGCGCGCCCTCGGGCCTCCCGCCAGCCTCTGCCGGGGCGACGCAGCGGCCTTGCCTCGCCGCTCCCGCCCGCCTCCGCCGGGCCGTGCCGGGGCATGGCGTTGCCGCGACCGGGCAGGCGCCCGACGCCCATGCCCGCCCCGTTAAGCCCCCCGGGGCCACTGACGTTGGGCCCCAGCCCCTGTTAAAAAAAGTGTGTTAAAATAAAATAAAACAAATTAATTAATTAATTAACTTAATTATGTAATTAGTCTTAACTAAACTGCTAGTTAGTTTAAGTGTCCATGACAGGTGGGGCCCATTGCCCCTTGACCAGTCAACCTAGTCAGAGCTGACTGTTGACCATGCTGACGTCAGCATGACATCATGCTGGCGCATTAAGTCCTTTTTCGAATTAATAATAATTTTAGAATATTGTTAAAACTTTAGAAATTCAAAGAAAATAATCCGTAACTCGGATTAAAATGTTTTATATATGAAAATCGCTCAGAACGACGAGACGAATCCGAATACGTGGTCCGTTCGTCCGCCACACATCTCTATCATACTGAACCTGCAACTTTCCCTCTCCGATTCATCTGCCCGAAAACACAGAACACCAGGTATACTTTCCCGAGTGATATCGCCGTTCACCGGTACCGTGTACCACCGCGTTAGAGCACCCTAGCACTGCGTGTTAACTTGCCGTGCTTCTTTATTGCATCTGTATGCTTTGTATTTATTGTTTCTTCCCCCTCTTCTCTCCGGTAGACCCCGAGACCGATGATGCCCCGGTGATCGACCACGGTGTTGACGACCCCTCCTTCTTGCCAGAGCAACCAGGAAAGCCAACACCCTTTGATCATTCCGATATCGCCCATTCTCTTCTCTCTTATGCTTGCATTAGAACTGCTACTGCTTTTTGTATGATCCTATTTTGATGCATAGCCTGTTGTTGATACTGCTTTCATACCTTACATGTTTATACTAAACTACTTAGTGTAGGCTGGTTAGAGATCCACCAGTGACCCCCCCTACCTTGTCCCGACTGCCTCGCTGGATTATCAGAAGACCCGTTCAATGGGATCGAAGACCAGGACCCGGCACCGCACATCACTTTCCCCTTAGTTGCTCGACACTACTGGGTTACTATCAAGTGCCGAGGGTGAGACCTCATCGGCACTTTTGATGTTAACCTTGTAGGTTAGTTCATCGAGGGTGATTCCTCTTTCTCCACTCTCGATAACGACACTGTCGTGCAACTCCTCAAGAGTGGACCTCGAGGGTGACTCCTCTTTCGTTCACCTTGACGATAAACATCAGGTGGAATTCCATCAAGGGTGATTTCCTCAGGTTTTCCTTTGGTGTTAGACACACAGTTACTATGGTTACTATGACTTTACACTGAACCTGGTTACTAAAGACGGGTGGACCCAGAGGGGTACCCGCGCGAGCTTAATTGCGAGTGATGTGTAGTCGGGTTGACCTGGAAGGTGCCCGCGAGATAATACGAGGCGTGGCCGGGCACTCGCCCTTGCCGCAAGTTCTCGAGACGGGGCGATGGGGTCACATCTTTCGTGAGTCTCTGCTCATTACCGCGTGTTCCCAAGACACTAAACGGTTTGGATATTTGATCCGAGGGGCCTCTGGCCTGATAGCACTAACCATCACGTGGGCATAGTATGGGCATTCTGCGTCGTATGCATCAGCCGAAGCTTAACTGACGTCATTACAACAAAGCGGCGCGCGCCGGGTTGGACTGGTTAGGCTCCTACATTTTTAAAGGTGGTTGCTAGGTCTGCTCACCGGCCGCCCACGCAACGTGCAGGAGTTCCCGGGGCGATTGGGCCATGACCCCTGGGGGCATAGGGTTTAGTCCGGCGTGCATGACCTCTCTATTAAGCCTAGGTCGAGTTGCAGCGTATTGTTTGGCCGAGGGCGGGCATGACCTGATGGTGTGTCCGGCCGGAGTTAAGCAAGCGTGTTGGGTAAGTTGGTGCACCCCTGCAGGGAAGAAAACATTTATCGATAGCCTGTCCTACGGTAACGGACAATTGGAGTTGTATCTCGATCGCTACAACTAGAACTGGATGCTGAGGCATTGTTTGGATATGTTGCTTCGGGAGTCGAGAAAGGATCCCGGAGCGTTGGAACAACAACATAAATATGACTTATGTTATACTACTCTACTTCCCCCTCCTTGCCGCAAGACGATGGTTTTCAGAAGATGCTAGTCTTCGATAGGACTAGCTTCTCCCCCTCTTATTCTGGCATTCTGCAGCTTAGTCCACAGATACTAACCCTTTCATTGATACCGATGCATATGTAGTGTAGATCCTTGCTTGCGAGTACTTTGGATGAGTACTCACGGTTGCTTTGCTCCCCCTTTTCCCCCTTCTTTCTTCTTGCTGGTTGATGCAACCAGATGGTGGAGTCCAGGAGACAGACGCCACACTTGACGATTGCTACTACCCCGACGGAGCCTACTACTACGTGGACACAGCTGACGACCAGGAGTAGTTAGGAGGTCCCAGGCAGGAGGCCTTGCCTTTTCGATCGTATTGTTTTGTGCTAGCCTTCTTAAGGCAAACTTGTTTAACTTATGTCTGTACTCAGATATTGTTGCTTCCGCTGACTCTTTTGTTCTCGAGCTTATGTATTCGAGCCCTCGAGGGCCCTGGCTTGTAATATAAAGCTTCTATTATTTTATTTGTGTCTAGAGTTGTGATGTGATATCTTCCAGTGATTCCCTGATCTTGGTCGTACACATTTGCATGCATGATTAGTGTACGGTCAAATCGGGGGCGTCACATTCCCAAAGGTGATCTCATAAAGCTCATAATGAACGAAGCACATGACTCACTCCTCTCGATACATCCAGGAAGCTCCAAGATGTACCATGACCTCAAGCAATCATATTGGTGGACTCGCATGAAAAGGGAGATTGCCCAACTCATGAATGAGCGTGATGTGTGCAGAACAGTGAAGGCAGAGCATCAACGTCCAGTCGGACTCCTTCAACCTCTACCTATTGCCGAGTGGAAATTCGATCACATTGAGAAATATTTCATCACCGGTTTTCCCAAGTCCAATAGAGGAAATGATGCTATCTTTGTGGTGATTGACCAGCTAACTAAAGTGGCTCATTTTCTTCCAGTCAAAGAATCCATCAACGCAGATCAACCGGCAGATCTGTACACCTCCAGAATTGTCTCTTTGCATGGCATTCCTCAAGTGATCTCCTGAGACCGTGGAAGCTTGTTCACTTCCAACTTTTGGGATTCTTTTCAGTCAGCCATGGGTACCAAGATTCACTTCAGCACTGTGTTTCACCCTCAGACTAGTGGTCAAGTTGAAAGAGTGAACCAAATCCTTGAAGATATGCTCAGAGCTTGTGTCATCTCCTTCGGTATGAAACGGGAAGATTGCCTTCCTTTGGTATGAACACAGGAACAACACCTAACAAGAATGCAATCCAGGCACGACCTGCAAACTAGCATGACACGCCAGGTCAGTACATTGAATGTACTTGCAAGCTCACAATACCCAGAAGCATTCAACACAAAAAACAGCAAGGCAATTACATGTTAAGCAGGAATTACCATGAGATCATTAGGATAACATAGCATGAACAACATGAACATGATACAGCTAGACAATATGAGCATGGCATGAACATATAAATCGGAGGATACTAGCATGCAATATGATGACACTATATGCACCAATTATACTGCTCGAGTTCCCTCGTAACCATCACATGCATCACTTACCAACCTCGGACATTATATGATCAACTCAGGATCAAATCAAGCTTGGTATAAACAATACCGTAGTAATCATCAAATGACCACAAGGAGCTTGATCTTTACCCACGATTATCGTACAACATCACGAATATCCGACAACTCGGTATCCTCGATACCACGGTGATCATTTCGGCGATCACAACCATGACCAACACTTGGCCTCAAACGGTGACCATTCCGGCGATCACAACCAACTCATCTCATCATTGAACCAGGGATGTTATTATTAAGCACATTTTTATTATTACTGTTGACTCATAGTGTGACCGACACGTACTGGGCCCTTATCCGAGGGCACGGCTATCGATAGATTAAACACACACTCTGCAGAGGTAGCGCACAGTACCCACACCACAGAACCCATGGCCTCACACTCCCATTTGGGTGGACCAACGGCGTTCCGAAAAAACCGTCCTACTGCCATGACACTCTCCCATCCACTCCGACTTACTCCCCACTGGGCTAGTCCTGGGTGGCCCCGTGTCTATCAAAAACACAACGACCACCGTCGTGGCCAAACATAAACTGTCCCAAACGGGGACACGAGCTCAAAACAACATCAATGGGCACATAAGGTTATGTCTGCTTACCGGGCTAGGGTACCGCACGCCCATAACCTTCCCTCGTTGGAGGCACTGGCGAGAGGCATGACAATAGACCTAGTTAGGACCTTCCCATAAAGGTAAGTGTTGTTGCACTGGTCAGCTCGATATGGTGGCACCATGACTCAGCCAACAGTTGTTCAAGTTCATTATTATCCGGTTAAACTTGAATGCAATAAGCTGAGTCATATTAAAATAACATGATGCAACTATAATGCATGAGCATGATACTAACATGAGCATGGATGTGGAACCATAATCAACGAGCATAACAACAACACTTAATCATTTATTCAGATGAGCATGGCATACTGACAAGCATGAATATTACAAGTACAACACTTTAGCAACATATCATGACCACTAGAATCGACAATAAATATCATGCAAGAACATATTAACAAGGCTACCATGCAAGCATTTAACCAACTGGATGCAAAAGAACATGTATAACAATGATACTCGGAACAAACGACAGTCATGCACCGAAGACCATCACCAACATCAACATATACTACTACCAAGCATAGCATACGAAAGAAATACTAGCAACTAGTACATGATAACCAGGTGCATAAAGACATAGCATGAAAGAGAACACAAATTCATAAGCATCACCGAAACAACGATAATCGTATCAAAACAAGCAAACAGTTCTCTCTCGGAGGGGGCTGTTTACGGGAAAGGGCAAAGTGGTCACTTTCATAATGTCAAACACATGGTGAAAATTATACCAACAGAACGGGCTTGATGAGACGAAGACGTAGGCTATGGATTCACCTCAATCGGAGTTGTGAGCAAAAAGTTATAGCCCGACGAAGCTCAGGGACCAATCTGTAAAAAGATTCCTACAAACAGGCCCCTGAGCTGAAAAACAAAAAGCGCATTCAGAGGAATACTCCTTCAGAGCAGATAAAATGCATTGTTAGCCGCGCTTTCTCATAACAAAAACGTATTCCTCGAAGTACGTCTTCACTTAACTGGCGTGGCAAGGCGGGGTCAGCGTTGAGTGGTTAGCGTGTGGGGCCAAGAGGAGAGGCGAGGGCCCGCCTGGCCAATTGGACTGGTGTCGTCCTCTTCCTCTCGCTCGTCCAAGGAGCAGAGGGAGGAGCGCGACGCCGACGCTCGACACGGCAACACAGGCCACCACCGGCGACGCTCCGGCCACCGGAGAGCTCGGGGCGACGAGGCGCATCCAGCCCATGGTGGCGCAGTCCTCGGGAAGGGCGGGGTTGAGAGCAGCTTCCACCGTGTCGTATGGGCTCGTCGGACGGCGATGGGAATCATGGACAGAGGCCACCGGGGACGGAGGCAGAGGCTTGGGGAGACTCTCAGGAACATGGGGAAGACTATGGTGGTGGTGGGAGGGTGGACGAGCTTGGTGCTGATCATATTTTGGAGGTCATAGGCGGCAGCCATGGCGGCCATTAGAGGGCTCTAGAGCTCCTGGAGCTCAGGCGACTGGCTAGGGAGGGGCCTGGGAGAGAGGGGAGTTGCTGGAGCGCTCAGAGGGCTCGGGGGAGGCATTAAATAGGTAGAAGGGGGAGTGTCGCGCTGGCGTCACCGCGGACGCGTGGCCGGCGCCGCGGACATGTGTGCGCACGCTCGAGCTCGGAGGCAGGCGACGAGAGATGTGTTGGGGAACGTTGCATGGGAAACAAAAATTTTCCTACGCTCACCAAGATCAATCTAGGAGATGCACATCTACGAGAGGAGAGTTGGATCCACATACCCTTGTAGATCGCTAAGCGGAAGCGTTCAAGAACGCGGTTGATGGAGTCGTACTCGCTGCGATTCAGATCGCCGAAGATGCTAGCACCGAACGGACGGTGCCTCCGCGTTCTTCACACGTGCAGCCCGGTGACGTCTCCCACGCCTTGATCCAGCAAGGAGAGAGGGAGAGGTTGGGGAAGACTCCATCCAACAGCAGCACGACAGCGTGGTGGTGGTGGAGGAGCGCGGGACTCCAGCAGGGCTTCGCCAAGCGCTGCAAGAGACGAGGAGGGAGAGGGGTAGGGCTGTGCCAAGAGGGAGACGTTCTCGTGTGTCTAGCAGCCCCAAAACCTCACATATATATAGGGGGAAGGGAGGGCTGCGCCCCCTTTAGGGTTTCCCACCCCTAGGGGTGCGGCCAGCCCTTGAAAACCCATCTAGGGTGCGGCCAAGGGGGGGAGAGAGAGGGGGCGCCCTAGGGTGGGCCTTAAGGCCCATCTGGACCTAGGGTTTGCCCCCCTCCCCTCTCCATGCGCCTAGGAACTTGGTGGGGGGGGCGCACCAGCCCCCTTGGGGCTGGTCCCCTCCCACACTTAGCCCACGCAGCCTTCTGGGGCTGGTGGCCCCACCTGGTGGACCCCCGGGACCCTCCCGGTGGTCCCGGTACATTACCGATATCGCCCGAAACTTTTCCGGTGACCAAAACAGGACTTCCCATATATGAATCTTTACCTCCGGACCATTCCGGAACTCCTCGTGACGTCCGGGATCTCATCCGGGACTCCGAACAACATTCGGTAACCGCGTACATACTTTCCCTATAACCCTAGCGTCATCGAACCTTAAGTGTGTAGACCCTACGGGCTCGGGAACCATGTAGACATGACCGAGACAACTCTCCGGCCAATAACCAACAGCGGGATCTGGATACCCATGTTGGCTCCCACATGTTCCACGATGATCTCATTGGATGAACCACGATGTCAAGGATTCAATCAATCCCGTATACGATTCCCTTTGTCTATCGGTATAGCACTTGCCCGAGATTCGATCGTCGGTATACCGATACCTTGCTCAATCTCGTTACCGGCAAGTCTCTTTACTCGTTCCGTAACACATCATCCCGTCATCAACTCCTTGATCACATATTGTGCACATTATGATGATGTCCTACCGAGTGGGCCCAGAGATACCTCTCCGTCATACGGAGTGACAAATCCCAGTCTCGATTCGTGCCAACCCGACAGACACTTTCGGAGATACCTGTAGTGCACCTTTATAGCCACCCAGTTACGTTGTGACGTTTGGTACACCCAAAGCATTCCTACGGTATCTGGGAGTTGCACAATCTCATGGTCTAAGGAAAAGATACTTGACATATAGAAAAGCTTTAGCATATGAACTACACGATCTGTGCTAGGCTTAGGATTGGGTCTTGTCCATCACATCATTCTCCTAATGATGTGATCCCGTTATCAACGACATCCAATGTCCATGGTCAGGAAACCGTAACCATCTATTGATCAACGAGCTAGTCATCTAGAGGCTTACTAGGGACATGGTGTTTGTCTATGTATCCACACATGTATCTGAGTTTCCTATCAATACAATTCTAGCATGGATAATAAACGATTATCGTGAACAAGGAAATATAATAATAACCAATTTATTATTGCCTCTAGGGCATATTTCCAACAGTCTCCCACTTGCACTAGAGTCAATAATCTTAGTTCACATCGCCATGTGATTAACACTCACAGGTCACATCGCCATGTGACTAACACCCAAGAGTTCACTAGAGTCAGTAATCTAGTTCACATCAATATGTGATTAATACTCAATGAGTTCTGGGTTTGATCATGTTATGTTTGTGAGAGAGGTTGTAGTCAACGGGTCTGCGACATTCAGATCCCTATGTTCTTCGCAAAACCTTATGTCATATCGTAGATGCTGCTATCACGTTCCACTTGGAGCTATTCCAAACTGTTGCTCCATTATACGTATCCGGTATCTCCACTTAGAGTTATTCGGATAGGTGTTAAGCTTGCATCGACGTAACTCTTTACGTCGAACTCTTTATCACCTCCATAACCGAGAAACATTTCCTTATTCCTCTAAGGATAATTTTGACCACTAACTAGTAATCCACTCCTGGATCACCTTTGTACCCTCTTGCCAGACATGTGGCAAGGCACACATCAGGTGCGGTACTTAGCATGGCATACCGTACAGAGCCTATGACAAAAGCATAGGGGACGACCTTCGTCCTTCCTCTTCCTTCTGCCGTGGTCAAGTTTTGAGTCATACTCAACTTCACACCTTACAACTCAGGTAAGAACTCCTTCTTTGACTGATCTATTTTGAACTCCTTCAAAATCATGTCAAAGGTGTGTGTTCTTTTGAAAGTCTAATCAGGCGTCTTGATCTATCTCTATAGATCTTGATGCCTAATATGTAAGCGGCTTTACCCAGGTCTTCCTTTGAAAAACTCCTTTCAAACAACCCTTTATGCTTTCCAGAAATTCTACATCATTTCGGATCAATCATATGTCATTCACATACACTTATCAGAAATGTTGTAGTGCTCCCACTCACTTTATTGTAAATACAAGTTTCTAACAAACTTTGTATACCCAAAAACTTTGATCACTCCATCAGAGTGTATATTCTGACTCAGAGATGCTTGCTCTAGTCCATGGAAGGATCGCTGGAGCTAGCATATCCTTTTAGCATCCTTAGGATCGACAAAACCTTTCTGATTGTATCACATACAACCTTTCCTTACGAAAACTGGTAAGGAAACTTGTTTTGTCATCCATCTGCCAGATTTCATAAATGCAGCTAATGCTAACATGATTCCGACGGACTTAAGCATCGCTACGGGTGAGAAAATCTCATCGTAGTCAACTCCTTGAACTTGTGGAAAACTCTTCGCCACAAGTCGAGCTTCATAGACGGTGACATTACCGTCCATGTCCGTCTAAGTCTTAAAGATCCATTTGTCTCAATGGCTTGCCGATCATAGGGCAAGTCCACCAAAGTCCATACTTTGTTTTGATACATGGATCCTATCTCGGATTTATCGGCTTCTAACCATTTGTCGGAATATGGGCCCACCATCGCTTCTCCATAGTTCGTAGGTTCATTGTTGTTCAACAACATGACATCTAAGACAGGATCACCGTACCACTCAGGAGTAGTACATATCCTTGTCGACCTACGAGGATCGATAGCAACTTGATCTGGAGCTTCATGATCACTATCATTAGTTTCCTCTTCAACTGTCGTAGGTTCCACAGAAACATCTTTCTGTGTTGCACTACTATCCGGTTGAAGTGAGGGTTCGACAACCTCATCAAGTTCTATCTTCCTCCCACTCAATTCTTTCGAGAGAAACTCCTTCTCGAGAAAGGACCCATTCTTAGGGACAAACATTTTTTCCCTTGGATCTGAGATAGGAGCTATACCCAACTGTTACCTTTGGGTATCCTATGAAGATGTATTTGTCCGCTTTGGGTTCGAGCTTTTCCCGGCTGAAGCCATAAGCATCGCAGCCCCAAACATTAAGAAAACGACAACTTTGGTTTCTTGCCAAACCATACGACGTCGTCTCAACGGACTTAGATGGTGCCCTATCTAAAGTGAATGCAGCTGTCTCTAATGCATAACCTTAAAATAACAGCGGTAGATCGGTAAGATACATCATAGATCGCACCATATCTCATAAGGTTCGATTACGATGTCCGGACACACCATTACGCTGTGGTGTTCCAGGGGACTTCAACTGCGAAACAATTCCACAATGTCTTAAGTGATTGCCAAACTCATAATTCAGATAATATCCCCTTGATCAGATCGTAGGAACATGATCTTCTTGTTATGATGATTCTTAATCTTCACTCTGAAATTTTTGAACCTTTCAAACGTTTCAGACTTTTGCTTCATTAAGTAAATATACCATATCTACTCAAATCGTCAGTGAAGATGAGAAAATAACGATATCCACCACACGCCTTAATTCTCATTGGATCACATACATCAGCATGTATGATTTCCAATAAGTCACTTACCTGTTTCATTGTACCTGAAAACGAGATCTCAGTCATCCTGCCCATGAGGCATGGCTCGCATGTGTCAAGCGATTCAAAATCAAGTGACTCCAAACGTCCATCAGCATGGAGTTTCTTCATGCATTTTATGCCAAAATGACCTAAGCGGCAGTGCCACAAGAAAGTGGTACTATCATTATTAACTCTACATCTTTTGGCATTAATATTATCATTATGTGTATTACCATGATCGAGATTCAACGAACCATTGGGTGCATGACCATAAAGGTATTATTCATGTAAACAGAATAACCATTATTCTCTAACTTAAATGAATAACCGTATTGCGATGAACATGATCTAATCATTTTCATGCTCAACGTAGACACCTGATAACATTTATCTAGGTTCAACACTAATCTCGAAAATAGAGGAAGTGTGCGATGGTGATTTCATCAACCTTGGAAACACTTCCAACACACATCGTCACCTCGCCCTTAGCTAGTCTCCGTTCAGTCCGTAGCTTTTGCTTCAAGTCACTAATAATAGCAACTAAACCGGTATCCAATACCCAGGTGCTACAAGGAGTACTACTAAGGTACACATCAATAACACGTATATCAAATATACTTTGTTGAAGTTGCCAGCTATCATATCTACCATGTATTTGGGGTGGTTCCGCTACCATGTGACCGTTCCCCTTACAATAGAAGCACTTAGTCTCGAGGTTTGGGTTCAACCATGGGTTCCTTCATCAGAGCGACAACAGGTTTGCCATTCATGAAGTTTCCCTTCTAGCCCTTACCCTTTTGAAACCAGTGGTCTTGTTAAACCATCAACACTTGATGCTCCTTCTTGATCTCTACTTTTGCGGTACTAAGAACCGCTGACAGCACCGGGATCATCTCCATCCTTTGCATGTCATAGTTCATCACGAAGTTCTAGTAGCTTGGTGATAGTGTCTAGAGAATTCTGTCAACCACTATCTCACCTGGAAGATTAACTCCCACTTGGTTCAAGTGGTTTTAGCACCCAGACATTCTGAGCACGTGCTCACTAGTTGAGCTATTCTCCTCCATCCTTTTGGCAAAGGAACTTGTCAGAGGTCTCATACCTCTTAACACGGGCATGAGCCTGAAATCCCAATTTCAGCTCTTAGAACATCTCATATGTTCTATGGCGTTCAAAACGTCATTGGAATCCCGATTCTAAGCCGTAAAGTATGGTGCACTAAACTATCAAGTAGTCATCAGGACGTGTCTCTCAGGTGTTCACAACATCCACAGACAACGTTGTAGGGGTTTGCACATTGAGCGGTGCATCAAAGACGTAAGCTTTCTGTGCAGCAGTGAGGACACTCCTCGGACTACGGACCCAGTCCGCATCCTTGCTTACAATATCTTTCAACTTAGTCTTTCTCTAGGATCGTATTAAACAGGGAGCTACAACGCAAGCTATTGATCTACAACATAATTTGCAAAGACAACTATTGTTCATGACAAGTGAGTTTTAACTAATCAAATTACTTATAACTCCCACTCAAATTGACATCCCTCTGGTCATCCGAGCGTGACATGATCCAAATCCACCAACCCAAGTCCGATCATCACGTGAGATGAGGTGGTGTCAATGGTGAACATCTTCATGTTGATCATATCTACTATATGACTCATGTTCGACCTTTCGGTCTTCCGTGTTCCGAGGCCATGTCTGTACATGCTAGGCTCGTCAAGTCTAACCCGAGTGTTCTGCATGTGCAAAACTGACTTGCACCCGTTGTATGCGAACGTAGACTCTATCACACCCGATCATCACGTGGTGCTTCGAAACGACGAACCTTCGCAACGGCGCACACTCGGGGGGAACACAATTTCATCTTGAAATTTTAGTGAGGGATCATCTTATAATGCTACCGTCGTCCTAAGCAAAAATAAGATGCATAAAAGGATTAACATCACATGCAAATCATAAGTGACATGATATGGCCATCAACTCGTGCTTTTGATCTCCATCTCCAAAGCACCGGCATGATCTCCATCGTCACCGGCGTAACACCATGATCCCCATCATCATGATCTCCATCATCGTGTCGCCATCGGGGTTGTCGCGCGCCCACCATGCTCTTACTACTATTGCTACCGTTTAGCGATAAAGTAAAGCATTACATAGCGCTTAATGACTGACACGCAGGTCATACAAAAATTAAAGACAACCCTATGGCTCCTGCCGGTTGCCGTATACATCGACATGCAAGTCGATATTAACTATTACAACATGATCATCTCATACATCAAATATATCTCATCATGTCATTGGCCATATCATATCACATACATACCCTGCAAAAACAAGTTAGACGTCCTCTAATTTGTTGTTGCATGTTTTACGTGGCTGCTATGGGTATCTAGCAAGAACGCTTCTTACCTACGCAAAGCCACAACGGTGATATTTAAGTTGCTATTTAACCTTCTACAAGGACCGCCTTTGTCTATTCCGATTCAACTAAGATAGGAGAGACAGACACCCGCCAGCCATCTTATGCAACAAAAGTCGCATGTCTGTCGATGGAACCGGTCTCATGTACGTGGACATGTAAAGTTGGTCCGGGCCGCTTCATCCCATAATACCGCTGAATCAAGAAAGACCAAGGAGGGAAGCAATCTAAACATCAACGCCCACAAACTACTTTGTGTTCTACTCGTGATTGCATCTACGCAAAAACCTGGCTCTGATACCACTGTTGGGGAACGTTGCATGGGAAACAAAAATTTTCCTACGCTCACCAAGATCAATCTAGGAGATGCACATCTACGAGAGGAGAGTTGGATCCACATACCCTTGTAGATCGCTAAGCGGAAGCGTTCAAGAACGCGGTTGATGGAGTCGTACTCGCTGCGATTCAGATCGCCGAAGATGCTAGCACCGAACGGACGGTGCCTCCGCGTTCTTCACACGTGCAGCCCGGTGACGTCTCCCACGCCTTGATCCAGCAAGGAGAGAGGGAGAGGTTGGGGAAGACTCCATCCAACAGCAGCACGACAGCGTGGTGGTGGTGGAGGAGCGCGGGACTCCAGCAGGGCTTCGCCAAGCGCTGCAAGAGACGAGGAGGGAGAGGGGTAGGGCTGTGCCAAGAGGGAGACGTTCTCGTGTGTCTAGCAGCCCCAAAACCTCACATATATATAGGGGGAAGGGAGGGCTGCGCCCCCTTTAGGGTTTCCCACCCCTAGGGGTGCGGCCAGCCCTTGAAAACCCATCTAGGGTGCGGCCAAGGGGGGGAGAGAGAGGGGGCGCCCTAGGGTGGGCCTTAAGGCCCATCTGGACCTAGGGTTTGCCCCCCTCCCCTCTCCATGCGCCTAGGAACTTGGTGGGGGGGGCGCACCAGCCCCCTTGGGGCTGGTCCCCTCCCACACTTAGCCCACGCAGCCTTCTGGGGCTGGTGGCCCCACCTGGTGGACCCCCGGGACCCTCCCGGTGGTCCCGGTACATTACCGATATCGCCCGAAACTTTTCCGGTGACCAAAACAGGACTTCCCATATATGAATCTTTACCTCCGGACCATTCCGGAACTCCTCGTGACGTCCGGGATCTCATCCGGGACTCCGAACAACATTCGGTAACCGCGTACATACTTTCCCTATAACCCTAGCGTCATCGAACCTTAAGTGTGTAGACCCTACTGGCTCGGGAACCATGTAGACATGACCGAGACAACTCTCCGGCCAATAACCAACAGCGGGATCTGGATACCCATGTTGGCTCCCACATGTTCCACGATGATCTCATCGGATGAACCACGATGTCAAGGATTCAATCAATCCCGTATACGATTCCCTTTGTCTATCGGTATAGCACTTGCCCGAGATTCGATCGTCGGTATACCGATACCTTGCTCAATCTCGTTACCGGCAAGTCTCTTTACTCGTTCCGTAACACATCATCCCGTGATCAACTCCTTGATCACATATTGTGCACATTATGATGATGTCCTACCGAGTGGGCCCAGAGATACCTCTCCGTCATACGGAGTGACAAATCCCAGTCTTGATTCGTGCCAACCCAACAGACACTTTCGGAGATACCTGTAGTGCACCTTTTTAGCCACCCAGTTACGTTGTGACGTTTGGTACACCCAAAGCATTCCTACGGTATCTGGGAGTTGCACAATCTCATGGTCTAAGGAAAAGATACTTGACATATAGAAAAGCTTTAGCATACGAACTACACGATCTGTGCTAGGCTTAGGATTGGGTCTTGTCCATCACATCATTCTCCTAATGATGTGATCCCGTTATCAACGACATCCAATGTCCATGGTTAGGAAACCGTAACCATCTATTGATCAACGAGCTAGTCGTCTAGAGGCTCACTAGGGACATGGTGTTTGTCTATGTATCCATACATGTATCTGAGTTTCCTATCAATACAATTCTAGCATGGATAATAAACGATTATCGTGAACAAGGAAATATAATAATAACCAATTTATT
The DNA here is from genome assembly GCA_902687465.1 of Secale cereale. Taxonomy (NCBI): domain Eukaryota; kingdom Viridiplantae; phylum Streptophyta; class Magnoliopsida; order Poales; family Poaceae; genus Secale; species Secale cereale. The sequence continues at coordinate 677,694,443 of LR738710.1, read as the reverse complement.
ATTGCCTCTAGGGCATATTTCCAACAGCTGTTGGGGAACGTCGCATGGGAAACAAAAATTTTCCTACGTTCACCAAGATCAATCTAGGAGATGCATCTACGAGGGGAGAGTTGGATCCACATACCCTTGTAGATCGCTAAGCGGAAGCGTTCAAGAACGCGGTTGATGGAGTCGTACTCGCCGCGATTCAGATCGCCGAAGATCCTAGCACCGAACGGACGGTGCCTCCGCGTTCTTCACACGTGCAGCCCGGTGACGTCTCCCACGCCTTGATCCAGCAAGGAGAGAGGGAGAGGTTGGGGAAGACTCCATCCAACAGCAGCACAACGGCGTGGTGGTGGTGGAGGAGCGCGGGACTCCAGCAGGGCTTCGCCAAGCGCTGCGGGAGACGAGGAGGGAGAGAGGTAGGGCTGCGCCAATCGACCGAGGTCAAAACTTGTTCTGGGCAGCCCTAAACTTCACATATATATAGGGGGGAGGTAGGGGCTGCGCCCCCATCTAGGGTTTCCTCCCTAGGGGTGGCGGCAGCCCCCCAGAACCCATCTAGGGTGCGGCCAAGGGGGGGAGAGAGAGGGGGCGCCCTAGGGTGGGCCTTAAGGCCCATCTGGACCTAGGGTTTGCCCCCCTCCACACTCCATGCGCCTAGGGACTTGGTGGGGGGGCGCACCAGCCCCCTTGGGGCTGGTCCCCTCCCACACTTAGCCCACGCAGCCACCTGGGGCTGGTGGCCCCACCTGGTGGACCCCCGGGACCCTCCCGGTGGTCCCGGTACATTACCGATATCGCCCGAAACTTTTCCGGTGACCAAAACAGGACTTCCCATATATGAATCTTTACCTCCGGACCATTCCGGAACTCCTCGTGACATCCGGGATCTCATCCGGGACTCCGAACAACATTCGGTAACCGCGTACATACTTTCCCTATAACCCTAGCGTCATCGAACCTTAAGTGTGTAGACCCTACGGGTTCGGGAACCATGTAGACATGACCGAGACAACTCTCCGGCCAATAACCAACAGCGGGATCTGGATACCCATGTTGGCTCCCACATGTTCCACGATGATCTCATCGGATGAACCACGATGTCAAGGATTCAATCAATCCCGTATACGATTCCCTTTGTCTATCGGTATAGCACTTGCCCGAGATTCGATCGTCGGTATACCGATACCTTGCTCAATCTCGTTACCGGTAAGTCTCTTTACTCGTTCCGTAACACATCATCCCGTGATCAACTCCTTGATCACATATTGTGCACATTATGATGATGTCCTACCGAGTGGGCCCAGAGATACCTCTCCGTCATACGGAGTGACAAATCCCAGTCTCGATTCGTGCCAACCCGACAGACACTTTCGGAGATACCTGTAGTGCACCTTTATAGCCACCCAGTTACGTTGTGACGTTTGGTACACCCAAAGCATTCCTACGGTATCTGGGAGTTGCACAATCTCATGGTCTAAGGAAAAGATACTTGACATATAGAAAAGCTTTAGCATATGAACTACACGATCTGTGCTAGGCTTAGGATTGGGTCTTGTCCATCACATCATTCTCCTAATGATGTGATCCCGTTATCAACGACATCCAATGTCCATGGTCAGGAAACCGTAACCATCTATTGATCAACGAGCTAGTCATCTAGAGGCTTACTAGGGACATGGTGTTTGTCTATGTATCCACACATGTATCTGAGTTTCCTATCAATACAATTCTAGCATGGATAATAAACGATTATCGTGAACAAGGAAATATAATAATAACCAATTTATTATTGCCTCTAGGGCATATTTCCAACAAGATGCACATGGGAGATTGTCACGGGGAGGAGAAGGCCAAAGGAGCTGGAGGGAGGAAGAGACGACGAGCCCCGAGCCAAAACTACCACTTTGCTCTCGTGGGCGTTCGGCGGCGAGTGTTGGTGAGCGTTTGTGAGAGATTTTACTGTGAGGGAGAGAGGTCCAGGAGGACGGCGACGATATGGTAAATCTTGTGGACATGCTCGTGCTCGCTGAGATGCTGAGCAGAGGAGGGTCCCTAGCAAGAAGCCGTCCAGCTCACGTCCATGGTATGCCAAAGAGATGGTCACCGCGTGAGCTGGAGAGGAGAAAGTGCCAAAGGCTGTAAAACGTTGTCTAGTAGTAAGTTCATCCATGGTAAGTCTCCACTACGGTGGTAGCTCGGTTAAAGGTGCCGTGGTTAAAAGGTAACTAAGATCTGAAATTTACTGCATCAAACTTGGCAGAGCACTGCTGATTAACTGGAAATTGATTGGGAGAAAAGGAGTTGTCTGCGAGGTTTAGGGTAAGAAGGACTTTCATCCTGGTAACTTTGAGGTGATTTGGACCTGTGTTTAATAGAGTTGCTTCACAACTGCATAATTTGGTCCAGAAACAAGATGATGAAGTAGCACTCACTTAGAGTAACCACTAGAGCTGAAATTTGGCAACGCTTGGTCATTAGGACATATAGAGGTGCTGTAAAAATTACATGTCATTTGGACTTGCCAAAATGGTACTTCCTTCACAAACATCCCTTCTTTCCAGAAAATAAGAATAATTCCTGAGGTAAAATGGCTACATAAAATGTACCCACAATTTGTGGAGGTAGGTTATATGGGTAGGAGAAGTTCCTGGAAAATTGGCAGCCATAATGGAGCAAGATAAAATATACTTGCTTCACAAACTGAAATTTTGGACAGAATCTAATAATTGAAGATGAGCTCACATGGAGGCATTACATGAGCTCTAGTTTGGTGGAGGGCTATGATATGATTATATGAGGGATCATGCAAAATGTCAACTCATTTGGATATGCCTAGCTTGCACCTCCTTCACAAAGCTTCTTTCTGGATAGAAACTTTGGAAAATCATAATTCAATAATTACTAGGAAAATTATGTTCCATTTTGGCATGTGGCAATTATATGGACAGGAAAAGGTGTCCAAGGAGTTTGAGGTCAAATGGGAAAAGGAAAATAGCACCTGCTTCACTATGTGCCATTTAGGGCAGAATAGGAAAAGGAATATTGGAGGATTATTTTTGAACATGGCAATGAAAAGTTTTGCCATATTTGATGAATATATGACCCAAACAATTTATGAGAATTTATTTGGGAATTTTAGGAGTGATGGAAATATAGGTTGCTTCACAACCTAGGGCAGACAGGGTTATTCCTTTAATAAGAAAGGAATATTCCCTAGAAAAATAATATTGAGGTTGGGCCAAGATGGAAATGGCAAGGTTCAGGGATGGACATGAGGATGACAAGCCACTCTGGAAAGAAAGAAGAGGTCGTCTTCTTCAGTTTCCAGATCACATAGCCACGGAAAAAGAAAACTCACGCAAAAATCTCATAAAAACAAAAGAAAAAGAAACGGCCAAAAATCTGGCTCTGACAACTTTTCCCCCCTTAAAGAAATCTCGTCCTCCAGATTTGGTTGCTCAGGGAAAAAGTAGGAATATACTGACTTAAGGAAACCGTTTCCAACTCGGGTATCCTTTTTTCCTTTATTAATTGTTCCCACTAAACTTCATCTTACTATCTTTCTGGCTCGGGGTGGTTTGCTTTACTGTATGGATATGTTGACTGATCTTACCTCACATGTTCATGTCTGGCTCCAATTATTTTTATACCAGCTGACTCGACTGAGGGTGATCGATTATTAGGACTGAAATCTATGTCCGTCTCACAAGTCCAAGAGTGATCCCCGATTGATGTGTCATCCAGCACTGGTAACCTTTCATGAAATTGTGAACAAAATTTTCTTGGTGGACACCCAATCTTTTTCTCCTTGCATTGGGTTTCTCAACTAACTGTGGGTCCTCCAGGTTTAAAATAGTTAGGTAGCACATAACCGTTCTCCTGGCGGATCCTAACTTCTCGCAAGAGTTTCTGATTCATCTTGACTGGCTCCACGGTCTTCAGTGTCAGATGCGTACCAAATATTTGCCTGTCGTGGCCAGCATAAATAGGTACGGCCTTATGTGATAGTATCCACACAGTTGACTCACGGTGGAAGGTTTGGCCATATCTCTTAATTCTTTGTGTGACCATGGGTTCTGTCAGGGGGAATATTTTGACTGACGTGCCTTCATCATTATCTCCTGACCTGGTAACATTACTCCAATGGTAGGTTTATCGTCTCTCGAGTTTTGGGGGAAATGATCATCTGAACCCTTGTAAGAACTCGGAAGTAAACCAGTAGCCACCAGAATGGTCTTTACAACTCAGATCTAGCACATTACTAAAATAACTCAACCACTGCTCAAGACGGCCGAAAAGCAGCTCAGAGCATGAGACTGTGTTGATAAGAAGAAAGTGGGAGCTCCCTAAGATGGCCGAAAAGCAGCTCAAGGCATAGGGCCACTGTCACAAAAAATAAACTCAACAACTGTACGAGACGGCCGGAAAGCAGCTCATACTCATGACAAATTGTTGAATAGAGAGAAATAAAGTCGACATCCACCCTGAATGGCCAAAACAGCTCAGAACACAGGCGTGGTGCCGTTACCGGAGAAAAGTAGACAAGGGCTCATCAGGATCATATTCCAGGTTCACAGGCACTTGTACCAAGCTCACTGTTGTCGTCAAACTTGACAGTCCGTTGTCACACTTAGGTATATATATGGCTTCCTTCACATATATATGAGAATCTAATTCCTGAGGCAGACTTGTTTTCTGACAGATTCTTGCATATGACCAAACTTTTGCGGATCCAATTCTCGGAATGCACTGCCATATGCTGTCAATTCACCAGTTAATATTTTGCACAAATGCCATACTGAAGGAGATTGGATGGCTTATGTTGGAAACCATCGAGAGCATCTTATAGAGGAAGATTATGTACCGTGCTTCATAAGCTTCCCCCCTTAAAGAATTGCTAGGGAAAACTTGGTACCTTATGCCGGAAGCTTTTTCTTACTGAAGAAGACAGAGTACCTGGCACGGGAAGTCATCCATGTATCGTACGGAGGAAGATGGAGGAATATTGCATTGGAATCTTCTCTGGTAGCTTGCGAGGGAAGACAGGATTGATTTCAGCACAAACTTCTCACTGTGATATGCGGACCAATTACCACATATATATCTCCTTAATATTTCTGCTGTTGATTACCTTTGACTGATAATATACTGTCGACCTTGCACACAATTTATCTTTTTGCTGATTTGATTATTACCGCTATGAAGTCTGCTTACTAAGGTAGACTTGATTATTTGCACTGTTGTGAGGAGTGCATGCTGATGCAAATTTGATTATTAGCATCCATATCAGGTATTATCCATTTTACTGCAGTCAGCTGAGAATTCCATTTTATTTATCTGAGCTTCCAAATATTTTAATTCCTTCATGATTCTTCGGGTCCGATGTCTGTTGACGAGCAACTTTAATAAGGGGAAAATAATGCCACACCGAAGGCCCAAAGAAAGAAGCAAAAGAAACGACTAAAATAAAAGCACATAAGCATACTAATAAAATCAAGCAACATCACATATTACTGCTACTCACAACAATAATATGCATGCATACCTAAGCACACAAATCTCACGAAAACTTCAGTATTGCGGTCTAATATCTTGTGGCGGAGTGCACGAAAGTGAACCCACGTGTGCAATGAGTTGGCGTAACCAAGGTTATACCAAGTGCGGGCTGAACACCGGTGGCAACTGGATATATACGGAGGCGAGGACGGACTTGGTGATCATGTAGCGAGAAACAAGGTCACGACCACATCATCATCAAGCGTACGGAAGGAGATCGTACACGTCCAAAGAATTGGATGAAAGGGTAAGATAGCGGTGGAAAACTAGGTTTGCTGGCATTGCCCTTTTTCTGACGACCATGATCAGTAAGGGTTGCCAAAGGGACGGGATGAAAGACATGGTTCACGATAGAAACAAGTCTATCACCGAAATAATATGGGTGTATGGCGGAAAGATATCGAAGCGATACCCGAGCATAACTCCTGCAAATCGTGTCTAGAACACTCGGTACCAGGGCATCGCTCTGCTGGGACAGAGGTGACGCCAAACACCGAAAAACAGGTATGCAAAGAGGGATGGTGCATGTAGTGGATTGAAACTGATACCACCTACACTCACAAGATAAACTGCTAACGATCAAATTATAATATATATGCTTGCCATGCGACAAACAAATGCAGCAATCAAATGCAACAAACCAACCAAACTCTATACTACCGCATTATAACGTTCGCGCGGTCTAGGGCGTCCTATAGCCAGACATGCTCTGATACCAATCCTGTAGCACCCCGGCTCAGAGAAACCGGAACGCCCCGTATTCCAGCCCAGAGATCGAGGAGAAGTCTTCTGGAATATGGCACTGCTTAGTATAGAACAAACCAGCCTTCTTTTATTACAATCTTCATGGGTACAAGGGGATTACATCGGCACGGTGACACTACGCCTGCCACAGTTGCTCTATACAAGCAGCAAAACAACACGATGCAGCGGAATGACATCTAGAAGCGGAACAATGACGACGGTGGTGAACTCCACTCCGCAGGGACTCTGCCTGGAACGCTTATCCTAGCTCGCGAACACAGGAACAACACCTAACAAGCAAGCAATCCAGGCACGACCTGCAAACTGGCATGACACGCCAGGTCAGTACATTGAATGTACTTGCGAGCTCACAATAACCAGAAGCATTCAAGACAAACAACAGCATGGCAATTACAGGTTAAGCAGGAATTATCATGAGATCATCAGGTTAACATAGCATGAACACCATGAACATGATACAGCTAGACAATATGAGCATGGCATGAACATATAAATCAGATGATACTAGCATGCAACATGATGACACTATATGCACCACTTATACTGCTCGGGTTACCTCGTAACCATCACATGCATCACTTACCAACCTCGGATATTATACGATCATCTCAGGATCAAATCAAGCTTGGTATAAACAATACCGTAGTAATCATCAAATGACCACAAGGAGCTTGATCTTTACCCACGATTCTCGCACAACATCACGAATATCCAACAACTTGTTATCCTCGATACTACGGTGATCATTCCGGCGATCACAACCATGACCAACACTTGACCTCAAACGGTGATCATTCCGGCGATCACAACCAACTCATCTCATCATCGAACCAGGGTTGTTACTATTAAGCACATTTTTATTATTACTGTTAACTCATAGTGTGACTGACATGAACTGGGCCCTTATCCGCGAGCACGGCTATCGATAGGTTAAACACACACTCTGCAGAGGTAGCGCACTGTACCCACACCACAGAACCCATGGCCTCGGACTCCCATTCGGGTGGACCAATGGCGTTCCGACAAAACCGTCCTACTACCATGACACTCTCCCGGCCACTCCGACTTACTCCCCACTGGGCTAGTCCTGGGTGGCCCCGTGTCTACCAAAGACACAACTACCACCGTCGTGGCCAAACATAAACTGTCCCAAACGGGGACATGAGCTCAAAACGAAAACAATGGGCGCATAAGGTTATGTCTGCTTACCGGGCCAGGGTACCGCACACCAATAAAATTCCCTCGTTGGAGGCACCAGCGAGAGGCATGACAATAGACCTAGTTAGGACCTTCCCATAAAGGTAAGTGTGGTTGCACTAATCAGCTAGATATGGTGGCACCATGACTCAACCAATAGTTGTTCAAGTTCGTTATTATCCAGTTAAACTTGAATGAAATAAGCTGAGTCATATTAAAATAACATGATGCAACTATAATGCATGAGCATGATACTAACATGAGCATGGATGTGCAACCATAATCAACGAGCATAACAACAACACTTAATCATTTATTCAAATGAGCATGGCATACTGACAAGCATGAATATTACGAGTACAATACTTTAGCAACATATCATGACCACTAGCATCGACAATAAATATCATGCAAGAACATATTAACAACGCTACCATGCTAGCATTTAACCAACTAGATGCAAAAGAACATGTATACCAATGATACTCGGAACAAACGACAGTCATGCACCGAAGACCATCACCAACATCAACATATATTACTACCAAGCATTGCATACGAAGAAATACTAGCAACTAGTACATGATAACCAGGTGCATAAAGACATAGCATGAAAGAGAACACAAGTTCATAAGCATCACCGAAACAACGATAATCGTATCAAAACAAGCAGCCATTTATTAAAGGTTCGAGTTGAAAACCATAGCTACTGCATGCAATCATGTAAGTGGGTATTGTGGCTTGCCTGGGGATGGAGAGTACTCCAGAAAGAAGTGCGGAAAACTCGCGGAAAGAATCGCCGGAAACAGTTCTCTCTCGGAGGGGGCTGTTTATGGGCAAGGGCAATGTGGTAATTTTCAGAATGTCAAAACATGGTGAAAATGATACCAACAGAACGGTCTCGACGAGACGAAGACGTGGGCTTTGGATTCACCTCAATGGGACTTGCGAGCAAAAATTTATAGCTCGACGAAGTTCAGGGACCAATCTGTAAAAAGATTCCTACAAACAGGCCCCTGAGCTGAAAAACAGAAAGCGCATTCAGAGGAATACGCCTTCAGAGCAGAGAAAACACATTCTTAGCCATAGTTGACTGAAAACATGCTTTCTCATAACGAAAACGTATTCCTGGAAGTACGTCTTCACTTAACTGACGTGGCAAGGCGGGGTCAGCATTGAGTGATTGGCATGTGGGGCCAAGAAGAGAGGCGAGTGCCCGCCTGGCCAGCTGGATGGGCTTCGTCCTCTTCCTCTCGCTCGCCCGAGGAGCAGAGGAAGGAGCGTGATGCCAGCGCTCGGCCCGGCGACACAGGCTACCTCCGGCGACGCTCCGGCCACCGGAGAGCTCGGGGCGACGAGGCGCATCTATCCGTGGTGGCGCAGTCCTCGGGAAGGGCGTGGTTGAGAGCAGCTTTGACCACGGCGGCTGGGCTCGTCGGATGGCGATGGGAATCGCGGACAGAGGCCACCGGGGACGGAGGCGGAGGCTTGGGGAGACTCGCAGGAGCACGGGGAAGACTATGGTGGTGGTGGGAGGGGTGGACGAGCTTGGTGCTGAGCAAATTTTGGAGGTCAGAGGCGGCGGCCATGGCGGCGATTGGAGGGCTCGAGAGCTCCTGGAGCTTAGGCGACCAGCTAGGGAGGGGCCTGGGAGAGAGGGGGAGCTACTGGAGCGCTCGGAGGGCTCGGGGGAGGCATTAAATAGGCAAAGGGGGAGTGTCGCGCTGGCGTCGCCATAGACGCGTGGCCGACACCGCGGACGCGTGTGCGCGTGCTCGAGCTCGTAGGCAGGCGACAAGAGAGGCACATGGGAGATTCTCACGGGAAGGAGAAGCCCAAAGGAGCCGTAGGGAGGAAGAGACGACGAGCCCCGAGCCAAAACTACCACTGTGCTCTCGTGGGCGTTCGGCGGCGAGCGTCGGTGAGCGTCAGTGAGGGGTTTTACTGAGAGGGAGAAAGGTCCAGGAGGACAGCGACGACACGGTAAATCTTGTGGACATGCTCGTGCTCGCTGAGACGCTGAGCAGAGGAGGGGACCTAGCAAGAAGCTATCCAGCTCGCGTCCATGGCATGCCAGAGAGATGGTCACCGCGTGAGTTGGGGAGGAGAAAGTGCCAAAGGCTGTAAAACATTGTCTAGTGGTAAGTTCATCCATGGTAAGTCTCCACTACGGTGGTAGCTCGGTTAATGGTGCCGTGGTTAAAAGGTAACTAAGCTCTGAAGTTTACTGCATCAAACTTGGCAAAGCACTGCTGATTAATAGGAAACTGATTGGGAGAAAAGTAGTTGTCTGCGAGGTTTAGGGTAAGAAGGACTTTCATCCTGGTAACTTTGAGGTGATTTGGACTAGTGTTTAATAGAGTTGCTACACAACTGTATAATTTGGTCCAGAAACAAGATGATGAAGTAGCACTCACTTAGATAAACCACTAGAGCTGAAATTTGGCAAGGCTTGGTCATTAGGACATATAGAGATGCTGTAAAAGTTACATGTCATTTGGACTTGCCAAAATGGTACTTCCTTCACGAACATCCCTTCTGTCCGTAAAATAAGAATAATTCCTAGGGGAAAATGGCTACATAAAATGTGCTCACAATTTGTGGAGGTAGGTTATACGGGTAGGAGAAGTTCCTGGAAAATTGGCAGCCATAATGGAGCAAGATAAAATATACGTGCTTCACAAACTAAAATTTTGGACAGAATCAAAGAATTGAAGATGAGCTCACATGCAGGCATGACATGAGCTCTACTTTGGTGGAGGGCTATGATATGATGATATGAGGGATCATGCAAAATGGCAACTCAATTGTATATGCCTAGCTTGCACCTCATTCACAAAGCTTCTTTCTGGATAGAAACTTTGGAAAATCATAATTAAATAATTACTAGGCAAATGAGGTTGCATTTTGGCATGTGGCAATTATATGGACAGGAAAAGGTGTCCAAGGAGTTTGAGGTCAATTGGGAAAAGGAAAATAGCACTTGATTCACAATGTGCCATTCAGGGCAGAATATGAAATGGAATATTGGAGGATTATTTTTGAACATGGCAATGAAAAGTTTTGCCATATTTGATGAAGATATGACCCAAACAATTTATGATAATTTATTTGGTAATTTTAGGAGTGTTGGAAATATAGGTTGCTTCACAACCTAGGGCAGACATGGTTATTCCTTTAATAGAAAAAGGAATATTCCCTAGAAAAATAATTTTGAGGTTGGGCCAAGATGGAAATGGCATGGTCCAGGCATAGACATGAGGATGACAAGCCACTCTGGAAAGAAAGAAGAGGTCATCTTCTTCAGTTTCCAGACCACATAGCCATAGAAAAAGAAAACTCGGGCAAAAATCTCACAAAAACCAAAGAAAAAGAAAGGGCCAAAAATCAGGCTGTGACAGAATGGGACCACATGTCAACGAAACATGGTGTATAATTTCTCGTGCAAAATGCGATCTGGCCGCGTTGGCCCGAGGTGCCGCATTAGTTATCGTTGAATAATACAAAATATTATGAGTGAAGACGCTCCACCCCGAGGTTTGTAGCTCCTTCTTGGTCGTCGAGAATCTATGTTCTTCCACTCTTTCGTTTAAGACATGAGCTTTGTTCATCCTGTTGCCGGCACGCGGGACATCTATATGCCTCCATTTTACAAAATCATAATATATGCCTCCATGACACGCAGGACATCTAGCATCAAGGTGGCGTGTCATGCAAGAAAATGGAGATATACAGTGCGTAAGTGAGTCATGCACTTCGATGGCACCTAGTACTACACAATATTTTTTCTCCTCGATGGCACGTGAATAGTGCACATACTCAATGACAGAGAACGGGATGGTAGCCACGGACATGGTCGGCCCTTTTTGAAGAGAGTACTAATAAATACGTAACTTTGATGTGTCCCGTCAACTCGCAGAACGACAAGAAGCTTGCTTACTATGCCTTCTCCCTCGCCAACGCGTGCGCGGTGGCTTGCAGCACGAGGATAAACTTTTGCTTACAAGCGGTGGACGTGCAGCAGTTCATTTGGTGTCAGATTGCTAGAAGTAGTACCATCATTATTGTTCGACTTCCGGAAGAGGAGAAGAGCCAAGCGCAAGGTCACCTACTAACATATAGTACTACTATAGCCAAAGCTGGTCCACCTTTTTAGAGCATGGTTAATTAATATAGGTGGCTCTTGCAGCGGCACATCATTTAGAGAAAGTACTCTCTTCGTAGGATCAAAGGAAGTGAAACAAAAGTTGGAGTGGATGCTAGTTTGTCAATTAAAACATGATTACATAGGGAAAAAATCCTATAGCATTCTATCCTATGAATCAAACAACCAATGTAGGAAAATTATGAGGGGGGTCTCTCCAACAGTGTTCCTCGGCTCGCACCTAGCATCATGGTGGTCGAACTTGGAGTCATTCATCTGGTACACGGGACCACATGTCAACGAAACATAGTGTGTAATTTCTCGTGCAAAATGCGATCTGGCCGCGTTGGCCCGAGGTGCCGCATTAGTTATCGACCTTTGTTTTTTAATGGCGTGCCGTTCAGTTTTGAAGCGCGACTAACTGGTACTGTTTGCAGAGAAAATATAAACTACTCTACCACTACTCCACCTCTAGTACTAGTAGTATAAAAAAGATATATAGGCTGGAGCTTCAGAGCTTTCTTGCTAAGGGCTGCCCAATTGCTTCTCACACTATCTCCCTCTCTCCAAATCAAAAAAAGACGGCCTCTCTCTCCCTCCTCACCGGTGGTCACAGATCCGCCGGGGAAGAAAAGGACATGCAGCGTTGATGCACTCGTCGTCTGCGAGCGAGGTCACGCACTGACGACAAGGCCGTCCTCTCAGACCTAGCGCCCGCGCGGGATGGCCTCCGTCCCCAAGCTCGCTGCCGTAGTGCGTGCGTAGGACGACGACCACGAGCAAAGCCATTTCCCCGCCGACCCTCAGGTATGCTACCTCCTTTCGAACCATACCCTTGTTCTATTGCCCCATCTGCCACGTCGCTGCATGTGGATCTTTTTCCACTTCACCATCTTCCCAATTTGCTATCCTATGCTGTGCTGGTCACGCAGACGAAAACCTTAATTTGCACTATTAAAGCAAACCCTACTTCATGCAGACTAATCCATGTCTGGGTTGAATAAGGAAAGGAAGGGAGACTGTACTGGCCAAGTGAGTAGGCATCAAACCCGCATCTAGGTTGAAAAGGGGAAAGTCAGTAGCTAAGGAATGAGTCTCGTGTCTCTTGGTTGAAGAAGGGTAGAAAGGCATGACAACGCAATAGAGAATGACCAGGTCGATCGGTTTGTTGTCCTCACATAGGAAAAAGGTGGCTGAACATAACAAAAATGGGACGTAATCCACATATGCTGCCTGGATATTTGTTGCTCTGGGCAACCATACCTCCCTCACCACTCTATGCGTCCGTGGAGGTACCTTGTACTGGTGCGCCCACTGTCCGAATGGGTCTCCCATGCTCTTATTGCCACTTTTTTGCTCTTAGTATAACACCAGCGGTAAAGTCAACCAATGCTACTGCTAAAGTGATGCCACATTTAACTAATGCCGCGCTCAGTCTAATGCCACCGATAAATTGAAGCAATGTCATTTAATGTCTCTGGATTATTTCAGGGTTAGCTGTTGATTGCGGATGTATTAATGATTTTTCAGCTAAGGCATTCTAATGTTGTTGCACAACCAGTATACCAACGATGAAACTTGTTACTACCTTCAGATTTTTGCACTGTTAATGCTTATAGATTACATACCTCACATTCATGAGATAAGTCAATTTTTTTGTACAGTGTAACCTAAATGCCAAGGCGTTGATGTCATTTTATTTTGGTTAAGGTGCACAAAAATTTATGCAGACAAGAGGAAAGGTCAAGAGTGGGCACCTCCTCCTTTGGCAATTGTATTCATTCGTTCAATCAAGTTTTTATGTTTGATCGATTATCAAGATTGTGATAGCAATTTTCAGGTCCTCTCGAGTTCGAAATGATATATACCTTCAAGGTACATGGTTTGCAAAAAAATTATACTATCATTAGTTCATAATGCTAGTTACCTTCAGACTTTTGTATTTGGTTTAATGTTGTTGCCAGCTAGTATACCAATGCTGAAAATTGTTACCTTTACATTTTGTATTGTTAATGCTTATAGAAATCTTCAAGTGCTAGCTTATGGAGACCAGTTCAGTAAAACCATTATACTCTACCCCGTAATAAAAAAATTACTCCACTATTCCACTAGCCAGTGGATTAGTGTATATTTGTACGATTAGAATGGTATTGCATTAGCGTATCGACATATATAAGGTGTGGCAAGCTTTCCCAAAGCAACAAGTTTCAGCATTGGTATACTAGCTGTGCAACAAGTTTTAGCATTCGTACAAAGGGTGTAGAGTTCACTCAAATACTGCTAGTAAAGCTAGCCGCACCTTTGTTAAGATTGGGATAGCAAATTTTCATGTTCACCCGAGTTCGAAATTGTTAAAATAAATCCGAGGCTATCGTTGATCTACCGAGGACCAAGCAATCTCACGAGCACGGCACCGAGATTTGTTAACGAGGTTCACCGATATGGCTACATCCCCGGGGCATGACTACGGGCGCTCCTCCCCATGACACCGCTACAATACCGCACCTCGGCCGCCCGGGCGCCGGCACACGCCGACGGCTCCCCCGTGTGCCCGTGCTATTATGTTGGCATAGGTTACATCGTGTGTCTATCCTCGCTATATAAGAGAGGTCTAGGATACAAGTGTCCTACTAGGACACGACTCCATATCCTATCTTAACACAATACTACTCAGAGTCCAACTGTAACCTACCTTGTGCACTAATATTCGACACAACTCTAACAAACTCCACCTTGGTGAATATTCTCCACCACCTTGGATTCATCCATGCGTCAAACCTCCATGTACATTGGACTTGAGAGACGCCATGAGCACCGCTGCTACTTCCAGACTCCATGTGACTCCACCTGCAACTATTGTCCCTTCTCGTCTTCTTTACAGTCAACAGTCGAGCAAAATTAAGTTCCTCATTACTCTACCTTGTGCTCCCAACTTCTGGATTATCCGCTCAATGCCTTCACACACAGATCATTGACCTGCATGAAGGGAACAACTCACATATTGGACACGACATATAAGAGTTACCTGGACTCAACATCAATGCTCTTTCTTGACCGTTTGTCTGAAACTTGAAGGAATTTCACCGTTGCCCTGTGTCACCCTGAGTCAAATTCGTAGTTGTCTCACCTTTTCTCGGATAGTCTCTGACATGTCCCACAGCTATAGCACTCCACCTCCTTCTGTCTTGTCATCCGCACTTTGTCATGTGCACTGAGCACCACAGAATATACAGCCATGTACTCTCTCTGTTTTGACAATTTCAGACTTTCCGCCACTTTCTCAGATTCTCCACGGTCAACTCCTGTCCATCAACTAGCACCGATACACCCAGTCACCAACTTGAATCTGATACTCGTCAACACTGCTTCAGCACCCTCTGCACAATTTTCGGACCACCAGTGCCTTGGCCTGTCACTGTGTCCCGTGCTTACCACACGCCTCGTCGCTATCATCGCGTCGAGCCTCTGCTGTCCTAGTCGAGTCTTCCAGATAGCTAGCCCGCACTGCCTCAACCCCCACTGCAGAGAACCATCGATCATCACCGACCGATGCAGAGTATCACGTCTCCATCAGACCACTGGTACCCTATCCGATCCACGTGTCTCTCGCTATCCCGCTGAAATAGGCTTCGATTCTCCGATATCTTACGTCGTAGCCCCTCCATTAGCACAGAGTGAAATCTTCCGTTATAATCCAGCTCCACCTTCAACATGACTCCATGTAGCTACGCCTTGATACCCCACGACTTGTCGACTTCAAGCTCTCTCATGTGTGCACCATCTTGAATCAACCCTGCGCCATAGTCTGTCGAAGCCGCACAAGCCCTCATGCCTGCACCACGTGTTTCCACGCCCCAGAAGTTGGCCACCATCACCATCACGCTCATATGTCGTCGTCGCTGAAATCACCGCCATCTTCTGCTTTGACCAACATCCACGTCGATCCATCAGACAATCTAGTCCGAGCCTAGCCGTGTATGTCCCACTGCAATCATGCTCCACCTTGCGCTGTGTCCGCTCCGCACATCCGTGCATTGCATAACGCCCTTTGTATACATGATCCTACCACGACACACTCCAGACTCCTACGAGCCTTATACACATATCGTCATCCTCGTCACATACTCTCTGAACCCCTTAGCAATCTTGACAAAAAAAATCTAATTCCTTAATCCATTGCTAGCACTTGTCCGTGTACTCCTAGCAGCCAAGACAAGCTATTTCATCTTCCAACTGCTCCTGGACACCAAGCGTGTTCGTTTGCATGTGACGCCAGGCACTCAAGCCTTTCCTTTTTTTTTCTTATTAAACAAATCTCAATAGATCTTGTATTGCACCGCACGAACATGTACGCCTTCGCATCAGCAGCACTTCTGACCTTAGCACACGCACAACCAAAACTTGGCTAGCACCTGCTACATGGGCCACGCCTAGCTGCCTTCGTTGGGCCGCTCCAGCCCCCCGTGGGCCTTGGGGCCACTAGTCATCGAGTCATACGGCTGTCGCCTAACGCAATCAACCGATCGAACGAATCGATCTGTAAGCCGCCGTCGCCATAGGTGATGCTGCTCCATCGCGACCCTGGGCCTTAGCTGCGCCTCTCTATCCGATCTAGCTGGACTCCCATAGTTGTACATGCACGCGCAGGCACCACAATACACCCTCGTCGATACAAATCTGCTGGAGCGCCACGTGCACGATCGCGCCGCTCATTACCGATCAAACCAGTCGCTATTCACCGCCACTTTCGATCTGTTAGACAGACGTCGAACAACTTCGGATCTCCACCTCGAGCCGAAGCTCCCCACACGTGCGCTCAACTGACGTTTCTGATTGCTTCCCACCTGATGATCTCCGATTGTTGCTGAGGTCCTCCTGAAATCGTGTGAACCCACACGTTCACCATGACCATCCGCCGGTCTTCGTCGTTTCCTCTAGATCAACGATCCGCAGCCTTCTCGTAACCTTGCTCTGATACCAGTTGTTAGAATAAATTCGAGGCTACCGTTGATCTACCGAGGACCAAGCAATCACACGAGCACGGCACCGAGATTTGTTAACGAGGTTCACCGACATGGCTACCAGCCCGGGGCATGACTACGGGCGCTCCTCCCCATGACACTGCTACAATACTGCACCCCGGCTGCCCGGGCGCCGGCACACGCCGCCGGCTCCCCCGCGTGCCCGTGCTATTATGTTGGCATAGGATACATTGTGTGTCTACCCTCGCTATATAAGAGAGGTCTAGGATACAAGTGTCCTACTAGGACACGGCTCCATATCCTATCTTAACACAATACTACTCAGAGTCCAACTGTAACCTACCTTGTATACTAATATTCGACACAACTCTAACATAAATGATATTTACCTTGAAGGTAAATGGTTTGCAATTTTTTAATACTGTCATTAGTTAATAATGCTAGTTACCTTCAGACTTTTGTATTTGGTTTAATGCTCTTGCACAACTAGTATACCAATGCTGAAACTTGTTACCTTTACATTTTGTATTGTTAATTCTTATAGAAATCTTCCAGTGCTAGAGCTTATGGAAATCTTCCAGTGCTAGAGCTTATCGAAACCTTTTCCCATTAAGAAATTGGAATGCTTATATCTGCGAGTCTATGCTTCAACTAGTGTCACTTTTGTAGTAATCACACTTTCAATATCTATGCAAACAGGGATGCTCGATTTTACTGGAACTGCACAAAAAGTCCAACTGGTTCAACATTAGGAGCATGTTTTCTTCCAAACCTTTATATCCAATTGGTGGCACTATGAGCTGTTCATTAAGAAGGTACATGGTTTGCTACTATCTTGCTACTCTTTTCTGTACTGTCATTAGATAGTAATACTAGTGGGTTGCATGTGAATTTATTGGCAGGGTGGACCTACATTGGAGGTGTAGGACAACATTTAATGATTGGATGCTCAATTTCGGTTGTATCGATTTCACCTCTTCCATCACTGCGAACATGGATATCCTTGGTCTGATGAAGAATAGGCGCTATATTTCTGCTCTGGACAAGCAAATTAATTCAGTATGAAATTGTCCAGGGAAAAACATGACTGTATCAAATTGTCCAGTGCAAAACATGACAGATGCTAAGCGAAAGAGACATGTTTAAACCGAAAATACAAGGTGGGGTATATGTTTACTAGCTACTTGATATTTGTGCAGACATAGATGTCTGGCCATTGCTATTTGGCAAAAACACAAAGTGACCGCAATTTTGGTTGAACCGCACAAGACAATAGTATAGTCACTTCATGCAGTGCCATTTGAAAATAGACACAGAAAGATTGGATAGTTACTTCATGGACTGCAGAAAAGTAGTACTGTGCTATTTATTGGCCAACACTAGGTGCTTCATTGCTTTGGTATGATTATACAATGGGCATCATTTTGCCTAAGTAAAAGTTTTTATTCCGAAAATAGTCTCGTCGTGTGATCGATAGAAGACCAAATCATATTGCAGTGGATGTTCCTCCATCATGTGTGGTTCATTCTGATGGTTCCAGCTGTTGGTGAAACCACTTACGTTAGCAAGTAAAATTGTAGACTTCATAAACAAATTTTTCTTTCAGTCTGTACTAAATGTTGGACAAGAGAAGCATCCATGTTAGTAGGAAGAACATATGTTTTTTTCTAGAACTTTGCTTTTGGAGCTACATATTTGTATATGATATGTGAATCATTGAGATGCATTAACAGTTCCTTATATCTGTTCGCTCAGTGTTTACAAGTTACTTAACGATCACTAGCTAGACTACTAATGCGCTCCTGGCAGTTTTAGTTGCGACGCAAGATCCGAAGTGGCAGTTTTTTTGAATAAAAATGCCTTCCTCTGAAGAAACTGACAAGCTGTTCTGAAGAAAATGCCATGCAAATATGAAGAAACTGCCAGCAACAATGTTCGCAAATGCCTTATCTCCCAGCGAATGTTCATCAGTTAATGCGATCGTACACGTACACCATCCGACCTACTTGATCCTACACGGATAAATAGCGGATCACGCACGTACTACCTCCTTTCCGGTTTGCAGGCCTCAATTCAAATAACGACCTACTCAATCGTACACAAATAAATAGCGCATCACGCACGTACTACCTCCTTTTCGGTTTGGAGGACTTAATTCAAAAATCTTACCAACCAAGGTAGATGATGAGTGGTGGAATGATTTTTGACAAGGAGGGAGTACCTCATCTGGATGATTCGAGTTCGCAAATGCCTTATCTCCCAGCTAAATGCCTTATCTCCCAGCTAAAGTTCATCAACTAATGCCCTCGACTGCGACTCGTTGCATGCTGCTCCGCGTACTGGCTGTGAGCGATTTTGAGTGCCTGCATGCAGCCGGCCGTAATTATGGCAACTAACTGATGCGAAAAAGATGTGCTTTAATTGTTGCGGGCCTTTTAAATCCGTGGAATTATTATTGACAAGGAGGGCGATGATTCGAGTGCACTCGTTTGACCGTCATGCCGGCGTGCGACCCAGCACGACGGGACGGGACAACACAGTCAGAATTTCCATTTCTCTAGTTTTCCACGGCAAGCTGGCGCGCTAAGCCATGCCTACTTAATTATGCATTGAATTCCGATGACCATCACGCTACCTTTTGCCTATAAGTACTGTTTCCCGTCCTTCTATGGTGGCATCGTGACCCAACTCGCCCTATCCTCATAAGCCCCCACCGGCCCGACGTCGCTTGCCACTTATCCTCACTCTCGCCACGTCCGCCATGCCCCCGCCCATCCGCGATGGGAGAGGCCGGAGGCGGTCACCGCTGGAACTAGTGTTTGGTTTTTCACCGGAAGGCAGACGAAGGGAGGAGGCATTCTATCGGTCTTTAGATGGCAATGCGGAGATCAAGGACTTGTTGGAGCGCGCCCTTCTGGCGGAGGAGTAGGAGTGGTTGGAGCGCGACCGCTTGGCGGAGGAGCAGCGTATCGCCGATTTGCGCCGACAGCGGGACATGGACCAGCAGCGCACCGACGCTCTAAGTCGCGAGAGGAGCATCCGCAACTGGGCAGACTACGTGGAGGCCGGCGCCCAGCAAATAGCCCTGGAGGCTGTCGGGCACGCACGCATTCGCGACGCCGATTTTTACTACCAGCTCGTCAAGTGGGTTTCTCGCTTAGAAGCCGAAGCTTCGCTGGACCATGCCAGCATTGAAAGGGCCAACGCGCCCTATCGCACCTCTGGGAGTCCGAGGCGAGGCGGAGGACGCCGGAGCTGGCATTTAGCGTGTACAACAGATGGCGGCCGGCATCGTCTAGTTAGCTAAGAGTAAGTTAGTACTTGTACGCTTTTAGAGAATTAGTGGGAGTTGATAGTTGGCTATGATGGTTGTCAACGTGGAAGTTCAGTACTCTATATGTGGATCAGTTCTATTACTTTGCTCTGAATGTTGAATTTCCGTTTGAACGTATGGAATGGGCTGTCATTTTTTTAAAATGGGTTGTATTTGTCCTCCACGGGTTTAGAGGCTGACTTGTGGGCCTACCAAGTTGATGCGTACACAATCAGGAGATGATTGTATGTGGAGAGGATGACAGCAGGGACCCACCAAGGTCATGGCAGTACGCAAGCAAGTGCCTCCTTATTTCAAGCCAATAAAAAATGGCTCCTCCTAATGGATTTCTGACATCTGGGTCGCATGCCTTTGTCAACCTAGTCAATAAACGAGAGAATTGCACAACGAGCGGCTGACACCAGGGACCCAGCAGCTCGCCCCGTTATTTTTGTTTTGGGTTAATTTGATAAATGCCACTCCAAATCTGGTGTTTCTGAGAAAGACCACTGCAATTTCCAAACTTTGACAAATGCCATTTCATGACATTTCTAATGGCATTTTTCGAAGTCTGGAGTGGCGTTTTTCAAAGTTTGCAAATTGCAGTGGCGTTTTCCAAAGTTTGCAAAAATTGTAGTGTCATTTTTCAAAGTTTGGAAATTGCAGTGGCATCTTTATGAATCGCCATAATTGGAGTGGCATTTATCTAATTTGTTTTTGAGACGGAAGCAGGGTGTCAACTGGGCTGTGCGGGGCACTCCGGCCTGTCTAGACAACCTTCTCTTTTATGTTTACCACAGACCAGCCCAGTAGTTTTTTTCTTTCTGAAAATGGCTAGCCCAGTTTTTTTTGTGATTTGGCAAGTAAGTCGCTTTGTCAGGCCTGTTGGACTACAAATCTTTTAAGACGAGGAGAGGTTCATTCGGTTGGACGAGAAAATGGCCTATCAGTAATGAGAAATGGGCTGTACATTTTTAAAACACATCAAACCGACAATTAGTTTCAAATTTAAATTTTTCATTTCGAGATTTTAAATTGCATTAATTTTTATGCATGGACAATTTGTTGGATTTTATATTGATATACATTTATTTTGAAAATCAGTTTCAATGTGACTCGAAATTTTGGGATTAAAAACAGTTCGGGCCGCACTGAAATATGCAAAATTTCGTATAATTTTTTAACCGTGGCCACAATATGGGCTGTAATGCTAACAAAAAGAATATGGGCTCCAAAAAAAACTTTAAGAATTAGCAAATGGGCTGTAAATTATTAGAAATAATGGTAGATGGGATGTATGCTATTTTCCACAGATTTGAGGCTTTCCTAAAAAAATGTTGACGCACAAGTAGTGACTGTTGGATGTCCATCCAACGGCCGTCATGCTTCTTCAATCTCTGCTCTTCCTGCTCAAACAAGCGCCGGCGGGACTGCCTGCTCTCTCCTCCCCGCGGCCGGCTGTGCTGCTGCGCAGGCCTCACCGCCCCACCGTACTCCCATCGCTGGCCTAGCCATCACTCTACTCACCCACACCTGCTGTTATTCTCCGGCGACAGCAGACGAACCAGTAAACCCTCGTACAGTCGTACTCCCCTCCGCGTAGGAAGCAACTGCCGAGTCTTCCCTGCCTCCATGTCGTTCCCTTCCTAGGCCTCGTCGTCGTCCACCGCCTTGGTGCTCTCGGCGCGGCCTGGTCAACGACCGACATGCATCTGAAGTGGACTGTCCGTGGAGAGGCTGACGGCTGGGTCCACGGCCGCACGCAAGGAAATGCCTCCTCATTACACGCAAAATAATGATTCCTCCACCTGACAACTGGGATCCACCGATAGGACCTCTGTATTTCGCGAAAAACGTTACCGCCACTGACAACTCGGACCCACCAGCTATATCTTCGCACGCAAGGAAGTGCGTCCTTATTATGCACAAAAAATGAATACTCCCCCTGCTAGCTGGGACCCAGTATAGTGGCAGGCTGACTTGTGGGCCCAGTAAGTTGACGGGGATGGAGGGCTTTGTCAACTTAGTCAATATGCACGATTCTAGCTCCAGTGACCATACGATGTCCATCCAATAGCCGTACGTAGTGCTTCTTCAAACTCTGCTGTTCTTGCTCCAGCCACCCAAACCAGCGGCGGTCGTGCCTCGTGCTCCTGCCTCCCGTGGCCGGCTGCGATGCGGCAGAGGCCTCAGCGCCCCCTACTACTCCCACCGTTGGCCAGGCCATCCCTCTACTCATCCACACCCCTTGTTATTCTGCGGCGACGGAAGCCTCACACCGCAGCGAACCAGTGAACCCTCATACTCCTCTACGCGTGGGCATCCACTGCCGCGTCTTCCCCGGCTCCACGTCATCCCCTTCCTAGGCCTCGCCATCGTCCACCGCCTTGGTGCTCTCGGGGCGACGTGGTCAACGTGGTCAAGGAACGACTTCCACGGAAGAGTACTGTACGTGGAGAGGCTAACAGCTGGGTCCACGGCAGCCGCAAGGAAGTGCCTCCTTATTACGCGGAAAATAATTATTCCTGCACCTGACAGCAGGGACCCACCGGATGGGCCACCGTATTTGGCGAAAAAACGTTTCCCCCTGACTGCTGAGACCCACCTGACGGGCCACCGTATTTTGCAAGAAAAAAAACATTCCCCCTGCTGTCGGCTCAAACCCACCGGAAGTGCCGCCTTATTACGCACAAAAAAACGAATACTCCCCCTGCTAGTTGGGACCCACCTTGGTGGGTGGCTGACTTGTGGGCCTACTAAGTTGACGGGGACGGAGTGCTTTTTCAACTTAGTCAATGAATGATTCTAGCTCCAGTGATCGTACGATGTCCATCCAACGGCCGTAGTGCTTCTTCAACCTCTGATCTTGTTGCTCCAGTCGCCCAAAGCAGCGCCGGTCGTGCCGCATGCTCCTGCCTCCCGTGGCTGGCTCCTGCCTCCAGGCCCTGCGGCGACTACAGCCTCACACAACAGCCGAACCAGTGAAACCTCGTACTCCTCTCCTTGCGGGCTTCCACTGCCGCATCTTCCCCGGCTCCGCGTTGTCCCCTTCCTAGGCCTCGCCGTCGTCCACCGCCCCGGTGCTCTTGGCGCGGCGTGGTCAACATGGTCAAGGAACGACTTCCGTTGGAAGAGTACTGTACGTGGACAGGCTGACAGTTGGGTCCACGGCCACAGCAAGGAAGTGCCTCCTTATTATGTGCAAAATAATTATTCATCTACCTGACAGCGGGGACCCACCGGACGTGCCACCGTATTTCTCGAAAAAAAATGTTTCCCCCTGACTGCTGGGACCCACCAGCTACATCTTTGCATGCAAGGAAGTGTGTCCGTGCAAAAAAAATGATTCGCCCCTGGACTGCTGGGACCCACCAGCTACATTTTCGCACGCAAGGAAGTGCGTGACAGTCGGGACCCACCTAGTCGAAGTGTACGTAGCATTGTCATTCTGGTCGCGAACATGTACGTACATACAGGTCGATGTAGAGGCGTGCACATGTCATAGTAGAGGCGCGCACGTAGCATGTACACGTGTGTACAGCAGCCAGTGTGCAAGAAAGAAAATACGGCACGTACATACATACGGGCAGGGTCACGAATGCCTACTCGCGCATACGTACTGCTAGGGCTCGTGTACATGGCTGGGTGGGAACGGAGAAACATCGTTGTCGTCGTGTTCATGGGGAGGCAACGGAATGCGTCGTGTTCATCAGGAGGCAACGTAACGCGTGGGAGCCAACCGGCTTGGACGGAACAACCGATGGAAACGAGACCTGGCGTACCGCAGATCGGAGGAAACGACCTTGTGTTCGACTGGCCACGGTCGAAACGGGATCCTGTTCATCGGGAGGGGTCTCGCGTACCACAAAACGGAGGAAACAGACCTCCTACGATCGAAACGGGGGTCCTGTTGATCGGGAGGGGTGTGGTTGTCAAGCCCAAGATGCGATTCTATCCCGATCACATGACACTTACGTGATTGGGGCACAACCGCATTTCGGGCGCTTAGCAAGATGGATATCATTACATCGTACCATTACATACATACATGGGGGATACAACAATACATACAAGTCACATGAATACATCAACATCAATACAAGGCATCCGACTATGGATGCAAACATGAAAAGCACAACGACATCCATCTGCTATCCCAGGCTACCGACCCGGAACCTAACCCAAGACTGAAGAAGAAGAAGAAGAAAGAACTCCAACACAACGATCAACGCTCACACGTCAAGTCACCGGAAACCTGCACCTACAACTGTTGTTGTAGTATCTGTGAGCCACGAGGACACAGCAATCCCATAACCATGGGTAACAAGGCTGTCAAAGCTTAAAGGGAATGGAGAGGTCAAGTGGTGAGGTTGCAGCAGTGACTAAACAATATATATGGTGGCTAACTTACGAGTACAAGAATGAGATGAGCATCTACGCAAATGGTCGCAAACTAGTAATGATCGCTACAGATCCTGAACTACCTACGAGTCAAACATAACCCCACCGTGTTCTCTTCTCAAAGTGAAAAGAGACAGTCACGGTTACTCACGCAGTTGTGTGTTTTACTTCGAATCCTCTATCTAGTTTTCTACAACCGGACATTAACAAATTCCAATCTGCCACATAACCGCGGGCACGACTTTCGAAAGATCATAACCCTGCAGGCGTGTCCCAACTTAGCCCATCACAAGCTCTCACGATCAGCAGAAGTAATAATAATATTACCCCT
The DNA here is from genome assembly GCA_902687465.1 of Secale cereale. NCBI lineage: Eukaryota > Viridiplantae > Streptophyta > Magnoliopsida > Poales > Poaceae > Secale > Secale cereale. The sequence continues at coordinate 677,669,766 of LR738710.1, read as the reverse complement.
TATCTTAGGGAAGGCCCGATCAGACTCGGAATCCCGGTGCACAAGACACTTCGACAATGGTAAAACAAGTCCAGCAAGACCTCCCGGCGTGCCGACACCCTGATAGTAGCCGCACGTATCTCGTCTCAGGCCACGTCCGGATGGGTGATGCTACAGGTAAAACCAGCCATCGGGTTTCCCCAAGGTGGCCCTACAGGACCCCCGTTAGGGACCAACGCCATCAGCACTGGCCCCCCTGCTATGTAGAAAAGAATCCCCGAGGGCGCGACCCCCTATGAAAATTTAATTAATTAATTAAGTTGTTATTATGAGGCAAATTAAAACCAATGTTGGGCCTTGCTGGAGGAGTTTTATTCAAAGACGAACTGTCAAGGGGTCCCCATATACCCAACCGTGTAAGGAACGCAATATCAAGGAACATAACGCCGGTTTATCGGCTCCTAAGGTGGCATTAGTGGAACAAAACACCGAGCAAAAGGCCAAGCCTTCCACCCATGCGCAGTATGTAAGTGTGTTAATAGATTTAAGACATAGTGTGATATTCCAACAACAAGTTCCCACAAGGAACGATCTTCATCTTCACCTGCAACTAACAACGCTATAAGAGGGGCTGAGCAAGCGGGTAACATAGCCAAACAATGGTTTTGCTAGGAAGGTGTCAAAGGTTAGAGGTTTCATGGCAACAAGGAGAGGGGCTGACAATAAGATGGGTAGCGTGACATATAACGATAGCATCGAGACAACTAAGCAAAGGCAATGATAGTAAAGGTATCCAAGGTGATGGTCATCTTGCCTGAATTCCGCAAGGAAGAAGAACGGATCCATGAAGAAGACAAAGAAGAAGCCTTGAAGATGAACCACGTGTAGCCGAACGAATCCTAACGATCGCAACGAAAAAGAACTAGCGAGAAGAAGCACACAACAAAGTAAACACACAACACAAGAACATCACAAGAAGCTCAACCAAGTATCATGCAAGACAAGTCTATATATGATGCAATACATGGCAAGGTATGAAGCACTCAAAAACAATACAAGACAACAAGTTTAAATGAGGCCGGAATCAACACATAACAAATCCGATATGTCCTCATATGCATAATTTGAAATTAGTCCAGATCTGAACATACTTTAAGTTAAAGTGGTTAAACAGCAATTTAACATGCTCCATGATGATCTACACGAAATTATAGTCAAGTTCCATATAAAGTTTGTTTAATTCGGAGCTACGGCCTAGAAGATATGATCAAAACAAGAGAATCATGTCAACGGTGCAAGATGCACCCAAACGTCAAGCAAAGACACTCCAAACAAGTAAACAACATGATATTATGCTTCTACATGCAAAATCACACAAGTTTGATATAGGACACACTCGAAACGGAGCAACAGGCTAAAAGATACGAGCAAAACAAGTTACAATGCAAAGCTGAAGTTAACAGCCACATAGCAACTTTGGAGCAAGGTAAATATATGCTACATCACTCAAACATGATAACAAGAAGCATGGATGTGAAGTAGACATGTTACTTAACAAGCATGAACTTAGAACACACCAAAAGCTTGCTGGAACACACTTAACCAAGCATGGCAAGTTGCAATAAATTTATCCAGACTTAGCCAAAATCTGGGAAGGCAAAAACATCATCACGATGCTGCATTCGGAGGCACAAAACAACAAGCATATCATCTCTTCTAAGTATATAAAGAGCATGGACATTAGTAGACATACCATATATCAAACAACTCCATTGGAGCATCTCCATAGGAGGCATGGATCAATAACAACAAGTTTCACCAAATTGATCATCCTGATAAAAGTCTGACAGGTAAAATTTATAGCAACTTGAGAGCAAGAAATAAATAAGCTACAATAGGCCATATATGGAAACAAGGGCATGAATGGATAGACAATAACATGGACAACAAGACATGATCATTGGCCACTCCAAAGCAAGCATGGATTTGAGTGGGGCATCAAGCAAATATAGCATCAGGTTAAACAGATTCCAGACTTAGCAGTTTTTTCACTAATTATAAAACAGCAACATTGGCATGGCATGTTTACAAGCTTTTATAATTCACCTGAAGACATATCATGAACAATGGATTGCACCACAGCAAAGACCATATGATTGTGTTTCTAAAACATATAGACATGTGGCATGAAGACAAACACATCAATAGCAATGAGCAAGTCAAATCAGCATCTCCTAACAAGTTTCAGCACTTAACAGCCACATGCACTTTTGCAACAGAGATTAACATGGCAATATGGCACCTAACAGGAATGTACAGCAACCATCACGTAGAGCACTTCGCAATGAACATTTTGACATATCATATGCTCCATTTGGATAAACATGCACAAAGTTACAAGCATCACAAGTATGGAACAAAATTATAGTTAACAGCAGTTTTAAACTTATAGCACTCTTGCAACGATGATTAGGGCATCAAGATGAAGTCAAACAAGCATGGCACAAGGGAACAAAGTGTAGAGCATATCACCATGATCATTTTGACATATCATTCACTTAATTTGGACATACACACATCAAGTTACAGCCATGCAAACATGCAACATTTTTATGACAGAAAAGACTTAGCAGTTTCTGAATTAGGAAAAAAAACACAACGGGCGTAAGATACTATACGGTGCTCGGGCGGAGCATAGAGGGGCGGCTCACCTCGGGCTCGGCCCAGTAGGACGAAGAGGCAAGGCAGGCAGGCCGACGCGTTGCTGGGCCGGGAAAGCGTGAGCGGGCCGGCTGTCGAGGAGGGCCGGCGCGGGGGAATGGGGAGCTGGGCTGGCCCGGCTGCGGGGCGAGGACACCCCAGGCGACAGCTAGAACAGGACGAGGCCGACCCAAGAGGTGGCAGCACTGACCGTCGTCGTCCTCGAACGAGGAACACACGGCGGCGGTGGCTCGACTGGGTGGCCGAGGTCATGACGGCGGAGGACGAGGGCGCCGGCGAGGCACCCCGGCGGCGGGATCCGGAGGGGATCGGGCGGATCCACCACGGAACGCCGCGGATCTGGACGAGCGCGGGGTCAGGGCGGACACCGGCGGTGAGGTGGCGAGATCCATGGCGGCGGCGGTTCCTCTGGAGGCGGCAGAGGTGGGGCGCTCCGGCGGAGGTCCGACGAGGGAGCGGGAGGCTCGGGCGCTCGCGGCTGGCGTCGGCGGCGACTCGGGCCCGCGCGGGCCCACTCCGGGCTCCGCGGGCCGCGGCGGCGGGTATGTGGTCGCTGGTGACGTGGCATCTCTAGATTGGCTGCGGGCGGTGGGGCCGATGACGTGTCGTGCTCGAATTGGCCGGGCGACGTGGCAGCGGGGATGGACATGTCCTGGCGGAGTGGACATGTCTGGCGCGTGGTGGGAGCGGGGCTTGGGTTGGATCTGCGAGACAAATACGAGGGAGACACCTATTTATAGTTAGAGGGAGCTAGGAGTGTCCAAATGACGAGCGGTTCACGGCCACGCGATCCTGATCGAACGGCGAAGAGCATGGCGGGGGTTAGAATGGGCTTGGGGGCTGTTGGAAGGGGTGTTGGGCCAAAAGAGAAAAGGTTTCTGGCGATGAACGCGGTTAACCGTTGGGCTATCAAACGAACTCCAAACGCGACAAAACTTGACCGGCAGTCTACCTATGCTATAATAAGACCACACGCCAAGTTTCAACCCATTCCCAGAACATTTTCCGGCCACTCATAAAATAGGTATTCGGAGGCGCGCGGGCGCGTGCAAGTGTGTCTGGGCTCAGAATGGACAACGGAAAGGACGAGGGGAACCCGAATGAAAGCAAGTTTTGAAAACATGCGGATGCAACACACATTATGACATGGCAAGATGCAACACCCAAGCAGATGACATGGCAACGGCGACAAATAGCTGACTGACACCTGGCGCACCGGTCTCGGGGTGTCACAACACTCCCCTACTAACAAGAGATCTCGTCCCGAGATCTTAGGAACGAGACAGAAGAGAAAAAAAGGAAGAACACAAGTTCTTCGAGAACAAAATGGTGAAACCAAAGAACCTTGAGAGGTTGAACAACTTGAAAGAAAGGATAGGATGGAGATGAACGAGAAAGAGAAGCTCCATCACAAAAGAGGAACAAGGAACACACGAGAACCAAGGAGGTTGAAAGGTACGAAACAAGAGCTGAATGAACAAGAATGTATTTGAAACCACTGTGGTTAATAAGAGATAGAAAGGAATTCGGGCAACACTTCGGTTGAATATGAATGGAATAGGACATGAACCTGAGAAGATGAAACGAAACATGACGAAATGAACAAGACATTGCCTCAGGAAGAATGGAAAGAATGCAATGAAAAGGACGGAGAAGAAGATGACAACATGCACCATAAATGAATTCAAAGCATCCTTGCGAAGAAAGGATGAGCGGAGTTGTTGAGAAATTCAACAAGAAAAGAATTAGCTTGTTGTGGACTAATGGAAATCATCCCAAAACTTGAGGTGAATTATGCCGCAACCAAACGATTGAATAAATGGGATGGAGGAAGAATGCAAAACTCCACTTCAAAAGAATACGGAGAATTATTTGCATCTGGAGACAGAAAATAATAAGAATGCTTACGCTTGATCCAAAAGAATTGTTGAACACTTGAAGAATGAATTATATCACGACGACCCACCATGAAGAACTCCGTTAACAAAAGGATGGTGATAAAGGATGAAGAGAATAATAAGATTAAAGCCTTTCGATGATTAGATGGAGGTACCGACGAGATTGCCGAGAAAACTTAGAACTGCAGGGAAGAAAAGACGAAAGGACTTGGAACTAGAATTTATTAATCAAGAATAAACTCCAAAGGAAAGGAATAAATTAAATCGATGAAAAGAATAAGAATTATGTTATGCTTATCCTCCACCAATTAAATTGATGAGAAATAATGGATTCACATACTACTTATACTCATTGAAATGATTAAAGAGGGATATATTGCAAACTTGCAAAAATCTTCATGAAACACCGGTAGGATTGGAATAAAATGAATGGATTAATATGATAGCACCGGAAAAGAACTATTGAGAGAATCTTCGTAAAGAATTAAAGCTGAGTGAAGAAAAGGAACGAACCACCGGAAGAATAAAAACGAATGATGAAAGAGAACAAACCACCGTAAAGAATTGAAATTGAGTGAATACAATAAAATGAATCACCGGGAAGAATAAAGCACTTGAGGAAAATTTATATATAAGAAAACGAAGAGCTCGCGAGCGATTGAAGAATACTTGAACGAAGCACCGGACAAATATGAGACGAACGAAGAGGCATCGATGAAGAATATTTGGAGGACGAAGTTGAAAACTGAGAACGAAGAAATCTTCTGAAATGATGGCCTTCAGAGGAACACACAGAAAAGAATTCAAGAAATACCACGGATGAAGAAAGGTTGAACCCACGATGAATGTATTGAAAGCGATCTTGGAGAAGGCATATGACATATGGAATCCATTCTTACGTCACATTGAAAAGAATTTTGGAACACTCCGGGAAATAAGGAGAGTCAGGTTAGATCCTGGGAAAGACGTGTGGGTTATGAACCCACTGTAAAGAAAACACCGTTGAAAAGATTATTTGAATAAGAAACGATGCACCGGAACAATTTGAAAAACTTGAATGAGCTGACAACCTTGAATAAATTGAAGGCAACATGAAACTCGTGAGATATCTTCGGAACTCCGGAATGATTAAATGGCGAGAGGAAAACGAGACAAGGGAAAAAAATTGAGCCGAGGAAAATAAGAACAACACCGAGAACAACTTGAATTGGAACCACGGGAGAAGAAAAAGGAGATGAAGAAGGACGAACTGGATGAGAATTCACCAGTTGAAACAATTGATGAAATAAAGCAAAGACTTCACACGAGTAGGATGGATACTCGATTATGGACTCCGGCTCCGAGAAACAAAAGGTTGGGAGGGTGGGAAAAAGAAAGACAACTTAGGAAGGGGAAACAACATCGGTTGAAAAGAACTAAGGATGAACTTGCAAAGAAGAAGAGGGTCAAATCCACTTGATGAGAGATGCACCAGATGAAAGAACTAACAACGCAACGAACGAAAACTAACCGCGTGATCCCAAAAAAAATTGAAGAGGAAGAGGAGTAATTCGAAACACCTACGTCAAGATTCCTCACCAGAGCGACGAAGGGGCTGAGGAGTAAAAAAATTCCTACTCTCCGATATAACCAGACTCCAAAAAAGTTTTCTCCTAGACTCAACAACGACCAAGCTACGATCAATCAAGGGGGCTCCTATGGTCGGTCGAGGCCCTGATACCAACTTGTCAGGCCCAAGATGCGATTCTATCCCGATCACGTGACACTTACGTGATTGCGGCACAACCGCATTTCAGGCGCTTATCAAGATGGATATCATTACATCGTACCATTACATACATACATGGGGGATACAACAATACATACAAGTCACATGAATACATCAACATCAAGACAAGGCATCCGACTACGGATGCAAATATGAAAAGCACAACGACATCCATCTGCTATCCCAGGCTGCCGACCCGGAACCTAACCCAAGACTGAAGAAGAAGAAGAAGAAAGAATTCCAACACAACGATCAACACTCTCACGTCAAGTCACCGGAAACCTGCACCTGCAAGTGTTTTTGTAGTATTTGTGAGCCACGAGGACTCAGCAATCCCATAACCATGGGTAACAAGGCTAGCAAAGCTTAAAGGGAAAGGAGAGGTTAAGTGGTGAGGTTGCAGCAGCGACTAAGCAATACATATGGTGGCTAACTTACGAGTACAAGAATAAGATGAGCATCTACGCAAACGGTCGCAAACTACTATTGATCGCTAAAGATCCTGAACTACCTACGAGTCAAACATAACCCCATCGTGTTCTCTTCTCAAAGTGAAAAGAGACACTCACGGTTACTCACACAGTTGCATGTTTTACTTCGGATCCTCTGTCAAGTTTTCTACAACCGGACATTAACAAATTCCAATCTGCCACATAACCGCGGGCACGGTTTTTGAAATATCATGACCCTGCAGGGGTGTCCCAACGATCAGCAGAAGTAATAATAATATTACCCCTTATCTTAGGGTAGTCCCGATCAGACTCGGAATCCCGGTGCACAAGACACTTCGACAATGGTAAAACAAGTCCAGCAAGACCTCCCGGCGTGCCGACACCCTGATAGTAGCCGCGCATATCTCGTCTCAGGCCACGTCTGGATGGGTGATGCTACAAGTAAAACCAGCCCTCGGGTTTCCCCAAGGTGGCCCTGCAGGACCCCCGTTTGGGACTAACACCATCAGCACTGGCCCTCCTTGCTATGTAGAAAAGAATTCCCGAGGGCGCGACCCCCTATGCAAATTTAATAATTAATTAAGTTGTTATTATGAGGCAAATTAAAACCAATGTTGGGCCTTGCTGGAGGAGTTTTATTCAAAGACGAACAGTCAAGGGGTCCCCATATACCCAACCGTGTAAGGAACGCAAAATCAAGGAACATAACGCCGGTTTATCGGCTCCTAAGGTGGCATGAGTGGAACAAAACACCGAGCAAAAGTACAAGCCTTCCACCCATGCCCAGTATATAGGTGTGTTAATATATTTAAGACATATTGTGATATTCCAACAACAAGTTCCAACAAGGAACGATCTTCATCTTCACCTACAACTAACAACGCTATAAGAGGGGCTGAGCAAGCGGGTAACATAGCCAAACAATGGTTTGCTAGGAAGGTGTCAAAGGTTAGAGGTTTCATGGCAACAAGGAGAGGGGCTGACAATAAGATGGGCAGCGCGGCATATAATGATAGCATCGAGACAACTAAGCAAAGGCAATGATAGTAAAGGTATCCAAGGTGATGGTCATCTTGCCTGAGATCCTGCAAGGAAGAAGAATGGATCCATGAAGAATACAAAGAAGAAGCCTTGAAGATGAACCACATGTAGACGAATGAATCCTCACGATCGCAACAGAAAAGAACTAGCGAGAAGAAGCATAGAACAAAGTAAACAGACAACACAAGAACATGACAAGAAGCTCAACCAAGTATGATGCAAGACAAGTCTATATATGATGCAATACATGGCAAGGTATGAATCACTCAAAAAAACCACAAAACAACAAGTTTAAATGAGGCCGGAATCAACACATAACAAATTCGGTAAGTCCTCATATGCATAATTTGAAATTAGTCCAGATCTGAACATACTTTAAGTTAAATTGGTTAAACAGCAAGTTAACATGCACCATGATGATCTACACGAAATTCTAGTCAAGTTTCATATAAAGTTTGTTTAATTCGGAGCTACGGCCTAGAAGATATGATCAAAACAAGACAAGCATGTCAACGGTGCAAGATGCACTCAAACATTAATTCGGAGCTACGGCCTAGAAGATATGATCAAAACAAGACAAGCATGTCAATGGTGCAAGATGCACTCAAACATCAAGAAAAACACTCCAAACTAGTAAACAACATGATATTATGCTTCTACATGCAAAATCACACAAGTTTGATATAGGACACACTCAAAACGGAGCAACGGGCTAAAAGATACGAGCAAAACAAGTTACAATGCAAAGCTGAAGTTAACAGCCACATAGCAACTTTGGAGCAAGGTAAATATATCCTACAACACTCAAACATGATAACAAGAAGCATGTATGTGAAGTACACATGTTACTTAACAAGCATGAACTTAGAACACACCAAAAGCTTGCTGGAACACACTTAACCAAGCATGGCAAGTTGCAATAAATTTATCCAGACTTAGCCAAAATCTGGGAAGGCAAAAACATCATCACGATGCTGCCTTCAGAGGCACAAAACAACAAGCATATCATCTCTACTAAGTATATAAAGAGCATGGACATGTAGTAGACATATCATACATCAAACAACTCCATTGGAGCATCTCCATAGGAGGCATGGATCAATAACAACAAGCTTCACCAAATTGATCATGGTGATAAAAGTCTGACAGGTAAAATTTATAGCAACTTGAGAGCAAGAAATAAATAAGCTACAGCAGGCCATATATGCAAACAAGGGCATGAATGGATAGACAATAACATGGACAACAAGACATGATCATTGGCCACTCAAAAACAAGCATGGATTTGAGTGGGGCATGAAGCAAACATAGCATCAGGTTAAACAGATTCCAGACTTGGCAGTTTTTTCACTGAGTATAAAGCAGCAACATTGGCATGGCATATTTCAAGGTTGTTTAAGTTACCTCAAGGAATATCATGAAAAATGGATTGCACCACAGCAAAGACCATATGATTGTGGTTCTAAAACATATAGACATGTGGCATGAAGACAAACACATCAATAGCAATGAGCAAGTCAAATCAGCATCTCCTAACAAGTTTCAGCACTTAACAACCACATGCACTTTTGCAACAGAGATTAACATGGCAATATGGCACCTAACATGAATGCTACAGCAACCATCATGTAGAGCACTTCACAATGAACATTTTGACATATCATGTGCTCCATTCGGATAAACATGCACAAAGTTACAAGCATCACAAGTATGGAACAAAATTATAGTTAACAACAGTTTTAAACTTATATCACTCTTGCAACGATGATTAGGGCATCAAGATGAAGTCAAACAAGCATGGCACAATGGAACAAAGTGTAGAGCATATCACCACGATCATTTTGACATATCATTCACTTAATTTGGACATACACACATCAAGTTACAGCCATGCAAACATGCAACATTTTTATGACAGAAAAGACTTAGCAGTTTTTGACTTAGAAAGAAAAAAACACAACGGGAGCAAGATACTAAACGGTGCTCGGGCGGGGCTTAGAGAGGCGGCTCACCTCGGGCTCGGCCCAGTAGGACGAAGAGGCGAGGCAGGCCGACCGAGGCGCTGCTGGGCCGGGAAAGCTGGAGCGGGCCGGCTGGCGAGGAGGGCCGGCGCGGGGGAACGGGGAGCTGGGCCGGCCCGGCTGCGGGGCGAGGAGGCCCCAGGAGACGGCTGGGCCAAGATGAGGCCAGCCCAAGAGGCGGCAGCGCTGACCGTCGTCGTCCTCGAACGAGGAACACACGGCGGCGGTGGCTCGACTGGGTGGTCGAGGTCATGACGGCGGAGGACGAGGGCGCCGACGAGGCACCCCGGCGGCGGGATCCGGAGGGGATCGGGCGGATCCACCACGGAACGCCGCGGATCTGGACGAGCGCGGGGTCGGGGCGGACACTGGCGGTGAGGTGGCGAGATCCATGGCGGCGACGGTTCCTCTGGAGGCGGCGGAGGCGGGGCACTCCGGCGGAGGTCCGGCGACGCTTCGGCGAGCAGGCGGCGGGGTCCGGCGAGGGAGCGGGAGGCTCGGGCGCTCGCGGCTGGCGGCGGCGGTGACTCGGGCCGTGCGGGCCCACTCCAGGCTCCGCGGGCCACGGCGGCGGGGATGTGGGCGCGGGTGACGTGGCATCTCCAGATTGGCTGCGGGCGGCGGGGCCGATGACGTGTCGTGCCCGGATTGGCCGGGCGACGTGGCAGCGGGGATGGACACGTCCGGGCGAAGTGGACATGTGCGGCGCGCGGTGGGAGCGGGGCTAGGGTTGGATCTGCGAGACAAATACGAGGGAGACACCTATTTATAGGTAGAGGGAGCTAGGAGTGTCCAAATGAGGAGCGGTTCACGGCCATGCGATCGTGATCGAACGGCCAAGAGGATGTAGGGGGTTAGAATGGGCTTGGGGGCTGTTGGAAGGGGTGTTGGGCCAAAAGAGAAAAGGCTTCCGGCGGTGAACGCGGTTAACCGTTGGGCTATCAAACGAACTCCGAACGTGACGAAACTTGATAGGCGGTCTACCTATGCTATAATAAGACCACACGCCAAGTTTCAACCCATTCCGAGAAAATTTTCCGGCCACTCATAAAATAAATATTCAGAGGCGCCGCGGGTGCGTGCAAGTGTGTCTGGGCTCAGAACGGACAACGGAAAGGACGAGGGGAACCTGAACGAAAGCAAGTTTTGAAAACATGCTGATGCAACACACATGATGACATGGTAGGATGCAACACCCAAGCAGATAACATGCCAACGGCGACGAATAGCTGACTGACACCTGGCGCACCGGTCTCGGGGTGTCAAAGTGCCGTACCGCAAAATGGAGGAAACGTACTTGTGTTGGAGCACTACGGTCGAAACGGGGGTCATGTTTATCGAGAGGGGTGTGGCGTACCGCAAAACGGAGGAAACAAACTCTTCTTAGAGTGCTATGGTCGAAACGGGGGTCCTGTTCATCGGGAGGGGTCTGGCATACCGCAAACTGGACTCCACGGGGATACTGTTCATCTCCACCGTCGACCCCCTCCAACCTCCACGGCCTACTGTTCATCCACCGTCGACCTGCTCCTGCCTCCACCTACGACTGTTCAGCCTCCATCGCGCGACACTCCACCGGCTATTGTTCAACCAACCCTCTACACGGGCTGCTGTTCAACAACCCCTCTACGGGCTACTATTCATCCAGCCCTCTAACGTCTACTGTTCATCCAGCCCTCCACGGGGTGGTCCTGTTCATCCAACCCTCCACGGGGTCCTGTTCATGCAGCCCCAGCCGACTCGATCGATCGGGGTCCTATTCATCCACCCCCATCGGGAACTGTTCATCCAAACCCCCCAGCAACGCTCACTGATCATGTAGAGGCAGCATCGGTTGCCTCCAGTTAGCAGCAATAGCGAAGGAATCGCTCGATCGAGTTTAGTTAACAGCCATCGATCGACCGCTCGGGTTCAGTAACGCGTAGCCTGGAGTGCAATCGCTCGGGTTCAGTTAGAGCCCAACGCCTCGCTCGGGTTCAGCTAGAGCCCAACGCCTCGCACCCACGCGCATGCGTGTATGAGAGAAACGCGCATCGCTTGGCCCCGATAACCCACCGTAACTGGGAACACCCTGATATTTTCCTCGCCCTCGCTTCTACCAAGATTTTTTCGGTCATGGATGGCCCAAAGAATGTCATGCAGCTGCGTCTCTGGCCCGCCTAGGACGGAAAGCCCATTTTCTGTCATGATTTTTTGTCATAGAAGTAGGTCCCCATCACATCTATGATGATACCGTATTTTGTCACAATTATTCTCATAGAAGTGTCATAAGTATGACAGAAAAAAGTTCCGTTCAGCCCAAAATGTCATGGATGTGTCTTTTTTCTGGAAGTGGTGGCGCGCAGTGCCTATGAGGAAATTAAGCAGGCGCGACAGATAGCATCTGGTAAGACATTTATCTTACATAGCATCTTCGGAGGGCAGAAGTATCTTGGGCTGACACGATTATGGAGTTCTCCAGGCGTGTTTGTTGATCTTCCAAGGAGCAGTGCTGACGCCGTCCAGTACTTCGGAGCCCAGGAGGGGAACGACACGGAGAAGCTGTTTTGGTCGCAGTTCTATGCGCCAAAGTATCCGGTGCCCCTCAACGACCAGATGAAACAGCTGGTCGAGCTGTACAACATGGCGGGTTCTGCCATGAAGGACTTAATAGTCCGGTTATGGCCCGCTGATCTAATCCCAAGTAGTTACTTTAGATTTGTGAAGCGGCTCGTCGAGGTGAGTCCGCGAGTTGACGCATTGGCGCGTTCGGCCTACATTGAAGGCCCTGGGATGGCCTTCACTCGTGTGAAGGTGCACTGGGCGAAGATGAATGCGGGGCAGATAGCCATCGCTGGGCCGCCCGCGGGCAAGGAGCAACACAAGCTGGAGAAGTACTTTGAGGATGTCATAGAAGGCGCCCGTCTTGTAGCAGGATAGTGCTCGAAGGACCTTATCTTCGAGTAATTGTATCTGGACGTAAAGACTTAGGTTTATGAATCCGATGTATATGACTTTTGCGCTATTATAATATAAGTGTCTTTTACCTCCTGTATGACTGTTTATTTAAATCTGAAAGTTTCCAGTCGTCGGCTTCAGCCCGCATGTACATAGTACTGGGGTGTTCGGTCATATGCATATACACTCTTTATCCAACGTCTTGGTCCGTATAGGAGGTGTATGCAGAGCGAACCAGGCAATCAGACTATGCGGCATTATTGCTTTCACTTAGTCGCAGGAGCTTGACATGTGGGGCTAGGTACTAGTCCCTTGTGCGGATATGATATTCCTTTACTTAAGGTATCCAATTGCACCTGGCTGGGCGAAAAAACCAACCCTTCGTATAACACGGGGTAGGTCTCTATCGATCGTAGTATAAAACTAAGTCACTGGATTGCAGACCAGGTTCTCGCCTATCATGACGGTCAGTTTTCGGCTTTCTCTACTGAGGTACTTGACCGGACGAGCTAGAAGTACAATTGCACTAGTTATCCCTTTACACCCTAGCCGAACAATCGGGAACGTAGGGGTAAGCACAGGAGCCGGGCAACCCAACTATCGACCCAAGACATGATTCAGAATTGACGCATATAAGGCAAACATCCAGGACGCCGAACACTCCAAATAGGTGTTCGGTCTTTTTGACATATACCGGGATGAAAACAACCCCTAGTAATGGACCCTTATTGACAAGGCACATGTGGCAATCTGATGTGGGGAGAGGATGTTTATGGTGAGTGAATAAAACTCCAAACATAATGCGAATCAAGCTGCTCTATTAATATCCCTTTATAGTATGGCGAGCCGTAAGCTTTTACAGATAATGCCGATGACTTTCTTGGACATTTTACATGCCAGAAAAGTATATAAGAAGAAAGAGAAAAAAGGTTTACACACGGTATTAATCTAAAAAGAAACCTTAGCCCGGGTCCCTGCTGCACGTCTGCGCTGTTTCCTCCTCTATAATGTGTCCTTGAAGGGGTGGGAGTATGATGGCCGTCTGTAAAAAGAAAAAGAAATCATGTAAAAGAAAAAGAAATCCAGTGTGGCCTTGACAAGACAGGTTCGTTCAATGAACCCGAAAAGATAGGTTTAGAGTCGGAATAGGGTCAAGCTGAACTATGTATTATATGAAGTGTGCCCCCAGCGCCGCCGAAGGGATTTTTAAGGCATAATTATGCACTCGAGGTACATGTGCTACCACCTTATGGGGCAGTCGATGGGGGTGTATCTGCTAATCTAGCTCAGGTTCATCTGAGCTGCCGCACAGAGGTGTGTGCCGGACACGTTTATTTATGTCCGTGACTGACAGATTATCCGGCTTGAATAGGCCATTTTGGACTTCGGCTGCTAGGGCCACAGTGTCCATCTCCGTATGGAGAGAGCGCTCCATATTTCCATTGACCGTGATGACGCTGCAGGTCCAGGCATTTTAAGCTTTAGATAAGCATAATGCGGGACTGCATTAAAGAGGGCGAAGGCCGTTCTTTCGAGTAGTGCATGATAGCCACTTCGGAACGGAGCTATGTCGAAGATTAGCTCTTTGACGCGGAAGTTATCGGGAGAGCCGACTACGACTTCCAGTGTTATAGAGCTCGTGCAGTGGGCTTCTATGTCCAGTATCACTCCTTTAAAGGTCGTGCTGCTTGGCTTGATTCTTGACGGGTCTATCCCCATCTTGCGGAAAGTGTCATGATATATCAGATTAAGACTGTTGCTGCCGTCCATGAGGACTCGGGTGAGATGGTATCCATCGATTATTGGGCGAGCACTAGGGCAGCTGAACCACCATGACGAATACTAGTCGGATGATCCCTGCGATGGAAAGTGATCGGGCAGGCCGACCATGGGTTGAATTTGGGGGAAAGAAGCTCAATGGCATAGACATCTCGGAGTGCGCACCTGCGCTCCCTCTTGGGGATATGAGTGGCATATATCATGTTCACTGTCTTGACCTCCAGTCGAAATTTATTCTGTCCCCCAGTATTTGGCTAGCGAGGTTCGTCCTCGTCTTCACTCTGAGGCTCCTCCCCCTTGTGTTCGGCATTGAGTTTGCCGACCTACCTGATGACCCAACAATTACGGTTGGTATGGTTTGCAGGTTTCTCTGGGGTGCCATGTATTTGGCAGGGCCTATCTAATATTTTGTCCAGACTAGATGGACCATCTTTGTTGCCTTTAAATGGCTTCTTCCGTTGTCCGGGTCTGGAGCCACTGAATCCGGTGTTTACCGCTGTATCACCTGGGCTTCCATCATTGTTTCAACGTTTGTTTTTGTTACGTTGTGGCTTTCCATTGCCGTCCCTGACTTCAGATGTTCCAGGGTCGCTGGTACTCCTACGAGCTAACCAGCTATCCTCACCCACGCAAAAGCGAGTCATTAGTGTAGTTAGGGCTGCCATTGTCCTCGGCTTTTCCTGTCCAAGGTGTCTGGCTAGCTATTCGTCCCGGACACTGTGCTTGAATGTCGCTAAGGCTTCAGCGTCCGGACAGTCAACGATTTGTTTCTTCTTAGTGAGAAACCGATTCCAAAGCTTGCGGGCAGACTCCCCGGGTTGTTGGATGATGTGACTTAGATCGTCAGCATCCGGGGGGCGGACATAGGTCCCTTGAAAATTGGCCCAAAAAGCATGCTCAAGTTCTTCCCAACTCCTAATGGAGTTCTCTGGGAGGCTGGTTAGCCAGTGCCGAGCTGGTCCTTTCAGCTTGAGGGGTAGATATTTAATGGCGTGGAGATCATCTCCTCGAGCCATGTGGATGTGAAGAATAAAGTCTTCTATCCAGACGACAGGATCCGTCATTCCATTGTACGCTTCGACGTTCACGGGTTTAAACCCTTCTGGAAAATCATGATCCAGCAGCACATAGGTGAAGCACAGAGGGTGTGCGGTGCCCCTATATTTTGCTATGTCATGGCGTATGTCCGATGGTTGTGATGCCCGATATTAACCCCGAACTGGTATATTACTGACGCGATTGGCTTGATAGCCGCCATCCCGTGCGGGAGCTCGGTCCCTAGGTCCGTAGATAGACCTGGTCTTGCTAGCTTTTTTGTTCAGGTCCTCACGCAGATCGTGTTTTCGGACTTGAGACGCGTCCTCCTTTCCTTTACGGGGAGGTGGTGCGGGCTTATGTACGCCATTTCTAGCAACTCTGTCCCGTCCGTGAGGTGGTCGGTTCGGCTTATCTGCGGTGTTATTCTTCGGTGGTATGGGCGCAACGGTCTCGTCGTCGAATTCGGGCAGCAGTTTACGCTTGGAATAGCCTTTGGTTTGGCCATTGTGGCCATGTTTTTGTTTGGCGTCTAGCACCTCATTCCATCTATCATTGAGCGTGTCCTGTGCGGCTCGAAGCCGTCTCTACTGCTTTTTTAGGCTCCTTGCACTGGCAATAAGCCTCCGATGGAAGCACTTTTGATCTGAAGGTTCTTCTGGGATGATGTATTCGTCATCGCCTAGGCTAACTTGTTCTTCGGAGACAGGTTCGTAATTACTGTCTTCGGCATAGCTGTCATCAGACAGCAGCTTCAGACTTTGTTCGCCATCCTCTCGCTCCTCATGCTCCAATGCTGGGTCTGCGGGGTCTTAGGCTTGTTCCGGAATATCATCGTTGTTAGTGATGGTGTTGCTATCTTTTCCTTTATGGGATTTGGATCGGCGCTTTGGATGCCGACGTTTGGGAGGTTCTTTGACGTGCATATCCTCTAAGGGATTGTTTTAGCCGCCGCCCTCCGCCTCCTTAGGTGTATCCACTATGTACACGTCGTATGAAGACCTAGTTGTCCACCGCCCGGTTACAGGCCGGTTTTGATCTGGATCCGCTTCGGCTTTGAGGTCCATCCCTTCAAAGTCTTCAGAAGCGTAGTCAAGTAGATTGGTTAGATCTTCAACCGTGGCTACCAAGTGGGTGGTGGGTGGGGAGCAAAAATCTCCATCCGCCTCCAGTTTGAACCGGATACAATGCGGCTGTGTGTCCCCATCTAGGGAGAGGGATCTTAACGACTTTCGCACGTCGCCAAAGGGTGAGGGCTGGAAGATATCTATAGCACTTAATTCGGCGATAGACGCCTGGTATGGCTTGAAGGGCACAGATGCGCGTGATTCGGAATCCGAGGCTGGAGTTAGGTCCGGGGTTCCGATAACACGGACCCCGCTAATAGTCGGGTCCGTGTGCAGCTCCAACGCCATGGAGTCTGTGGCTTCCGTGGCGGGATTGAGCTTCCCGTCCTCAGGCGACGCGATCTGTTTTGGATCTAGGGCCAGAACTGCTACAGGTGCTATTTCCTGATCCGATGACAGAGCTAGATCGTGTTCATCGTGAAGGCAGAGAGAGGTTGCCATGGGCTGGAATCCATTGAAGATCGAGTCTCCGCGGATATAAGAAATGTAGTTTAAGTTTCCAAATCTGACATGATGGCCAGGAGCGTAGCTCTCAATCTGCTTGAGGTGGCCTTCAGTGTTGGCGCGAAGCACGAAGCTGCCGAACACGAAGATCTATCCAGGAGGGAAGATTCCCTCGGTGTTGCCGTCGTTGTTGATGACGCGATCCATCAGTCCTTCGACCGATGACACAGTGGAACTCTCAATGAAAGCACAAATGTCGGTGTCAAAACCGGTGGATCTCGGGTAGGGGGTCCCGAACTATGCGCCTGAGGATCGATGGTAACAGGAGGCTGGGGACGCGATGTTTTCCCAGGTCCTGTGATATTAATATAGATGAATATGAATACAAGAGTTAATCTACCACGAGATCATATTTGCTAAACCCTAAAGTCTAGCCTACGAGGATTTGAGATTCTCCGTAAGCCTCTACGGACTAAACCCTCCGGTTTATATACACACCGGAGGGGCCTAGGGTTTGTACATACCATCTTGCAGAGGAAGGAAAGATTGCACCCGAACCTAAAACCTGCCATTATACGAATACAGGAGTCCTATTTGGATACGAGATATGATCTTCGACTATGATCTTCATGGCCCACCAGTCCGGCCCACCAATAGTTATATGGCCTCCCGAGGACCCCTCTATCCAGGACTCCCTCGGGGGGGAGGAAGCAAAGAAGAGAGCAATGTTACAAAGCTATGCTACCAAGATACGTTACATAATCCACAATGGCTGAGACAAGATGTCCTTTTTGCTCGGGAAGTCTATATGCAATGTTGGCGAAATCAGACTTAAACCTGGCCTGCCACGCAGCTATTGAAGGGGTCACTCCATGAAGCCACGTGGAAGATATCCATGATCATTTTTCGACGATGACTCGTTTTCAGGTGGGTCATCATGTCCAACCGGTCTCCCGTGGTTGGCCAACTAATGTTGAGTTTAAGAAATGGAAGAAAAGGTGCACAATTGTTTCTTCAACATGGTCCCCACAAAGCAGGCAGTCAAGGTTGGTCCCGATGTTTTAATGCCTCCTGTTGAGCATATTGCGCGTGTTAAGGAGATCCACCAACAAGAACCAACCAAAAACTTTGATTTTGGGAATGCTTTTGGCCTTCCAAAGCCACTTGAACGTTTCATGAACAACGATATCTCTGAAACATAATTTGCTGTATGCTGTGGTTTTGAATACTGACGCTCCCCATGTGCAAACCCAAGTATCTTTTGCCTCAGTGATCGCGATGGAGCTAACCTCAAGTTGGATAGATCTAAGTTCATCATGTGCTTGCACCAAGAGAGGAAGCTGGAAGCCTTCATTGATGTCGGAGATGGTGAGCATCGAACTGACAGAGGCATCTTCCATAGTGGTGTACGAAAATGCTCTAGGGAAACGTTCCTCCAAGATATGATGATTCCAGTCATCCTTCCAAAAAAGAGCAGTTCACCTCCATGGATTTGTACTTTGGTGACTCCACGATAGATAGGCATGAGCTTCACCAGATCACGCCACTAGAAGGAACCCCATGTGGACATTGCATGTGGTACCGTGTTGGCATAATAAGTGTCCCAAATCAACTCCACCCAAGGTATATCCAGTTGGTTGTAGAATTTATGAAGTAGTTTGAGAAGCATCACATCATTCAATATTTTGAGGTTAAGAGCTCCCAAACCACCATTCCCCTTAGGGCGACAGACCATATCCCATGCAGCTAGAGAGTTACACTTGTCCCCATCATAAATTTTCTTCATCCAAAGACAGTGACGTCAGATCTTGTCTAGTTGTTCAATTATTTTTTGGGGGGAGTCGTAGTACCCCCATCGAGTATATGGCTATCAGCGTGACCAACGAGTTCATTAGAGCTAATTTGCCAGCATAAGACATTAGGGACACGGCAGCCATGATTTTGCTCTCCGCTTTACATACCCAGGGTGTCATGTCAAGAACGGTGGGTTTAGTGGTCCCAAGCGGCATACCAAGGTAGGTGAAAGGAATGCTCACCATGGTGCACCCAAGGATGGCTGGCAGATCATTACATTTGTTCACCGGGGGGTTGATAGGGATCAACATAGATTTGGGAAAGTTGATATGGAGGCCAACGGAGGCGGCATATTCTGTAAGGATATTCTTCATACGCGCGACTTGGTCTATGCATGCAGGTATGATGATGATTGGGTTATCCGCGTACTGTATCACCGGGTAGTTGGTCCCATCCGTGGAATAAATAGGTAGCTATAGCAAGTTATCAGCTAGGGCCTTATTGATGGCAGTTTGTAGGAGGTCAGTAGGTAACACAAAGATGAGGGGGGAGAGGGGATCCCCTTGTCAAACCCCACATTAACACCAAAATTGCTTCTCTGGAACGCTGTTAAGCAGAACAGAGGATTTCCCACATGATGATATACAGTTGAACCAAGAGATTCATTTAGTGTTAAAAACCATACTTTGCATGATTTGAATAATTGCAGCATGTTTGACAGTGTCAAATGCTTTGGCAAAGTCTAGCTTTAGAAGAAAAATCTCTAATTTTGAGGCTTGACATTGATGTATATATTCAAACGCCAATGCAAGACAATCATGGATGAACCTCCCCTTCAAAAAGCCATATTGATTCCTGTGAACGATTTTCAAGATCACTCTCTGGAGTTGGTTGGCTAAGATTTTGGTGATCCACTTGAGGCAACAATTGAGTAGAGTAATCAGACGGAAATCATTGATAGATTCTGGGGATATGGTCTCGGGTATCGAGGTTATATATCTGTAGTTGAGGCTGTCGAGGTTAAGGGTGCCATGATGAAACTGATCATAGAGACAATAAAAGTCCTCTTTAATGATTGGCCAACATGCTTTCAAGAACGCACCATTGAAACCGTCCGGACCTAGAGGATGACCGGTGGGCATTTGCTTGATCACAGTGTCAATCTCATCATGCGTGAAGGGCACCTCTAGGCTATCAAAGTCCACCTGAGATCCAAGCATGTTGGAGAGGTTTAATCTCATTTGTGGTGCATTCATTTTTCCCTTACGATTTTTGAAAGCCTCATAGAGGATAGATTCTTTGCCCGAGTGATCATCCACACTTATCCCATCCTCTTTTTCAGACTCAAAATGTAGTTTTTCCTGTACCTTTCAGTTACAAATTCTTGGAAGAATTTTGAGTTCTCAACACCAAATTTGATCCATCATATGGTGCATACTTTTTTCCAATATTCTTTCTGGTATTGTAGTAGTCGGAGCAGATGTGTTTTAAGAATGAGCTGAAAGTTGCCGTTGGGTATAGTCAAAGTTTTGCGATCTGCAATGTGGTCAAGTTCTAAAACTGCTTTTTAGTATTCTCAATAGCGATCTTCAAGCGTGAGATACTTCTACTCCATTGGCTGAGTGCATGTCTGAGATTTTTGAGCTTCTGGGACAAGCTAACCGCCACATTGATGTTTCTACCATATTTAATGGGTTTGGTCCAAGCTTGGGTCACTACATCTAAGAACCCAGGATGTGCAATCCAGAAAGTTTCAAATCTGAACAACTTACTTTTAGGGATGATGGTTTGAATAACAACATTGCAAGGCATGTGAGAAGACACAGGACGTCCCAGGGGATTGACCAGAGTGTTAGGAAAGGTGGCAGTCCAATTTAGCATTGTGATAAACCAATCGAGCTGTTCCAGGAGGGGGTTTTGTTGCATATTGGACCAGGTGAAGTCTCTTCCTTTGATGGGTAATTCTGTGAGACACTGCTCGCATATGAAGTCATTGAAAGTAAACATATCATTAACGTCTCCTCCCGGTTTATTGCGGTTATCACGCAAGAGTATGTAATTAAAATCTCCAAGGATGAGCCAGTTTTCAGTAGATGGGATGTCCATATCAAAGATCCAGTTTGTGAATGAAATACGCTGATCGCCTTGACACGGGCCATAAACATTAACTAGTTTCGACCTTGAGGAAGATTGCTTGGACAAAAATTCAACAACCAAGGAATATTGTCCAGACAAGAAGATCATGTCATCGAACACATTACTACAGCAAATCGTAATAATGCTGCCTGATGGACCTACCGCCGGGACAAACACAAAACAATCTAAGCGCCTAGGACATAGAATCTTAGGGGTACTTGCATCGAAGGACTGTATTTTAGATTATTGGATACAAATAACGAAGCAACTTGAAGAGTTGATCGCATTCGTAAGAGCTAATTGTTTCTCAGGTAAACCTCGTACGTTCCAGCATAGCACATTCCAGTTATGCAGAAGTACCATGAAATAAGCTAAAAGAAGGTAATTAATAAGATGATGTGGCCAAACCATCGTCCTATTTGGGGAGAATTTCCTTAGAGAGCTCCTCAGCTGGAATAGCGCACATGTGTGTACCAATATTCTGCATTGTAGGGATTGAAGTGGGAGGTGGCATCTCTGTATCTGGCATCTTGACTTCCTGATCTTCCACAACATTTGCACGAGAAAATGCAGATGATATCTTGTTCACACCGAGATCCGTAAGATCTTCCATTGTTGATGCATTTGAAAAAACTCTTCAAATGTGGCTGGAGTTTGATGAGAAAGTTCGATAAGATCACCCATGTTCTCAAATTCAAGACCCACGGCAGCATCCTCACCCTCATCCTCCATGATAATGTTGTGCATGATCAAACAACATGTCATCACCTCCCACAAGGTCTCCGGGTCACATTGTTTAGCAGGTTCACGAACAACTGCAAGACCTGCCTGCAATACTCCGAAAGCCCTCTCAACATCCTTCTGAGTTGTTTCTTGTCGTTGGGAATAGTGAGACTTTTTCCGACCGATTGGGTTAAAGATGGTGTTCACAAAGGTAGCCCATGGAGTAAAGATACCATCAACCAAATAGTATGTACTCCCATTGATAGTATAGTGGCAAGCAGTAGCTATTCCTTCAGTTAGCCTAGCAAGTAATGGTGATCGCTACAGCACATTGATGTCACTATGAGACCCGAGAACGCTCATTGACAATCGACACATACATGTCGATATTGTTTTGGATAGTAGAGCAGCATGATACATCCATTTTGCATCATGTTTTTCCTACTGTTATTTACAATGTATTTTATCATTATAAAACTTTGTGATGTAATTCTAATGCCTTTTATCTCTTAATTTGCAAGATTTACATGAAGATGGAGATTTCCGACAGCTGGAATTCTCGACCTGAAAGAGCTATGTCACAGATACCTATTCTACAAACCTCGAAATAAGCTGAAATTTCACGAAGATTATTTATGTAATATATTTAAAATACTAGAGCCAAGAAGTACCAGAGGGGGTCACTAGTTGCCAAGGGCAGGGGAGAAGAAGAGAAATGCGGTTGGCTCCAAAGCAGAGCATCATCAACATGTTTGATGTGAACTGAGAGAGCTTGAGTAGGAGATAAACTCCGGTCGTTGGCCTAGTTTGATCACAAGCTAGGACCACTGTGATGGCATAAAATCAGACGAAATGGAGCTATCTGGATGGCACTTGATGTACAATGCTCTCCACTAGACAAAAATGCAAAATAGGAAGTGGCACTCACATATCAAATGATATTGAGCTGAAATTTGGTGGAGGTGTGTTATCGGAGAATATGTAGCTAATGTAAAAGTTTCATACCATTTAGATACACCAAAATGGTACTTGCTTTACAAAGCTCCAATCTGAATAGAATCTAAGGAAAATTGCTGAGGGAAAATGGATATATGAAATGGGCCAAAACTTCGTGGAGAGATTTTATATGGGTAGGAGCATCTCCTGGTAAACTTTTAGCAATAATGGGGCAATATAAAATATAGTTGCTTCACAACCTGAAAATCTGACCAGCCAAGATTTGATGCTGAGCTCACATAGAGGGTTGGTAGGAGCCCAAATTTGGAGGAGAGTCATTATTTGGGTATATGAACAATATTGAAAAATATCAACTCATTTGGATATGCGCTTGTACTTCCTTCAGAAGGCCTCTATTTGAACAGAAACTTTGAAAAATTGCTCCGTAATATTTACTAGGCAAATTGAGTTTAATTTTTACAGGAGGTAATGATATGGATATGAAAGAGTGTCCAACAAGTTTGGGAGCAATAAAGCAAATATAAATGACACTTCCTTCAGAAAGTGCCATTTAGAGCAGAATAGGGAAAATATATATTTGAGAACTATTTTTGAACATGGCAAGGAAAAGTTTTGCCATACTTGAGGAAGATATGACCCAAACAATTTATGAGAATTATTTGGGAATTTAAGGAGTGACAAAAATATTGGTTGCTTCACAACCTAGGGCAAATAGGGTTATTCCTTTAATAGAAAAAGGAATATTTTGAAGAAAAAGAATATTGTGGTTGGTCCAAGATGGGAAAGGACATCATCTTGGGATGGATTAGATGATGACAAGACACTTGTGAGACTTGATAAAAGATGATGTTCCCAAGTTTCAAGGCCACTGAGCCAGAGAAAAAGAAATCCAAGCAAAATCCATAGAAAATCAAAACAAAAAGAAAGGGCCAAAAATCAGGGTGTCACAAATCCTTACTTTTCTCTGATGCTTGTAGAGGATTTCAAAGAGAGGATGATATATTTGTGCAACAATATAACTTCTTAGGCAACCTGCTACTCTGTTTATGTTACTTATTTTTTATAATTAGATAATCTACTTCCTATACTTGAAAACTTTTGGATCTAGCATTTTGCAATTAATTTGTATTTGCTACCCAAGTTTTCTCATGATACATAATTAAAATTTCGTGACTTCCTTAAACTACTGTCGCTAATTTCATAACCTTCTTATTTATTACTTATTACAAAATAACATTCTCTGGGTTGAGAAATATAAGATGTTCTAATTCTTTATTAAGTCAATTCACTTGCTTAGTTTACTCAATTTGTTGTATCTATTCAAGTGTGTGAACATCGGCGTTAATGGTAGCCATACAGTTCCCAAATTAGACTCACTATTTGTATACTCAATTTGCATTCATTAGTGGGCTTGATTATTTATTCCTCTTTTTTTGGAGTTCATACTGTGTTTTTCAAGAAAACAAATTCTTAAACAAACTGGGCATTTTCATATCTGAAAGGAAGACTTGCAAAGTAGATCTGCTGACATAAGTTGGTTTCATTTTTTCTATGCAACTCAAAAATTCACATGGTAAAACTTTTTTCTATGGTAACAACTAGGACCAATTTTCTTAAGTGTACCAATTTAAAGTTCGCACATAATTGTACTTTACTGTTGGTGAACGTGGTCTTCATATTCCTGTTAATTTGCAGAACAGTCCAATCACCTACCCATGTAAGTTTCTAAATATGTACTTCCTAAGTTACATAATTATTGTTTTACACTTATTTAAAAGTTGAAGTAATGCAGCAAAAAAAATTATCCAATAGAGCCTCTACATATAAATACAAACTTCTACATTATAATTCGACTAACTCACATATTGTTTCAATTTTGATTTTACATCTGTGCCCCTGGTTCCTTAGCTCTACTCATCCATCCCCACGCTCTTAACTTTTGCTTAGTTTTCCCCACTCCCTTGCCCAAAACCCTCAGAAGAGGTCACAACGAACGTCGTTGTCGGGTCAGTGCTTTGACCGTTAACTTTGATGAGTGGGGCCGCGTTGGGGGTGTAGCTGTTCGACCGTTGGGCCGTAGTTTCGTTGGACCGTCCCTTGCATTAAATGCCCGCGTGCGTCGCCAAGACAGAAGCCTGCTATGAATGCACCTAGCAAGCCTGCCTACATGTGTCAAGATGCACCGACCAAGCCTGCATGCACTGGCCGAGCCTGCATGCGCTGATGCGTGCTGCCACGATGCAGTGACCGAGCTGCTTTCGTGCACGCCAGCGGCCACGGATGCAGCGACGGTCGCTGCCGCTGGTTCCTCTCTTCTTGCACACTTGTCTCCTCAGTTTAGAACCCATTTTTCTACGAGAAATAAATTGAACAAATATGATGTGGCTGCATGCACTATCTAGGTGGCTACATATTTTTGCTTGTGTAAGAAAAGAAGGGTTCGTTGTGGCTGCATGCACTAGGTGGTTACTAACAAAGCGAGCTCTCTGAGAAAACAATCAACATACATGTAGATAGGGCCATCAAGCCCATAGCATGATCACGTAGTTGAAACTAGGAGGAACATCATAATAGAATTGATAGAAAACTTAATAATAGAACTTGATAAAAGGGCCAAGAAGCCCATAGCATCTCTCACATAGTTCAATGGGACTACAACTTAACATAACATAGACTCAGAAATAAATAGATAGACGGTTTAGAACCCTAGACGCCACCTTCTCGACCTTGCTCCTCCTTCGGGCGCCCTTCACTGCTCCTCCGGGGCGTTGTCAATGGGGTACGGAAGAGTGTGCATGCGGGACACGGTGGGAAGATGTTGGTGTACTCCGTGAACATGTTGTGGGTGGTGAAAGTGATGAACTCGCAGCCACACCAAAACACCCGGCCGAGGAGGTAGAAGGCGTCGAATGTGTTGGTGAAGTGGGCAATGAGAGCAACCACCACCCCGTTTTGGATGACCTCCTCGACACGGAACATCCTTGGAGATCCCCGCGGGAGGTGGTGGTAGCCAGACACAAGGAAGAACTTGGTGAAGTTCTTTGCGGTTCTCCACCTTGATATTGCCCACACACATAGTGTGCGGTCAACGTACACGCCAGGAGGGTAGAGCCTCTCCGGCATGGTGGGTGGGAAGTGGTAGGTTGGTCCGGTGTACTGCATGGCTGAGGATGTGCAAGAAGGGCAGATAGCAGAGAGGATGGAAGATGGATGAGGGATGGCAGAGGCAGAGGATAGCTTAAATAGCCATATTGCTACGTGTTATTTGGTTGTGGCAATAACGGGGTCAAATGTTAAGTAACCCGTTTTCAAACCCACCGCAACATCGGGAGTGTACACGTGTGGGAAACGGTGGTTTGAAAAAGAAGAAGAAAAAGAAGCTAATTGCACGCGTGGGAATCCATGGTCATATATACTATATGAACAAAAATAGACAAATTTTTAATCTGTGTGGCCATTTTGCATGATAAAAATAAATTTGGCCCTTAAAAATTGGTTATTTTCTACGCAATTTCAATTGATTTCAAACGATGCAAAAATACAGAGCCAACGCGTTTACAAAAAAACAGAGCAAACGATGCAAAAATACAGAGCCATCACGTTCACAAAAAACAGGGCAAACGATGCAAAAAAAAATGATGCAATTCGACGGCCCAACCAGAGATTGGTTTCCTTTTGGGCCCAATAACAACATTTTTTCACGGAGTTAGTGGTGGGCGAGCAGTCGAGCACAACGAGTGGGATCGCCTCTCGCAGATCGCCCCACGATCCAACGATATGGAGCCGTCCTTGTAATCCAACTGTGCGGAGCCTGCACACAGCCAACCCACCTAGTTCCTTCTAGAAGGCCAGATCTGAGGGCTGTCGCTTGGTGCGAGGGTATGATCGGATGGCTAACATTGGGAGCTAGGATTAGGCGAAACCACGCGGGGTTTAGAGTGGTTTTGAGCTGGTCAACGGGGTTTCGAAGGCTTTGACTGAGCATAACCAATTAAAAAAAATTAAAAAATATGAAACTTTCGCCATTCATCGTTTTATAAGACACACTAACGAGAAAAAAAAACTAAACTTGGTCTATGGTCAATTTCATGAAAAAACCCTACCTGGCACGATCGAGGTCAAATGAGCACCATTAATTAAAAAAACAAAAAAATATAAAACCTGCACACAATGTTGTCTTATGTGACATGTTACCAACCAAAAATCATAAACTTGGTCTATGATCATTTTCATGAGAAAACCTGCACACATATGAGCTATCACCTACATGATTTTATAGAGTTCAAGGAGAGGAGGTGGTGTTACCTTCTATTTTTGAAAAATAAAAAAAAATCACTAAACCTTAGTTTTAAAGTGAATAAGAAGGATCTGAAGTTAGTTTTCCATTTTCATAATTTAAATGTGTTTTTAATAGTTTTTATATTAAAGCATTTTTTGCAAAAGAAAATATAAAAATATGAAGATTAATGAAAAAATAGTGAGACTTCGAATCTACACTATATAGATTAAATGGGTGTTAATAGAAAAACATTTGGCTCATTTAGAGTAGGTCCAAGAAAACTTGACTACAAATGGTCTGTTTACCCTAGCCTGGGAGCTTATTTGGAGCGCATTTCTCAACTTCAAATTTCTTTGACCTCCTCTAAATCACCTCAAATTTTGCAGACATGATCTCCTACACAATCATAGAGAGTTGATAATACATATTCATTAAAATGTTGTTTTTTGCTCTGTTATTGGAATATTTGATAAAAGGAAACCCTTGATAAAATGATGGATCGTAGCATATTTGCAGCATATGTGTGATCATTGCATCACGTGAACTTTCAAAATACTGAAACAAATTATAGCTGATAAATTTAAAAACACAAAAACCCAACATAGATAGCCACATGCATATAAAATTCATCAAACCATGAAATGTTAACCCACATCTTGCTCACAAACATGGGACCGCACAAACATAGTTCACCAACATAGTTCAGCAAACAACCTAAAGTACTTAAAACACATCATGACATAACATCAGGGACGGGGAGACAGGACTTTGGATAAGGCAGCATGCTGCCGCATGATCTTGTAGTCCTCGTCGTGGATGGCCACATCTTCTGCATGAGCTAGAAGGTGAGCGAAGCAACCATACTTTGGCTTTGTCTTGGTGGTGCAGTAGGGGCAGCGCCAAGTTTTGGTCCTGCTCTTGTAGTAGTAACCCACGCCCTTGACCCTGATCTTCTCCTCTTCCTTCTCTTTGAAGGAGGTGAAGTTGCGGCGGTCCACATCCACATCTTCCCCAGAGACATACTGGACACGCGAATGAATTAAATTAGTGCATTATATATTCATGGGAATACACCATGTCAAACTAACTAAATGAACAATCTAAATTTCAAGTAGGCTTAACTCATACTCTTCGTCGTCACCATGTGCTGGATCGTACGGGTCGTCGAAAGTATAGTCTATCTTCCTCTTCTTCCCCCAACCATTTTCCTCCTGAATATACAATTACATCCATCACTAGTAAATACATAGGGCTAATATACTATGATCCTATTTGCATTTTCCATTGTCATGCACACACATTGAACAACAGAGCTAATATAACTACATATTGTGGACATATTGTGAAGAACCGAGCTAATATAACTTGAATCAAATAACTTCTTAATCAATCTAATAAGCCCCAATCTGTTCACAACGTCTAGCATTTTAGCAACGAATCTAATAAGCATAAAAAAACAAGTCTAATAAGCATGATAGCATTGAAAACCCAATATGTGAGCACTAAAAACAAATCTAATAAGCATCATAGCATTAAAAACCCAAATCTGTTTACAACATCTAGCATTTTTGCAAAGAATTTATCCAAATCTAAAACCCCAATCATTGTGTCGGGGGAAACTGTCCGCCACGAACACCTATGGGACCGGAGCCCCTTGCTTGTGCGGTAAGAGGGCGGAGGGAGCACGAAGAGCAGATCGTGGAGATGACGCAGGCAGTTTTACCCAGGTTTGGGCCGCGATGGACGCGTAAAACCCTACTCCTGCTTAGTTTGTATTGAGTTGGGGAGCTCGGGAGCTTGAAGAATTAGCTACACCGAGCGTATGAGCGATCTAGGTTCCGAACCCTTTCTACGTTGTGCATGGGCCTCCGTTTATAATGCAAGGGGTCACCGACAGGTGTCAACGTAGGAGAAAGGGCAAAAATGTAAAAGAGGTGGTAGTTGTAACAGTGCGGGAATAGTGGAGCTACAATGCGTGAACAGTGGTGGCTACCTACTTTGACAGTGGGGGACAAGAGCATTTAATGCCCGTCGCCGTCGACCCCAAAAGTGCCCGCCCTTGCGTCTCCGTTCGCCACGGCGATGGCTTTACCACCGTGGAGTGCCACCGTGTTCCCCAGGCTGCACAGCCATCCGCCACGCGTCCCTGGAGTGGCCCCAGGGCGACGCGTGGTTCGATGAGCTGGAGCGCGGGCACACAGCACAACTCTCCCCGGCAAGCACCTTGCCGGGGGCTTGACCTTGCCGGGCCCGGGAGCTTGTCGGGCTCTGAAGCTTGTCGCTCCCCGGGCCCTGCCGGGGCGCATATAGCGCCGAGGCATGCCTTCTGTGATGTAATCTTCTAGTCTTCCTGGCAAGCTCCTCTTGCCAGGGCCTTGCGTAAGTGAGGTAATCTTGAGCCTGGAACGGCCTTCCCGGCAAGCCCCACTTGCCGGGGTCTCGATCTTCTGTCTTGTATACTTTGTTTTTGAATGGTTTTATATGGAGCAGGAAGGTCTCCGACGAGCGCGTGGTAGGCCCTGCCGCGGGAAGCTGCTACTGCCCGTGCACAAGTTGGGGTACTGAGGTACCCCTACCTTAGTACACCGACAGGAGCCCCCGGGCCTGGGCCACACACGGTGCCGAGCGTTGTTGGGCCAGGCCCAAAACAGTGCACGGGCACGCGCGGCCCACGGCACGCCGAATCCACTTCCGCATCTGCCGCGTCCCCCCGTAACGGCACGCGTCGATTGCGGCGTCGTGGGATGGGACGTGGCCACGTTCTTTTAATGGAAAGAGCGAAACGCCCCCCCACTCCCCCATAAAAGCAGAGGAAGCAGGAGCGGTTCCCCTCCTACGCCTTCATTGCCTCTTCTTCCATCTCCAGAGATTCCTTTTGCGCTCCGCCTCCACATCTCCTCCGCCGCATTCCGCATCTGCGGCGCCGCCGGATTCTTCGCCCCTCTTCCCTCGCCGCCTCCGCCATGGCCCCGAAGACCGAGAAGGCGAAGGCAGAGAAGACCAAGAAGGAGAAATCTGACCAGGCGGCAAGGCTTGCTTTGCTGCGGAAGCGGAACGTCGTCTTCTCGCCGAGGCTCAGCGCGCGGGAGCTCTGGAACAAGTACTACTTGTTCTGGGCCAAGAAGACCAAGGCGCACCCCCGCACCCGAGCCTATCCGGCCGCCGCCAAGGACAACTACCCCGGCGGGTACTTCTTCTTCGCAGCTTTCTTCCACTGCGGCCTCTGTCCCCCTTTTTCCGAATTTTTCTGTGATATAATGCACACCTACGGCCACCATCTTCTAGACTTCACCCCCAACGCCATCCTCACGATGGCGGTTTTCGCACATATGTGCGAAAACTACATTGGGATATATCCAAACGTAGCGCTGTTTAGGCACTTCTTCACCCCTAGAGTAGAAGCCGGCGCTCCCCTCTCCGGGGGGATTTCTTGGGTCTTCCGCTTGAATAAGAAGGAGTCCTACTTGCCGGGGGAGCTCCGCGGCAAGTGGGAGGAGTGGCGTGCAGACTGGTGTTGGATAGTTGAGGACCAGCCGCAGCCCTTCACCGCGCCGCGCACAACACCTATCGTGCGCGGCAGGGACTGGAGCGAGCTGGATTCGGACGACGACAAGCTCGACGTCGCCCTCATCAGGATTCTTCGTCTCCGGGTAGCAAGGTTGTCTGTCGGAGAAGTAGGCACAAATTTCCTCCGCCGCCGCATCGCCCCTCTTCAAGATAGGAAGAGGCCGGCCTGGGATTATGGCAACGCGGCGGACATAATGAGGCTGCGCCCCGGGCTCAACTTCAACTTCACATCACTGGAGCTGAAGGGGATGGTCCGGGAACTATTTAAGCATGACCCGGCCCACCCGGAATGGTTCAGAGCTCCCCGGGGAGTGGTGCCCCTCTGCAACAGCACGGCCCGGGATGCCCTTCGCGCCATGATGCCCGCGTGTGACTCGCACGGTATCGACCGCACGTGGATTCCGCCCAAGCCAGACGTCATCTTGAACTTCTTCGACAACCTGGTGGAGGTGGCGAAGAACAAGGACGAGATCAAGGGGCTCACACGGGACACCACCGACCAGGAGATAGCGTATATAGCTTCTCGGGTTGAAGAGGCCGCTGCAGCCGCAGCGGCGGGAGAGTTCGGCTTTTTGCCCGAGGAGGCAGAGGCTGCGGAAGCGTCCTGCCAAGCAGAGGAGGCGGAGATCCGCAGGCTGTTGAAACTTCCTCCCGACGAGCTCGCCGGGGTCCCATCCTTGAGGCACTCCGGGATCCCCGGAATCCTGGCCGAGGCCGCGACGAAAGGCAGCGCCGCCGGAGGAAACAAAGGCGCCGCAGGGAGCGGAGGCGCCGGAGGGAGTGGAAGTGCCGGAGGGAGCGGAGGCGCCGGAGGGAGAGCGGCCACAGTGCAGGGCGCTGGGCCCAGCAAGCCCGCCGAGGAGGAGGAGGAGGAGGAGGATGCCGGGGCCGACGAGGACTCCGACGGGTCCCTTGGGCTCTACGCCGACGACCTCTCCTCGTCATCGGAGACCTCCCCGCCTCGGGCAAGCCCCAGGCGCTCTCCGCTGAAGCGTCTCCGCAAGACGGCGACGGGGACGAGGGCGCAGGCGCCCCGGCAACAACCAGCTCGCCGGGCGGCGCGAGCTACCCGGGGGAGCCAAGCTGCGACGGGGGTGCCCGGCGCACCAACCACGGCGGGGACGACCCGCACGCAGGCCACGACGGAGGAGACCCGCACGCAGGCCACTGCGGAGGCGCCCCGCACGACAGCGCCAAGCAGAGGAGGGTCTTCGCAGAGCGGAGCGGCAGCTCCGCCCGCTCCCCGGGCCTCGGCTACCACAGGGGCCAGGTCTTCGCAGCCCCCAGCCCCGGGGACCGACAAGCGCCCGAGGGAGTCTTCGCCTCCTGCTCCCCGCGCGGACGCGTCTCAGGTGGCGTTTGACTTCTCCGCCTTGAGCGACGACGACGACGACGAGGAGGAACAGGAGTAAGAACTCGAGGCTTCGCATCTCCTTAAACTTCGTCTTGATTATTGTAGATTCTGATCTTGCTTCTTGTTTTGATTTCAGGACCTTGGCCCAGCGAGCGGCGAAGAAGGCCAAGGTGCCCGTGGTTGAGGTCGCGGACGACTCGCCCGTCGCGGCGACAGGGGACGTACCGGAGCCGAGCCTGCCGGACCCGAGCGCCGCTCCGAGGAGCAGCCCCCAGCGCAGCCCCCAGCGTAAGTCCAAATTACATACTTCCGCTCGTCGGGCGCGCTTGAGGATTTTGTCTTGTGCTAATATCTTGAGGTTTTTGTCTTGCCTTGATTGTTTTGTGCAGAGGTGGAGCCGCTAGCTCAGGAGCATCCGGAGGTCGCTCCCGAGGAGCCGCGGGCCCCGCCGTCCCCGCCAAGGCCGAACTCCCCGGCAAGGGAGAGCACTCCGCCAAGGGCGGGTACTCCGCCAAGGGCGAGTAGCCCGCCAAGGGCGAGTAGCCCGGCGAGGGCGGCCACTCCGCCAAGGCAGAGCTCCCCGGCGAGGGAGCCCGCCGCTGACGACGTCCGTCAAGGTAAGTTCCGTAACTTTGTCTTCTTGGATTCGTCTCTTTTTGGATATTTGCTTGAACTTCTTCTTCTTTTTCTTCTTCCTCTAGATCCTCCTCCCCCGGAACGAATGGAGACGGAAACCATTGTCGTGGAGGAGGACGCGCAGGGCGACGGCGGCAACGCTCCTGTCGCTGAGGACACGGCGGGAGCCGCCGAGCCGGCTGCGGAGGAGACTGCCCCGACTACAGACGCAGCGGTCGGGGAGGGGGACGGCGACCGCACTGCCGGCCCGGAGGCGGCAGGAGCATCAAGTGCTGCACCGGCCGCCGACCCCTCCGCCGAAAAGGAGCAGGCGGGCTACTATCTTGAAGCTCCCAACGGCGTCTTCATCCAGGTGCCGTGGGGTTCATCGTCGCGAGCCCCCGCGGAGGGCGAGGCCTTCGATGGAGAAGTGCTCGCCTCCGCGGGACTGAAGATCGTCGAGGCGCCCGGCGGAAGCGACGGGCCCGAGGAGGAGAAGCTGCTTCACCAGCTCCTGGCCCTTTACCGGGCTAGGCAGGCGAAGCTTGCTTCTCGGGAGGCCCTTGCCGCCAAGGCCGCCGTCGAGATGGAGAAACGCGCGGCGGAGCTCCGCGCCGCCAACCAGGCTGCCCTCCGCGAGGTGGCGGAGGAGCGCGAGAGGCTCGCCGGGGAGTACCAGGAGTGGTTGCTGGAGAAGGCCGAGGCCGAAGAGCAGCAGCGGCTCGCCGGGGAGGAGCTGTCCCGGCGAGAAGGAGAGCTGACCCAGCGGAAGGTCAACCTCGACTCCCACGAAGAAGACCTTGCCGCTCGAGAACAGGCCCTTGGCGGAGAGCTGAAGGAGGCGAAAGCCGCCGCGGCTGCCGCGGAGACCGCCAAGGAGGAGCTTGCCGCCAAGGTCGCGCAACTGGAGGAGTCACTAAAGGCGAGCGTGGAGAGGGTCACCGCGCTCAACACAGAGCGCGAGAAGGACGCCCACACCAACTCCGAACTCCAGGTGCGCCTCTCTAAGAAGGGCGACGAGTTGAAGGCCGCCAAGGACTCCATTGAGGATCTGGAGCTGAAGGTTTCCACGTTGAAGGACTCGCTCGACGCCGTTCGAGATCGGGAAACCAAGCTGAAGGAAGAGCTCCGCAGGGAGCGAAGCTTGGTGGAGAGCGCCAACACCGCGGCCGAGAACTTCCGCCGGACCGTCGAGGTGTGGACCGAGGACTTGGTGTCTTCTGCATCCAACATCGACCAGGAGCTGCTGGCGCTGAAGTTGGAGCATCTCATCTACTCTCCGTACCCAAACCTCCCTCACAGCGCCAAGCTCAGCCTCTTCTTCAGGGGGATCGCGCCGGCTCTTGCAGATCTTCGGAAGAAGATTCCCGCGCAACTGGCTGAGGAGTCGCGCCAGCTCTGCACGGGAACCTTGGAGCGCGTACTGACGAAGATTGTATACCGCAATCCCGGTATAAACCTCACCAACGTTCTCCGCAGCTTGCCGGCCGACGCAAACATGGAGGCGCTGAAGGCGCAGGTCGCCCACATCATTGCCAAAGTGAACAAGATCTCCAGGATCGAGGGCGACCGCGTAGATTAGGCCTCCTTTTCCTTTATCTCTTTTTGTTGCTGCATAGGGTGTTATGAACTCATTAATCATTGCGACAAGTTATCCTTTGTAAGATATTTATCTTTATCTTAATCAATCAGTGCAATGTTATCTTCCTTGTCTTGGTCATCTACTTTGTATGTTTTTCACCCTACGCTCCTGGGGAGCTTGCCGGTAAGGGGCCCCTACCGCGAGCGCTGAGTGCTGGACTCTGAGCAGCCTGCTGGCCAGGGCCTTACCGGCAAGCAACCTTGCCGCAGCTAGTCGCAACGCACTCAGCTTGTTGAGTGAGCTCGAAAACGAACCAAGGGCGCGACACTTGTCGCAGCTCACTTGAGTCGTTGAGCGTACTCGAAAACAAGATAAGGGTGCGGCTAGCTACGGGTAGGTTCCTCCGCGCACAGGTTTTCCATACAAAGCGTGGTTGTTCAAGGAAGACAACTAAAAATTTAAAAATTTGAACTGCTCAAATTCTAATAACTTAGCTTTTATATATTGCTTGTTTCTTGGTAAGGCTTCTCTTTCTTGAACAGCACTTGGTTCCTCTTCCATCTCCTCCCCCCCGGCAAACTTGTGCGCGAGGAACATTTCTTCTGCTTAAGAGGCAAGAAAAAAGAAGAGGGAAACAAGTATATGGCCTTTCGGCGTGCTAATGCTTACCGGATGCGTACGTTGCACAAGATGCCAAATAACACATGCGAATAGCAAAGAAAAGCATGCAAAAGGCAAATAGCGCAAAACACAAGAGCTTTACTGATGCACGGGGTCTGCGCCCGGCTTTGTACAAAGGGTTACATGCAACAGCGTCAAAGCTTGTACAAAAGGTGGTTGCCGGAGCGGGTCACGGCAACCGCGCCTTATGGGTGAAACTTGCGAAGATGCTCTATGTTCCAGGAGTTGCTCACCGGTAAGCCTTCTTCGGTCTCAAGGCGGACAGCGCCAGGCCTTGTGACTTGTCTCACCCGATAAGGGCCTTCCCACTTCGGCGTCAACTTGTTGGAATTCTTGGCGGACTGAACACGCCGAAGAACAAGGTCGCCTTCCTCGAGACTCCTGGCCTTGACCTTGCGGCTATGATAGCGGCGCAAGGCTTGCTGGTATCGAGCAGCTCGTACAGCAGCCTGGAGACGTTCCTCCTCGAGGAGCAATGCATCATCTTGCCGCAGTTGCTCTTGCTCAAGCTCGTCATAAGCAAGCACTCGAGGAGATCCGTATACGAGTTCCGTGGGGAGAACTGCCTCTGCTCCATAGACTAGAGCAAAGGGTGTCTGTCCGGTGGCTCGACTTGGTGTCGTTCTGATTGACCAAAGAGCCGCCGGTAGCTCCTCTATCCAGTTTCTTCCGCACTTGCGCTGCCTGTCAAAGGTCCTTGTCTTGAGTCCGCGCAGCACTTCAGCATTGGCCCTCTCCGCTTGACCGTTGCTCCTTGGGTGAGCAACAGAAGCGAAACAGACCTTGGCGCCAAGGTCTTGGACGTACTGCATGAAGGTGCGACTAGTAAATTGTGTACCGTTGTCGGTGATGATCCTGTTAGGGATTCCGAAACGGCAAACAATCGACCTGAAGAACCTGACCGCTGACTGTGCTGTCACCTTTCTCACTGGTTCCACTTCTGGCCACTTTGTGAACTTGTCGATTGTAACGTACAAGTACTCAAAGCCCCCGACAGCACGGGGGAAGGGGCCGAGGATATCGAGCCCCCAGACCGAAAAGGGCCAGGACAAAGGGATTGTTTGGAGAGCTTGAGCTGGCTGATGAATTTGCTTTGCATGGAACTGGCACGCTTCACACTTGGTTACTAGTGCAGTTGCATCTTGGAGGGCTTCTTGCCAAAAGAACCCTTGTCGGAAAGCTTTCCCGGCAAGCGCCCTTGCGCCAACGTGGTGGCCACATATGCCTCCGTGTATTTCTGCCAACAGCTTGTGCCCATCTTCTCTGGAGATGCACTTCAATCTGACACCATTGAGCCTTCTTCTGTACAGCTCGTTATCCACGAACTGGTACATACTTGACTGCCTGGTTATCTTCTCTATTTCTTCTGGTTCGTTGGGAAGTTCTCCAGTTTGCAGAAAACGGACGATCTACTGCGCCCATGCCGGAGCCCGAGGCTCAACGGCAAGGACTAAAGGCATGAGGGCCGCTGCGGGGACCTCAGCTTCTACGGCAAGGACCTCTGGTTCCGCCGGAGCTGATGGTCCCCCGGCAAGCTCGCCGGGGCGAGGCTTGTCGGGAACACTTGCTTCAACTGCACAGATCCTTGGATCTGCAGGAGCAGACTGTTCCTCAGCGTTCTGATTGCTGATCTTGGGGACCTTGGCGGCGGTTTCAGGAAGATCCGCCGGCAAGTAGTCGCCGGAGACCAACTTTCTTTTCTTGGACTGCCCAATTGATGGTGTGACGGATGGTTGAGTCAGCTTGAGCAAGAAGGTCCCTGGTTCCACAGGTAACTTCATCGATGCACACTTTGAAAGGCCATCTGCAATTTCGTTCTGAGCTCTCGGGACGTGCTCCATCTACAGACCTTCAAAGTGCTCCTCAAGCTTCCTTACTTCATCTACATAAGCTTCCATCAAAGGGCTCTGGTAACTCTTGTTAACTTGCCGGACCACCAACTGAGAATCTCCCGCACAATCAGCTTCCTGATCCCAAGTTCGGCCGCAATTCTGAGGCCGGCGAGCAAACCTTCATATTCAGCAGTGTTTTTTGTCGCTTGCTCCCTGGGAAAGTGCATCTGGATAACATATTTGAGGTGCTCTCCGGTGGGCGCGATGAGTACCACGCCGGCACCGGCGCCTTGCAGCGAGAAGGCACCATCAAAATACATTACCCATTCACTTGTCGCTTCTTGTACGGGTGCACTTGTTTCTGGAATTTCCTCGTCGGGCGTTGGGGTCCACTCAGCTACGAATTCTGCCAAAGCTCGGCTCTGTATGGTCGAAGTACTTTCAAACTTGAGTCCAAAGCTCGACAGCTCCAGTGCCCACTCAACGATCCTGCCTGTTGCTTCTGGATTGTGCAATATACTCTTCAGCGGAAAGCGAGTGACCACTGTTATCTCATGTGCCTGGAAGTAATGGCGCAGCTTTCTCGAGGCCATGAGGAGGCCGAAAAGCAACTTTTGCACTCCAGAGTATCTTGATCTAGCCCCCTGGAGAAGGGAACTTACAAAATACACTGGGCGCTGCACCATCTTCTTCCGCGCTTCTTCCTGTTCCTGCGCAGAGTTGTCCTTGTCGGGGCCAGAGCTTGCCGGAGCAGCCCCCTGCTTGTCGCTGGATTCGCTTTTCGGTGGTGTAGAGTCCTCGTCGGCCTCCCTCTCCGCTACTAACGCAGCACTAACCACCTGGTTGGTTGCTGCTAGGTATAGCAACAACTTTTCCGGTGGTCTAGGTGCGACAAGTATTGGAGTGGAGGATAGGTACCGTTTCAAATCTTGCAGCGCTGCCTCCACTTCCGGAGTCCACTTCATGGGACCTGCCTTCTTCAAGATTTTGAAGAAAGGTAGGGCGCGCTCTGCAGACTTCGAAATGAACCTACTGAGGGCAGCCACACAACCTGCAAGCCTTCTGACATCCTTGACGCGCTTCGGGGCCTCGATCTGCTCGATGGCTTTAATCTTGTCGGGGTTAGCTTCAATCCCCCTCTGTGACACAAAGAACCCGAGAAGCTTGCCGGAGGGGACTCCAAAGACGCACTTCTCGGGGTTCAACTTGAGCTGTATCTTGCGCAGGTTCTGAAATGTCTCTTCCAAATCTTGAACCAGGGTATCCTTGCTCTTACTCTTCACCACGATGTCATCCATGTAAGCCTCTACATTTCTGTGGATCTGTGGCTCGAAAGTAGTGTGCACTACCCTTGCAAATGTTGATCCTGCATTCTTCAGTCCAAATGGCATGCATATGAAGCAATAGGTGCCGCATGGAGTGATAAATGCAGTCTTCTCTTCATCTTCTTTGGCCATGAAGATCTGGTGGTAGCCTGAATATGCATCAAGAAAAGAGAGTAGCTCACATCCGGCAGTGGAGTCAACGATCTGGTCAATGCGCGGCAAAGGGAATGGATCCTTGGGACATGCTTTATTCACATCGGTGAAGTCTATACACAGTCTCCACTTCCCATTGGCCTTGCGCACGACGACTGGGTTTGCCAACCATGTCGGATGGATCACACCTCTAACCAGGCCTGCTGCCTCTAGCTTCTTGATTTCTTCAGCAATGAATTCTTGGCGCTCCACGGCTTGCTTCCTCACCTTCTGCTTGACGGGCCGCGCATGAGGACAAACAGCAAGCTTGTGCTCAATTACCTTCCTGGGAACACCGGGGATGTCAGATGGTTGCCAGGCAAACACATCGACATTCGCCCGCAGGAAGGCAACAAGCGCGCTTTCCTATTAGCTGTCAAGCGTGGCACTGATGGTGAAGGTACCACCAGTGCCGTCCTCCTTGGCGGACACCTTCTTGGTTGCCGGAGGAGCGGCCATCCCCTTTCTACACTTGCCGGTGGAGCTCGATGGAACGTCCTCGACGGCAGCGCAGCACTCCGAAGAGGTGCGGTTGCCGGAGTGGGCCCCAGAGCACTTGCCGGACTTGGTCTTCGTCTTCTCCCCCCCGGGAGCTTCAGCGGCAAGTGTGTCCTTCTCTGCCGCAGCTGCTGCATCCCGATAGATCTTGTCGGCGCAGACAAGCGCATCTTTCTTGTCGCCATGGACAGTGATGACGCTTATCGGCCCCGGCATCTTGAGTACGTTGTAGGCGTAGTGGGAAGCCGCCATGAACTTGGCGAGGGCGGGACGGCCGAGTATCCCATTGTATGGCAATGGGATATCAGCGACGTCGAATGTGATGCGCTCAGTTCTGAAGTTGAGCTCCCCGCCAAAGGTCACCGGCAGAGTTATCTTCCCCTTGGGCTTGCTCCTTCCCGGGTTGATTCCTTGGAAAGATCCGGTCTCTTCGAGCTCGCCATCTGGGATTTGGAGTTTCTTGATCACAGCAGAGGAGATCATGTTCAGCCCGGCCCCGCCGTCAACCAACATTTTGGTGACCTTGAGGTTGCGGATGGTGGGTGAAACCAGCATCGGCAAGCACCCGACCGCAGTGGTGCGGTCAGGGTGATCCTCAAGGTCGAAAATGGTGGGCGTGCTGGACCATTTGAGGAGTCTGCGCGACTCCACGGGCGGCTCTGCTGCATTCACCTCGCGCACCCACTGCTTGAGGGTGCGGTGGGAGGTGTGCAGAGAGGCGCCACCGTCGACGCACAGGACCTCCGTGACCTTCTGGAACTCCTGCTCACTGTTATCCTCATCCTCCATGTCTTCGTCGTCGTCTTCTTCATCCTTGTCGCGGCCCCGGGGAGGTCGGTCACCTTGCCGCTGCTTGGCCTTGCCGCGGCGTCCTCCCCGGCCATTGAATGGCCGCTTCTTGCTTGGCTCTCCTCCGCCACCTTGGGCCTTCTCCTTGTCGCGCCTCTCGTACTCAGCTTTCTGCTGCTCGACGAGGTACTCGACGCGCTTGCAGTTGGAGAGGTCGTGGCCCTTGGTGCGGTGGATCTTGTAGTATTGCTTGTCGGAGCCGTCCTGCTTGTCGGCTGCCGCTACAGGGGCAGGCTCCTTGCCGGAGCCGCCAGC
Organism: Secale cereale; assembly: GCA_902687465.1. Lineage (NCBI taxonomy): Eukaryota > Viridiplantae > Streptophyta > Magnoliopsida > Poales > Poaceae > Secale > Secale cereale. The sequence continues at coordinate 677,629,925 of LR738710.1, read as the reverse complement.
CTGTGTTTGCTTGGCGGGAGCCTCCTTGCCGGACTTCTCGACGGCAAGCACCTCCTTCTTGTTCTTCCTCCTGTTGTTCCGCCGCCGGCTCTTCTTTGCCGGGGCGGCGTCGTCGCTGTCGCTTCCTCCTGCGCCAGCATCCTCCCCGGGGAGTCTCCTCCCCTCTTCTGCGCGTGCGCACTTATCAGCCAGAGCGTAGAGCTCGCTGACATCCCGTATCTTGGTCATGGCCATTTCTTCACGCATGCGGCGGTTACGCACGTTCTGGTGGAACGCGCTGATAACCGCGGCAGGGTGGACGTCGGGGATGTTGTGCTGCACTCGACTGAAGCGTTGGATGTACTTGCGCAGGGATTCTCCTTCCTTCTGGGCCAGAATGTGGAGATCGCTCTCCTGGCCGTGAGGTTTGTGGCCGCCCGTGAAGGCGCCCACAAACTAGTGGCAGAGATCTGCCCAAGAAGAAATGGAGCCTTCCGGCAAGTGCATAAGCCACGAACGAACGTTCGGCTTAAGCACGAGCGGGAAGTAGTTCGCCAAAATCTTCTCGTCGCGCCCCCCGGCAGCCTGCACCGCGATGGTGTAAATGCTGAGGAATTCCGAGGGGTGCGTCTTGCCGTCGTACTTCTCCGGTACGTCGGGTTTGAAGTTCTTCATGCTGGGCCACTGGACGCGCCGCAGCTCGCGGGTAAACGCAGGGCAACCTGCCGCGTACGGCAAGTCGCCTGGTGCACCGGGCGCGTGCGCGTCGACAGCGTTCCCAGCTCTCTGGTCTGACTGTCGCCGAGCTTCTCGGCGGCGCTCGATTGTTGTTCGAGCATCTTCTTGTCGCCGGTCGTCAAGGACTTGGCGCTGGTCCCGACGAGCCCGCGGATACGACGATGCCGTGGAGCCGTCGTCGGCGTTGTTCCTGCGGGGCGGCGTCTTCTGCTTCCGCGGCGGGGAGTGCACGGTGGTTGCACCCCCGGCGGTCTTGTCGCCGTCGGCCTTCGTCTTCTCAACTTACCGCGGCCGCGAGGTCGCCGGCTGCTGTGGAGAGTCGTTGTTGGTGATGGCGATCAGGCTCTGGATGGTTGCCCTCCAGTCTTCGGCCTTGTCTGTCGCTGGAGGGAAGTCGAGGAGCAGTTGCGCCCTTGCGAGCGCTTCCGCTGGAGTGGAGGGGAGCGGGGGCGAGCGGTGCGAGGAGCGGGATATGCTCGGACTCCTAACAGCGTTAGAAGGAGCAGGGTCCCGCCCCGGCGACCGCGCCTTGCTCGTGCCAGGACGATGGCCCGGAGCGTCCCGCGAACCTCCGGTTTGGCCTTGGCCCAGCAAGCGGATGCCACCTCCTGTGGCATGGCGCTGCTGGGTTGTCGTTTGCTGAGATGGACGTGGCGCGTCCACGGAGACCGAGGCTCGGTCATCCGTCCTGTCCTTGGATTTGGTGGCGCCGCGAGTGTCCTCGCCGGCGACCACCCTTCCGACGGCGTCTCCCCCGCCCACCGTTGGTTCTGGTGGCGGCGGATGGGACGCAGACGGGCCTGCGACCTCCGAAGCCTTCTTCTTCGGGGCCATGGCGCAGTTGCTGATGAAGTTGCTGATGAAACTGGAGAGGTTGATGAAGAATACGCCCGCGTGAACGCCGGATCAGATTCGCACAACCTCGACAGCCCCCCTACCTGGCGCGCCAAAGATGTCGGGGGAAACTGTCCGCCACGAACACCTATGGGACCGGAGCCCCTTGCTTGTGCGGTAAGAGGGCGGAGGGAGCACGAAGAGCAGATCGTGGAGATCACGCAGGTAGTTTTACCCAGGTTCGGGCCGCGATGGACGCGTAAAACCCTACTCCTGCTTAGTTTGTATTGAGTTGGGGAGCTCGGGAGCTTGAAGAATTAGCTACACCGAGCGTATGAGCGATCTAGGTTCCGAACCCTTTCTACGTTGTGCATGGGCCTCCTTTTATAATGCAAGGGGTCACCGACAGGTGTCAACGTAGGAGAAAGGGCAAAAATGTAAAAGAGGTGGTAGTTGTAACAGTGCGGGAATAGTGGAGCTACAGTGCGTGAACAGTGGTCGCTACCTACTTTGACAGTGGGGGACAAGAGCATTTAATGCCCGTCGCCGTCGACCCCAAAAGCGCCCGCCCTTGCGTCTCCGTTCGCCACGGCGATGGCTTTACCACCGTGGAGTGCCACCGTGTTCCCCAGGCTGCACAGCCATCCGCCACGCGTCCCTGGAGTGGCCCCAGGGCGACGCGTGGTTCGATGAGCTGGAGCGCGGGCACACAGCACAACTCTCCCCGGCAAGCACCTTGCCGTGGGCTTGACCTTGCCGGGCCCGGGAGCTTGTCGGGCTCTGAAGCTTGTCGCTCCCCGGGCCCTGCCGGGGCGCATATAGCGCCGAGGCATGCCTTCTGTGATGTAATCTTCTAGTCTTCCTGGCAAGCTCCTCTTGCCAGGGCCTTGCGTAAGTGAGGTAATCTTGAGCCTGGAACGGCCTTCCCGGCAAGCCCCACTTGCCGGGGTCTCGATCTTCTGTCTTGTATACTTTGTTTTTGAATGGTTTTATATGGAGCAGGAAGGTCTCCGGCGAGCGCGTGGTAGGCCCTGCCGCGGGAAGCTGCTACTGCCCGTGCACAAGTTGGGGTACTGAGGTACCCCTACCTTAGTACACCGACACATTGCAGCACCTAAAATCATAGTTCACAACATCTAGCTAGCATTTATCCAACAAACCCTAGTCCAAAAACCCCCATCCCCCAACCCATACAAAAAAAACCCGGCCCATCTGTCAAACCAACTACTCTAACCATCTGAACTACTGTATGAATCACAATCTAACCAATGCAACTATGGAGAAACTAACTCTACAAGCTAAGCAAGTGCAAATACCTGCTCCTTCACGCTAGGCGGCGCAACGGGAGCATCGGGATGGACTGCGCCGCTCGACGGCGCCGTCACCTCCTGTAGCGGTTGCGAGTTTCCCCGCACCACCGTGGACACCGCCGACATGCGCAGTCATCGCGCCCTGACCCTGCATCTCCACCACATCTCCGGCCACTGCGCCGGCGTCGCCACGAGCGTTGGCCATCTGACAGATGGAGGCGATGAAGGTGAGGAAGAGGATGCGGTGGGGGGGAGTGAGACGGTGCGGTGGAGGCAGTGGAGGAGAGTGAGACGACGCAGGTGCGGGAGAGGAAGACGATGTGACAGCGAGGGGATTTGGGGGAAAATGGTAGGGGCAATGGAGGTGGTTGCCCTCTTTATATGATGGGACGTTTCAGGCATATCCATGGACACGTGCTACCCCACGACCGCAGTCTTTCATGCGCCCACGTATACGCGGCCCCACTCGTCAGCTAACGGTCAAAGTCATTGACCCGACGGCAACGTCCGTTATAACCTGGTTTGAGGGTTTCGGGCAAGGGAGTGGGGAAAAGTGAGCAAAAGTTAACAGAGTAGGGATAAATGTGTAGAGCTAAGGAACCAGGGGCATAGAAATAAAAATCCCTACATTTCTTGTATCTATACATATCGACATTTTATTAGAATTTGGAAAACGAAACAAAAAAATCTAGTGGACAATTTGGAAGTTACTAATGGTACACCAATAACATGGCAACAAATGGGTTATGTGATAAAGTTTACTATGACTATTGAGTCAATTGTCTCCATATATGAACTTGGCGCAAGATGTCACTCATACATGCCATATTTTCAGTAAAGCCAACCTTCAAACAAAATTATTGGTAAGAAATGGAATCTATTTCACGTAGAGCATACACTGTTTGTTACAAATTTGAATATTAATTTTGTTATAATTTTGTTCATGGAACAGAAACTTCCCAAACATGTTGTTACTCATCAAATGGAATAGAAAGGTGTCGTGAAAATTATTTTTGATGCTCACAGATGCTTCATTTTGGCATAAACCATCTCAAAAGATGGTCATGTCATTTTTAACGAGTGGCCTACACTTCTAAAGCAACAACAATTCAAGATCGGACAGAAGATGATCTTCTTGATCCACCTTGTACTTGCATGAACTGCTCTGGTGGTGTCATCTCTCGCTAATCACTTTTAATTTTGTTTTTGTACGTCCTTATATGTATTGTATATCTATGCAATGCTTTTTCTTTACAACAGAATACATCATGTTCCCTTTATTCTTGTTATGCTATATTACATGTGAACTTTTCAAACATCGTTGCAAATGTTTAATTATTGAACAATCCAACAATATGTGATATGATATTAATGCTCTATCCTATTAAAGCTTCTTTCACACTTAACTATTAGTGAATATGGAATTGAATGTAAATATATTATGTATAAGACACATCATCTTAATTGGAACATGCTACTAAATTTACACATAGAATGTTCAGTTCTTCATTCGATACAACTTCTAATTTGCTAAGCAAATCTTTATCTCTACCTACTAATAAAGCATGCATTACCTATGTCGGTTCACCGTCGCGCCCTTTTTGTGAAAACGACCCTATTATTTTTAAAAATTTACCCACAATCCAAAAACATTTAATTCCAGAATTTTGTTTGTCCACGTGTGGGCCGCTTACCCTATCCCCTTCGCTAGTCCGACCCCTTGCCGCTGTCCCTGCGTATTGAATAGTCCCACCTTCCTCCCGTACAACAAAATTCCATCGATTTATATACTTTTGCAGATTGGTTGTCAACAAGCCAAGCAACAGAGCATGATGAGATTGAACGGAACATCGAGGGCACCTGGGTAGCCACAGAAGAGGTTGATCGAATCTGGTAGCCAAGGGAGCTCCGGTGACTAAATGAGGGCAGGCACGGGGGCGAGGCCCAATGGCCATGGTTGTTCTGTACTTGTCGAGGCAGAGAAGGGGGAGGTGACGAGGTTACAGACCTAGGGAAGGGTCACAGGCCCGACCAAGGTGTCCCACCCAAGGTCATTACCTTAGAAGATCAAAAGACAAAACTTATGATGATAGAGATAGTCGACTAGGACGGCCCAAGAGGACACTCCACTCGACTGGACTTCACATACAAGACGACTCAACTCCACTCGACCAACCCAAGGCACTCGACCCCCGAAGGTCAAGTGTCACTTCGGGCAGCAACGGTCCGGTATTTACTCGCCGTAGTAAATACCTTGATTACTCTTTACTGCGGGCATTATCAGTAACACCTGCCTTAATGTACATTGAACCCTTGGTAATGTGGAGCATGGCTGGGGTCCTGCCACACTATATAAGCCACCCCCCTCCTCCAGTTCAGGGGTTCGCACCTCTGTAACTCACATATATGCATACCAGTCGACCAGCCTCCGGGCACTGAGACATAGGGCTGTTACTTCCTCCGAGAAGGGCCTGAACTCGTAAAACACCTTGTACAAAACTCCACCATAGATAGGGCCTTGCCTCTCCATTCGTACCCCTACTCGTACTGTCAGACTTAGAACCACGACAGTTGGCGCCCACCATGGGCCAAGGCGTCTTAGCGACATCTGGTGAGGTTGCAACTCCTCCTCCGACCGCCTTCATCATGGTGTCAGGCGGTGGTTTGGCGTTGGGCCACGAGATCCGGCTCGGCGCGCTCATTTTCATCACCGACGAGTCCGCGTGGCTCCAGGAGGCCCCTCTTGACATCGAGGCTCTGCCCACCCGGGGAACTGCGCACTTCCGCGTCAGTGCCTGCGGCGTCCTCCTTCGGCAGCCATCGACCCAATATTCATTGTCTCACATCCCCACCGGACGACGCCGCAAGCGATCTGGTCGCTCGCGGCTCCAGCGGTGGGTGAAACACGCAGTGGCCCGTCAAACGGCCACCCCTCAAGTCGCGGCCATTGAGCCCGACGGCTACCTCTACGAGCCGGCTGATCAGTCGACCGAGCTCGTAGATTCCGTTTTCGAGTGCAGGAGCAGCGATCCCGCGGTGGAAATTCTCATGGTCGATTCGTGACACAGCCCGCCGGGTTTTCCTCGCGGTGGAGACGGCGACAGCGGCGGCTGCTGATCGCACGACAACGACGGCTACATTCCTCAGCCCCTTACCTCCGAGCAAAGGGCTGAGCTTTGTCGCCGCAACGAAGATGCACTCTTCACTCCCATCGTGGGAGATTCTCCGGAGGCTCTGGCCCTCAAAGCCACGCGCTTGGCCACCGTGGCCGAGCACGCCCGCTTAGAAAACATCCAACGCGCACTCGACGAACAGGCCCGCTGACTGGTCCCCGCGTCCAATCGACGACCGCGGCAATCGCGCCAACTCAAGACTCAGGTGTTCCGCATGCCAGTCCAAAACCGCGAAGCCGCGGCTCGCATCACGGAGTCGATTCAACCCTCTCAGTCGGAGGCTGGGAGAGGCCTTCAGCAGATCCGAGCTTTGCTCCGAACGGCTGTAGAACAAAACGCGGCTGTTTCTGAGTCATGCAATAGGATTCACAGCAGATCGATGACTGCAGACACCGTATGGTCGGCCCACAGTCCAAGATCGCCCCCGAGGCGTGAGGAACGTGGCCCGCGGCAAGACCGGCATCTAGGTCGAAATGACGAGCCACACGACCGTCGACACGGGCGTCATGACCGCCATCGAGTGCCTACGCCCCCTCCGGGAAGCGGGTCACACTCGCCCCGGCAGCACGAGGGCAGACGCTTGCGCGACGATGAGCGGAGGATTCCCCTAGATCCCCGGAGGCCAGGTTTCGACGCGAGGTCTATCCTTGTGCAGGGACGGGTCGACCGAAACAGGGCATCCAGAGAAGAGCAAGGCAGAGATCAACCGAGTGGCAGCCGAGCACCTGCCTCTGGGCCCGAATGCTTCTCTAGTGCTATCAGAGCCGAAGAGATCCCCCCGAACTTCAGGTTAGCGGCGGGAGTAAGCAAGTTCACCGGTGAGTCGAAGCCAGACACCTGGCTAGAAGACTACCGAGTGGCTATGCAGATCAGAGGCGGCAACGATGATGTGGCCATGAAGAACCTCCCCCTGATACTGGGCGGTTCTGCTCGGGCGTGCCTCAATCAGTTGGCTCCCAGGAGTATTTATAGTTGGGAAGAGCTCGCTCGAGTTTTGATTCGGACCTTCGAAGGCACCTGCAAGCGGCCTGTTGGACTCGCAGAACTTCAGCACTGCGCGCAGAAGTCGAATGAAACTTTGAGAGATTACATCCAGCGATTGACCACCTTGCATCACACGGTGGAGAACGTGTCTGAGCACCAGGCGGTTTGCGCTTTCAAGGAAGGCGTGCGTAACAGAGAGTTGAATCTGAAGTTTGGTCGAACAGGCGACATGTCCCTGTCACGGATGATGGAGATTGCCAGTCGGTATGCCAACGGTGAGGAGGACGATCGGCTCCACAGCGGCAAGAAACCAGTCGGGCAGGACGACCAGAATCCCAATCGAAAGAACAAGCGCAAGGCCGAGCCAGCTGCTCAGGGAGAGGCTGAAGTGGTCAATCAAGGAAAGGGCAAAGGGAAGCCGAAAGGTTCCTGGGCCCCCAAGAAGGGAAAGGGGCAAGCTGGAAATGATATGCTCGACTAGCCGTGCCCCATACACACGAAGAAAGATGAAGAGGGAAACTTGGTATATCCCAAGCACACCACTCGATAGTGTCGGCTCCTGATCCAGAGCTTCCAGAAGGATCAGTCGACTGTGAAAAAGAAAGAATCAGAAGAGTCCAAAGATAAGGAAGGGGACGGAGGATACCCCCGGATCAACTCCACTTTGGTGATCTTCGCAGACGTCGAGAGTAAAAGTCGACTTAAAATCATCAACACAAAAGTGAATATGGTTGCCCCGGCGACCCCCACGTTTTTGAAATGGTCCAAGACCCCCATCACATTCGACCAGTCCGATCACCCAGCGCACATTGCCACCCCCGGGCGGCAGGCACTGGTGGTCGACCCAGTGATCAAAGGCACACGCCTGACCAGAGTCCTGATGGATGGGGGCAGTGGCTTGAACATCTTGTATGCAGCGACCCTCCGGGATATGGGCATTCCGATGTCCAAGCTGAGAGAAAGTAACATGAGGTTCCACGGTGTAATCCCTGGGAAGAAAGCAGACTCACTTGGCCAGATCACACTCGACGTGGTCTTTGGTGAGTCGAAGAATTATCGCAAAGAGAAGCTGACGTTTGAAGTGGTGGACTTCAACAACGCTTATCACGCCATCCTGGGTAGGCCCGCCTATGCAAGGTTCATGGCTCGACCATGTTACGTTTACCTCAAGCTGAAGATGCCGGGACCCATTGGCGTTATAACCGTCACTGGGAACCGTCAGAAAGCAGAAGAATGCTTCCAGAAAGGCTCGAAGATCGCCGACGAGCAAATGGCAGCAGTAGAGATGGAGGAGTACCAAAAGAGCGTGGATCCGAGTGATTTGCTGAGGGCGAAGAAACCGGCTTCCGATTCAGACTTCCAGTCGGCCGGGGACACAAAACCCATGCACATCCACCCCCACCGACCCCAACGCAGCACCGACCCACATCTCCACTACACTTGACGGCAAATAGGAAGAAGCGCTCGTCCAGTTCCTCCGTGAGAACTGGGACATCTTCGCATGGAAACCATCATACATGCCGGGTGTACCCAAGGGACTCGCTGAGCACCATTTGCGAGTCGACCCGAAGGTAAAACCTGTGAAGGAACATCTCCGTCGATCCGCTACGGAGAAGCGAAAGGCAATTGGCGAGGAAGTGGCTCGGCTCCTGGCAGCTGAGTTTATCCGCGAGATCTACCACTCCGAGTGGCTCGCCAATGTCGCCATGGTCCCTAAGAAGGACAAGTCTCTCCGCATGTGCTTCAATTTCAAGCACATCAATCGGGCCTGCCCGAAGGATCATTTTACTCTTCCCCGCATCGATCAGATAGTCGACTCGACTGCGGGATGTGAACGTTTGTCCTTTCTGGATGCGTATTCCGGGTACCATCAGATCTGTCTGTTCGGGCCCGACAAAATAAAGACAGCTTTCATCACCCCCTTCGGGTGTTTCTGTTATGTCACCATGCCTTTCAGCCTCAAAAAAGCCGGCGCTACCTTCAATGCACATGATCCAGAAGTGCTTGATAAAGAAAATCAGTCGGAACATCGAGGCGTACATGGACGACATTGTGGTCAAGTCACGGAAAGGTTCCGACCTACTGACTGACCTCGCTGAGACATTCGCAAACCTAAGAAGCTATGATATCAAGCTCAATCCATCAAAGTGTACATTTGGAGTTCCCGGCGGCAAGTTACTCGGTTTTCTTGTTTCCGAACGGGGAATCGACGCTAACCCAGACAAGGTCGGCACCATCCTCCGAATGAAATGCCTCGAGCGTATACACGATGTCCAGAAGCTTACTGGTTGCTTGGCCGCATTGAGACGATTCATTTCTCGTCTTGGTGAGAAGGCATTGCCCTTCTACCGACTCATGAAGAAATCCGACAAGTTCGAGTGGAATCCCGAAGCCGAAGCAGCGTTTGAACAGCTCAAAGCCCTGCTGTGCACCCAGCCGGTGCTCGCTGCCCCAGTCAGCGCAGAGCCTCTTCTGCTGTACATTGCTGCCACCGGACAAGTTGTCAGTACTGTACTCACGGTCGAGCGGGAAGAAGAGGGCAAGGCATACAAGGTCCAACGCCCGGTCTATTATATATCCGAAGTATTGACTCCCTCCAAGCAAAGATATCCACATTACCAAAAGCTTGTGTATGGGATTTACTTGACTGCAAAAAAGGTTGCCCATTACTTTTCGGACCATACAATCTCAGTCGTCAGCGACGCTCCGCTGTCAGAGATCCTGAACAACCTAGACGCAACCGATCGAGTGGCAAAATGGGCGACTGAACTTCTTCCGTTAGATATCAAGTTTGAAGTGAAGAAAGCCATCAAGTCTCAGGCTATAGCTGATTTTGTGGCCGAGTGGATAGAACAAGAGCTGCCGACTCAAGTTCAGTCGGACCATTGGACTATGTTCTTCGATGGTTCCAAGATGCTGAACGGATCCGGCGCAGGCGTGGTCCTGGTTTCTCCCAGGGCGACAAGCTCAGCTACGTCCTTCAGATCCACTTTGACTCATCGAAGAACGAAGCCGAATACGAAGCGCTTTTGTACGGGTTGCGTATGGCCATCTCACTCGGCGTCTGTCGCTTGATGGTCTAGGGCGACTCCGACCTTGTGGTGAACCAAGTGATGAAAGAATGGGACGTCAGGAGCCCGGCAATGACCAGTTATTGCAGTGCAGTGCGGAAGCTTGAAAAGAAGTTTGAAGGCTTAGAGCTCCATCATGTGCCCAGAGCCAAGAATCAGCTAGCCGATGACCTCGCGAAAATTGGGTTGACTCGGAAGCCTATACCCAAGAATGTGTTCCTATAGCATCTGCACACTCCTTCTGTCAAAGCAGACCCCTTCACAGAAGAGCCCCCGCAGCCAGTCAGCGCGTCAGATCCAACCGAAGTCGAAGTACCTGCTGTGGTCGACTTGACCATGGAGGTCCTAGTGATTACGCTAGATTGGACTGTGCCATATATATCGTATCTGCTCAGGCAAGGACTCCCGGAAGACGAGGAGGAAGCACACCAGATCGTCCGCCGATCCAAGGCGTTCACTGTCATCCAGGGTCAAGTCTACAGAGAAAGCGTCACTAGAGTCGCTCAGCGCTGCATCACTCCATAGGAAGGTCGACTGATCTTGGATGAAATCCACTCGGGAACTTGCGGCCACCACGCCTCCTCTCGGACTATAGTGGCCAAAGCATACCGAGGCGGGTTCTACTGACCCCGCGCCAAAGAGATGGCCAAGGATATTGCGGACAAATGCGCAGGTTGCCAGTTCTACTCCAACATGTCCCACAAGCCGGCGTCCGCCTTGAAGACCATTCCGCTAGTCTGGCCCTTTGCTGTTTGGGGTTTGGACATGGTTGGCCCTTTCAGGAAGCGGATTGACCCACCTGCTCGTGGCAGTGAACAAGTTCACCAAATGGATTGAGGCCATGCCCATCAAGAAGCTCGAGTCAAGCACCGCCATCAGCTTCGTTAGGGAATTGATATTCAGATATGGAGTTCCCCACAGCATCATCACAGACAACGACTCCAACATTGACTCGGATGAATTCAGAGCTTTCTGTGCTTCCCAAGGAACACGAGTCGACTACGCCTCCGTGGCACATCCGCAGTCGAATGGGCAGGCAGAAAGAGCAAATGGTTTGATTCTCCAAGGCCTAAAGCCATGCCTCATGCGTGATCTTAAGCATGACGCTGGGGCTTGGGTAATAGAACTACCATCTGTCTTATGGGGTCTGAGAACAACTCCAAAACGGTCGACCAACCGCACCCCTTTCGTCATGGTCTATGGAGCTGAAGCTGTGTTGCCGAGCGACTTATTGCACAACGCCCCAGAGTGGAACTCTACTCCGAAGCCGAGGCACAGCAGGCTCATCAAGATGCAGTTGACCTTTTGGAAGAGGAAAGAGAGATGGCCTTGATCTTGTCGACCATCTATCAACAGGACCTGCGTCAATTCCATGCTCGCAATGTCCGAAGCCGAGCATTCCAGGAAGGAGACCTGGTCCTTCGAGTGCATCAGAAAGGTCCACACAAGCTCGCCCCGGCCTGGGAAGGTCCATTCATCATCACCAAGGTACTACACAACGGAGCATACCATCTCTACATTGTCGCCAAGAAGAAAGACGAACCTCGTTCGTGGAACGCGGACCTGCTCCGCCGCTTCTACAGTTGAGACGCTCGACAGTTGAGTTGTAATAAAGATTTCCCAATTTGTTTCAAAGACAACTTAGCAATGGTCCTCTAATGATTGATGTTCTCTAAAAATGTTGGTCTTCAAAATCCCCTAGTGGGTGCTTAGGTGCGGTCCTCCGAGCTACGTCATAAGTATAATGTGGCTCTGTCTTCCGAGCTCCGCCACAAATAAAACGTAGCTTGGAATCGCCTAAGTTACAAACATCCACTCCGAGTGAAGAGCAACCCTCTCACTCGGGGGATTAGCTGCGACCCCGTGACTCGCCTAAGTTTCAAATGCTTACTCCGAGTGAAGAGCAACCCTCTCACTCGGGGGCTTAGCCGCGGTCTTCCGAGCTGCGTCACAAGTATAATGTGGCTCTGTCTTCCGAGCTCCGCCACAAATACAACGTAGCTTGGAATCACCAAAGTTACAAACATCCACTCCGAGTGAAGAGCAACCCTCTCAATCGGGGGCTTAGCTGTGACCCCGTGACTTGCCTAAGTTTCAAACGCATACTCCGAGTGAAGAGCAACCCTCTCACTCGGGGGCTTAGCCGCGGTCCTCCGAGCTGCGTCACAAGTATAATGTGGCTCTGTCTTC
>LR738710.1:677592245-677617591 GCA_902687465.1 Secale cereale | reverse complement strand
CCACTCCGAGTAAGGAGCAACCCTCTCACTCGGGGGCTTAGCTGCGACCCCGTGACTCGCCTAAGTTTCAAACGCTTACTCCGAGTGAAGAGCGACCCTCTCACTCGGGGGCTTAGCCGCAGTCCTCCGAGCTACGTCACAAGTATAATGTGGATCTGTCTTCCGAGCTCCGCCACAAATACAACTTAACTTCGAATCGCCTAAGTTACAAACATCCACTCCGAGTGAAGAGCAACCCTCTCACTCGGAAGCTTAGCTGTGACCCCGTGACTCGCCTAAGTTTCAAACGCTTACTCCGAGTGAAGAGCAACCCTCTCACTCGGGGGCTTAGCCGCGGTCCACCGAGCTGCGTCACAGGTATAATGTGGCTCTGTCTTCTGAGCTCCGCCACAAATACAACGTAGCTTGGAATCGCCTAAGTTACAAACATCCACTCCGAGTGAGGAGAAACCCTCTCACTCGGGGGCTTAGCTGCGACCCCGTGACTCGCCTAAGTTTCAAACGCTTACTCCGAGTGAAGAGCAACCCTCTCACTCGGGGGCTTAGCTGTGGTCCTCCGAGCTACGTCACAAATATAATTTGGCTCTGTCTTCCGAGCTCCACCACAAATACAACGTAGCTTGGAATCGCCTAAGTTACAAACAACTACTCCGAGTGAAGAGCAACCCTCTCAATCGGGGGCTTAGCCGCGGTCCTCCGAGCTGCGTCACAAGTATAATGTGCCTCTGTCTTCCGAGCTCCGCCACGAATACAATGTACCTTGGAATCGCCTAAGTTACAAACATCCACTCCGAGTGAAGAGCAACCCTCTCACTCGGGGGCTTAGCTGCGACCCCGTGACTCGCCTAAGTTTCAAACACTTACTCCGAGTGAAGAGCAACCCTCTCACTCGGGGGCTTAGCTGCGAACGTCGACTCAAAGATTCAAGCAATCGAAGAAGAGCCGCAAACCAAAAGGTCAAATCTAGATAAAAGTCCCGCAAGATTCGGGCAAGAGTACCTGGGCCACGGGCCCACCAGAGTTTAACAATTACAAGAACACTTGGCATTCCGAGGCAAATGGGATTAAAGTATCAAAGTCATTCCTCAGGAGGAGGCAGGCTCGCGGGCGCGACAAACTCGTCCTGGTCGATCCCGTCGGCGATACGGGTGGCGGCTTCTAGGAAAGTCTGCATGAACGACTGGAAGTGGAGCTCCTTCATATTGGCGACCTTGAGCGCCGCAAGCCTTCTCTCCTTCACCTCCTTGCAAGGCACGCGGCCCAAAGACAGCGCCACGTCGGCTCCACTCCGGGTGGATGACTTCTTCCACTCCTGCACTCGGTTGGGGATCTCATTGAGTCGAGTCATCAGGGACTTGAGGTCATTCTCCTGCACGACCCCTCTCCAGAGCGCGGTGTCGATTCGGGCCATCACCGCTTTCAGCCATCCAAGATAATCCGTGGCCGCAATAAGCCGAGACTCCAGCCTCAAGATGTTCATGGCAACCTCATCCTTCATGATGGAATTGGCCGGGTCCAAGCCGGGCTTGACCCACCCAGTCTCTTCTTCAAAGTTACGACATAACTCTGCACCAAAAATAGCAAGTCGAGTCAGCAAGCAAGATATGGGTCGACCGATCAGGCCTAACCCGAGCCGAAAGGGACATACCTTCGAGCACAAGGTACCATTTCTTGGTAAGGTCACCCAGATAGGTCTCAAGATCAACCCTCTTCCGGAAAAGGGCCTCGTACTTATCGTTCCAGACAGTCTTGGAGTTCTTCAGCCGAGGCACCTCTTGATTAGCTGCGTCGAGTGAGCCTCTCAGCCTGATGATATCCGCCTCGAGCGCGCCTACAGAAGCCAGCTTCTGCGCCGCCAGCTCCGCCTTCTCTTGAGCCTCTTGCTGCGCCGCCGCCAGGTCGAGATCTTTCTGTTCCAAGGCCGCTTTCAGTTGACCTACCAAAGACACCACTTGACAGATGAACATGAGGGAACACAAGGCATATTTATCAAAAGTCAGTCGACACAAGGTCGGCGTCAATTACCAGCCGCATCATCCTGCATCTTCTTCAGATGGTCCCGAGCCAACTGCAAGTCTAGATTGAGCTGGATTTGCTTCTTCTCAAGGTCTGCAAATTTGGCCCCAAACTCGCAAGATTTCTGCATCAGAACAACAAAACAAGATTCTAAGACTACAATCGAGTCAAAACACTCAACCGCAGCCTCGGGGACTACACCAAGTGGGTGCACTAAGCATGCCCCCACTGGTTTCACTCGGCCAAGATCATTCCGGCTCGAGCTTAAAAAATAGCAAGGAAGAAAAGTTCTATCGTCAGACCATGGCCGACCGCCAGCAGTCGACCACGGTCTCGGGGACTACACCCAGTGGGTGTACTGAGCGTGCCCCCACCGGCTCTCACTCGACCAGGATTAGTCTTGCCCAAGTTCAAGGGAAGTCGAAAGAAAACACATCAAGAACTCACCCAGTGGGTGTGACATCATCTTTCGAACAAAGCAGCAGATTCTCTCGAAGCCAAAGACTACTCTAGTGGAGAAAACGAACCTGGACGTTGGCCCGAAGAGCAGAACTAGCGTCATAAGCAGCCATGCTGGCCTCGTACGCCGCCTTCGTCCTCTCCATCATCAACCCGGCCTGGCGAACGGCTTCTTGAGCCGCTCCCACAGGATCCTCCTGGAGGCGGTAGGAGGAGAAGAGAACGGACGAAGGGGCAGGCATTGGGTCGACGGCAGGAGCGGGTGCTGGGTCGACGGCTGGAGCGAGCGCTAGGTCGACGACTAGAGCAGGCGCTGGGACGACGGCTGGGGCAAGCACCGGGCCGACGGCCCCTCCAGTTGACGAAGCGAGGCGGACTGTCGACACAGGGTCGGCAAAGGAGACCGTGGCTCGGGCCGCATCTTCCTGTTGCTGGGCCTTCGAGCCAGAAAGCGCCTTCCGGACCTTCTTCCCTGTGCGTCGTCGGTCTCCTCCCAAGCGCTCCTCATCAACATCATAATTGTCATCTAGGAGCTCTATGACGTGGCGCGGCACTTCAAGACAAACAATAAGCAAAGTTCAGTCGACCGTCACCCATAACCGACGAAAGAAAAACAAGACACGATCTATGACCCGCACCTGCGCGGGATGTCGCGGCATCTGCGGTCTCCTCGTCGTCCCGACCCTTGTCAATGTCCATTGAGGTCGTGGAAGCAGCGGCGCTGAAAGGATCCCTCGAAGATGAGTCGACGAAAGATACGGTCGACCTCCAAAGAACGAAAAGAAACAAAACCGAATGATACTTACATGGAGGCGATGGGAACATCCACCTTAATCCTGGGCAGGGCCTTCCGGGGCTTGGTGGTGGTAACCTTGGGCTGCTTGGGCACCTTCTCAGAGGGGTCAGGGGTGGCCGTGCGAGCGCGCTTGGACGCGGGGAGGTGACTCGACCTCCTCCCCACTGATGTAGTCCTCACTCTCTTCCTCGGTCTCCTCCTCCAACTTCCACTCGGTGGCATCGCCCATGCCCTCCTCGCCCTCCTGGACCAAGTCCCTATTGGCCAGCGAGTACATCTCGGTGTAGATCTGCAAAGGGAGAAGATTGACCAAATATCAGTCGGATCCGTCAATACAAATTGCAAGCCAACGGCAAAACATCACTCGGGAGAAAAAGTCTAACCTTGTCAGGTAGATGGTCAGCGTCGAATGGGAGGACCCTCCCAGACCCCTGGGGTTGTCTTTGTTCCCCGTGATGCACTTCAGGCACTGCGCCACGTACTTCACATTGGCCGCCTCCGGGTGGACTCGCGACGAGTCGTCGGTGCCGGAGTACAACCACATTGGGTGGTCCCGAGCCTGGAGCGGCTGGATCCTCCGCATGAGATACACCTCGAACAGATCCATCCCCGTTACACCCTCGCGGACCAACTGGACGACCCGCTCCACCAACATGTTCACTTCGGCCCTCTCGGCCTTACCCTCTATCATTGAAGGAGGCTGGCTGGCTCGACCCAGAGAGAAAGGAGGAAGACCAGTCGATTGACCCGGAGTCGGACTGTCCTTATAGTAGAACAAAGTCGTCTGCCACCCCCGAATCGACTCCGGAAAGATCATGGGGGGAAAGGCACTCCTATCTCTAAGTTGGATTCCGAGCCCGCCGCACGCCTGGAGGACGTGCGTCTTATCGTCGCTCGGATTCGCCCTCTTGAAAGTTTGCGAGCGGCATGTAAAGATGTGCTTGAACAAGCCCCAGTGCGGCCGGCAACCGAGGAAATTCTCACACATGGAAACGAACGCGGAAAGGAAAGCGATGGAATTGGGCGTGAAGTAATGCAACTGGGCGCCGGATAAAATCAAGAAAGCGCGAAAGAAGGGATGCGGGGGCATGGTAAAACCTCGGTCGACGTGGGCCACAAGGAGGACGCACTCGCCCTCCCGTGGCCGGGGCTCGAGTTCGCTCTCCGGCACCCGCCAAGAGCCGCGAGCAATCAGCCCCTCCTCCTCCAGCTCCTCCAGATCCTCCGCCACTACGGTTGACCGGATCCAATCCCCCTGGATCCAACCATCAAGGAGTCCAGACCTCGACGACGATCCGCTCCGGTCGGACCGCCTCCCCTTCCCCGTCGCCACCTTCTTCGAACGCTCCATCGCCACGCTCTTGTCCTTGCCCATGGCACGCACGCCGGCGATCGCTGTGGAGAGAGGTGAGAAGGAGCAGAGGCACAACAAAGGAGCGGAGGCAGAAGAAGAAAGATTGGGTGCACAGTGCCCCCGCTTCGGGCTCGGCGCGCTCTTATAGCGCCCCGGTCGAGTGGCTGACCGGTGGCCCCGAGCGATCTTATCGAATCCCGTAACAGGCATGGGCACGATACGTGGCGAAAAAGGTGGCGCGAGGATCGAGGCGTCTCAAGCATATCCCTCCGATTGCTGTGGCACGTCCCGCCCCGCGCGCTTCCCCAAATTTTGAAACCCCGCGGAATCCTGCGACCAAAGAGCAACTAGCCCCGCCGAAAACTGCACACGCCAACATCACTCGATGCCTAGCGCGAAGTTTAGTCGACGGAAGGAGCGACCAACACACTCGACAGTTCCAGAATTGATCAAGGCGACCAAGACAAGATTGAGGAAGACGGCCTAGTTAGCGAGCTCAGAAGCAGACTACCCCAGGGACGTCGAGCCAGAACCAGGGCTTTCCTCGGCACTCTCTTTCTCAAGCCTCAATCCATTCGGGGGCTACTGATGAGGTTATAGACCTAGGGTAGGGTCACAGGCCCGACCAAGGTGTCCCACCCAAGGTCATTACCTTAGAAGATCAAAAGACAAAACTTATGATTATAGAGACAGTCGACTGGGATGGCCCAAGAGGACACTCCACTCGACTGTACTTCACCTACAAGACGACTCAACTCCACTCGACCAACCCAAGGCACTCGACCCCCGAAGGTCAAGTGTCACTTAGGGCAGCAACGGTCCGGTATTTACTCGTCGTAGTAAATACCTTGATTACTCTTTACTGTGGGCGTTATCAGTAACGCCTGCCTTAATGTACACTGAACCCTTGGTAACATGGAGCATGGCTGCGGTCCTGGCACACTATATAAGCCACCCCCCTCCTCCAGTACAGGGGTTCGCACCTCTGTAACTCACATATACGCATACCAGTCGACCAGCCTCCGGGCACTGAGACGTAGGGCTGTTACTTCCTCCGAGAAGGGCCTGAACTCGTAAAATACCTTGTGCACAACTCCACCATAGCTAGGGCCTTGCCTCTCCATTCGTACCCCCTACTTGTACTGTCAGACTTAGAACCACGATAGGAGGCGAGAGAGAAAAGGAGAAGGGAAAACGTGTGGGAGGAAGACCTGACGGGCACGGCGGCGACCTCCGCAGGTGAGAAAAGCGGAGCAGGGTGTCTGGCGGCGCTAGCAGGAGGAAGGAGGAGTCGACTGATGCAGATATGGGGTCGAGTCGCCCGCTTGCAGGATTAGTTTGGTATGGTGATATTTTCACAAATTCATCGGTGGAAAACTAGAAGTCTGCGCTTAGGATATTTTCACGAATTCGTCGATGGAAAACTAGAAGTCTTGGCGTAGCCAGTGTTGGACCTGATGATCGACGAGGTGTTACGCATCAGCTTCTAGACTCACCCCTAACGATTTATCCACCATTCTCTCCATCCTCTACTCACGCCCCTGATTGAGGTCACGGTCTTTGAGGAGTGCGGTTAAGTCACGCTAACGATGTTGGTGTTGGTGCATGTTATTTTGTGGCGTTACGGTGGCGGGCAGAGGAGGCAGTAACAACACGCTTAACAATGAATCGTGTCATGACAGATGGCTGGTCTTTGTGACACCCCCGTACGATATCAAAAGAAGTTACTTTGTACGCCTCCATGTTCAAGATTTTTAACCCCTGTTGCAATGCACGAGCCTATTTTTCTAGTAATAATATATTTCTATAACTTTCCAAACGATTAATACATTCACATATGTTGATGACACAATAATTTTGACCTTTGTAATTTAAAACTTAGTGAATTCTTGACTTCTCATTTTAGGGTTTCTTATATGAAACTTACCAGTGTTTATACGATCGGTTAAACGTACTTGAATGTTCTCTATGTGATTTTCTTATAACATATATGTCTAGATACATTCGTATTACTCCCTCCGTTCTAAAATATAGTGCTTCCTCTATTCCCGTGCTTCAACTTTGACCATAAATTTAACCAATGAGACCGATTGCGACGGGAGCAAAAGTTATACTGGTGAATTCAGATTCAAAAGAAGTTTTCAATTATATAATTTGTTCTCCCACCACAGTCGGTCTGTATGGTCAAAGTTGGACCTCGGGAAGCGCGGGTGCACTATATTTTGTAATGGAGGGAGTATATGTTATGATGTTTACTACCGTCGCAACCTCAGCTATATTTCTTCAAATCCTATAACATCTTCAAACAAAAATGTTGTAAATATCTTACTCTCCATCTTAGTAATAAAGTTATCATGAGTACTTTCAGCAAGAAAATATATCCGTCATATTCAAATTCATAGAACGACAACATTGATTCATTGTTTACTGTATAAATTGTACAATACATTATAGGTATATCAGTCATAATATGTTTATAAACTTTTATTTGACATAAATAACAATGCAAACATAATAACATATGACCAACATAATAAAGGAATCAAACACTTCGACAGAACCGCCTGACGATTATCACTACAAGAACCACCGAATCGGCAAGCGCTAAACAGATCACATGAGAAATTATCGACTGGACACAATCAAGTCAAATGGACTGAAATAAGCAGATACTGCTCGACTCTCCTCCGTCCATGTTTTTAACCTTCACTCTCTCCATGCCTCTCTTCACCGTGTCAACTTTCCCTAGTAATCGCAGGGGTAATAGTGAGCGGTGGCACAGAATAATCTTCGATTTGTTGTGTCCTTGCGTGAACCAGATCTACTATGCTTTTTCGATGACAAACAAGATCGAGTTACCCCCGTTTAGTCTAAGGGATTAGCCTCCTCTTTATCTTAAAATACTGAGTGAGCTTTCCAGATTTAGTTATATCTGACCTTCACATTTCATGTTATCCATATGCTTTTTCTTTAATTTTTCTGACTTAAGTTTTCAATCTTGTGACGTACTCACTTCATTTCAAATTATCAAATTTTCTATTGTTGTTCCAAATAACATGTACTTCGTGTTGGAGATATGACCTAGAGGCAATCATGTATGGTGATATTTCCGATGTGTTTATGAATAGAGATAGTCCTTGGACATTATCAATTATGTGTATCAGCAAGTATGTGACTTGTTTGTGGACTATGCATTGTATGATGACTGTCCTAAATAGCCCGTGATGACCCACAAGTATAGGGCATCAATTGTAGTCCTTTCGATAAGTAAGGGTGTCAAACCCAATGAGGAGCAGAAGGAAATGATAAGCAGTTTTCAGCAAGGTATTCTCTGCAAGTATTGAAAGTAACGGTAACATATAGTTTTATAGCAAGATAATTCGTAACTAGTAGCAATAGTAAGAAAGATGCAGCAAGGTTGCCCAATCCTTTTTTATAGCAAAGGAAAAGCCAAAATGGTCTCTTATATGAAGCAAAGCATTCTCGAGGACACATGTGAATGGTTATTTAGTCACGTTCATCATGTTTAGTTGATTCGTGTTCGTTACTTTATAATTTGATAAGTGGGTGGACCGGTGCTGGTGTGCTGTTCATACTTGAACAAGCAACTCTCTTATGGTTACCCCCTCTCACAACCATCTGCAACTACGAAATAATAATTAAGTTAAATCTAACCATATCATGAAACATATGGATCCAAATCAGCCCCTTTTAAAATAACCCATAAACTAGGGTTTAAGCTTCTGTCACTCTCACAACCCATCATCTACTTATTACTCAAGAATGCCTCCCCTTAGGCCCAAATATGGTGAAGTGTCATGTAGTCAACTATCACTTGATACCACTAAAGGAAGCAACAACATACATATCATCAAAATATTGAACGAATACCAACTTCACATGATTACTTATAAAAAGAATTCTACAATGTCCTCAAGAACAAAAGTAACTACTCACAAATCATATACATGTTCATGATCATAGGTGTATTGAATATGCTTGATGATATGAACATATAATATTCCACCAAATAAACCAACTAGCATCAACTACGAGATGTAATCAACATTACTAGCAACCCACAGGTACCAATCTGAGGTTTTGGGATGTTTGAGATGAGATGGTGCTGGTGACAATGTTGATGAAGATTGGTCCTCCCACGATGAGAGGATCGTTGGTGATGTGGATGGCTTCGATTTCCCCCTCCCAGAGGGAAATTTCCCCTGCTAAATTTCTCCGCTAGAGAGCAAAAGTGCTCCGAGCCAGGTGCCGCCTCGAGAGGGTGGTGCTTCGTCTCGAAAGTCTTCTTCTGATTTTTTCCTAGCGTAAATAGCATCATACAATAGAAGATCGGCACCGGAGGACCGCTGGACGGCCCACGAGCTCATAGGGTGCGCCCTAGGGGGGCGCCCCCGTGAGCTCATCGCTCTCTGGTAGGCCCCCTTCTGATAATTCTTTAGCCAATATTTTTATATATTCCAAAACAATTCTCTATAAATTTTCAGGTCATTTGGAGCTTCGGAGAATTTCCACCTCCACTGTAGGCTTTTTAGGTCCAGAATTCTAGCTACCGGCATTCTCCCTCTTCACATGAAACTTGCAAAATAAAAGAGAAAATACATTAGAATGATTTCGTAGGCATTGGATCAGTGATTTCGTTTGATAATATCCATCATATAACAGTCATAACCTAGGGCGACACAGAACTAGCTCAAGTTCATAAATATAGTGTAGGCATGTATTCCGTAAATAGTCATACATGCTTATAGAAAAGAACTTGCATGACATCTTTTGTCCTACCCTCTCGTGGCAGCTGGGTCCATAAGGAAACTAAGGGATATTAAGGCCTCCTTTTAATAGCGAATAAGAATAAAGCATTAACACATAGGGAATACACGAACTCCTCAAACTACGGTCATCACCGAAAAGTATCCCAATTACTGTCACCCTGGGGTTTACGGATCATAACACGTAATAGGTGCATATGACTTGGAAGATCAGATCTAGAACATAGATATAATGGTAGAAACATAAATGGTTCAGATATGAAATCATGGCACTCGAGCCCTAGCGACAAGCATTAAGCATAGCAAAGTCATAGAAACATCAATCTCAGAACATAGTGGATTCTAGGGATCAAGCCCTAACAAAACTAACTCGATTACATGATGAATCTCATCACCATGGCGCTCACCGACCTGCGAGCCTACGAAGGAATTACTCAGCCCCAGTGGGGAGCATCATGGAATTGGTAACGGAGGATGGTTGGTGATGGCAAAGACAAAAGATCCCCCTCTCCGGAGCCCCGAACGGGCTCCAAATCTGGCCTCCCAATGAAGAACAGTAGGTGGCGGCGGCTCCGTATCGTAAAACGCGATGAAACTTCCTCCCTCAATTTTTTTCTCCGAATAAGTGATTTTATAGAGTTGGAATTAGGGTCAGAGAGGCCCACCCACTACCCACCGGGGCGTGTCAAAAGGGGGGTGGCGCGCCCTGGTGCCATGTGGGCAGCTGGCCCCCCGTCCAATGGGTCCTGGTTGCATAAATCTTCATTTATTCCAAAATAATTCTCCAAAAAGTTTCGTCCAATTCCGAGAACTTTTATTTCTGTACAAAAACTACACGATGGTAGTTCTGCTGATAACAGCGTCAGTCCGGGTTAGTTTCAGTCAAATCATGCAAATCATTGTCCAAAACACAAGCAAAAGCATTAGGAAAAGTAGATACGATGCAGACGTATCAAGCTTAGACCTCGCTTGTCCTCAAGCGAAAGCCGAACTCGATAATCATGACCACATGTTAAGAGAGAGAGAGAGAGGTGTCGATAAACATGAAATATGAACATGAAAGCATCACGATCATTATCATAACATCAATATATTATCATAAATATTCTTATGAGAAAGTAACAATTTATTCACATGATAAAGCATGAACCACAAACTTTATTGAAAACCAATGAACTATGACCTCAGTCATTGAAACAATTGCAATCTATCATATTTCTAGGAAGAGTCCATGTAAGCACTTTGTTTAGCAAGTTCACATACTCAACTATTATTTAGTCTTCGATGATAGCTAACACTCAAGGCATATTTATGGAGCAAAAGTTTCAGTCAAACACATATGAATATAGGGGTATATAATTTTCACCTCCCAACTTATTTATCTCGAGGATAATGTCAACAATAACAATTCATGATTACCTACATCCAACTAGATATATGTGCCTGGATCTTTCCCCACCAGCTGATGCTTTCCAAGTGAATACAGAAAGTAAAAGATAGGCCCTTCATAGAGGGAAGCAGAAGTTGTCATGCACTTTTTATTTGTTGATGTCCAAACTCTTAGTGCAAAGGAACGTCACTTTATATTGCCCCTTGTGATAGCAAACTTTATTATGTAGTCCGTCGCTTTTATTTCTTCACCATCACAAGATCATACAAAGATTATTTCCCCTTACAATAAGAGATCATACATATTTAGGAGCAATTTTTATTGTTTTTTGCATCGATGAAAACGCACTTGAAGGATCTTATTCAATCCATAGGTAGATATGGTGGACTCTCATGACAATAAACTGGGTTTAATGGATTTTTGGATGTACAAGTAGTATCTCTACTTAGTACAAAATTTTGGCTAGCAAAAGATTATGAGCAAGCACCACATGTTGGAGGATCCATCACAATATAACTTCTATGTGAATCTAAGCAAAGATAACTCATTAGATTGTCTTCCTTGTCCAACTTAAACTATTTGATCAAGCACAAAATATTTGATGGGCTCTCACAATCATAAAATATGTCCAAGATAGTATATGTATATGTGAGACCTCTCTTTCTTTATTATTTCATGAATTGCACCAATGACCAATGCTATGTTTGTCAACTTCCAACAAATTTTATCAATTATACTTCTTTTATGTGAAGTCATCATTCCCAACAGGATTAGCATATGATCTTTTCATTCTTTACATTGCTAGGGTTTAAGCAAAAAGGTAAAACAACTCATCTCAAACTACTCTTTATTATATAACTCTCACAGTCGAATACATAGTTAGCATGAAACAAGCACTCGAGAGTAAATCATACTAAAACTTTATTCATCTAAATCAAGAAATGACTAGGGATTGAACTAAGATAGATAATGATAAAAGTGATGGTGATATGATACCGGGTGTCGTGCATATGACAACCTGTGGGACCGGCAACGCCCCCTTTGTGGTTTGACTATGAGGATCAACGAACACAAAGAGAAGATCCAGCAGAGACGCACAGGTTTTACCCAGATTCAGGCCATCGTGAGGTGTAAAACCCTACTCCTGCTTTGTTGGATTGATGTGTTTGAGCTCAAGTTACAATGCAATGTAGCTTGCCGGCAAGAATGCGTGGGAAGTGCAGCTTCTACGCGTAAATGAGCAGAGAATCGACCTTCGTAAAGGTAGACATGTGCCTCCTTTTATAGGTTATAGGGGTCACCATAATGGCGAAATGGCAATTACAAGGTGTGACTAGTGGCTACAGTGCCAAATACCTAACAATGATGGGTTAGAACAAGGGAATTAGATGCACAGTGAGGTCTCATGCTTGGGTGAGCTTCGACAAGGGAGTGCCTCTCCTTCTATGCTGTTCTCCCATCTATCTTCTATTTCCTTGCCATGCCTTTGGGACGGGTGGCAGTAAAGTTGGTCTTTGGCGGTGAGCTGACAAGTGCCCCGACAAACCTTGCCTAACAGCCTGCCCGCTCGACACCTATTTGACAAGTGACTAACTGGTAGCTGAGGTCGAATCATGGCAAGGCGAAGGGAGCTTGCCGGCATGGAGCTTGTCGGGTCTTCGCTTGCCGGTGTGTATCTTGCCGGCAGCCAGGACTTTGATCTTTAGTACTTCCTTAGTACTCCTCGATCACCTGCATGGATGTCTTCTTTACAGTTTTAACAACCAAGTCTTGTGTCTTGGACAGAGTCACCCTCCGGCAAGCCCTTGTCATTAGGGAAGCTGCTACTATCTGTGCATAATTCAGGGTACTAAATACCCATATTTTAGTACACCGACAGGAGCCCTTGGGCCTGGGCCACACACGTATGCAAGACATTGTTGGGTTAAGCCCAAAACAATGCACATGCATATTTGGCAAAGAGTAACCTCTGTAATCACCACTTTTACTGCATGCCCACAATGCACATTAAATGCAGAACATGGGATAGGTGGTTAGAAACGACAAATTGGGGTCGTGCGCTTGAAAAGGCGTAGACACGTTAGGTCGTGGAGAGCCAGCCCCCGCACCTTCCCCATACAGAAGGAGAATCTACAGGGGCACTGCTCATCCATTCTCTCAATTCCCAACTTGCTACCACCACCATCTTATTCCTCACGCAAAGCATAGTTCTTCCCCGCCATTGCGCTACATTTTTGGCCATCCATCAAATCCACCTCCTCCAAAGCCATCATGGCACCGAAGAAAGCCCAAGACAAGCCAGTTGACCCAGAGGCAGAGAAGAGAACGAGGACATGACAAGGCAACAGAGAGAGAACATCGTCTTTGATCCATCGGCCCTGAACCACAACGATATGGTGATGCAGGATGCGTATATGTGGGGGAAGGAGATGATAGGGCACGACACACCACACATGATCCCTGGAAGCATCATGCCCCCCGAAGATAAGTACCCTTTCTTCACCGCCTACTTTTACTGTGGTCTCGTTCCCCCATTCTCTGATTTCTTATCTGAGATCATGTGGCCTATGGGTTCCGGTTCTTAGACTTTACTCCAAACACCATCACCTCCATGTATGTCTTCGCCCACATGCGCGATAACTTTGTTCGAGTAGTGCCCAACGTTGCTATGTTCTGCCACTCTTTCATTCCCGGCATCAAAGGGGATAATAGTGACAAAAAACACGTATCCTCATAAATGTGGCGGGCTCCTACTTTCATGACAGAAAATCATGATAGAAAATGGGCTTTTCGTCCTTGGCGGGCCAGGACGCACTTGCATGACATTCTTTGGACCGTCCATGACATCAAAAATCATGGTAGAAGTGAGGGCGAGGAAATTTTCACGGAGTTCCCGGTTACGATGGGTGGTCGCACCGAGCAATGTAGTGTGGTTTGCGCGTCTCTCTCTCTCGTACGCACGCGTGGTGTACAAGTCGTGTTCACTATAACTGAACCCACGCGAGGCATTCCCTTACTCAACCCGAGCAATCGATTGATCCCACTACGTACTGAAGTGGATTGATCCCTTGGCTGCTAACTGAACCCGAGCGATTCCTTCCGTGCTTACTAAACCCGAGCGGTTCCTTCGCTGCTGCTGCTGACTAAGTCCAAGCGATTGATCGCTACTGCTTCTTACTGAAGCCGATCAAGCCCCCGTGCGAGACACATCCAGCTGGTGTGTTCGGTTACCTCTCGATGAACTGTGACCATTGCTACCGCGCGCGTGATACGAACGAGTCGAGACATGGTAAGTCAAGCCGGTTGGTTGGCTATGAATGAACAGTACCCAGTGGGGGTTGGATGAATAGGACCCCATTGTAGTAGGCGGTTGTCGCTGGATGAACAGGACCCCGAGGAGGCTGCCGCATCCCATAGGGCTGGTGGTGGATGAACTGGACCCTATGGAGGCTGGATGAACAGTAGCCGATGGAGGCTGGATGAATAGTAGCCCATGGATGAACAATAGCTGGTGGAGACTAGACGAAGTCGACGGTGGATGAACAGTAGGCCGTTGGAGGCTGGAGTGAGGCAGTAGATGGTGGATGAACAGGACCCCGTTTCGACCGTAGGCGCTCGAACAGACGTTCATTTCTCCGTTTTGCAGTACACCACACCCTCCCGATCAACAGGACACCATTACTATCGTAGGCACTCGAACAGAAGTTTGTTTCCTCCGTTTTGCGGTACACCAAACCCTTCTCGATGAATAGGACTCCATTTCAACCGTACGCAGTCGAACATAAGGATGTTTCCTCCGTTATGCGGTACGCCAAACCTCGTTTCGGCTGTTCCGATAAAGCAGGTTGGCTCCCGATGAACATGATGTATTCTAACCCAGTTGGTTGCCTCCTGATGAACAGGACATTGTTTCCTGCATTCTGACCCAGCTGGTTGGCTGCCGATGAATAGAACATCGTTGTACGTGTTAGAGACCCCGCCCGTATGCACTTACATAGCCATATTTACTTTCTTGTAGTGTGGTTGTACGTACGTGTACATGACATAGACGTTACTGCGTGACATGTGCCGCTCCTTACTCGACCACGGTACATCGCTATAGAGAGACCGATCGACTTCTATGTACGTACACATTCGCGACTAGACAGATAACGCCACCTTCGCTTCGAGCTGGTGGGTCCCAACTGTCAGTGGGTAAGAAGGCACTTCCTTCCATGCGAAGATGTAGCTGGTGGGTCCCAACTGTCAGGGGGAAACATTTTTTTCACAAAATATAGAGGCCCTTCCGGTGGGTCCCCGCTATTAGGTGGAGGAATCATTATTTTGTGCATAATAAGGACGCACTTCCTGGCATGCAGCCATGGACCCAGCTGTCACTACAAACAAAAGACACATCCGTGACATTTTCGGTCGAACGATTTTTTTCCTGTCATGCTTATGACACTTATATGACGATAATTGTGACAAAAACCCATATCATCATATATGTGGTGGGCTCCTACTTCTATGACAAAAACTCATGACAGAAAATGGGCTTTTCGTCTTGGGCGGGCCAGAAATGCAACTGCGTGACATACTTTGGGTCGTCCATGACTGGAAAAACCATGGTAGAAGCGAGGGCGAGGAAAATTTCGGGGAGTTCCCGGTTACGGTGGGTGGTCTCGAGTGATGCACAGAGGCTTGCGCGTTTATCTCGTACATGTCGCGTGTATGTGCGAGGCGTTGGGCTCTAACTGAACCCGAGCGTGGCATTCTCTTACTAAACCCGAGCGATTGCACTAGCTATGTTATTGAACCCGAGCGATCGATCCCTTGGCTGCTAACTGAACCCGAGCGATTCATGCGCTACCGCTGCTAACTGAAACCAATTGATCGCTGCTGCTACTTACTGAAGCCAATCGAACCTGCTGCCTCTTGATGAACAGTGAACGTGGGGTTGGTTGAACGAGTTGAGACATACATGGTTGGGGTTGGGTGAACAGGACCCCGTGGGGGTTGGACGTTGCGGTTGCCGCTGGATGAACAGGATGTCGAGACAAGCCGCCACAGCCGAGGCATTGGGGGTGGATGAACAGGACCCCGTGGAGTGCTGGTTGAACAGTAGCCGGTGGAGGGCTGGTAGGATGAACAGGACCCCGTTGAGGGCTGGATGTACAGGACCCCGTGGAGGGCTAGATGAATAGTAGCCGGTGGAGGCATTGGAAGACACGGTGGATGAACAATGCAGGTGGAGGCTGGAGGAAGTCGACAGTGGGTGAATAGTAGCCCGTGGAGTCCACTTTTACGGTACGCCACACCCCTCTCGATGAACAGGACCCCCTTTTCGACTGTAGCACTCCAACACAAGTCCGTTTCCTCCGATTTCCGGTACACCAGACCCCTCACGATGAATAGGATCCCGTTTCGACCATAGTCGGTCGAGCAGAAGGATGTTTCCTCCGTTTTGTGGTACGCCGGACCCTTCCCGATGAACATGACCCCGTTTCGACCGTACGCACTCCAGCAGAAGGCCGTTTCCCTTCGTTTTGCGTTACGCCACACCAGGTCTGGGCTGTTCCATCCAAGTTGGTAGCCTCCCGACATAGACGACATTGTTTCTCTGTTCCATCCAAGACGATAGTTGGCTGTTTGTCGACGAACAAGACGCCGTTGTTGCCGTCTCCATATGTACGGGACTGCATGGCCGTACGTATGCGCGAGTACGCACTCGAGACCCCGCCCGTATGTACGTACGTGGCCGTATTTTTTGGCATGTGGCTGTACGTACGTGTACACAGTTTTGACTGGACTGCCTGAACTGCTACGTTGGGGGCTCTACTACTACACGTGCCGCTTCTTGCTTGGCCACGGTTCATCGTTGCAGAGAGATCGATCGACCAATATGTACGTACACGTTCGCGACCAGAATGACAACGCTACATATGCTTCGACCAGGTGGGTCTCGGCTGTCAGGAAGGATAAGAAGGCACTTTCTTGCGTGCGAAGATATAGCTGGCGGGTCCCAGTTGTCAGCGGGGGCATTCATTTTTTCCGTTCATAATATGGAGACACTTTCCTTGCGTCCGAAGATATAGCTGGTGGGTCCCAGCTGTCTGGGAGAAACACTTTTTTTCGCAAAATACAGAGCCCTTATGGTACGTCCCTTCTACCAGGTGGAGGAATCATTATTTTGCGCGTAATAAGGAGGCACTTCCTTGCTGCGGCCGTGGACCCAGCTGTCAGCCTCTCCACGTATAGTCCTCTTCCTATGTAAGTTGTTCCTTGACCATGTTGACCACGCCACGCCGAGAGCACCAAGACGGTGGACGACAATGAGGCCTAGGAAGGGAATCACCCGGAGTCGGGGAAGACTCGGCAGTTGTTTCCCACGTGGAGGGGTGTACGAGGGTTTATTGGTTTGGCTGCAGTGTGAGGCTGCCGTCACTGGAGAATAAAAGAAGGTCTGGGTGAGTAGAGGGATGGCCCGGCCAGCGACGGGAGTAGGGTGGGGCGGTGAGGCCTGTGCGGCAGCAGAGCCGGCCACGAGAGGCATGAGCAGGCGACACGACCGGTGCTGGTTTGGGCAGCTAGAGCAAGAAGACCAAAGGTTGAATAAGCACTATGGCCGTTGGATGGACATCGATCGGTCATTGGAGCTAGAATCATTCATATTTACTAATAAGTTGACAAAGCCCTCCGTCTGCGTCAACTTAGTAGGCCCACAAGTCAGACTCCAACTATGATGGGTCCCAGATAGCAGGGGCAATATTCATTTTTTGTGCGTAACAAGGGGGTAGTTCCTTGCGTGCGAAGATATAGCTGGTGGGTCCGAGCTGTCAGAGGGACGGAACATTTTTTCGCGAAATAGAGAGGCCCTTCTGGTGGGTCCCTGCTGTCAGGTGGAGGAATCATTATTTTGCGTGTAATAAGGAGGCACTTCCTTACGTGCGGCCGTGCACCCAGCTGTCAGCCACTCCACGTACAGTCCTCTTCCGATGGATGGCGTTCGTTGACCATGTTGACCACGCGGCGCCGAGAGCACCAAGGCGGTGGACGACGGCGAGTCCTAGGAAGGGAATGACCAAGAGCCGGGGAAGACTCGACAGTTGTTTCCCACACGGAGGGGAGTACGAGGGTTTACTGCTTGTTTGGGAGTACCAGGAACATGAGGTCTGGGTGAGTAGCGGGATGGCTAGACTAGTGATGGGAGTACGATGGGGCGGTGAGGCCTGCGCGGCAGCACAGCCGGCCGCGGGAGGAGGGAGCAGGTAGTCCCTCCGACTCTTGTTTGAGCGGCTGGAGCAGGAAGAGTAGGGATTGAAGAAGCATGACGGCCGTTGGATGGCCATCCAATAGTCACTGCTCTCGTGTGTCGACTAAGTTTACACGGCGTTGCGTGCGCGTTAACCCTATTTTAAGGAAAGCGTACGCGTCAACCTATACTAGTTGCACAAGTTAGCCTCAAATGTGTGGAAAACAACATACAACCCGTCTGCCATTTTTTCTAATAATTTACAACCCATCTGCTAATTCTGAAGGAATTTTTTGAGCCCATATTCTTTTTGTTAGCATTACAGCCCGTATTGTGGCCACGGTTAAAACATTATAGGAAATTGTGCATATTTTGGTGCGGTAGGAACTGTTTTTAATTCCAAAATTTCGAGTCACATTCAAACTAATTTTAAAAATAAATTCATATCAATATAAAATCCAAATAATTTTCCACGCATAAAAATCAATGGAATTTAAAATCTCAAAATGAAAAAAAAGAAATTTGAAACTAATTGCGGGTGTGATGTGTTTTACAAATGTACAACCCATTTCTCATCACTAGTAGCCCATTTTTGGGCAAGCCGAATGACGCACTCCACGTAGAAAAGATTTGCAGCCCACCAGGGCTGACAAAGTAAGTAGGCCTCGGTTGGGTATTCTGCAAAAGAACGAAAAAATTGGGCTAGCCATTTTCAGAAAGAAAAAAAACTACTGGGCTGGTCTTGTGGTAAACATAAAAGAAAAGGTTGCCTAGACAGGCGAGAGTGCCCCGCACAGCCCAGTTGACACCCTGCTTTGGTCTAAAAAAACAAAAATATCTGGGCAAGCTGTTGGGTCCCTGGTGTTAGCCGCTCGTTGTGCAATTCTCTCGTTTATTGACTACATTGACAATGGCATGGGACCCAGATGTCAGAAATCCATTAGGAGGAACCAATTCTTTTGGCTTGAAATAAGGAGGTACTTGCTTGCGTACTGCCATGACGCAGGTGGGTCCCTGCTGTCATCGTCTCCACGTACAATCATCTCCTGATTGTGTACGTGTCAACCTAGTAGGCCCACAAGTCAGCCTCTAAACTCGTGGCGGACAAATACAACCCGTTTAAAAAAATAACAGCCCATTCCATACGTTCACACGTAAAGTTCATCATTCAAAGCAAAGTAGCAGGTCTGATCAAATAAAGAATACCGAACTTCCACGTTGACAACCATAATAGCCAAGTTAACTATCTACTCCCACTAATACTCTAGTGGACAAGTATTAACTTACTCCTAGCTAACTAGACGATGCCGGCCGCCATCCGCGGTACACGCTAAATGGCGGCACTGACGTCCTCCTCCTCGGCTCGAACATGTTGGAGGTGCGATGGGGCACGTTGCTCGCGCGTTGGCCCTTTGCATGCCGGCGTGCTCCACGAAAGCTTCGGCTTCTAAGTGGGAAACCCACTTGACGAGCTGGTAGTAAAATTCGGCGCCGCGCACATGTGCGTGCCCGACAACCTCTAAGGTGTCGGGCGCTGGCCTCCACGTAGTCGGCCCAGTTACGGGCACTCTGCTCGCGACTCAGAGCGGCGATGCGTTGCTGCTCCATGCCTTGCTGGCGGCGCAAATCCGCGATACGCTGCTCCTCCGCCAGGCGATCGCGTTCCAACAAGTCCTCGTACTCCGCATTACCATCTAAAGACCGATGGAATGCCTCCTCCCTCTATCTTCCTTTCGGTGAAAGAGGCACATCGTATATACTAATAAGTTTGAGAAATTTAAAAATGTAAATATATGTCCTAGCAGACGTACCAATGAAAATTAGTACGGTATCATCCTGTATAATTGTTACTCTTATTTTTCATCTGATTGAGTCATGGCAAAGTTACTAATAGATGATTGTAAGTTTTGAATATGAAATGCAGATTACATTTTAAGGTGCACTATTAATTTGTTTGTGCCCCCTCCACTTTTCTCTAGGCTTGGGACCGACATTGGTAGTGTTAGCACCCTACCCCTATTAATAGTGAACTAACTTAAGCAATAAGTAGAAAATTTGTGATTAGCTATAGCTTAAATATTTCGTAGCGAAGAATTAATATATGAACATGAAAATAGGTCTGATTGCATTGTACATATGAAATATAACAATGTGAATATTAGCTATTGGTTTGCGTTAAATAAGAAGCTTATCTAATGAAATGTCACATAATATAGATTCTTGATGTTTGTTAGTAATAAACTACTTTCAACTCTTGATGCACGTTTGCAATATTTTGCAAAGATAAAATAATTTACAATAGCTGAATATGAAAAAGTTTGATTGCATTGTACATGTGAAATATAATAATGTCCCGATGCTCTTAATATTGGTTTGCCTTAAATATTATGCTTGTAGAAAGTATGACATAATATAGATTGTCGATGTTTCGCAGTAATGAACTATTTCCACGTGTTGATGCATGTTTACAATACTTTGGCACGGTAGCAAACCATATTGGACCTGCCATATCATGTTAGCATAGTTAAGTCAGATTTTATTTTCAGGATATTTTGCAGTGCACTAACTTTATATGTATGTATAATTCTTAAGTAATAGGCTAGTGGCCTCATCTAATGAAAGAAGCACCTTGCTGAAATTGTGTTCTTCGGTCATACCTTTAGAAGTTTTGTTTATAGACTATATTCTTGACCACATATCCTCATTGCTATCTTCATCATTTACCATTACCCTTAGTCCATCCTTTTTGTGACACTTGAGAAGGCTACGTATAACTGTCCATGTGTG
Organism: Secale cereale; assembly: GCA_902687465.1. Lineage (NCBI taxonomy): Eukaryota > Viridiplantae > Streptophyta > Magnoliopsida > Poales > Poaceae > Secale > Secale cereale. The sequence continues at coordinate 677,596,771 of LR738710.1, read as the reverse complement.
AAACTTGTTTAGGTAGATATAGTCCTACCTTGTTTAGAGATTGCCCCTGGCATTTGTTGACAGTCATAGCAAAGCAACCTGATATAAGATATTGCCTCCTTTTGAGGACAAATGGCCACACTGATTCAGTTGGTGAGATGACTATTCTTGGAATATATACCTTTTCCCCCACACGTGTTCCCGTTATTATTTGTGCTTCGATAAATCTTCTTCCAAGTTGAATAATCATCTTCCTTGTACCATTGCATAACCCGACACTTTGGTTGATATTACGTAGGTGCATCAGAGGTATGCCAACTTTTAATTTCAGCTCGTGATTTGGGGTTCCAGGAAATGGTAGGCTGCTCAGGAGTTCCGTTGGATATAACACTTCCGTTTCTGCATTTAAGGTAGTTGCTTTGCATATTGTGTCACAACTTAGATACATTATCTCTTCACCTTGTATTTAATCCATTATGTAGTCATTCATGTCGTGAACTGTTTCATTCCGTGTGCAATAATATTTCTCTTTCTTCTAAGTATTCTTGCAGGCGAAATGTTGATTACTAAAGTAAGTAATGCAATGACATGCTAGCTTTATAAGTCCAAAATATTTTTGTTGCAACTGCCTCTATTGATTATGTGACACCAAACTAAATCAAAGATTTTTCAACTGGAATAGATATATGAAATTGTAGTAGATGCATCATATATGTTTCTCTATATGGGTTCAAGCAATGCCATTTATTTCTATTGTAACTGTAGTATGGTTTCAGGTGCCAAATTATTTTAGGCCCTAAAAATACAAGAAGAATGTTGATGAGTAAAGTAATAAAATAATATGCTAGCTTTATAAGTAAAAACTATTTTTGATGCCTCTATGGATTATGCGACACCGAAGTAAATCGAAGATTTTTTTAACTCGAATAGATATATGAAATCATAGTAGATGCATCATATATGTTTCTCTATATGGTAGCAAGCAATCTCATTTATTTCTGTTATAACTATAGTTCTGTTTTAGTATTGTAGAGCATATATTATCTTAAGATCAATATAATGGAACCAACATCCATGGCATCAACCTTCTGTAGATGAGTAAAATTATATGAACCTGTCACCATTAAGATAAGAACCCACATCTATATAATTGCATGACTTAATCTATACTAGTTGTGATAGTTTTTTTTTCATAAATAAAGTATTATTTATCCATTAATAGCCTAATCTATAATTTTGTGCAGATGGTACTTACTAGAGTTGGTTTGGTTGCTCGACGGAGCTGGCTATTGCCGCTGGAGGAAGACAATTCCGGAGTTCGACTAGTTGTTGGAAGTTGACCTCAAAGTGTTGTTCACTGGAGGAAGATGTAGAAGTTTTACTCTAAATATAGAGGACAATGAACCTTTGATCTGGCCAAACATGGATGAGTTTATGGTGTTTGCACGGTGGAAAGAGAGGTTGATTGGATGCTGAGATTTTGGTTATGTGTGGACTCTGGGGAGATGTGCTATTTGGAGAGATATTCTATTTTGGAATTGTTTGGAGAGCTTGTATCTATGTGCAGGCTTGGGAGATTGTACCCTGCCCGCGCTATTTTTTATACATGTTGTTAATTGTTTTGAAGGTGTGGTCGTCCGGTTTCTTGTGGTTCGTTTTTGGGATTGCACAACCTGTTTGGACCATGAGATTCAGCGTCCATGCCCTTATCTCACGATATGCAGAGAGATCGGACCTTGTACGTGTTGTTTTTCCGATGTTCTGGTTGGATTGTACCCCTGTTTACTATCATCTCATGGCATGGGCCCACCTGATTTGGCAAGGGTCCACACTAGTATCATCCCATGGCATGGGTCCATGTCAATTGGCAAGGGTCCACGTGATTTACGAAGATCTAATGGTTGTGCGTTGTTGACTCAAAATAAACACACCCAATTAATGGTCAGATGTTACTAATTATTGTGAGATTTCTAAGTTAATTATCTTTATTATGGTGAGCCTATCAATTACTTTTTATACATAATAGATAGTTTCTTCCTAGGGCTGGTTGAAAGTGGTAGTTTTTTGTTAAATACTCTACATAGTGTAAGTAGGAGTGAAACTTAAGTTTTGGAAGACAATCAGCATGGCTAGTTACATAGTGCTTATGTGTACGTAATTCAAACTAAATATCAACCATGAGTGAGTAATATCTTGATGGAAAACTCGAAACAATGAAAATACTAGCATTTTTTGCATCGTTGAAAATACTAGCAATGTTCACGTGCGTTGCAACGGATCATAATTAGAATAATACTTATACACAAAGTTGATAGAAAACACTCTAGTTTTGATATACATATATCACTAGAGATATATTATGTTTCAATCATAATATATTCCTTGGGCTGTTTTGGTGAGGTGAGGGAGGGATGTGGTTGGTTTTAAGATACTAATTAAGGGGTTTTCTGCAAATTGGTAAATAAGTGGGATGTTGTTGAGAAAAGGAAAAAACTTACCTCACAATGGTTTGATGTAGATCTAATGGCCAGAAATGACAGATGGCAGACACACCATCATCACCAACTCAGTCTTCTGTAAGAGTACTAGCAAGATGTCTGTGCATTGCATGGAACGTCAGGATGCATTTTTTTATAAAACACCTGTTGTGATTGACCCATGCGGGAGTAATCCCATGTGTAAAAAGTAATGATATCTCGAGAAAGAGGAGAGATGAAGCGAGGAGGACTGGGTCGTGATGGTGATTGGTGGTCAGACTGAGCGGAGGCATGGGGATAGACGACGCTGGTAGCGACTATCATTCTAGTTTGATCCAGAGGCTTCCTTTTTTTATTTCTCAACAATGAGGTTGTGGGAGATAAGGATGAATGAAGGAAGACCTTGTCTGCAAATGTGGAGAGAGGTGTTGGTATCTTTTATTTTAATTTCTAATATAGATCGGATGGTCTATATTGCTAGATGGCAGACATACCATCATGACCAACTCGTTTTTTGATAAGAGAAGAGATATAAGTATGGATATACAAACGTATTATCAATACTTGTTTCCATAGACTTGGATCTACATTCTATTCAACGACTGAGCATATGGGGCCTTAGCACAATGACTTCTCGACTGTGTAAAACAAAGGTTTTCCCGTCGCCGATAAGGAGGGGGTGACGGCGGCGTGCTTTCGTCTTTCTATAGTCCTAGTAGTCATACTAGGTGGTCTACGCACATGTAGATTTATTCTTTTTCACGTCTCGTGTTTGTCGTACTGCCATGACTGTTGATGAATAGACGGTAAGTTATTCATGAGAAAACCTTTGTTGAGCGTGTGTGCGAGAGAGAGAGACAGTGTGCATGTGTGATATGTGTAGAGACTGAGGCAATGATAAAAGATTATTTGTGTCTCTGTGTGTGGAGAATAGAGAGAGACATGTGCATGGGGCTTTGTGTTGTGTAATATGGAGACACATATACATAATTAGAGAGTGAGTGTGTGAGATACACATGCGAACATGGGGAGAGATGTGTGACTTAGAGAGCTGGAGAATTTTGGTGTGCATCTGAGCTAGAGAGAGGGGGGATAGATACATACCTAGAGCTGAAGAGAATATGCAAGAGTGTGTGTCTTAGAAGAAGGATCCAGATAGATGGGTGCTTGTGCATGTCTATGTGTGTCTGTGCACGCATGTGTGTGTGAAAGGGAGTGTGTGTATATGGAGAAGATAGACCACTAATGATGTAAACCTAGTATAGGCAAGGGGGAATGGTCTGACATATGTGTCAAAGAGAGACAGAGGCATGTGTTGTAGCGGGATAGCATGGGCGCAGACGAGGAGCATACTATTTTGAAGAGACATTGAGTGTGTGTGGAAGAGGGGTGTGAGAGCAAGAGAGAGAGAGAGAGAGAGAGAGAGAGAGAGAGAGCTAGCTAGGGAGAGAGAGATAGGAAGGGAGGGGGAGAGAGAGGGGTCATTTGTGTGCGAAAGTTACGTATAGATAGGGAGACAATGTTGATGTTGTTCGAAAGTGGCCTATGTACGGAGACGCAAGGGAAGCGAGTCATCGTGTGTGTGATAGGGACTTCATGAGAGCTCTAGAATAGATGGTGTAGATAACAACATGCAAGATTGAGAACGATGATGCGTCAGGGAGCTATGGAAAGAGTCACGACATCTTTTTGTATAGGGAAGGAGCTAGGGCGGGTCCGCATGTGGGAGAGATAGAAAGAAGAGAGTGGCGCACAAGGAAACAAAGTATGCTTGTTTGCAGTGTGGGTGGTGAGTGAGTTGAGTGTGCGAGAACCACATAACTAGGGAGATAGACGTTTGGGGGCGACATTTTGTGTGTATGGGAAAGATACACTCTATATAGTGCATGTGCTTGGGAAAGAGAGATGCCGGGAGACCTACAGAGTGGGGGAAGACATGTGTGCATGCCCGAGAGACGAAGTGATAGAGACCTATATTGGGGTCCAGACTTCAGAAGAGAGGGGGGTGTTAATGTGCTCGTGTGTTCGTGTCCGGGGGAGAGAACGACTTGTGTGTGTGTGTGGGCGGGG
>LR738710.1:677579567-677592185 GCA_902687465.1 Secale cereale | reverse complement strand
GGGGGGGGGTGGCTGGCTTTAGATAAAGAGTGAGGTGTCTATATTTGAGAGACTTTAGCGTAATTGACATATATATGGTCAATAGTGTGTGCACTCATGGTTGATAAATTTGTTTCATAGTTTGGACTATGAGATAATGATACTTTTGAACATGCGCGATATACTTTGAAGTACTAGAATTACTGTGACGCCCCCGATTTGACCGTACACTAATCATGCACGCAAATGTGTACGACCAAGATCAGGGACTCACTGGAAGATATCACTACACAACTCTAGACACAAATTAAAAATAATACAAGCTTTATATTACAAGCCAGGGGCCTCGAGGGCTCGAATACATAAGCTCGAAAACACAAGAGTCAGCGGAAGCAATAATATCTGAGTACAGACATAAGTTAAACAAGTTTGCCTTAAGAAGGCTAGCACAAAAGTAACAACGATCGAAAAGGCAAGGCCTCCTGCCTGGGACCTCCTAACTACTCCTCGAAGCCGAACTCCATGTAGAAATATCATCGGGATCATCTGGCTCCTGGACTCCACCACCTGGTTGCATCATCCGAGAAGAAAGGAAGAAAGGGGGAAAAGGGGGAGCAAAGCAACCGTGAGTACTCATCCAAAGTACTCGCAAGCAAGGATCTACACTACATATGCAATGATATCTGTGTAAAGGGATAATATATGTGGGTTAAACTGCAGAATGCCAGAATAAGAGGGGGGATAGCTAATCCAATCGAAGACTACGCTTCTGGCCACCTCCATCTTGCAGCAGTAGAAGAGAATAGTTGGAAAGTATCAAGTATCCTTGCTTCTCGCAGCCTCCGTCTTGCAGAAGTAGAAGGGAGTTGATGGTAAGTTCACCAAGTAACAACGTATAGCATAATCCTACCCGGTGATCCTTCCCTCGTCGCCATGTGAGAAAGCGATCACCGGGTTGTATCTGGAACTTGTCTGGGTGTGTTTTATTAAGTATCGAGCTCTAGTTGTCATGAGGTCAGAGTACAACTCTGGGTCGTCCTTTTACCGAGGGACATGGCTATTCGAATAGATTAACTTCCCTGCAGGGGTGCACCACATAACCCAGCACGCTTGATCCCATTTGGCCGGACATAATTTCCAGGGTCATGCCCGGCCTCGGAAGATCAACACGTCGCAGCCCTACCTAAGCACAACAGAGAGCTCAGCACGCCGGTCTAAACCCTAAGCGCACGGGGGTCTGGGCCCATCGCCCAATGCACACATGCACGTTGCGAGGGCGGCCGGTAAGCAGACCTAGCCTCTCCTAATACCAGAGTAGGCTTTCCAGTCCAATCCGGCGCGTGCCGCTAAGTCGCTGACGTCAAGAAGGCTTCGGCTGATACCACGACGTCGAGTTCCCATAACTGTTCCCACGCAGCTGGTTAGTGCGTAAAGACCAAATGGCCAGACTCAGATCAAATACCAAGATCCTGTTAAACGTGTTATTATGAAATAACCGCGGATAACGACCAGGGCCACGCCCACCTGTCTCCTAGGTGGTCGCAACCCGCCCTGTCGCTCCACCACAAAGTAACCATCAAGGGGCTATCGGGAACCCAGGCCCACCACTACCTGGGTGGAACCACCTGCCCCTTCAGCCCCCATCTCCGAATCATCATCAAGTGTATGTAAAGTATGTATATAGTATATACCCGTGATCACCACCCGAGTGATCACGGCCCAATAGAATAGCATGGCAGACGGACAAGAATGTAGGGCCACTGATGGAATACTAGCATCCTATACTAAGCATTAGGATGTCGGGTACAGGTATCAACAGTTGTAGCAGCAATGACAGGCTATGCAACAGGATAGGAGTAACCAAACAGTAACATGCTACACTACTCTAATGCAAGCACTAGAAAGAGGAATAGGCGATATCTGGTGATCAAAGGGGGGGCTTGCCTGGAAGCTCTGCAGACGAAAGGAATCTTTGGAATCGTAGCCGTAGTCGAACACCGAAGCATCAACGGTCTCGGGGTCTATCACAGTATCGGAGTCTACCGAAAATAAGCAACGAAGGGGAAACAAATAAATAACAGAGCAAACAATAGCATCACAAAGCATAACATGGGAATACGCGATGCTACGTGTGACCTAACGCAGTAGGAGGTGATACTGGCAAGGATGAAAAACATCCGGGAAAGTATTCCCGGTGTTTCGCGTTTTCGGACAGATGAAATGGAGGGGGAGTGTTGCACGTTCGGTATGATAGAGATGTGTGGCGGACGAACGGACTGTGTATTCGGGTTCGTCTCATCGTTCTGAGCAACTTTCATATAGAAATTATTTTCATCCGAGTTACGGATTATTTTATATGATTTTCTAAAGTTTATAACATTTTCTAGAATTAATTATTTATTTAAATCTAACATTATACAGAATAGTGCCTGCTGACGTCATCATGACGTCAGCATGATGTCAGCGGTCAACTATCTGTTGACTGATTCAAACTGACACGTGGGGCCTACTGTCATACACTAAGACTAATTTAAACAGATTAATTAATCTAATAGTAATTAGGTTAATTAAGATTAATTAATTAATTAATTAATATTATTTTTTTAACATATATATTTTTTTAAACTCCCTTTTTTTAATTAAGGGGCTGGGCCCCACTTGTAAGTGGCCCAGGGGGCCTAAACGGGCGCGGGTTGCGGTTGCGGGTGTTGGTGCGCGCCCACACCCGAGGCAAACAGAGGCGGGCGCGGCTCGAGGCGCAGGCGCCGGGCGCCGTACGTGGCCGCGGAGGGGGGGGTGGCGGCAGGCGGCAGTGCAGCACGCGGGGCCGGGGGGCAGCAGCGCGGTGCGAGGACGCCGGAGGCGGGGCGCGGGGGCTGGAGTGGCTGGCGGCGAGCGCGGCGAGGACGGCGGGGCGTACTGGCGCTGGGCGTCGGCGGGGCGGACCCGAGCGATGGCCGCGGCAGCGGGTGATGAGGGGTGGCCGGCGCGGCCAGGCGCCGGACAGGCAGGGCTGTGCCGAGGGCGCAGCTGGGGCCGTGGCGGCCGCGAGGAGAAGCTCGGGCGGCGGCAGTTGTGCGAGCAGCAGAGGCGGCGAGCAAGACGGCGGGCGGGCGGCGCAAGGGGGGTCGCGACGGGGCGTGGCCGTCGGTGAGCTCGCGCGCGGCTCGATGCGCGGGGCGGGCGTGCAGTCGCACGACGAGGGAAGCAGCGCGTGCGGCAATGGCGAAAGGTAGGGGCAGCGGGCACAGCTCGGATGCGACCAGGGACAAGCGCAAATCGTCGGCTACAAACACGAATCGAAATGGGGGAGAGGGATTCGACAGAGGAGCTCACGGGGGAGTTGAAGGTGAGCTCGAGGAAGCCAGGGATGTAGTGGTGTTGACAAAATCAACGATGGCGTCGCGGCAGCCGAAGGTTGAAGAAGACGGCGATCGCTGCGATACGGTGCGGCTCCGATTGATTAGAAGCCCGTAGATGAAGAAGCAATCAACGGCGGTCCTCCTGGACGTCTCCGTGCGCCGCGGGGTGACTGGTGGCCGCGGGATCGACGACGGCAACGGCGCCGGCTGCACAGAGGTTGAGCGGGACAGAGAGGGAGAGGGGCGAGAGTGGGAGGGGAGGTGATCTAGTGTTCGACAGCGGCGAGGGGGGAGCCTTGTAAGGGCCAGGAGGGTGCGGTGGATGGCCGGCACGTGGCCATCCGCGGCCATGGGAGGTTGCACGGCCTCCACCTCCCTTTGATGAACAGAGGTAGGAGGAGACAGAGAAGGTGGGATGGTTGGGCTGTTTAGATGACCGCGGTGGGCTAGGCCGTTTGGTTTAATGGGCCAAGGTGCCCAGTAGGTTTAGGTCTTCTTTTTTTGTATTCCCATTTCTGTTTTCTTTTATTTGCCCGCTAAATTTTGTTTTATATAATACAAAGGTTCTACCCAATTTAGCATTAATAAATATGCCACTGTCCCAATAGTTTCGGGAAATAAAGTAAATTAGCTTAATATTCATTAATTGAAAAAGGCATTTAATTATTGGTTTTGGTTGCTGTTCTATTTAATTCAGAGTATTCAAATATTTCATAACGATGTGGTTTCACCACCATTATCATCTACGATTTATTTGCTACAATTTGAACATTTTAGTTTTGATATTTTGAAACCTTTAAAGTTTGACCTTGATTTAAATTTGAATTTGAACCGGCTTTGACTCGAGTGAGATTAGCAACAGTAATGATGGTGACATGGCATCATTAGCAGGGGATTACTGTAGCTTAATTATCCGGGCGTCACAATTCTCCTCCACTACAAGAAATCTCGTCCTGAGATTTAAGCGGTGGGGTAAGGGGGGGTGCTGGTAGCGAAAAGCTAACGAGTCTTCTCGGTCTTGTTTGCCCTTCCGAAGAGGTTGATCGTTTTTCGTTGATGTCTTCATTTCTCTGCTTGAAGTCATCACGATCAAGTCGTCAACCTTTCTTCGGGATCTCCATCGTCCTACGAACGCGATAAGGGGAATAACTTTGGAAGAACGCATCTTCACAAGGTTGGGCATCCGACGGTGAACTAATTGGGAAATACACGAAGTACCCTACGATTAGTATTGTAGTGAACTCCTTGAGAGCAATACACGATGGTACAAAAGTTTCAAATGGGTAGGCATCATTCGATGCCTAGACAGCAGCTGGAATGGGGGCTTGAACAACGAGAATAACACGGTGTTTGATACCAGGATGAAACATAGTAGAATTTAGCTCGTGAATCACATACGAAGCCAGGTGCAAAGGATACCATAGAATTCAGGTTGTAAAGAAGAGTCAGGTTTCGATCCAGTGGACCTGTCGGTTATGGGCCCACCATGTGAATTGAAAGTAAGAAGGGTGGTGACATCTTGCATAGCCTCGACAGGGAGGCAAGTCAGTGGATAGCTTGTCAGCTATGTCGCCAACAATGTCGGTACCTAGGACGAGGAACGAAGAGAACCATTTTCTTTCTCGTTGAAACGAGGCGGACCGGTAGGCAAGTTTTCTTCCATCGGTGGCTACCGGAATGTTATGAACAATAGTAACAGGTTCTTAATGACATAGTTGAACACCAAGTTGTTTACATAAGCAGAAAATTATTACTGCTTAGATTATATGTAGATCAAAGAAAGGTTAAACAAACAAATGAAAAGGAAAATTGTGATTACACACAATTAATAGGAGTATATCATTCCCATGGACAAGCAGAACATGGCATATAGGGTAGGATAGCAAGCACCCAACCATTTAGATAAAGAGGCAAGGATTAATCAAGATGTTACCCATACAACGGTGTTTGGATAACTGACCAAGAAATATTTAGCATTGGGCTTCAAATGCTCTTCTTGAAAATCGGTGTACCGCAGACATGCTTCGAAATAGCATTGGCACGGTCTTGAAGCAAGGGTCGGACTTGGATAAACAAAGGATTCATCAGGAGCAACTTATAGAATAAGTCTAACAATTTCCTCCTGGAAGAATGGCTATCCTTGCAAAAGAAAGTATAATGATGGCTCCTCCAGCAAGGGGTGCTGGGCATGACATCATATTATCGGATCATCAAAGGACCAACATTATAACTACTAGGAAGTTCTCCCAACCATCATATCTGACCGAGATTCAGATCCGATTGGTGTCATGATACCTCAGACTCAGGATGTTCTAGAAGAAAAAGTACAACAAAACTCAACGAAATGGCATTGCAAGATTCTCGGGAAATGAACTATGGGAGCGGATTCCCGAAACAATAGTTCATCGTTAAACCAAGGAGAGGATGAGGAGGTGGCTGATGGGCTCAGCGACAATTCATCGAGAATTCCAAACAGATGGATTTCCACCATAGTGTGAACAAGAGGATGACACTAGTCAATTCAAATGATATAATGTTGTATGCTCGAGGAAAACATACACCATTAATCATTAGTTGATAGGTGTGCCCGAAATATGACCTTAGGCAGCAAGATCAATGTTAGAGTGACGATTCAATAACCAATAGTCTAAGAACGAACTGTCGATCGTTATCTTCAGAGCAATAGGGTTGCTAGAAGTACAGAACTCAAGTAGCATCTTTAGCATATTGGTATCCCGGTTGAAAACAACATGGGGACCAAGGAAGAATGGTGATGGGGAGTGGTATCACTATACCAAGAATTCTGATTAGGTGGAGCAGTCTCGCAACATTCTTGACATAAAAGATGGTAATACTTCAAGATAGAACATAGTACAAGTTGGAGAATAAGTTTTAATCATAACGTGGACAAGCTCGCGGTGAAAGGAAGTCAAGGGTGTTGTCGAGGATAATAAAAATCATCGAGGGCAAGGAGGGTATTTCTCATCATAAACTCCGTTGACATCTCGGAAGAAGTCAAAGTGTTGAAGGTGATCTCGACACAATTGTCAGGAGGTTTCAAGAGGATGCAATCGAAGATCGGTTTCGTCAAGCAAGGGAATGACGAAGTGGCAAGTTATGGGTTCAATATAAAAGATGCAAGATCGTAATCAAAGTTGCCTTACTGAACAAGCAACCAGATGTTGAAAGCTCGACGTAAGTTGTGCTCAACCTCTGAAGAATTCGTGCACCAAAGAAGGACGCGGTAGCACAGTCAAAGATAGCTGGACAAGGGATGTACCCGATAGTCTAGGAATAAAACCAGATTGAGTTTAAAAATTTCATAGTAACATCTACTAGGGGTGTTGAATTTTTCGAGCGGAATTGATTTACTAAACGGTGTCCTCGGTTGACGGCAACCTAGAACCCGTAGAGTGATTACGACAAGCAAAGGTTTTACTTCATCAAAAGTTCAAAAGGTGTAGTATAAAGGCATGATATCCTTGAGATATCAGAGGGTAAAACTCGAAGGTAGAACACGATAGAAGTTGAACTAGGTCATTGACCTATGACAGTAGATACTTTAACCTTGTCAAAAATTGACGAGGCCTGGAATGAATTCCCATCAGATATATCAGATCAGGACACCATGGTCAAAACCATAACTGTAAGGAATCAATTCAAGAATATCGAAAGAATCTTACAGCTGGACAATCAATTAGCAAGAAGCTTCCGAGACGGTCTACATTATTTTCATGGGCATGAACACAAAGTTCAAGGTCGACTCCCACTTCTTTAATGCATATCATTTCATTCACCTCCCGCTTTGATAAATCTGTAGTGTCGGAATTTTATCTGGTAGATCACCGGAAGAGTATGAATTGTGAAAACTTTCGGGTTCTCACGGATTAGGGGAAGCCATAGGTTCAACCCATCGGGCATCTTAGTAACATATACCACAAGTTTCAAAAGTAAAAATTCAAGCTCAAAAGCAGAGCATGGTTGGCCAAGCAGAGGATACAATTTACCGAAGGCATTATGTATCAGGGGAAGAACTCACAAGGTGATTGAATATGATGGACACTATCGGATAACAATCCAACAATGGATCGAGCGATCCACAACGAAGCTGATGTCATTATCGGTACTCACTTAGAGGAAGAAGGAATGCAGAGGCATCAGATCCAAGAATCACCTTATTAGCCTGATGCTTAAATAGAAAGAAAATATGGTTTCCAAAACGAAGGATCAGAAGCAGACGCTCTGATCAAGGATGGATAAGTTGAAAACACTTAGCCGGACCATCAATAAAGGTTTGAATTGCTGAGAACCAGCTCATGTCCGGAATGACGTCTGAGCCGGAAAGATACATTTAAAACGGATAACCTGATGACTGCGTGCATACGCACACATTGAATCAATAGGCTCAAAATGACCAAGACAATGGATGTTAACGAAGACTACTAGTCATATGGAATTAACCATAATGCAAGCAGGCAAGAATTTCAAGAGTAACAGTCTGCAAAGGATTTTCGAAAAATCGAAAAGTATTCCGTAGAATTTTGTGAGACGCATGAACAATCGAGAAGAACGGGTCCTCGATAAATGTGAGGAAATAACCGTAAGGGTTTTCACGCGAAATAAAACTGCAGGGCAGTAAACTCAAAGGATTCTCAGGACAATGGAGAGTATTTCGAGGCATCTTGTAACAACAAGAGCGACAAGGAACGATCATGAGAATGATAAATGCACACAGATATCCATAGGGATATATCGGTGGCAGTGAATTGCAAAGGTGATGAGCACAAGTTCTCGGGTTAACAACGGGGAGTATCTTCAGGGTCTTCTGGTGCAGCAGACGATCATCGATCATAATGCACTCTCCGGGTGAAAGTGATAACGAGATCCTAATGTTAGGTTTAGCAAAATTCATTTATCCCGAATAGAAGAGAGATAAGAGTCCCAGAGTATAGACGAGGAGTAAAAGATCCTAATACCACCCAATGGTGTTGTGGGCCCGTAAGCCACACAACAAGTTAGTAAATTTGTTTTTCAAAGACTAGACTCAACTTCGGCCAAGGAGTTGGAAAGGGGGATTCCTACAGGCAGTCGGCTCTGATACCAACTTGTGACGCCCCCGATTTGACCGTACACTAATCATGCACGCAAATGTGTACGACCAAGATCAGGGACTCACTGGAAGATATCACTACACAACTCTAGACACAAATTAAAAATAATACAAGCTTTATATTACAAGCCAGGGGCCTCGAGGGCTCGAATACATAAGCTCGAAAACACAAGAGTCAGCGGAAGCAATAATATCTGAGTACAGACATAAGTTAAACAAGTTTGCCTTAAGAAGGCTAGCACAAAAGTAACAACGATCGAAAAGGCAAGGCCTCCTGCCTGGGACCTCCTAACTACTCCTCGAAGCCGAACTCCATGTAGAAACATCATCAGGATCATCTGGCTCCTGGACTCCACCACCTGGTTGCATCATCCGAGAAGAAAGGAAGAAAGGGGGAAAAGGGGGAGCAAAGCAACCGTGAGTACTCATCCAAAGTACTCGCAAGCAAGGATCTACACTACATATGCAATGATATCTGTGTAAAGGGATAATATATGTGGGTTAAACTGCAGAATGCCAGAATAAGAGGGGGGATAGCTAATCCAATCGAAGACTACGCTTCTGGCCACCTCCATCTTGCAGCAGTAGAAGAGAATAGCTGGAAAGTATCAAGTATCCTTGCTTCTCGCAGCCTCCGTCTTGGAGTAGTAGAAGGGAGTAGATGGTAAGTTCACCAAGTAACAACGTATAGCATAATCCTACCCGGTGATCCTCCCCTCGCCGCCCTGTGAGAAAGCGATCACCGGGTTGTATCTAGAACTTGTCTGGGTGTGTTTTACTAAGTATCCAGTTCTAGTTGTCATGAGGTCAGAGTACAACTCCGGGTCGTCCTTTTACCGAGGGACACGGCTATTCGAATAGATTAAATTCCCTGCAGGGGTGCACCACATAACCCAGCACGCTTGATCCCATTTGGCCGGACATACTATCCAGGGTCATGCCCGGCCTCGGAAGATCCACACGTCGCAGCCCTACCTAAGCACAACAGAGAGGTCAGCACGCCGGTCTAAACCCTAAGCGCACGGGGGTCTAGGCCCATCGCCCAATGCACACCTGCATGTTGCGAGGGCGGCCGGTAAGCAAACCTAGCCTCTCCTAATACCAGAGTAGGCTTTCCAGTCCAATCCGGCGTGCGCCGCTAAGTCGCTGACGTCAAGAAGGCTTCGGCTGATACCACGACGTCGAGTGCCCATAACTGTTCCCACGCAGCTGGTTAGTGCGTAAAGACCAAATGGCCAGACTCAGATCAAATACCAAGATCCCATTAAACGTGTTATTATGAAATAACCGCGGACAACGACCATGGCCAGGCCCACCTGTCTCCTAGGTGGTCGCAAGCCGCCCTGTCGCTCCGCCACAAAGTAACCATCAGGAGGCTGTCGGGAACCCAGGCCCACCACTACCTGGGTGAAACCACCTGCCCCTTCAGCCCCCATCTCCGAATCATCATCAAGTGTATGTAAAGTATGTATATAGTATAAACCCGTGATCACCACCCGAGTGATCACGGCCCAATAGAATAGCATGGCAGACGGACAAGAATGTAGGGCCACTGATAGAATACTAGCATCCTATACTAAGCATTAGGATGTCGGGTACAGGTATCAATAGTTGTAGAAGCAATGACAGGCTATGCAACAGGATAGGAGTAACCGAACAGTAACATGCTACACTACTCTAATGCAAGCAGTAGAAAGAGGAATAGGCGATATCTGGTGATCAAAGGGGGGGCTTGCCTGGAAGCTCTGCAGACGAAAGGAATCTTCGGAATCGTAGCCGTAGTCGAACACCGAAGCATCAACGGTCTCGGGGTCTATCACAGTATTGGAGTCTACCGAAAATAAGCAACGAAGGGAAACAAATAAATAATAGAGCAAACAATAGCATCACAAAGCATACCATGGGAATACGCGGTGCTACGTGTGACCTAACGCAGTAGGAGGTGATACTGGCAAGGATGAAAAACATCCGGGAAAGTATTCCCGGTGTTTCGCGTTTTCGGGCAGATGAAACGGAGGGGGAATGTTGCACGTTCGGTATGATAGAGATGTGTGGCGGATGAACGGACCGCGTATTCTGGTTCGTCTCGTCGTTCTGAGAAACTTTCATATATAAATTATTTTCATCCGAGTTACGGATTATTTTATATGATTTTCTAAAGTTTATAACATTTTCTAGAATTAATTATTTATTTAAATCTAACATTATCCAGAATAGTGCCTGCTGACGTCATCATGACGTCAGCATGATGTCAGCGGTCAACTGTCTGTTGACTGAGTCAAACTGACACGTGGGGCCTACTGTCATACACTAAGACTAATTTAAACAGATTAATTAATCTAATAGTAATTAGGTTAATTAAGATTAATTAATTAATTAATTGATTAATTAATTAATATTATATTTTTAACATATATATTTTTTTAAACTCCCTTTTTTTTAATTAAGGGGCTGGGCCCCACTTGTAAGTGGCCTAGGGGGCCTAAACGGGCGCGGGTTGCGGTTGCGGGTGTGGGTGCGCGCCCACACCCGAGGCAAACAGAGGCGGGCGCGGCTCGCGGCGCCGGCGCTGGGCGCCGTACGTGGCCGCGGAGGGGGGGCGGCGGCCGGCGGCAGTGCAGCACGCGGGGCCGGGGGGCAGCAGCGCGGTGCGAGGACGTCGAAGGCGGGCGCGGGGGCTGGAGTGGCTGGCGGCGAGCGCGGCGAGGACGGCGGGGCGTAATGGCGCTGGGCGTCGGCGGGGCGGACCCGAGCGATGGCCGCGGCAGCGGGTGATGAGGGGTGGCCGGCGCGGCCAGGCGCCGGACAGGCAGGGCTGTGCCGGGGGCGCAGCTTGGGCCGTAGCGGCCGCGAGCAGAAGCTCGGGCGGCGGCAGTTGTGCGAGCAGCAGAGGCGGCGAGCAAGACGGCGGGCGGGCGGCGCAAGGGGGGTCGCGACGGGGCGTGGCCGTCGGTGAGCTCGCGCGCGGCTCGATGCGCGGGGCGGGCGTGCAGTCGCACGACGAGGGAAGCAGCGCGTGCGGCAATGGCGAAAGGTAGGGGCAGCGGGCACAGCTCGGATGCGACCAGGGACAAGCGCAAATCGTCGGCTACAAACACGAATCGAA
Organism: Secale cereale; assembly: GCA_902687465.1. NCBI lineage: Eukaryota > Viridiplantae > Streptophyta > Magnoliopsida > Poales > Poaceae > Secale > Secale cereale. Next base: position 677,580,628 of record LR738710.1, on the reverse strand, counting down.
ATGGGGGAGAGGGGATTCGACAGAGGAGCTCACGGGGGAGTTGAAGGTGAGCTCGAGGAAGCCAGGGATGTAGTGGTGTTGACAAAATCGACGATGGCGTCGCGACAGCCGAAGGTTGAAGAAGACGGCGATCGCTGCGATACGGTGCGGCTCCGATTGATTAGAAGCCCGTAGTTGAAGATGCAATCAACGACGGTCCTCCTGGACGTCTCCGTGCGCCGCGGGGTGACTGGTGGCCGTGGGATCGACGACGGCAACGGCGCCGGCTGCGCAGAGGTTGAGCGGGACAGAGAGGGAGAGGGGCGAGAGCGGGAGGGGAGGTGATCTAGGGTTCGACAGCGGCGAGGGGGGAGCCTTGTAAGGGCCAGGAGGGTGCGGCGGATGGCCGGCACGTGGCCACCCGCGGCCATGGGCGGTTGCACGGCCTCCACCTCCCTTTGATGAACAGAGGTAGGAGGAGACAGAGAAGGTGGGATGGTTGGGTTGTTTAGATGACCGCGGTGGGCTGGGCCGTTTGGTTTAATGGGCCAAGGTGCCCAGTAGGTTTAGGTCTTTTTTTTGTATTCCCATTTCTGTTTTCTTTTATTTGCCCGCTAAATTTTGTTTTATAAAATACAAAGGTTCTACCCACACTACCAGGAAAAGGGCTATGGATGGAATTGATACTAATGGCGCACCGGACAAGCAGTGCGCCATTAGAATATAGTAATGGCGCACCATCAACAGATACGCCATTAGAGCTCGAACTACTAATGGCGCACGATGTCCAGAGTGCGCCATTACTATCAAGAAGTTTATTTTTTGAACTAGCGCGCATGTCCATTCATACTAATGGCGCACCTAGTGAACGTGCGCCATAAGAATCTACATACTTATGGCGCACAGAGGGGCAGTGCGCCATTAGTATTCCCCCATCCCCCCACCGGCCGCACCCTTCTTTCTCTCCCTCGCCAGATCTCCCCCCTCTCCCCGACGCCTCTCTCTCCCTCCAGCGCCGCGCCGCCGCCCCCACGCCACCCCCTCCCCCGACGCCCTGGACGCCCGGAGCTACGCCGCCGCCG
>LR738710.1:677527014-677573643 GCA_902687465.1 Secale cereale | reverse complement strand
GAGACATGGAAAGAAAATTAGTTATTGCCCAGTGTACTGACCAGGAAAAGGTGCTGTACACGCCACACTATTTTTCTGGAACGGCTGCTTCGTGGTGGGAAAACTTATGTCACACCCACCCTGACGGAGCAAATATGACATGGGAACAATTCAAGGAAAATTTCCGAGGAGCGCATATTCCAAATAGCATTATGAAACTGAAGAAGAGGGAATTTGAGGATCTCAAACAGCGAAGCTCCACAGTATCCCAATATCTGGATCAGTTTACTCAGTTGGCCCGGTACGCCAACGACGAGTATATGACAGAGAACAAAAAGATGGAGAAATTTCTCGACGGACTTATTTCGTCGCTAAAATGCCAGCTGATGGTTCATACCTTTCCAGACTTTAAGACACTGGTGGATAAGGCTATTATCTTGGAAAATGAACACCGCAATATGGATGAGGCCCGCAAGCGCCGCATGAACCAGTCAGTACAGGTTCGCAACAACAGACCGAGGAATGATGTTCAAAAGCCAGTAGTAACCCGACCAACAAATACAGCTCCACCACAGAACCGCAGTGCATTCCACAATAGGACCAAGGATACAAACTTTTACCCTGGAGACACCTGTTACTCCTGTGGAGCAGCAGGGCACTATGCTAAACAGTGCCCAAAACAAGGAAACAACCCTCCCAAAGCCAACAACAACAACAATGGCCGTGGTACGACCAACGCTCCGCGACGCAACAATTTCAACCCCAATAACAACCACAAGCAAGGGCATATCAACCACGTGACTTTTGAGGAAGCTCAGAACGCACCGGATATCGTGTTTGGTACGTTCCCCGCCAACTCAGTAGATGCTACAATTTTATTTGATTCCGGAGCTTCCCACTCTTGCATTTCTAAAAGATTTGCCTCGAAGAATCAGTTTCCCTTTTTGCCGTTACAAAATTCCATGGTTATTCAGTCCCCGGGATCAAAGCAAAATACTCAATGGTACTGTAAGGATGTGAACATCGAAATTGAAGGAATGGGATTCCTAGCCAATCTCATCGTTCTAGACGCAGTTGATTTGGACATTATTCTGGGAATGGATTGGTTAACCACCAACAAAGGTTTCATAGACTGCTACAACCGTACGGTAACTCTTACCAATTGCCAAGGAAAGACAATAAAAGTGGGTACAAGGAAGATTGCCACATCTCAAGGGAAATTAAATCAAGTGGATACGATGGAATTAAGTAAGGTTCCTGTAGTCTGTGAATATCCTGATGTATTTCCTGAAGAATTACCAGGAATGCCACCGGACCGCGAGATTGAGTTCGTTATTGAACTAGCACCTGGAACGACACCCATATACAAGAAACCGTACCGTATGGCCCCAACAGAATTGGCAGAATTAAAGAAGCAAATTAAGGAGTTGATGGAGAAAGGTTACGTACGACCCAGCTCGTCACCATGGGGTTCGCCAGTTTTATTCGCCAAAAAGAGGGATGGTACCCTACGGCTGTGCATTGATTATAGGGCACTTAATATGGTCACTATCAAGAATAAATATCCACCGCCCAGAATCAACGACTTATTTGAACAGCTAGCAGAAGCCAAAGTCTTCTCGAAGATAGACCTGAGATCAGGTTATCATCAGTTAAAAATTCGGACGACAGACATACCTAAGACGGCATTCACGACCAGATACGGATTATATGAATTCACAGTGATGCCATTTGGTTTAACCAATGCCCCGGCATATTTTGTGCATCTCATGAACAAGGTTTTTATGAAATATCTGGATAAATTTGTGGTGGTATTTATCGATGACATACTTATTTACTCTAAGACGCCTAAAGAACATGAGCAGCATCTTCGGATAGTACTGGAGGAATTAAGAAAACATCAGCTATACGCCAAATTCAGTAAATGTGAATTTTGGTTGAGAGAAGTTGGTTTCCTTGGGCACGTATTGACCCAAGACGGAATCGCTGTAGACCCGGGAAAGGTAAAGGATGTGTTGGAATGGAAGCAGCCCACAAACGTGACGGAAGTCAGAAGTTTCCTCGGTTTAGCGGGCTATTATCGAAGGTTTATTGAAGGGTTCTCCAATATAGCCAGACCCATGACCCAGTTACTCAAGAAAGACAAGAAGTTCGAATGGACTGAAGCTTGTGAAAAGAGTTTTCAGGAGTTGAAAAAGAGGTTAACAACATCACCAGTTCTGGTCGTGCCCGATGTGCACAAAAATTTCGATATATATTGTGACGCATCCGGGAAAGGCCTTGGATGTGTGTTAATGCAGGAAGGAAAAGTAGTGGCTTACACCTCAAGACAGTTTCGGCGACATGAAGAAAATTACCCCGTTCATGATCTGGAACTCGCTGCAGTAGTACACGCACTCAAAGAGTGGCGACACTATCTTCTGGGGAACCGATGTGAAATATACACGGATCATAAAAGTCTTAAATATATTTTCACGCAGCCAGAATTAAATTTGAGACAACGGCGTTGGCTTGAGCTAATTAAGGATTATGACGTAGGAATTCACTATCACCCAGGTAAAGCCAATGTTGTGGCAGATGCCCTCAGCCGGAATCCATACGCTGGAAATGGCAGTGTACAACTTTCGCAACATGTGCTCAGCCAGGAGTTTGCCAAGCTCAACATGGCCCTAGTCACGGAAGGAACCATTTCCCAGTTGGAAATAAAACCAACAATAGAGGACCAGATCAGAGAAGCCCAGAAGGGGCACCCAAGTATTGAAGGGATTAGAAAGAAGATGAAAATGGGCAGGGCGCCCGAATTTATGGAAGACAGCCAAGGGGTCATTTGGTTTGGACAGAGACTGTGCGTACCAAACATTGAAGATTTAAAACAACAAATAATGGCAGAAGCGCACACCTCTCCATATTCCATTCATCCCGGAGGGACCAAAATGTATAAGGATCTACAAGAAAGATTTTGGTGGCACGGGATGAAAAGGGATATAGCCATATTTGTGGCATGTTGTGATACTTGCCAACGTGTGAAGGCGGAACACCAGAGACCCGCAGGATTGTTGCAACCAATTAAGGTGCCTGAATGGAAATGGGATAGAATTGGAATGGATTTTGTTGTTGGTTTGCCAAGGTCACGCCATGGGAATGACGCTATCTGGGTAATAATAGATTCGCTAACCAAGGTAGCACATTTCATTCCGGTAAAAACCACATACTCAACACAAAGGTTGGCCAGGCTGTACTTATCCAGGATTGTTTGTCTACACGGGGTACCCAAAATAATTGTCTCTGACAGAGGCACCCAATTCGTCTCTAGATTTTGGGAGCATCTACAGCAAGCTTTAGGCACACAACTGGCTTTCAGCACTGCATACCACCCGCAGACCGGAGGACAGACAGAACGGGTAAACCAAATATTGGAGGACATGTTGAGAGCCTGTGTGCTTACCTACGGAGTCAGTTGGGAGGATAGTTTGCCTTATGCAGAATTCTCCTACAACAACAGTTATCAGGCTAGCCTAAAAATGGCACCGTTCGAAGCATTATACGGACGGCGATGCCGGACCCCATTAAATTGGTCTGAAACCGGAGACAGCCGAATTTTTGGACCAGAAATGCTACTAGAGGCAGAAACCAAAGTAAAGCTCATTCAGGACCGACTAAGGGCAGCTCAAAGCCGACAGAAGAGTTATTTCGATCAAAAACACCGCCAGGTCCACTTTGAACCCAATGACTACGTATACCTTAGAGTATCTCCGACAAGGGGGCTCCAAAGATTCAAGGTCAAGGGGAAATTAGCGCCAAGATTCATTGGACCATTCAAAGTGATCGCAAGGAGGGGCAAGGTTGCCTATCAACTGGAATTACCAGCAGAGCTATCAGATGTTCACGACGTGTTCCATGTGTCTCAACTGAGGAAGTGTGTTAGCAACACGGAAAAACAAGTGCAGCATCAAGAATTGGATCTTCAACCAGATCTTACCTATCGGGAACATCCCATAAAGATTTTGGAGGAGTCTGAACGGAGAACCCGACAGAGCGTAATAAAATTTTGCAAAGTCCAATGGAGCAATCACACCGAGGAAGAGGCAACCTGGGAAAGAGAAGATCATTTAAGGACTGAGTATCCGTACCTGTTTGAGGGACAGCTGAAATCTCGGGGACGAGATTTTTCTTAAGGGGGTAGGTGCTGTCACACCCCAAAAATATTTATTTGGAATTTTAAAAACTTTTCAAAATTTTAGCTAAGATTTAAAAATTTTCTTGGAGGGTTCTGTTTGAAGGGTGGACTTATTTGATTTAATGGTTTTGGAGGTTTTCAAAACTTTTCTCTCTAAGGAATCTTTGGTTTTTAGCTATTTATTTTCAAAGGCAAAAATTCCTTTTCACCCCTTCTAATACCATAAAACTTCTCCAAATATTTTCTGTCACTCCAAAAATTTTCCTCTCAAGTCATGCACACCTTCTGTGGTATTATTCAACTCCTTCCTACTCCACAAAAAAAAAAATTCTTTCTATATATTCTAAATTCCAAAAGTGGAATTTGAATTAATCATAGTTTCTTGACATTTACAAAGGAACTATATTTTCTATGACTCTTCTGCCTCTACCAAAATTATTCCTACATATATATGGTACCCTCAACCCATTTCTCCAAAAACATTTGGTTCCACAGTTCAAATATTTCAAATTCTGTTCATTTCAAATTTGGTCCAGAAATCATATTTCTGCCCCAAACCATTCTCAAACTTCACCAAAATACTTGTCCTTCTGGCAAACTCATTTTTGAGTATCCACACACCACCACAGAAAGCCCCATGATCAACCTAGATGATTAACACCCCAAAGCAATTCATCAAACAGTTGGCAGGCACTGTTCAAAACTGAATGAAATTCAGTTAACTGAATTTTTTCTTCAGCCGACAGGGACAGCGATGCCGTGCGTCCACCATCTTCCTCTCCCGCACGGCGTCGATGCTCGCCTTCATTGCCGACCGCTCCCCTGGCCCAGCGCCCAGCCACTCCACTCCGGTGAGATGGCACCGGGCCGGTGCAGCCACCCCGGGCTTATCCGCGGCGGAGCCGAGCGGATAACCTCGGCCACCGGCCGCCATTCACTGCCCAACAGCGCCCCTACCTACCTCTCCGCCCACGCGTCGCTCGCCCTCACACCTCCGCGCAAAGGACACACCGGCCACGCCGCGCGGGGCCCGTTTGACAGTCGCCGGAGCCGGCCGCTCCGCCGCGCCCGTGCGGACAGCACATCACATACGTGTCAAGCAGGCGCGAGCCCGTCCAAACGGAGGCGTCGAGCGAACTCCACCGGCCTCTTGAATGCTCCGTCGCCCCAGTCCACCGGCCAGAACCTACCCCGGCGAGTTCATTTACTCCGGCGAGCTCCGCCCGCTTCGGCCTTCCTCGAACCGCCTATAAAAAGGGTCCCCGAGCCCCTCTAGCGCTAGCACTCGCCTCCACCACCACCCACACTCCCTCCTGACCACCCACCAGGCCCCGAGGGAGTCACCTTCTACCTCTCCGGCCACCGCTCCGCCGCCTCTGTCCTCGAACCGAACCGAGCACGTACACCACCAGAGCAGCCCAAACTCCGTCAATCTTCCTCTTTTCCACCACCATGCCGAATCCCTAGATCAATTTACCTCTCCGAGCCCTCTCCGACGAGCCACAACCTCACCCGAATCTCCGTCCGCCGGCGACGAGCTCACCGCCGTTCAGGTGACCGCCGGTGGCCACCTCCACCACCCCTGGATGCGGAAGTCCACGCTGGTCACTTTGCGACCAGCGCCGGGCCCTGAGACCCCGGCGATCGTCGCCGGCGATCGCCGCCGCTTCTCTGTACTCGCGCGCGAGCACGTTCAAATTTTAAACCTGACGGGTGGCCCCCACCCGTCAGCTCTCTCTCTCTCTGTTTCCGTTTTAAGTGGAAGCGCACTCTGCGCTTTACGTCTTCTACTCTGGAAGACGCACTCGTATCCGAAACGTTTTCTTTTAAAACAACTCAGGGATTTCTGTTTTACAGAAAAACCCCTGGTTTTGAAAAGCTAATAACTTTTAAAATATAAATCCAAATGAGTTGATTCTTTTTGCTAAAATTTTCTTTTCTGCTCTAGTTTATTTTAAGATTTATTTAAAAATATTTTGAGAACTTTTTCTGTTCTGTGTTTATTGTCTTATTCGAATTCAAATTTGAATTTTTCAGAAAAAGAAGAAGGAACTTTTGCTGGGATTTCTGAAGGGTTTTCTCCTGATTACTTTGGACAAGGCAAGCATTATTGAACTTGAGTTATGGTGTTGCTTCCTTGCATGGTTACATAAAATGGTAGTGCATCATATACGTTGCATGTTATATCACATGTGCATGCATGGTCATGTCATGTTAGTTTTACCTTGGCTTGCATGTCACAGTAGCTTGTCTGGCATACCAATGGTTACGTGAGGGCAGAGATGCTGCTGCTGGTTGGGACATGCTAGTAGGCATGGTCCTTTGTGACACAGTGGTGTCATGTGGTACTGATGAGGAACACTGGTATTATTCTGGACAATACCTCCTAAGTCTGCCTAGATCGAGTCTTGCTCTATACACCTAGCTGTACACCGTGCTGCCACGGGTCCTTCCGAAAGGAAGGTACGGCCTAGTAAGTTGATAACCCCTGTACGGGTGCACGCCACACAGATACTACGATGAAGGTTGTAGCCTGTCATCGGGTCAGGGGCATGGGTGTTTCCGGTTGTAGCCGAGAGGGGGGCACCCCTTGTAATCCGCGCGTTTAATAGTGATCCCATGCTTTTCGGAGGTTGTAGCCTCCCTGACTTAAGGTTTCTGGAGCGATGCTCTGGGTGAGTCCTGGCATCCGGTCGGTGTGTATGCGTCAGGCGTGTTTTCAACCTAAAGTCCGTATTGGGTATTAGTCAGTACACGGTACTGGCTAAGGAAAGCCCATACGCGTGGGTAAAGAGTACACCCTCTGCAGAGTTATATCTATTCGAATAGCCGCGTCCACGGTCAAGGATTTAGTTGGGTGGGTCAAGTATCGGTCTCGGTGTCAGTCTCTGGAGGAAAATAGACTACTTGAGCATGTTATGTTTGCAGGACATTTTTCTTTGTCACAGTCAGTATATTATCATAAATTTATTTATGGTGAATATTATGCTTATGGACTAACCTTGTGATTTTATTATTACCTTCGAGAGTGTCTCAGGGGCTGGCTAGACTACCCCGGACACTCGCTTTTCTTTTAAAGTCCTTTTGAGGCGTCCCTCGAGTGTCAGGCGGTTTATCTCGCCACTACTCTTGTGGACACCCACTGGCATTTCTTTTAAAGTCCTTTTGAGGCGTCCCTCGAGTGTCAGGCGGTTTATCTCGCCACTACTCTTGTGGATACCCAACTGGCATTTCTTTTCAAGTCCTACCGTGATGTCGCTTGATATCCGACTGGCATTCCTTTTATTTTATTTTTATATAATATAGTGACCAATATTTATTTTGAACTAACCATGTTTCATCATGCCAAGTCTTGATATTTGTTGCATGCATATAGTATTTCATCATGGCTTTCGCTTTAGTATACCTTATGTTCATAATGTTTGCGAGTACATTCAAAGTACTCACTGGCTTGTCCCTGGCTATTTACTTGGCCAGACTTGGAGGAGGACGAACCGTTGGAGGAGAATTGCGCTAGCGAGGCCGACGCTTAGAAGGTTTCCAGTCAGCACACCTGTGTCTTGGAGTCTATCATTTGTACCATCCGTCAAGCTTCCGCCACACCAATAAATTAGTCAAGCCTCACACTGACGCTTGACCCTATGCTAGTATATCAGTGTTGAAATCCACTACCCACTGTCATATTCCACCCGCCTAGTACGTTGAAATGTTGTAATAAACTATTGAGTCACCCTGACTCAACCCTGTGTAATATTATTGTACTGGTTATCTATATCAAGGTTGTCCACTGGCTGTGCTTGGGAGCTAGTGTGACTTAAGGCTATTCTGTGATTTATTTCTCAGAAATGAGCCTGACAATATTTGATGCAGTAGTGGTATTAAGAGCTCGATGTATTGCAGCTTGGCCTCTGCCTGTAGTTCCTTAATTGATCAGATGATGCTTAGACCAGGTTAATATCGGGCATCGTTTAGGCCACCGAACAACCTGAATGTCGTCTTCCGACAGCTAGCTTGTCTAGGTTCATATTTTTAATTTATAAAGTTGATGTGCAACATGTTGATTGCTGCTAGTTTTGTGGTGGTTTTGTGGTGGCTTTTGACTTTTGAGTGTTGATTGCTGCTAGTTGCAGTTGATATGTGTGTAAATATGGTTGCAGGCTGCAAGATGGGGGGTTTGGGGATGGGAGCATGCTTGCTAATTGAATTCAGATATATGCTTCCTGATTGTGTTTTTTGTTGTTAAACTATGCTTTGAGGCATCTTCAAATTCCTTGATATGGATGCCGTTTTGTCGTGCAATTGCCCAGATGCTGCTGATTGATGTTGGTGTTGCCATTTTGCCAATTATGTTGCTAATATGAAATTTGAATCCTTTTTGCTCCGATTATCACTAGTACTGATCATGCTTTGATCTAGTTCTTCCTTCAATCATGGGTTGAGTTAAATGAAATTGAGATACTTTGATATGAATTTGCATAGGTGGTACTGTTTGGTTTCTGAATGCAAAAACATGGGCATCTATCTGCAATGCTCTGCTTCAGGAGCAGGACCTAAGATTTCCCGCTGCTTGCACACATTGGGAACACCTGCAGGTTTACTGAGATCATCTTTGTCAAGTAAAGCAGTTTTTTTTTCTCTTCGTGCGATTTTCAGCAAGAGAGTACACATTGTTACTTGCGCAAGAGCTTTTTCTTCAACTCATTAGCCTGCCCAAACGAAAAGAAAAACATCATCGTAAGGGATAATGCAGGCAACAACCGCAACATGTTGCACATCTGTTAGTATGTACCTTCGTTTAGGCCACCGAACAACCTGATTCCCTTAGTGGTGCCACAGCTTGCTTGTCTAGGTACATATTTTTAATTTATAAAGTTTAATCTCTTTGAAACATAGGAAATGTCGTCTTTCGATGACGATAGGATCCCGAAGTGCTCCTGGTGCGGTGACGACCGGGGTCTGTGCGACAGGCCTCACCTGGTAGACGGTCGTTACTTCAGTATTAAGCTCGACGAGACCTTCGATGTCGAAACGGTACGCAACGACAAGTCTAGTTTTGTAATTAATTAAGCACGATTTCTAGCTACTTCAACGTGTAAGTAATTAATTTTCTTCTTTTATATGCAACTAGTTTATCCCGTGTCATGCAAGACGCTATGTCTTGGAGAGGATGGGATTTGAAGATCATGAAACTTCGGAGACAAAGCAAATTCAACTAAGGACCATGCATAATGTTGATTTAGAAGTGGATTTGTACAATTCAGATAACGTAACCACTTTTGGTTGCAAGAATTGGGAATCATTTTGCAAGATATATGGTTTTTATGAGGGTATGCTTCTCACCATGGATCTTGGTAATCCGGATTCCATCGCCGAAGATGATTTGGACATTTGGGTCCTTGTTGATGATATGATTCCAATTCTACTGAGAAGTGAGTTTATCAAACATAGTTATTTAGTAATTTATATTGTTTATTTCAAAATAGTTGACAACTTATTTCCATTGATAGGTTATTTTGATTATTCAAATAATGTGAGGATGATGCTAGACAGAACCTACTACACCCCTGGCTCAGAATGTACTTATAAGGACAAAGAGCAGATCATCTTATTTTATTCCTTTCTTCTGGATTACATTCAATATCGCAATATTGATCCACAATATAGTCAATACGTCCCACTAGTGCACGTCTTGAACTACGTTAATATCAATGGAGATACCATGGTAAGATTTTTTTACTATTACGACATTCGTGCATGTTTTGCACTAGTTCTTCTCGAACTGAACTACAATGCTAACTACGAAGTCTTACTATATGTTTTGCAACAGATTCTCCCTAGTGATTGTGTGCCTCCTGTCATGTTTCAATCTGGTCAACTACAAGTTTTAAACATTCTGCCAGGTGAACCTACAAATCACACGTGTCCATATCGGATTTCTTCTAAAAATGAAGGAATGAGAATCAAAGAATGGCGAAAAATAACGAAAACTCGTAAGGAGGTACTTGGAAGCAATAGAGTGAGAAGGGCAAGAAACGGAGACAGGATAATCTGCGTTCTCCATAATGGCCCTTTAAATCTAATTGATTTAGAGACAAACGCCATCTTGTTTTATGCCATTTTATCTTAGAAAATTGCTACGTAGTAGAAGTTGTATGGTCGATAATGATGTGTAAGACTTATTATTTAATACCAATGTTGAGTTTTTATTATTATTATGATCGATGATGCATGATGCTAAGTTGTTCTATGAGCTATTATATACTCCCTCCGTTCCGATTTACTCGTCTTGGTTTTAGTTCAAATTTGAACTAAAACCACGACGAGTAAATCGGAACGGAGGGAGTAGATTCTAATAAAAAAACCTAATATTCATACTAATGGCGCATCACAGCAGAGTGCGCCATTAGTATGCCAAAGCACCTGGCTACACATGGCCCCTGGGAGGCATACTAATGGCGCACCACTGTGTATACTGATGGCGCATCTATGGTGCGCCATTAGTATACCAGATACTAATGGCGCACCAGAGGTGCGCCATTAGTAAATTATACTAATGGCGTGCTAGTAATGGTGCACCCCTAATGCGCCATTAATGGCCAAACTAGGTGCGCCATTAATAGGCCTTTTCCTAGTAGTGCCAATTTAGCATTAATAAATATGCCACTGTCCCAATAGTTTCGGGAAATAAAATAAATTAGCTTAATATTCATTAATTGAAAAAGGCATTTAATTATTGGTTTTGGTTGCTATTCTATTTAATTCAGAGTATTCAAATATTTCATAACGATGTGGTTTGACCACCATTATCATCTACGATTTATTTGCTACAATTTGAACGTTTTAGTTTTGATATTTTGAAACCTTTAAACTTTGACCTTGATTTAAATTTGAATTTGAACCAGCTTTGACTCGAGTGAGATTAGCAACAGTAATGATGGTGACATGGCATCATTAGCAGGGGATTACTGTAGCTTAATTATCCGGGCGTCACAATTACAAACCTAAGATCAGAATTTTGGGATTCGACTTCATCATTAGCTTTTGTAATCCATTGAAATGGAGGTAAAAAATTTAAGCCGGGATTTCGTGATTTTAAATTCATATATCAAACCTAGAGATATACATATACGGGCATGTTCAATCTTTATAATCATCCACTTTATTCATACACATACACATTTTTATTTTTGTCATCGTATTTAGGATATACACATTTGGAATTTCAGTTGAATTGGACCATATGATGGTATTTGCTTGAACTAGCTCAATGATCCTTATTTGAATTGAATGGACAATCTAAGTTTCGAGTTGGAGACATTGATTTTCGAAACTTGGAAAAAAATTACGTGCAAAACAAATAAATTCTCGGCCATGATATCATAGTCGGCCGTACAAGAGCAAAACACTTAATTTCAGGCGCCAAAGCTTTCAAACTTCCTACTCACGTCGAAATATCTTGCGCCCGAAAGTTTAGCCCTGCGATATTCCTATTTTACCCCTGCCACATGAACGGAAAATGGCTCCTTTGGCAACTCCATTGTTTTCCCCTCTTTGTCCCAACATTCTTCCCCAGAGCACCTCCCCTTCCCCTCCCCGCCCCAACCACGCCAAGCCACCGAATCTAGTCTTCCACCGCAGCGGTGGACCTCACACCCTATCGGATCTACCTTCCGCACCTTGGAACCCCCAACTACCAACTCACCACTTCGCCGGAGCCACTTCAACAACGGGCTTGTCCATCGGTCCAGATCTCCTTGACCGCCATCATGGTCCACCGCACCAGATCTGCTTCACCAGCGCCCTGGTCCACCATAGTGTAGGCCCTTCACTGACTCCCTTGTCCGCCCAATCACTGGCCCTTCATACAAGTTCTAGTCCGCCGCAAAAGACCCACCTCATCGAAAGCACTATACACCGCGCCGGATGTGCTTTGCCGACGCCTTCGTCCACTGCACCGGACCCACTTCACGGACGACATATTTAACTCCACTAGCCCTGCTTCACTAATGCCGTAGCCTCATCAGGTTATTTCAATTTGTACTCCTTTGGTTTTTCTCTTCTTTATCGTGGAACTATTCACTTACCATAGATGACGTTTCTTGTATGTCGACAGGCGCCGCAACCGAAGCACCAGAGCCGCTTCAGCAATGGCGACAGCCGGCCCAACTCAACCGCAACATGAGCACCCTCGACGATCCTTAGCTATCAAGTATGACAATGATACCCATACGCCGCCGATAATCTGGTACTATTATCTAACGTCCGGCACCTACGTTCACTTTCTTAGCATAAGCACCGCACCATTGAATTTATCAAGGCATCATTCAATTTTTCACGAGACACGTTATTCGGCTTGCACCTGTAGGGCCATACTTCTGGCAGGGAACATGTTACATGTGCTAAATTACAAACTAGTGCACATATATTTACAATGCTTTAGTTTTGTCCTAAGTATTACTGTACTTCCTAGATATCACTGCCTACTATTTCACTTCTTGCATGCTATATTTATGATAATGGTGTTATTCTGATCCCACCTGTTGGTTCCATCAGACTGCTTCATGTTCGCTATGCTTTATTACACATTTGCAAACTAGCATGTGGTTCTGCTGCTTTTTGTTCATTTTACCCTACATTTTTTGATGCTAGCTATTATGTCATGGCTCGAGCCTCTGTTCATTACTTTTTTGTGAGTTCTTGATTTTCCCAAGTTGCATGACAAATTTGTTCTTTGGGGGCTGGCACCTCGAACAAGCATAAAAATGGAGTGAAGCGCATATATTGTCGTGTAAGCACACACCCTTCTTTCATTAGTTTAGATGAACCATTGATGATCAATTCGAACTAGTGCATGTGATTAAAATCAATTTTACCTAAATAGAGGCTGCAAAATAAACTACAACAACTAGATTTGCAACCACGGGATGCTGAAGATATCTTCAAAGAATATTGCAACGGTAGTGAGGCTTCACAGCAACATATGGTAAGCCACTGTGTTTTAGTACATGTGAAATGTAATGCGTGTGGGCTGCTTTCTTGGCTTGTGCCCTCAACCTGTAATCTTAAAGAATTACAAATAATTCAGTTGTCTGCTCTGTTGTATTACTTGATTCGAATGCTTGTTTGTTACTTGTTAGGCTATACCTGAGTTCGCCAATATGTGAGCAATGCCTGATGTACTATCATAAAGAAATGCATGCCTAGTTCATTTGACACCTTAACTTTTCCTATGAACTTCATCACAAGACTGTCTACGTAGCTTATATGAGGCCACACTGTTAAGTGCTTTCCCAGATTATTTCAACTGCTTAGATGCCTTGGCAACTTAAATATAGTGGTGGTACACTCCCTTTCAACTAGGGATGTCAATTGGGTCCCGTTTAACCCCGATTAAAGTCCACTAGTGGTATGATAGTTCAAAAGAGTTTTTTTTGAGGAAATGAACTAGGGAGCTAGCAAAAACTAACTAGATGGGACTGGTGTATGCCGTTTATTTGCCACTTACATCCCTAGTTTCATATTACCATTTTAATTTCTTTTCGGCTGATGCTGCTTCGAACTATTTAAATATAGCTTGCCATGCTCGGCAATAATTGTATGTCATTTACCATTTAAGCTTAGTGCCTGGATCATGCGATAACTATCTCTTACTTATGTCCAGCGGAAACCTTTCAGGATGCCGTTCACACTAGGACACAATGTACAACCCCAGAATCTATTTGTGGAAGCAGTGCACCATCCATGTTACTAGATGGTAGCAGTTCATAGGCAACACCGCCGGAGAGCAGTCTGAGCACATATATTATAGTTCTTGAGGCTCTACTAGAGGCAGAAGGAGATGGTGTGGCAGCCATGAATGAGGTAATCTTGAGGCTGGAAATTATGCAATTAGCTGCACGCATTATGAAAGCAACCCAAGAATTGGAGGAAGTAAGAATGATGCATTTGAAGATGGAGGAGGTCCTGCTGCTTGTGCTATCTGAAGCCCATGGTAATCCCAGTTCTTCTTCAGATACCAGTTGAAATTCTCATTAGATTATTATACTTGCATATTGTGTCATGTCTCTAAATGGATTATGTTGTAAGACCCCCCATGTTGTCCATGTGTTGTAAGGATCTGAATTTTTAGGCCAGGTAATCCTCAATACATGTATGATTGACATAAGGTGAACTATTTTTCATGAGACCATATTGTATTGACATAAGTGTATCCAACCTACTAAATCCGAAGATCACGGCATTTCTAAATCATAATCATATATAACAAAACATAGAATGATGTATGGATATTCGTAATTGAATACAAATTGGATTTGAATTTAGTTGTGAGGGCCCAGGGTAAACGTGAATGCTATTTTCCCTAGTTTTGAACGAAGCGGCAAAACACCCACTTTCATCTGTCGGCTACGTGAAGCAAGTGTTTGCAAGATGGAAACTACTGTCTACCCCTCACACTTCACATCCTAATCGACCCGATTTCCACTACTGTCGATAGGGGTAGACTAGAAAATTCAATCAGACGTGACACGACCGCCTCTGAGTCCATTCAGACACGGTGGGCGCCAAATGTGGGTGGCAAAACACATTTGATTCAAGCTCATCCGAAAGACATGTATCTCTCCCTCCATTTACCCATTCATACATGGTGTGCGGCAAAACAAACTCTCCTCATCCGAAATCGATGTAGGCAAATATTTTTAATAGGGGCAGATGTGTAACTTCCCTCAGACGTGACACAACCGCCCTAACTGTCAGCCCCATTCATACACTGTGGGCGCCAACCGTTGGTGGCAAAATACCCTCTCCTAGCCCTAAATCGCTACCAGAAAATATTGGGGAGATGCGAGATTACCGTCCTATCCCCAACTGACGTGATGTCCGAAATTTTAAACGGGGGATAAGTTCATAACTTCCCACATTTCAGACAAATGCGTCCCAAAGTTTGAGATCCGCCCTCCCCCTATATTTCCCAATTTATTCACCACCGATGCCACAACTACATCCCCACTGCAGCCAACCTCCTCCTTCCGCCACCCCATCCTCCACCTTGCCGGAGACGCTACCCCTACCCCGTCACCCACTGCAAGAGATAGACGTCTCTCATCCATGACGCCGGACCAGGATCCTTTCATCGCGTCCTCTCGCTTCATCGGCGTCGTCCACCTTGTCGTTGTCGCTCCTACGACCGCCTCATCCATGGCAACAAGACTTATGCCCCGACCCGACCATCTGCCATCTAAAGTCTTCTTCCGCACCGCCGACAACCATTGCACATGCAGCACCCTCAACGTATTAGCAGGGGCCTACACGGCGTCGCAAGAGAGGTGGTACTCTTTCATATCTGCTTAAGTTATTGATCTCACCCAGAAAATAGATCGTAACATGTTTACTGTACTTTTCTTGTCCGTACCAAATTGTAGTGGCTAGTTGAAAGAAAACATTGGTTTCGAAGTAGCATTTGTCCGGTTTGTACCTTCATATCCGCCATGGCACGATCACTATACTCGTAAATCTTATGGTTTCCCCCCTTTATATTCACTACCATCATCATAGGTGCTTCATGTCATGCTAGCACAGCTCCTTAAGACCTCAACCCATCAAGCGAAACAACATGGCACTCATAATTCTAAAGATTATTTCTTCAAATATGAATATGATATGATGCTCATATTACTAAAATAGAAAACATTTAATTTTTCATCTAATGTTCCTATATTCGTTTCGAAAAGCATGTGCACCACACACTGGCGGAGCTACAGTTAAAATATTGGGCAGGCCAGATAACTTAGGCTACATGGGATCCCAAATTTTGGTAAAAATTTACCTTCACTCCTCTGTATATTGGCCATGGCATTGTTTTGTTCTTATGTAGCTCCGCCACTGGCGCCACATATAGAGAGACAACAAGGATTTACATTTCTCTGTGCGCTCTGGTTCATCATGGGTGAGCAACCCACACTGTCTTATCTAACTAGCAAGATGCCCGTGCATTGCATGGAACATCAAGATGCATTTGTATGAGTAGTTTATCTTATGGGAGAAAAGGATGAACGAGGGAAGGCCTTATCTGCAAATGTGGAGAGGAGTGCGGGTAAATTTTCATAGTTTCCTTCCTATCTGTGAGATGTAGATCGGACGGTGTAGCGACCAGACCTCTAACAGTCTGATCTCTGTGCATCAGTGTCATCCCTGGATCAGTAATGCTGACACGCACAGTACTTGAAGGATTTATAACAGAGTAGCAATCACACACTTGTTACATCGATAGTCCAACGATGAACTTATTACAATAAATATGGCTGAAGGCCATCTAACACGATAACAACGGAAGGCTTGGAAGATAAGTGAGTACATCAACTCCAACGGCATCACTGAGTATAGAACCACGACCTAAAAGGCACCTTACTCATCGTCTGAAAAGTCTGCAACATGAAACGTTGCAGCCCGAAAACGGGTCATCACATGGAATATGCTGGCAAGATAACACAAGAGAATGCAATGCAAGTATGGCTATACTATATGCAATATGAATGGTGGAAAGCTCTATGGTAACAGTTTTTGCGTAAAGCCAATTTTTCCCTACTTCAAAGGAATAGATTTTATTTAACTATCATGGTAGTTGAAACATCGTTGAGAAGATAGACATCCTCGCAACCCCAATTAAAATAATCATTAAACCCAACAAAATTAATTTAAAGTAACATGATGAGATTCACATGATAATCCAAGTACTAGATACTCAAGACATCCGTAACCGGGGACACGGCTAATCATGATCAGTTTGTACACTGCAGAGGTTTGTGCACTTTTCCCCACACGACTCGATCGCCTCCGTTTGGTTTCTCGCACTGCATGGTGTTTGAGAAACGGATGACAGAGACACAGTCTTTCCGAAGAGGTCCCCTTAACCAGATATATAGGCCGGTACACCTACAAAACCCACTACATCTGCTAGCCCATCATGGAAAGGTTTCCCACAACTTACTCAACTATGCCAGAGCCCATATTGGCATGTGGCTGCACACAGAAGTTTCTAGTATGAAAAATCTTATGATCCCTTCGAGCCTGGGTGGCGGTCCAAAAGAAAAACAGGCAATCACTGGAATAACCAGATGCCTCAATCCACCCAGATGTGTATTAATGTTGCCACCTTAAGTTGAACCATTAATTAACAAACTCACATCTGTCATGGATACACTCACCCAATCCACGTGTACGAGCATAGCATGTCCTAACAGCAAACGTAGAAGTAACTCCGAAAGGTTTGAATGTAATGCAAGTAATAGGTACTACCTCAATCTACTTCCCAATCTCACAAGTTAATTGATCCTACTCATGCAATGTGTGAGGGTTGGACTAATGCAATGAAAACTGGGTAATTGGAAAGTATGATCAAAGTGTTACTTGCCTTGCTGATGATCCGCAAAACCTAGAGACTCAAAGTAGCAAGCGGAGTAGTCCGGGTACTCTATCGCAAACAAACAAGCATACAATTAGTACTTAACTAATGCACGGGTAAAACTCAAATAAGAGATCTAACCAGAAAGTTCAACTTAAGAACTCCGGTTTGCAAAAAGAATCAACTCGAAAGAAGCAACAAAACTCAAACGGCGAAAGAAACGAGCTCCGGTTACTAATTGGCATAGATTCAAATTGTACAGTACCCAAAACTTTGTTCAAGTTGATTAAACGTAAAGAGGGCATCGAGACGAAGATCTGGGATTTTGAATCACCTGATTCCGACTCTCAAGCGAAAAGAAAAACGAAAAACAAGATCAGGGCAGAAATCGCGATCGGAATAATCGCGGATAAATACCCCAAAAAGAAAAATGGACGAACAGGCTAACGAACGAACGTTCGCTGTCTGTGGCTAACTGACGAAAACCGTTCGTTAAAGCGAACGTACGGACGAACGTCCGCTAAATAACTAAACCGACGAAAAACCGAACCGATCTAATCTAAAAAAAGGATCTACGGTTTTACTAAATCGACCGGTTCTTATATAAAAAAACCGTAACTACATCGACGAACTCTGGCGGGATCCCACGGCGGCGGCGGCGGCGGTCCGGCGACGGGCGGCGGGCGGCGAGGCGGGGTGCGGCGGCGGCGGCGGCGCACGCGGCGGCGACTCGGGCGCTAGAGCAGGGAGGTGGGCTGCGGTGACGGGCCGGCTCTAGCACTTATAAAGCCGAGAGTCCCAATCCTATACGAGTCTAAGTCGGTTTCTTTTTTTTTGAATAGAGTCCTGGCGCAGAAAAACTAACGAAAGAAATACTAAACTGACTCAAAAAATCCCGAAATAAATTTTCACCGTCCTCTAATAATATTTAGGATAAAGTGAACATTTTTCCCGGACCTAAATGCAATTTTGAAAAACACGCATTTTTCCTATGCAAATAAATTCGCAAATAAATCTAGAAAAATACCAAAAGTGATTTTAACATTTTTCCTCCAATAATTCTGTTATTTTGGAGAATTCATATTATGTCCGCTCATTTTGTATTTATAAATATTTTTAGGAGAGAAAATGATTAGAATCACACTATCCTCGTACCGGTATTCGAGCGAACTCAAATACGAAAACGGTAAAATTCCCAACTCTCTCCGTAGGTCCTTGAGTTGCTTAGAATTTCGAGGAACGCCACAACAAAAAAAGCAAAAGCATGAAATGCAATTATGATCTATGTATAACATTCCAAATTGAAAATTTGGGATGTTACAAACCTACCCCCCTTAGAATGAATCTCGCCCTCGAGATTCGGCTTGGCTAGAAAACAGGTGTGGGTGGTCCTTGCGTAGATCATCCTCTCGTTCCTAGGTGGCTTCTTCCTCGGTGTGGTGACTCCACTGAACTTTGCAAAACTTGATAACCTTACTGCGGGTGACTCTGCTCGAAAATTCGAGAATCTTAACAGGCTTCTCCTTGTAAGTCAGATCACTGTCCAACTGAATTGCTTTCAGGGGTACTGTGTCTCTGAGCGGTATATCGGCCATCTCTGCATGGCACTTCTTAAGCTGCGAAAAGTGAAACACGTCGTGCACTCCTGACAATCCTTCTGACAATTCCAACTTATAGGAAACCTCTCCCATGCGTTCCAAAACACGGTAAGGTCCCACAAATCTCGGGGCTAACTTTTTTTTAACTCTGAAACGTTGAACTCCTCGCAGAGGCGATACTCTCAAGTACGCTCTATCTCCGATCTCATAGGCTATCTCCTTGCGCTTCGAGTCTGCATAACTCTTCTGCCTAGACTGATCTACCTTCAGTCTATCTCGAATCAACTTCACCTTCTCCTCAGACTCTTTGATTAAGCCTGGTCCAAACAACTGTCGGTCTCCAACTTCATCCCACATTAACGGTGTTCGGTATCTCCTTCCATACAATGCCTCGAACGGTGCCATCTTCAAACTGGCTTGGTAACTGTTGTTGTATGAGAACTCCGCGTAGGGAAAATTGTCATCCCAACTAGATCCATAATCTAGTGCACAGGCTCTCAGCATATCCTCCAGAATCTGATTGACTCTTTCCATCTGTCCATCTGTCTGCAGGTGAAAAGCCGTGCTAAACTCTAGTCTGGTACCCAAAGTTTGATGTAACTGATTCCAGAACTTCGAGGTAAAATGGGTTCCTCTATCTGATACGATGCTCCTCGGAACTCCATGTAGACATACAATTCGGGTCATGTATATTTTTGCCAACTTTGCACTGGTATATGTGGTTTTCACAGGGATAAAGTGGGCTACCTTCGCCAATCGGTCCACTACCCAGATTGAATCATATCCTGCTTTGGTCCTGGGCAATCCGGTGATAAAATCCATGCCAAGCTTCTCCCACTTCCATTCGGGTATTAGCATAGGTTGTAACAATCCTGCTGGCTTCTGATGTTCTGCCTTTACTCTCTGACATACATCACAAACTGCTACATACTCCGCGATATCCTTCTTCATACCGGTCCACCAGAAAATGTCCTTCAAATCCAAATACATCTTAGTATTTCCTGGGTGAATCGAGTACGGTGAATCATGGGCCTCCTGTAGAATCAACTTCCTGATCCCCGGGTCATTAGGCACATAAAGGCGGTCCTCAAACCATAAGGTGTTGTGTTCATCCTCACGAAAACCTTTAGCTCTTCCTTCGCTCATCCTCTCCTTTATAGCGACAACCTCCTTGTCAGTTTTCTGAGCTTCTCTGATTTTATCCATCAGGGTAGACTGGATTTCTAGTGTGGCTACATAGCCTCTCGAAACTATCTCCATACGTAGTTCTCGTAAGTCCTCGGCTAACTCCTTTGGAAATTTCTCCATCATTAGGGTATTGACATGGCTCTTGCGGCTTAGCGCATCGGCTACTATGTTAGTGTGGGGACCCCGACTTAGAAGTCGAGATCACCGATTGCACCTGTACAGTGATCCCAGAGATCAATGCTCACTGAACACACAGAAGCTGAATAACAAGAGTCTTACATCCATACATATCGTCTTACACAAATTAAGGCCATTAAGGCCAAGTCTACATAGATAAAGCCTCACGGGCTGAATAGCAAATAACTTAAGTAGCGGAAGTCTTCGATAATAGGTAGAACCCATGCCATCTGCCTTAACCCTATAGGCATTCTGACTGGGATAGCGTCCTAGTTCGCATGGTCGTCTCCAAAGAACTCTTCATCATATTCCTGTTCCTCCAAGCCTGGCCAATTAAATAACTAGTGGCAAGCCAATAAGTACTTTGAATGTACTCGCAAGCAACCTATGATGTGGCACAAAGTAATAGTGCAATAATGAACAATCTAGCAAGGAGCTAGAAATAAATATTCTTCCATCAAGTTTATGCATCAATAAACTCGCGTAACCTCGAAGGCAGGTTACCGATATCAACATGAATATGATCCAACACATCGAGTGAAGTCACCACCTTGACTCTCATACACACACGTGGTTTCACAAACATTGGACGTAGCCCAAGAGCGGTTACCCAACTGTCCTTGACCGTGGACACGGCTATTCGAATAGTTTTACACTCTATAGAGGTTGTACACTTTACCCACAAGATCCGGGGAACTTCCGTGTCGTCCACGACCCGCGGTACCTCAAGTACCCAGGGTAAGCACCCGGTCATTACCTTTCCTTAGACGACACTAACATAGAGTCCACTCGTTGGTACACGGCCCTCGGGTACAAACAATAGATCACGGGACTTGCCGTAGTTTCAATGTCACGCGTACCCGAAGGGACCAACGGTGTGTCCGGTGCCCTGTGAAAACAGTCATGGTCGTCTATCCAAGCACGACCCCATCCCGGGAAATACCTCAAGTCTCCTCGTCACTCGTAATGCGGGCACCATGCTAGTATCGGCCTAAGTAATCAATAATGCCCCGTCCCAGAAGGGGTAGAGTGGTTGCACATGTATGGTTGGAATAACGGTCGCAACTTAAACCAATCCATTTGAAAAACACACACACTTGTCTCGGTACACCACTTCGTCATCAAGTGGTCACCCAACTCATCATCTCCCTCGGGCATGAATGGCACCCGACGGGGTTATATGCAAAGGTTTTAACCACGAAGGTTCATGTCACACATGCATCACTACTCATTACTACCAACCATATGCATTGCATCTAGCATATGGCAAGATAAAAAGTAAAGCATGCATCATGTGGTGGTTTCAACTAGGTGACCACCGTAACCCTATCATCATGCATCGGAAACAAACAGGTTCCGAAGAACGAGTGTATCATGGTCAAAGGGCTGCTTGCCTGGATTGGCTTGGTCTTCAAAGACTTCAAATCCTTCTCCTTCTCCTTCTTCAGCAACTTCGTCAAATACGGTATCTATACATCGCATAATAACAACGGAAAAATAAGACCACAAATAAAACAGAAAAATCAAAGTGCTCAGAAAAATGTCAACTCATTTTTGTTAAATACTAGAGGGATTTCTAAGATGGGGAAAATTCTTAGTTGGACTTTGGAGTAATAGAATGGAATCTATTGATTTTAGAACATGAGTTTTATTGCTCAAATTTAAATTTAAATTTGAATAGAACAGAAAAGTTTCATGGATGTGAGTGAAAGTTACACCATTAAATATGTTGGAATATTACAAGATTTTTGGAGTTGAAATTACTTCATTTGGACCAATATTCATTTCTGTAAAAATGTTTGAATTATTTACAGAAAAGAAAAAGACAAAATGCCCTGTGCAACTGTGCCAGAGAGGCCACAGTGTACGGCCTAGGGCAGCCAGCCCGGCCGCTCGGGCGCCAGCGCGCGCATGTCAGGTTTTCAAACCTGACGGGCAGGGCCCGGTGGTCAGTGGCTGTGAGGAGGGGGAGATAGAGGTGAGGATGACAGGCGGGGCCCGCCTGTCATCTCTAACCTCACGGCCACGACGACGGCGAGCTCATCGGCGAGGATTCTGGCCACGGCGACGGCAACGGAGGGAAGGAACGTGATCAGCGTCGAGTTGCGGAGGTGGTGGAGGTGGTGCGGCATGCCGGGGAGGCGGGTTCGCCGGCGGCGAGGTGGGACGGCGGAGGAGTTTCGGGAGGTCGTCGCTCCGGTCGTTTCCGACTGCAACAGAAGGGGGAAACAGGGGGGAACAAATCAGTGGAGTGTTGGGGTTCCAAATCGGGCAAAAGGAATGCCAAGGAAGGCCTGTACTGCGAGATCACCGACGGCCCGACGCGGCGGAGCTCCAGTCGATCCCGAGCACTGGAGCTTCCTGGGGAGGAACGGGTGGTGCTGGAGGACTCAGGGAGGTGTGGTGAGGCTGCTGATGCTGTTGGAGTGGCTCGGGGGGGGGTCCTATTTATAGGGGAACGGCGGAGCCCCGTGGTCCAGTGCTCCGGCGAGCTGCTGCTCGACGCTACAGCGCACGGGAGGCGATGGGAATGAGTCCACGGCGTTGCTAGACGAGCTCTACGTCCGATTGAGGTGAGACGAGGAGCGGGGAACCTTCCAGGCCGTGTGCGCGTGTGAGGCCGAGGAGTGGGTGCTGCGGGCGGCCGGTGCGCGTGCGACGACGGCCACTGGAGGGCGCAGGAGGAGGGGGGACAGCGCCGGGGTGGTTGCGGACGTCGAGGGGCATCGACTAGCGCGAGGGGGAGGCCCTAGGCTGTCGGGGGCAGCTGATTGGGCGAAGCTACAGTGCGGTGGCGCACTGTAGCGTGCTCCAGAGTGCCCGAATGGCTGGCACATTCGTGCCCTCGCCGCTCTGGTCATGTCCAACGTGCCCAAGTTTGTCTAGAAGGTCAAGGGAGGAGTAAAGAAATGGCATGTGGCCTTGGATGCTCTGGAGATGCTGTGAGAGAAAGAGGAGGCTGGTAACTTGGTGAGAAATGGCTGTCCAGCAAGGTGATCCAGGGTTTTTACCCCTCAATCATGGAGCTGGGGTGCTGGGAAAGTTACTGGAGGTGGCTAGTAACTGGATGAACATGTGGTAAAAAGTGGAGGCCAAGGAGAAGGGTAAAAGTGATCAAGAAGAGGGTTTTGGTAAAAAGCCAGAAGGTGTTTGATCAGTGTTTGGTCAAGCAAATGATCTCCACTTGCCATGACACTTAATAGGATTGAATGACATGTGAAAATAAGGTGCTTCACCAAATTTGGGCTCATTGGAAGAAACTAGCCAATGTAACTTTGGTGAACCCTAGAAATCAATAAAAATGGCTTCATCTTGTTTGAGTCAAGCTAATCATCTCCCCTTGATGCACCACTTGGTGTAGTTTCATCATTTGGGGTATTGATCATGCCCACAAAGTTTGAATCTCCAGATAAAAAGTTGGTAATGTAAAGTTGTTCAAATTTGCATTTGAACAGAAAGGGTTTTGAGATGATCTGATCAAGTTGCTCTATTCCAAATCTTGTGCCATTTGGTCTAGATGCCTTATTAGGCATTTCTAGCATGTGCACCAAGTTCGAGAGCATTTGGACAAGTTTGGCAATGTAGAGTTGCTCAAACTTCAAATATGGACAAAATGGTTATGAAGGGCTTTGATGATGTTTTCTTGCTTCCCAAGGCATCGGACTTAGCAAGATCATCAAATATGTCATATATGACATGATAGAATTTCCTTGGAATTTTTGGAGAATATTTCCTTTGTAAATATTTCAAAAGCTTGAAATATCCAGAAAGGGTTTTAGAGGGATTAGTCCATTATTTTGAACATGACCAAGTGTTGAAACTCTTATATATGGACAATATATGTCCTCTGAGTCTCCCTGAATTTTGGCAAATATTTTTGAAATAGTTAAATAATTTGTCCCTATTAAAGACCATTTCTGGCCTTAAGAAAAAGCTTTTAAATAAAATAGGAAAATAACTTTTAAAATTATACTCTTGTGGTTTCTGGGAGTACGAAATAATTTTCTCACCCTAAATCAAGTACTTGCAGTGCAAATCTGAATTCAGGGGTTTTTGGAAAACAAATTTATAAAATATATTTTGGCCAAATTAATTTTGTAAGAAAATACTATACTGCTATATAACACTTGGCATGATCATTGGGCAGAAGTTTTGAGTATGGAGATGAATTCTACAAGAGGTAATAGTTGACTTTAATGAGCACATGAAAAAGCACATGAAGAAAAACTCAATTCAAATAAAAGCCAAATGATACCAAAAAAATTTGCTGGTCCAAATTTTCATGCTTCATTGATGCAAATAACATGTTACAAAATGCAGGGTGTGACAGACCTACCCCCCTTACAAGAATCTCGTCCCCGAGATTCCTAAACTAGGGCTTAAAAGAGATCGGGAAACTCGGATCTAAGATAGTCTTCACGTTCCCAGGTTGCTTCTGCTTCGGTGTGGTTGCTCCACTGGACCTTGAAGTACTTGATGGTATGGCTTCGCGTCCGTCGTTCTGCTTCGTCCAGAATGCGAATGGGTTTCTCGCGGTAGGTCAAATCAGGCTGCAGATCAATGGCTTGGTGATCAACATCCTCGTAGAGATGGACTTGTCTGGAACTTAGAGACATTTCCGGAGTTGTGACACATGAAAATACATTGTGCACATCGGATAGCTTAGGTGGTAGTTCCAACTAGTAAGCCACTTCTCCTTGTCGGTCGGTTATCTTGAAAGGGCCAATGAACCTTGGTGCAAGCTTCCCCTTGACGTGGAAACGTTTGGTTCCCTTCAGAGGGGTTACTCGCAGGTACACATGATCTCCGACGCGGAAACTCATGTCTCGGTGTCGAGTGTCAGCATAACTCTTCTGCCTTGACTTGGCTGCCTTCAAACGTTCTCTGACTAGTTGGACTTGCTCTTCTGCTGCGCGGAGAATATCCGGTCCAAAGACTAGTCCTTCTCCAGTATCTGACCAGTTGGGGGGTGTGCGGCATCTGCGTCCGTACAACACCTCAAATGGTGCCATCTGAAGGCTCGACTGGTAACTGTTGTTATAGGATAACTCGGCAAAAGGGAGACAATCTTCCCACTTGGCTCCATACGCCAAGACAAAGGATCGGAGCATGTCTTCGAGAATCTGATTGACTCGCTCTGTCTGACCTCCGGTCTGTGGGTGGAAAGCTGTGCTGAAAGATAACTTGGTTCCCAAGGCTTCTTGGAATCTTCTCCAGAACCTTGAAGTGAACTGGGTGCCTCGATCTGACACAATCTCCTTGGGAACGCCGTGGAGGCTCACGATTAGGTTGATATAGAGAGTTGCCAGCTGGTTGCCTGAGTAGGTAGTCTTGACATGAATGAAATGGGCCACCTTGGTCAAATGATCGACTATGACCCAGATGGAGTCATGTCCCCTATTCGACCTTGGTAAACCAGTGATGAAGTCCATTCCGACTTTATCCCACTTCCACTCAGGAACTTTGAGTGGTTGAAGCAATCCAGCAGGTCGCTGATATTCAGCCTTGACCCTTTGGCACACATCACACTTTGCAACATAGGTTGCAATCTCTCTTTTCATCCCGTGCCACCAGAATCGCGCCTTCAAGTCTTGATACATCTTGGTTCCTCCGGGGTGGATGGAATACGGAGTGTCGTGGGCTTCTTGCAGAATCAGGTTCTTCAGCTCTGTGTTGTTTGGTACGCAGATGCGGCCTTTGTACCAAACAATCCCGTGCTCGTCTTTGGAGAATCCTGGGGCCTTGCCTAGCTTCATCTTCTTCTTGATGCCTTCAATGCTTGTGTGTCCATCTTGTGCCTTCTTAACTTCGTCCATCAGGGTCGGTCTGACTTCCAAATGATCCAGAAATCCAGGGGTGACCAATTCCAAACTGAATTGCTCGAATTCCTTAAACAAGGTTGGCTGCCTTTCTTGAATAACAACATTCAAAGAGCAAGCCTTCCTGCTTAAGGCATCGGCCACCACGTTAGCCTTCCCGGGGTGATATTGAACACTGAGGTCATAGTCTTTGATGAGTTCCAACCATCTTTGCTGCCTCATGTTCAATTCCTTTTGGGTGAAAATGTACTTCAGACTTTTGTGGTCTGTGTAGATCTCACACCGTTTCCCTAGGAGGTAATGCCGCAATGTCTTCAAGGCATGAACTACTACCGCTAGCTCAAGATCGTGAGTAGCGTAGTTCTCCTCATGGGGTCGTAGCTGCCTGGAGAGGTATGCTATGACTCGGCCTTCTTGCATCAGAACGCTTCCCAATCCGGTTCGAGAGGCATCACAATATATCACGAACTCCTTGTGAATATCAGGTGTTGCCAGAACTGGGGCGGTGGTCAATATCTTCTTGAGCTCTTGGAAGCTTTCTTCGCATTTTGGCGTCCACTCGAACTTCTTGTCCTTCTTGAGGAGCTGAGTCATTGGCCGTGCAATGCTAGAGAATCCTTCCACGAATTTGCGGTAATAGCCCGCAAGTCCGAGGAAGCTTCTGACTTCCTTGACGGTCGTTGGAGATTGCCATTGGGTCACAGCTTCGATCTTAGCGGGATCAACAGATAATCCTTCCTCGGTCAAGACATGACCTAAGAATCCAACTTTATGCAGCCAGAACTCACACTTGCTGAATTTGGCTCACACTTGCTGAATTTGGCATACAGTTGGTGCTCCCGAAGCTTGTCTAGGACCATCCTCAGATGCTGCTCGTGCTCTTCCTCCGACTTCGAGAAGACAAGAATGTCATCAATGAAGACAACAACGAACTTTTCCAAATATTCCATGAAGACTTTATTCATGAGGTACATGAAGTAAGCTGGGGCATTGGTTAACCCAAAGGACATGACCGTGCACTCGTATAGGCCATATCTGGTTACGAATGTCGTCTTCGGAATATCTTGGGGTCTGATCTTCAGCTGGTAGTACCCAGATCTGAGGTCGATCTTGGAGAACACCTTGGCTCCGCTGAGTTGATCAAACAGATCTTCGATCTTGGGAAGTGGATATTTGTTCTTGATTGTAACTTCATTGAGGGAACGATAGTCAATGCATAAGCGGATGGTACCGTCCCTCTTTGCCACAAACAGAACAGGAGATCCCCAAGGGGAGGCACTTGGGCGGATAAATCCCTTCCTTAGCTGCTCTTCCAGCTGCTTCTTCAACTCGGCTAATTCTTCCGTCCCCATTCTATAAGGCTTCTTATAGATGGGTCCTGCTCCGGGCACGAGCTCGATGATGAACTCAATGTCACGGTCAGGGGGCATTCCTGGTAGTTCATCTGGAAAGACATCAGGATACTCACATACCACCGGTAGTTGCTCTAGCCCAACTTCAGACAGATAGTTGACTTGAGCGGCTTGAGCGGAAGAGGAGTTAGAAGCAAACTTGACTTCGACTCCTTGGTCATTGGTCACAGTGACTGTCCGATTGGCATAGTCTATCAAGCCTTGGTGCTTGCTGAGCCAATCCATCCCTAAGATCACATCCAAGCCTTGCGATCTTAGGATGATAAGGTCTGCTAGGAAGTCTACACCGTTAATGGTAATACCGACTCCTTTGCAGCCTATCTTGGCTCTCATCTCGGCTCCGGCGGTTTGTACCACCATAGGGTTATTCAGGGGTGTAGGGGTCATGCCACTTTTTAATGCAAATCTTTGAGTGACAAATGAATGCGTTGCTCCAGAATCAAACAAGACAGTTGCAGGTGCTGAGTTGACAAGGAACGTACCCAGCACGACGTCCGGGTCTTCCTGGGCTTCTTCAGCAGTGACATGATTCACACGCCCCTTCCCATGGTTAGGTGGATTGCGAGGAGCTGGGTTCCTTGGTGGCATCCCGCGGCCTTGTCCCTAGTTCTGCGCAATGGGGCGCGGGGCATCAGGCTTCTTGTTGGGGCACACCCTTGAGATGTGTCCGGACTGACCACATCCAAATCAAGTGACTTGGTTTGGATTGATCTTGTTGCCACCACTGGTATTGGGGTTGAAAGCTGGCCTGGGGTTGGTATACTGCTGAGGCTGAGGGTTGGTGCGAGGTGCAGGAGCTCTTGGTTGCTGATAGGTTGGCTTGGCCGGGGCTGACTGCAACGGACGAGGCTTCTGGTTGCTGGAACTTCCCTTACTGACCATCTTGCGCTTGCGAGTGTCTTCCAAAGCACGCCGCTTGTCTTCAAGCATAAGTGCTTTGTTCACCAGGTCAGGGAAGGATGGGCAGTCGCACACGACAAGCGAGTATTGCAGAGTCTGATTGAGGCCTTCCATGAAGCGCTCCCTTTTTGCAGCATCAGTGCTGACATCTTCAGGGGCATACCTTGACAAAACATTGAACTTCTGCATGTACTCCTTGACAGTGCCACTTCCTTGCTTCAGGGCTCGGAACTCACGCTTTTTGATAGCCATGATTCCGGAAGGAATGTGGGCCTTGCGGAATTCTGCCTTGAAGTTGACCCAAGTGATGTCTTGTTTAGCATGCATGACCTTGAATCCATCCCACCAAGCTCTAGCAGTCCCCCCAAGGCAGTGAGCTGCATAAGCCACCTTCTCACGGTCTTCGGTGCATCCGACTAGTTCCAGTATTTCCTCAATGGAGCGGATCCAGTCGTCTGCATCCAGGGGTTCAGCAGTCTCGATAAAGGTTGGTGGTGCATGCTTCTTGAACTCTGCCAACGTGGAACGTCCATTGCCATTCCCCGCAGGCTGGCGGTTGTTGGTGACAGCTTGAGCAATCAGCTGAAGGGCTGCAGTGTTGGCTTGGCGTTCCTCTCGGAAAGCTTGGAGAAGCTGAGCCATGTCCATGTTCGGAGGAGGTGGTGGTGGAGCTTGATCGTTGGTTTGGTCGTGGCCTGCCTCTGGCTGAGCGGATGCTCCGGCTTCAGGCTGCTTGGTAAAGGTACCAGTACAAGTTACAACGGGCATCCTGTTGGAGCGGTAAAAGGTATCATGACTTGGAAGAGGGAAAGCAAGATAGATGGGTGCCTAGTAAGGGGGTGGGTGTGACACTAATCAAATCATGCAAGGGCCGAAGGCCAAAACACATTCATTAAAATCCAAATGGGTGATGTAGTCGTTTACACATTCCCGAAGGAAGATTACGACATACATCCAGACACAACAAAATCAAAACACTAGATGGTTTCATATGAACCATACAAGGACCCGACTGCGCATAGGGGTTACACAACCTATCCTACCGTAAAGGTCACAACTGGAATATCCGAGTAGCGAATAATGCCTAAGCGGCGGAATGCTCGATTGCGTATTCCGGCCCTTCTGGGTCTTCCTCCTTGTCTTCATCTGTCTGGGCCCCCTTGTCACTTGAGGGTGTGGGGGAGTGGAGGAGTTGGATACGACGGTGCTTCGACGGTGGTGCAGGGAAAAGCTTGCGATATTCCCTTGCCGTCATCCGGCGTCGCCGAGGTGGTTCTTCATTCTTGGAAGATACATCCTCGGAGGGCCTTCTGCCTCGATATGCGATAGCGGACTGTCCAGAAGGTGCTCCTTCCTTCTTGATCCTATTAGTCTTCTCTTGAGCTCGACGAAAAAGTACCTTGGTCTTGTGAAGTTCTTCCCGAAGCTTCATCGATTCCGAGGCCAAGTCTTGTGCCAAGCTGTCGGCACATAGACTGAAGTAGGTCTGGAACCGAAACGAGAGTCCTTCCTTCAGTGGAGGGGCTAGTGCGCTGCTTTCTTCTTCACCTTCCTTCCAGTAAGGTAAGAGGCGAGTTGTCATCTTGGCTGCCATCTCCGGAAGAAGTCCGCGGAGATGGGTTAGTGCCTTGAGTGCAGCAGCCTCGACATCGAGTGGTAGTGTTGCCATCTGGGGTCCCTCGAAGAACCAACTTGTGGGAGGATCGTTTTCCTTCACGATCACTTCCACATGGTACTCCACCTCAGTGTCGCTAACCCAATGCTCAAGGTAGGTGAGGATGGGTGCTCGGTGGAACTGACACTCCTGGAGGCTATCCTCAAAAAGCAAGGGAAACCCAGTGGTCAGGTGGTCTTCGGGTACAGCGGTCATCTACAAAGGTGGAATAGGAGGGGTTAATAAACTGATGAAAATCTCAGATTTAGAAAAGGAGAGAGGTTCAGAAGGTTTTTTGAAAAAGGGTCTCATCTAACTAACGCCCATGCTAACTAAGGCTTCCTACAGTCAGGATGGCTCTAATACCAGCTCTGTGGGGACACCGACTTAGAAGTCGAGATCACCGATTGCACGTGTACAGTGATACCAAAGATCAATGCTCACTGAACACACAGAAGCTGAATAACAAGAGTCTTACATCCATACATATCGTCTTACACAAATTAAGGCCATTAAGGCCAAGTCTTACATAGATAAAGTCTCACGGGCTGAATAGCAAATAACTTAAGTAGCGGAAGTCTTCGATAATAGGTAGAACCCATGCCATCTGCCTTAACACTACAGGCATTCTAACTGGGATAGCGTCCTAGTTCGCATGGTCGTCTCCAAAGAACTCTTCATCATATTCCTGTTCCTCCAAGCCTGGCCAATTAAATAACCAGTGGCAACCCAATGAGTACTTTGAATGTACTCGCAAGCAACCCATGATGTGGTACAAAGTAATAGTGCAATAATGAACAATCTAGCAAGGATCTCAAAATAAATATTCTTCCATCAAGTTTACGCATCAATAAACTCGCGTAACCTCGAAGGCAGGTTACCGGTATCAACATGAATATGATCCAACTCATCGAGTCAAGTCACCACCTTGACTCTCATACACACA
This sequence comes from Secale cereale, assembly GCA_902687465.1. Classification (NCBI taxonomy): domain Eukaryota; kingdom Viridiplantae; phylum Streptophyta; class Magnoliopsida; order Poales; family Poaceae; genus Secale; species Secale cereale. The sequence goes on along the minus strand of LR738710.1, from coordinate 677,542,394 downwards.
CGTGGTTTCACAAACATTGGACGTAGCCCAAGAGCGGTTACCCAACTGTCCTTGACCGTGGACACGGCTATTCGAATAGTTTTACACTCTGCAGAGGTTGTAAACTTTACCCACAAGATCTGGGGAACTTTCGTGTCGTCCACGACCCGCGGTCCCTCAAGTACCCGGGGTAAGCACCCGGTCATTACCTTTCCTTAGACGACACTAACATAGAGTCCACTCGTTGGTACATGGCCCTCGGGAACAAACAATAGATCACGGGACTTGCCCTAGTTTCAATGTCACGCGTACCCGAAGGGACCAACAGTGTGTCTGGTGCCCTGTGAAAACAGTCATGGTCGTCTATCCAAGCACGACCCCGTCCCGAGAAAGACCTCAAGTCTCCCCGTCACTAGTAATGCGGGCACCATGCTAGTATCGGCCTAAGTAATCAATAATGCCCCGTCCCATAAGGGGTAGAGTGGTTGCACATGTATGGTTGGAATAACGGTCGCAACTTAAACCAATCCGTTTGAAAAACACACACACTTGTCTCGGTACACCACTTCGTCATCAAGTAGTCACCCAACTCATCATCTCCCTCGGGCATGAATGGCACCCGACGGGGTTATATGCAAAGGTTTCAACCACGAAGGTTCATGTCACACATGCATCACTACTCATTACTACCAACCATATGCATTGCATCTAGCATATGGCAAGATCAAAAGTAAAGCATGCATCATGTGGTGGTTTCAACTAGGTCACCACCGTAACCCTATCATCATGCATCGGAAACAAACGGGTTCCGAAGAACGAGTGTATCATGGTCAAAGGGCTGCTTGCCTGGATTGGCTTGGTCTTCAAAGTCTTCAAATCCTTCTCCTTCTCCTTCTTCGGCAACTTCGTCAAATACGGTATCTATACGTCGCATAATAACAATGGAAAAATAAGACCACAAATAAAACAGAAAAATCAAAGTGCTCAGAAAAATGTCAACTCATTTTTGTTAAATACTAGAGGGATTTCTAAGATGGGGAAAATTCTTAGTTGGACTTTTGGAGTAACAGAATGGAATCTATTGATTTTAGAACATGAGTTTTATTGCTCTAATTTGAATTTAAATTTTAACAGAACATAAAAGTTTCATGGATGTGAGTGAAAGTTACACCATTAAATAGGTTGGAATATTACAAGATTTTTGGAGTTGGAATTACTTCATTTGGACCAATATTCATTTCTGTAAAAATGTTTGAATTATTTACAGAAAAGAAAAAGAGAAAATGCCCTGTGCAACTGGGCCAGAGAGGCCACACTGCACGGCCCAGGGCAACCAGCCCGGCCGCTCGGGCGCCAGCGCGCGCATGTGAGGTTTTTAAACCTGACGGGCGGGGCCTGGCGATCAGTGGCTGTGAGGAGGGGGAGAGAGAGGTGAGGATGACAGGCGGGGCCCGCCTGTCATCTCTAACCTCACGGCCACGGCGACGGCGAGCTCACCGGCAAGGATTCCGGCCACGGAGGGCAGGAACGTGATCAACATCGAGTTGCGGAGGTGGTGGAGGTGGTGCGGCACGCCGGGGAGGTCGGGTTCGCCGGCGGCGAGGTGGGACGGCGGAGGAGTTTCGGGAGGTCGTCGCTCCGGTCGTTTCCGACTGCAACAGAAGGGGAAAACAGGGGGGAACGAATCAGTGGAGTGTGGGGGTTCCAAATCGGGCAAAAGGAAGGGCAAGGAAGGCATGTACTGCGAGATCACCGGCGGCCCGACGCGGCGGAGCTCCGGTCGATCCCGAGCACTGGAGCTTCCTGGGGAGGAACGGGTGGTGCTGGAGGACTCAGGGAGGTGTGGTGAGGCTACTGATGCTGTTGGAGTGGCTCGGGGGGGGTCCTATTTATAGGGGAACGGCGGAGCCCCGTGGTCCAGTGCGCCGGCGAGCTGCTGCTCGACGCTACAGCGCATGGGAGGCGATGGGAATGAGTCCACGGCGTTGCTGGACGAGCTCTACGTCCGATTGAGGTGAGAGGAGGAGCGGGGAACCTTCCAGGCCGTGCGCGCGTGTGAGGCCGAGGAGTGGGTGCTGCGGGCGGCCGATGCGCGTGCGACGACGGCCACTTGAGGGCGCAGGAGGAGGGGGGACAACGCCGAGGTGGTTGCGGACGTCGAGGGGCATCGACTGGCGCGAGGGGGAGGCCCGAGGCTGTCGGGGGCAGCTGATTGGGCGAAGCTACATTGCGGTGGCGCACTGTAGCGTGCTCCAGAGCGCCCGAATGGCTGGCACATTCGTGCCCTCGCCGCTCTGGTCATGTCCAACGTGCCCAAGTTTGTCTAGAAGGTCAAGGGAGGAGTAAAGAAATGGCCTGTGGCCTTGGATGCTCTGAAGATGCTGTGAGAGAAAGAAGAGGCTGGTAACTTGGTGAGAAATGGCTGTCCAGCAAGTTGATCTAGGGTTTTTACCCCTCAATCATGCAGCTGGGGTGCTGGGGAAGTTACTGGAGGTGGCTAGTAACTGGATGAACATGTGGTAAAAAGTGGAGGCCAAGGAGAAGGGTAAAAGTGATCAAGAAGAGGGTTTTGGTAAAAAGCCAGAAGGTGTTTGATCAGTGTTTGGTCAAGCAAATGATCTCCACTTGCCATGACACTTGACAGGATTGAATGACATGTGAAAATAAGGTGCTTCACCAAATTTGGGCACATTTGAAGAAACTAGCCAATGTAACTTTGGTGAACCCTAGAAATCAACATAAATGGCTTCAGCTTGTTTGAGTCAAGCTAATCATCTCCCCTTGATGCACCACTTGGTGTAGTTTCATCATTTTGGGTATTGATCATGCCCACAAAGTTTGAAGCTCCAGATAAAAAGTTGGTAATGTAAAGTTGTTCAAATTTGCATTTGAACAGAAAGGGTTTTGAGATGACCTGATCAAGTTGCTCTATTCCAAATCTTGTGCCATTTGGTCTAGATGCCTTATTAGGCATTTGTAGCATGTGCACCAAGTTTAAGAGCATTTGGACAAGTTTGGCAATGTAGAGTTGCTCAAACTTCAAATATGGACAAAATGGTTATGAAGGGTTTTGATGATGTTTTCTTGCTTCCCAAGGCATGGGACTTGGCAAGATCATCAAATATGTCATATATGACATGATAGAATTTCCTTGGAATTTTTGGAGAATATTTCCTTTGTAAATATTTCAAAAGCTTGAAATATCCAGAAGGGGTTTTAGAGGGATTAGCCCATTATTTTGAACATGACCAAGTGTTGAAACTCTTATATATGGACAATATATGTCCTCTGAGTCTCCCTGAATTTTGGCAAATATTTTTGAAATAGTTAAATAATTTGTCCCTATTAAAGACCATTTCTGGCCTTAAGAAAAAGCTTTTAAATAAAATAGGAAAACAACTTTTAAAATTATACTCTTCTGGTTTCTAGGAGTCCTATGACTACTAGGTCTCAAATATACTTTTTGAAATAATTTTCTCACCCTAAATCAAGTACTTGCAGTGCAAATCTCAATTCAGGGGTTTTTGGAAAACTAAATTTATAAAATATATTTTGGCCAAATTAATTTTGTAAGAAAATACTATACTGCTATATAACACTTGGCATGATCATTGGGCAGAAGTTTTGAGTATGGAGATGAATTCTACAAGAGGTAATAGTTTACTTTAATGATCACATGAAAAAGCACATGAAGGAAAACTCAATTCAAATAAAAGCCAAATGATGCCAAAAAAATTTGCTGGTACAAATTTTCATGCTTCATTGATGCAAATAACATGTTACAAAATGCAGGGTGTGACAGTTAGCCTTTCCGGGATGATAATGCAATCTCATGTCGTAATCCTTAATGAGTTCCAGCCATCTCCTTTGCCTGAGGTTCAGCTCCTTCTGAGTGAATATATACTTCAAACTCTTGTGATCCGTATATACTTCACAATGGTTTCCAATAAGAAAATGTCTCCACGTCTTCAATGCATGGACTACGGCTGCTAACTCCAAATCGTGGGTGGCATAGTTCAGCTCATCAGGTTTTAGCCGTCGTGAAGCATACAAAACAACTCTTCCTTCTGCATAATTACTGCTCCAAGTCCTCGACGTGAAGCGTCGCAGTACACCTCATAATCCTTATCTTGATCTGGCAGAATCAACACTGGGGATGAGACCAACCTTTTCTTTAATTCCTGGAAACTGGCCTCACATTCTTCTGTCCAACTGAACTTGGTGTCCTTCTTTAACAACTCCGTCATTGGCTTTGCAATCCTCGAAAAATTCTCAATAAATCTCCGATAGTATCCTGCAAGTCCAGGAGAACTCCGGATCTCTCCAACTGTTGTGGGTGCTTCCCAATGGGTCACAGTGTCCACCTTAGCGGGATCTACTGCTATTCCTTCTCCAGATATAACGTGTCCGAGAAATCCGACTTCCTTCAACCCAAACTCACATTTCCTAAACTTGGCATATAACTGATGTTCTCTGAGCTTCTCGAATACCAAACGCAAATGCTCTGCATGCTCCTCTTGATCCTTCGAGAAGATCAATATATCATCTATGAACACTACGACGAACTTATCCAAATACTCCATAAAAACTTTGTTCATCAGGTTCATAAAGTATGTCGGTGCGTTAGTCAGACCAAAAGACACAACAGTATACTCGTACAACCCGTACCTGGTTGTAAAGGCCGTCTTAGGTATATCCTACTCTCAGATCTTCAATTGATGGTACCCTGATCGGAAATCGATCTTGGAAAATATCTTAGCTCCTTGCAATCTATCGAACAGATCATTGATCATCGGTAATGGGTACTTGTTCTTGATCGTTACTTCGTTCAGCCCTCGTTAATCAACAACCATTCTTACCGATCCATCCTTCTTCTCCACTAAAAGTACTGGTGAACCCCAAGGCGAAGAACTTGGGCGTATGAATCCTTTATCCAGTAACTCCTTAATCTGCTTCTTAATCTCCTCCAAATCCTTTGTGGGCATCCTATATGGTCTCTTAGAAATTGGCCCGGTGCCTGGCAAAAGTTCAATTAAGAACTCTATATCTCTATCCGGTGGCATGCCAGGTAACTCCTCTGGAAACACATCCGGATAATCCTTCACTACTGGCACTTCCTCCTGAACAACTCCCGTGAGAGAATGTACTTGAGTCCTTATAGGCGAGTGCCTAGATACATACTTAATCCTTTTTCCCTCCGGGGTGGTGAGCAAAACTGACTTACTGGCACAGTCAATGTTACCTCCATACTTCGATAGCCAATCCATAACTAATATCACATCCAATCCTTGTGACTCCAGAACTATTAGGTCGCAGGGGAAAGTATGGCGTCCTATGATCAATGGCGTCTGAAAACATCCTTGGTGTGCCATATAATCTGCTCCAGGTGAACTTACTAACATGGGGGTGTTAAGAACTCGGGTGGACATCCTATGTCTATTTACGAACCCCCTTGAAATATATGAATGCGATGCACCAGTATCGAAAAGAACTATTGCGGTAAAGGTCTTAACCAAAAACATACCGACAACAGCATCTGGTTGCTCTTCTACCTCCTCCATGGTCACGTGGTTCACTTGTCCTTTGTTAAACGGGTTGGGCTTCTTCGCGGCGCTTCCATTGTCGTTCCCATTCTTAACTTCTGGGCATTCATTGGCATAATGTCCATTCTTCCCGCACTTTCGACAAGTGACATGGCTGAAATCCCTCTTGGTGGGTGTGGACGGTGTAGGGCGGCTCTGGTTACCATTTGCTCCATTCCCATTTCCATTTCCATTCTTGGTGCCATTGTGATTGTGAGAGCTACCTCCTCCATGGGTATGTTGAAACTGTCCTACTATTTTAGGGGTAAAACAGGGCTTCTGCTGAGCTCCAAAATTATACTTTCCTTGCCCATACTTCCTCTTGCGACTTTCAATCTGTTGATGCTTCCTTTCAATAATTAGGGCGCGATCAACCAGATCCTGGTAGTTATTGAAAGTTGCCACCATCAACTGTACACTCATCTCATCATTCAACCCTTCCATGAATCTCTCCTGCTTAGCGGCATCTGTGGCCACATCATCTAGGGCATAACGAGATAGGGTACTAAAATCATCCACGTACTGGGCCACAGTACGGTTGCCTTGGCGCAAGTTGCGAAATTCCTGCTTCTTCATACTCATGGCTCCAGTTGAGACATGGGCGGTACGAAAAGCTTGCTGAAACTGATCCCAAGTCACATTGGCTACGGGGTAAGTGGCTGTGTAATTCTCCCACCATGCTGCGGCTGGTCCGGACAACTAGTGTGCGGCAAATCGCACCTTCTCAGCGTCCGAGCAATTGGCGGTGGTCAAATCCCTTCCAATCTTGCGTAGCCAGTCATCAGCCACTATTGGTTCGATGCTGCTAGCAAACACGGGTGGTTGCAACCTTAAGAAACGTGTCAGGTTGTCCACGGGTGGTGGTGGTGGAGGGTTGTTGTTGTTGTTCTGGTTGTGCTGAGTGTTCTGGACAAGAAGTTGCGTCAGGGTGTTCTGCTGCTGGATCAACTGGGTGAGCTCAGGGGGAAAACTCAAATTCACGTCTGGGAGGCATCTAATGGGTGTAGAGGGAAGAGATTAGAATAGAAAAGAGGTCTAAGGGAAAATCACTACCCATATGCACATGAGGCAAACACACAATCATATCACACCAATCAATTTGAAGCAAGGTCTTACAAATCTAACTACCGTTACAAAAGTGCTCTAAGCTAATATATGGAAGTAACTACTAGTCACAGGGTGGTCATCTAGAAATATTGATCGGCACAGGATTCCATAATATCTGCTCCAGCTTCATCTTCATAGTCTTCGTCTTTGCTATCATCACCTTCTGAATTCGTGTCGTCAATGATGATGTAGTCCTCCGGTGGAATCTCCTTGGGTTCTTCTTCCTCGTCTTCTTCTCCCAGGAGTATCCCTAACTTCCGTGTCAAGTCATCATTCTTCTCCACAAGTATTAGCATCTCCTCCTCGTATCCGTCGCGCGTAGACTTGATTTCTTCCTCTAGCTCCAAATTCCTATTTAGGGCTTTCTTCAAATCTATCATCCCTACACACATCTGGTGCTCCTGGCGACGAATGTGGTGGTTCAACTCCTGGATGAATGCTGCAATGGACCTATCCTTCCGGGTGCTGATCATATCCCAATTCTCATCTCGGCGTCCACAAATATGGTAGATGGTGTCCTTTAGTTCTTGCTTGTAGACTTCTCCGATCCTTCCCATAGCAATGTGGGATGCCATGCTCCTGCCTAGGTTCCATGTAGGGCGCATTAAAAGAAAATGCTATGATTGAGGTAACGGGTGCGAACGTCCTTCCTGGAACTTGGGCTTGAATCAACCAACGCTCCTCCTCAGGTAGAGTGGCGTTGTACGTTCCGGTGAAACTTGGTAGTCCAATGTTTAGATATCTGGTGACTTCCTTCAGGTGTCATCCAAATGGTGTATCATCATCCGGTTGCGTGAACTTGTTCTTTGCATCCACCATCCTAAAAGAGTAGAAAAGATGAGGAGTCAGAAAAGAGAAGAGTGAATAGTGTTCTAGGGCTTTAGCTTAGTGGTCGTGTCCTACAGTCAGCGTGTGCTCTGATACCATCTTGTACCGACCAGACCTCAAAAAGTCTGATCTCTGTGCATTAGTGTCATCCCTGGATCAGTAATGCTGACACGCACAGTACTTGAAGGATTTATAACAGAGTAGCAATCACACACTTGTTACATCGATAGTCCAACGATGAACTTATTACAATAAATATGGCTGAAGGCCATCTAACACGATAATAGTGGTAGGCTTGGAAGATAAGTGAGTCCATCAACTCCAACGGCATCACTGAGTACAGAACCACGACCTAAAAGGCACCTTACTCGTCGTCTGAAAAGTCTGCAACATGAAACGTTGCAGCCCGAAAATGGGTCAGCACATGGAATATGCTGGCAAGGTAACACAAGAGAATGCAATGCAAGTAAGGCTATACTATATGCAATATGGCTGGTGGAAAGGTCTATGGTTACAGTTTTTGGGTAAAGCCAATTTTTCCCTACATCAAAGGAATATATTTTATTTGACTATCATGGTAGTTGAAACAACGTTGAGAAGATAGACATCCTCTCAACCCCAATTAAAATAATCATTAAACCCAACAAAATTAATTTAAAGTAACATGATGAGATTCACATGATAATCCAAGTACTAGATACTCAAGACGTCCGTAACCGGGGACACGGCTAATCATGATCAGTTTGTACACTCTGCAGAGGTTAGTGCACTTTTCCCCACACGACTCGATCGCCTCCGTTTGGTTTCTCGCACTGCATGGTGTTTGAGAAACGGATGACCGAGACATAGTCTTTCCGAAGAGGTCCCCTTAACCAGATAGATAGGCCGGTACACCTACAAAACCCACTACATCTGCTAGCCCATCATGGAAAGGTTTCCCACAACTTACTCAACTATGCCAGAGCCCATATTGGCATGTGGCTCCACACGGAAGTTTCTAGTATGAAAAATCTCATGATCCCTTTGAGCCTAGGTGGCGGTCCAAAAGAAAAATAGACAATCACTGGAATAACCAGATGCCTCAATCCACCCAGATGTGTATTAATGTTGCCACCTTAAGTTGAACCATTAATTAACAAACTCACATCTGACATGGATACACTCACCCAATCCACATCTACGAGCATAGCATGTCCTAACAGCAAACGTAGAAGTAACTCCCAAAGGTTTGAATGTAATGCAGGTAATAGGTACTACCTCAATCTACTTCCCAATCCCACAAGTTAATTGATCCTACTCATGCAATGTGTGAGGGTTGGACTAATGCAATGAAAACTGGGTAATTGGAAAGTATGATCAAAGTGTTACTTGTCTTGCTGATGATCCGCAAAACCTAGAGACTCAAAGTAGCAAGCGGCGCACTCCGGGTACTCTATCGCAAACAAACAAGCATACAATAAGTACTTAACTAATGCACGGGTAAAACTCAAATAAGAGATCTAACCAGAAAGTTAAACTTAAGAACTTCGGTTTGCAAAAAGAATCAACTCGAAAGAAGCAACGGAACTCAAACGGCGAAAGAAACGAGCTCCGGTTACTAATTGGCCTAAAGTCAAATTTTACAGTAGCCAAAACTTTGTTCAAGTTGATTAAACATAAAGAGGGCATCGAGACGAAGATCTGGGATTTTGAATCACCTGATTCCGACTCTCGAGCGAAAAGAAAAACGAAAAACAAGATCAGGGCAGAAATCACGATCGAAATAATCGCGGATAAATACAGCAAAAAAGAAAAACGGACGAACATGCTAACGAACGAACGTTCGCTGTCTGCGGCTAACTGACGAAAACCGTTTGTTAAAGCGAACGTACGGACGAACGTCCGCTAAATAACTAAACCGACGAAAAACCGAACCGATCTAATCTAAAAAAACGGATCTATGGTTTTACTAAACCGACCGGTTCTTATATAAAAAAACAGTAACTACCTCAACGAACTCCGGCGGGATCCGGCGGCGGCGGTCCGGCGACGGGCAGGGCAGCGAGGCGGGGTGCGGCCGCGGCGGCGCACGCGGCAGCAGCAGCGACGGCGGGCGGCGCCGGCGCGAAGGGCGGCGGCGGCTCGGGCGCTAGGGCAGGGAGGCGGGGCTGGGGGGCTGCGGTGAAGGGCCGGCTCTGGCGCTTATAAATCCCAGAGTCCCAATCCTATACGAGTCTAAGTCGGTTTCTTTTTTTTCGAATAGAGTCCTGGCTTAGAATAACTAACGAAAGAAATACTAAACGGACTCCAAAAATCCCGAAATAAATTTTCACCGTCTTCTAATAATATTTAGGACAAAGTGAACATTTTTCCTAGACCTAAATGCAATTTTGAAAAACGTGCATTTTTCCTATGCAAATAAATTCGCAAATAAATCCAGAAAAATACCAAAAGTGATTTTAATATTTTTCCTCCAATATTTCTATTATTTTGGAGAAGTCATATTATCTCCGCTCATATTTTGTATTTAGAAATATTTTTAGAAGAGAAAATGATTAGAATCACACTATCCTCGTACCGGTATTCGAGCGAACTCAAATACGAAAATGGTAAAAATTCCCAACTCTCTCCGTAGGTCCTTGAGTTGCTTAGAATTTCGAGGAACGCCACAACAAAAAATGCAAAAGCATGAAATGCAATTATGATCTATGTATAACATTCCAAATTGAAAATTTGGGATGTTACAGACGGCCTATATTGCAGGATGGCAGGCACACCATCATCACCAACTCTGCTTTTTATAAGAGTAGAGATAGAGAGATAGAGATAAGAGTATAAGAGTAGAGAAAAAAGTAGAGAAATTTGCTTGCTCTTTGTTATCATGTTCCTCTTCTATTCTTCTTAATAAGTATATTACTTCCTTCGTTCCTGAACTGCCTTGGGTGAGTGCATCTGTTGTGGTGGTGCTAATTCTTGAGCTTGCGTTGGTTTTTCCCTTTAAGAAGAAAGTGTGATGCAACAAAGTAGAGATAAGTATTTCCCTTAGTTTGAGAACAAAGGTATCAATCCAGTAGGAGACAACGCACAAATCACCAATACGTGCAGAAACAATCAAACAAACTTGCACCCAACGTGATAAAGGTGTTGTCATTCCCTTCATGGTTCCTTGCAAAAGTGAGATCTGATAGAGATAGATAGACAAAATGTAAAATATTTTTGGGTTTTTTGGTTTATAGATTGGAAAGTAAAAGATTGCAAAATAGTAGATCGGAAACTAATATGATGGAAAACAGACCCGGGGGCCATATGTTTCATTAGATGCTTCTCTATTGAAAGCAAATAATATGGTGGGTGAACAAATTATTGTCGAGCAATTGATAGAAAAGTGCAAAGTTATGACGATATCTAAGGCAATGATTATGTCATATAGGCATCACGTCTGTGTCAAGTAGATCGACTCCTGCCTGCATCTACTACTATTACTCCACACATCGACCGACTCCTGCCTGCATCTAGAGTATTAAGTTCATAAATAACAAAGTAACACCTTTAGTAAGATGACATGATGTAGCGGAATTAACTCAAGCAAAATCAAGAAAACTCCATCTTGTTATCCTTGATGGCAACAATACAATACATGCCTCGCTACCCCTTCCGTCACTGGGTGAGATCACCGCAAGATTGAACCCAAAGCAAAGCACTTCTCCCATGGCAAGAAAAACCAATCTAGTTGACCGAACCAAACCGATAATTCTAAGAGAATTACTAAGATTTCAAATCATGCATATAAGAATTCAAGGAAGATTCAAATAATATTCGTAGATAGCTGATCATAAATCCACAATTCATTGGATCTCGACAAACACACCGCAAAAGAAGATTACATTGGATAGATCTCCAAGAACATCGAGGAGAACATGTTTTTGAGAATCAAAGAGAGAGAAGAAGCCATCTAGCTACTAGCTATGGACCCGTAGGTCTGTGGTAAACTACTCACGCTTCATTGGAAGGGCAATGGTGTTGATGTAGATGCCCTCCGTGGTTGAACCCCCCTCTGGTAGAGTACCGGAAAAGGCCTCCAGATGGGATCTCCCAAATACAGATGGTTACGTAGGTGGAAAGTGGTTTCGGTGCCCCCTTTAGTGTTTCTGGAATATACGTGAATTTATAGGCGAAAGAGGCCGGTGGGAGGAGCTGCGAGGGGCCCACAAGGGTGGGGGGCACGCCCACCCCTTAGGGCCCACCCTCCCCCATTGTAGGCTCCTCGTGGCTCCTCTAGCTTGGTTCTCAAGTCTACGGGGTGTCTTTGGGTCCAAGAAAAATCATCGCGATGGTTTCATTCCGTTTGGACTCCGTTTGATATTCCTTTTCTACGAAACTCAAAAACAAGGAAAAACGGAAACTGGCACTGGGCTCTAGGTTAATAATTTAGTCCCAAAAATAATATAAAATAGAATATTAATGCATATAAAACTGAAGGAAATATGCTCTAGAGGCAATAATAAAGTTGTTATTTATATTTCCTTATATCATGATAAATGTTTATTATTCATGCTAGAATTTTATTAACCGGAAACTTAGTACATGTGTGAATACATAGACAAAACAGAGTGTCCCTAGTATGCCTCTACTAGACTAGCTCATTGATCAAAGATGGTTATGTTTCCTAACCATAGACAGGAGTTGTCATTTCATCAACGGGATCACATCATTAGGAGAATGATGTGATGGACAAGACCCATCCATTAGCTTAGCACTATGATCGTTTAGTTTTACTGCTATTGCTTTCTTCATGACTTATACATGTTCCTATGACTATGAGATTATGCAACTCCTGAATACCGTAGGAACACCTTGTGTGCTATCAAACGTCACAACGTAACTAGGTGTGACGCCCCGATTTGACCGTACACTAATCATGCACGCAAATGTGTACGACCAAGATCAGGAACTCACTGGAAGCTATCACAACACAACTCTAGACACAAATTAAAATAATACAAGCTTTATATTACAAGCCATGGGCCTCGAGGGCTCGAATACAAAAGCTCGAAAACACAAGAGTCAGCGGAAGCAACAATATCTGAGTACAGACATAAGTTAAACAAGTTTGCCTTAAGAAGGCTAGCACAAAACATCAACGATCGAAAAGGCAAGGCCTCCTGCCTGGGACCTCCTAACTACTCCTAGAAGCCGAACTCCACGTAGAAACATCCTCGGGATCTTCTGGCTCCTGGACTCCATCAATCTGGTTGCATCATCGGAGAAGAAGGAACAGAAAGGGGAAAAGGGGGAGCAAAGCAACCGTGAGTACTCATCCAAAGTACTCGCAAGCAAGGATCTACACTACATATGCAATGATATAGGTGTAAAGGGGGAATATATGTGGACTGAACTGCAGAAAGCAGAATAAGAGGGGGATAGCTAATCCAATCGAAGACTATGCTTCTGGCCACCTCCATCTTGCAGCAGTAGAAGAGAATAGATGTAAGTAACAAGTATCCTCGTATCTCGCAGCCTCCATCTTTCAGCAGTAGAAGGGAGTAGATGGAATAGTAACAACTATCAAAGCTTCTGGCAGCCTCCGTCTTGAGTAGCAGAAGAGTTCACCAAGTAACATCGTAAAGCATAATCCTACCGGGCGATCCTCCCGCACATCACCCTGTGAGAGAGTAACCACCGAGTTATATCTGGAACTTGTCTGGGTGTGTTTTATTAAGTATCCAGTTCTAGTTGTCATGAGGTCCGAATACAACTCCGGGTCGTCCTTTTACCGAGGGACACGGCTATTCGAATAGATTAACTTCCCTGCAGGGGTGCACCACATAACCCAGCACGCTTGATCCCATTTGGCCGGACACACTTTCCAGGGTCATGCCCGGCCTCGGAAGATCAACACGTCGCAGCCCTACCTAAGCACAGCAGAGAGGTCAGCACGTCGGTCTAAGTCCTAAGCACACAGGGGTCTGGGCCCATCGCCCAATGCACACCTGCACGTTGCGAGGGCGGCCGGTAAGCAGACCTAGCCTCTCCTAATACCAGAGTAGGCTTCCAGTCCAATCCGGCGCGCGCCGCTAAACCGCTGACGTCAAGAAGGCTTCGGCTGATACCACGACGTCGAGTACCCATAACTATTCCCACGTAGCTGGTTAGTGCGTATAGACCAAATGGCCAGACTCAGATCAAATACCAAGATCTCGATAAACGTGTTATTATGACATAACCGCGGACAGCGACCAGGGCCAGGCCCACTTGTCTCATAGGTGGTCGCAACCTGCCCTGTCGCTCCGCCACAAAGTAACCATCAGGGGACTGTCGGGAACCCAGGCCCACCACTACCTGTGTGGAACCACCTGCCCCTTCAGCCCCCATCTCCGAATCATCATCATCATGTGTATGTAAAGTATGTATATAGTATATACCCGTGATCACACCTAAGTGATCACGGCCCGATAGAATAGCAGGGCAGACGGACAAGGGTGTAGGGCCACTGATGGAATACTAGCATCCTATACTAAGCATTTAGGATTGCAGGTAAGGTATCAACAGTGGTAGCAACAATGACAGGCTATGCAGCAGAATAGGAGTAACCGAACAGTAACATGCTACACTACTCTAATGCAAGCAGTAGAGAGAAGAATAGGCGATATCTGGTGATCAAAGGGGGGGCTTGCCTGGAAGCTCTGCAGACGAAAGGAATCTTCGGAAGCGTAGCCGTAGTCGAACACCGAAGCATCAATTGTCTCGAGGTCTATCATAGTATCGGAGTCTACCGAAAATAAGCAACGAAGGGGAAACAAATAAATAACAGAGCAAACAATAGCACACAAAGCATGACATGGAAATACGCGGTGCTACGTGTGACCTAACGCAGTAGGGGGTGATACTGCCGAGGATGAAAAACATCCGGGAAAGTATTCCCGATGTTAGGCATTTTCGGGCAGATGAAACGGAGGGGAATGTCGCATGTTCGGTATGGTAGAGATGTGTAGCGGACGAATGGACCGCGTATTCAGATTCGTCTCGTCGTTCTGAGCAACTTTCATGTACAAAGTATTTTCATCCGAGTTACGGTTTAAAAGATATGATTTTATTAAGTTTTTATTAATTTCTGGAATTTAATATTAATTAATTTAATTTGAAAATGCATTTATGACATCAGCATGATGTCATGCTGACGGCAGCAGGGGTTGACTGGTCAACCTGACAGGTGGGTCCCACCTGTCAGTGACACAGTATTAATTAGGGTTAATTAATTAATTAAACCTAATTAACAAAATTAATTAAAGTTAATTAAGTTAATCACAATTAATTAGTTTAACTTAACAGTATATCATTAAGTTAAATAGTCATTAGTTTAACTAAAACATTAGTTAATTAACTAATTAGATTAATTAGGATTTAATTAATCCAGATTAATTAAGTTAATTATTTAGTTAACTAATTAATTAATTAATTAATTAACTAATTATTATTATTTATATTTATTTATTTATTAATCCTTTTTTTTTGAAAAATCATTCTGGGGCCCAGGCATCATAGGGCCTAGGAGGCCTAACGGGTTTGGGTGCCACGGGCACCGGGCGCGCCCGCACCCGAGCGAGCACTCGCCCGCTGGCGGCGGGACGAGGCCGCAGGCAAGGCGCGGCGGGGCCAGGCCCGTCGGCCGGCCGTAGGCGACGGCGGATGTAGGGAGCGGCAGCGCGCCGGCGCGGAGGCGACAAGGCCAGAGGCGGGGAGGTCGGTGGCAGCAGCAGGCGGGGGGAGCCGGAGTGGCGCCGAGCAGCGCCCGAGCGGGGGGGCAACAGGAGGCGCGGTGGCGGCGTGCGAAGACGGGCGCGCGGCGGGCGGCCAGCGCCGGGGCGAGGGCCGGCGCCTGGAGCGAGCGCGGCGGGCAGGAGGTGC